>JAHRHZ010000218.1:31016603-31063738 GCA_024137785.1 Ginglymostoma cirratum | reverse complement strand
TTTCGGGCCTAAACCCTTGAAGGGTTTAGGCCCGAAACGTCAAGTTTTCCTGCTCCTATGATGCTGCTTGACCTGCTGTGTTCATCCAGCCCCATGCTAGCTATATCTACCTCCTCCTTAAAAACATACATTGGTTTGTCATCACCACTTTCTACAGCAGTGAATTCCACAGGCTCAAGAAACTACTCCTCATCACAGTCCTAAAAGTTTACCATGTATCCTTAAATTGTGACCCCCTTGGTTCTGGACGCCCCCACCATTGGGAACATCCTTCCTGCGTCTAACTTGTCTAGTCATAGAACAGTACAGCACAGGATGGACTGTATAACTGAACATTCACACAACCTTTGTTGATACAACCCTTAAAGGCACCACTTTGTCTGTGTACATTCTTGGTACAATTGTTGAGGGTTGCAGTCATGTTAGAATTTTATAGATTTCAATGAGATAACCCCCTCATTCTTCTAACCGCCAGTGAATATAATCCTAACCAATTAATATCTCCTCAGACATTAGTTCTGCCATCCCAGGAATCAATTTGTAAACCTTCACCGTACTCCCTCTATAGCAAGAACATTCTACCCCAGATTAGGAAAGGGATAGAAGTGTTTTTTGATTTTAATCCCCGATTTTCAAATTTGACAGAGATATTTTCCATGTTTCCCAGATCCCTATTGAAAACAATGGCGTTTTTTTTAGAATTTGTGAAAGATCAGTCTCAGAATCTGACAAGTGATTTACTTCAGCCCAGTCGAGTTTGATTTTCCACCACAGTGCTGAGAGGAGATTCAAGGACCCGAGGACATGGTCTCAGAATTAAGGGGTGCCAATTTAAGACTGAGATGAAGAAGAATTTTTTCTCTGAGAGGGTTGTGAGTCTTTGGAACTCCTTGCCACGGAGAGCTGTGGGGGCAGAGTCCTCGTATGCATTGAAGGCTGTGATAGATACTTGATCAGTAGGTGAATCAAACCTTACGGGGACAACGTAGAATTTTGGATCAGTCATGATCCTACTGAATGGTGGAACAGGCTTTAGGGGCTCCTAATACTTATGGACCTGTAAGGCAGAAAGGAAGCAGGAGAGAGGCAAGTTTTTGGAGGGAATTGCAGAGTTTGGAGCCTCAGCAGAATGAAAAACCACTAGTGGTAGGGAAATTAAAATTAAAGCTAAGCAAACAAGGACCTCAAGGTCCACACTGCCTGTCAAACATCAGAAAACATTTTCAGCCCTCTGTGCTGTCTACTTATTACTACTGGTCTTTACACGAGAACCTCGAAACTCAGTCTTTGCCCTGATGCCAGCTATGCCTCAGTGGACAGCATTCTAGCCTTGGAATCGGTCATGGGTTAAAGCTTATTAAAGGTGATTCTAGTGCAATACTGATGGGCTGCTGGAGGTGCTGTTATTTGGTTGAGATTTCATGCAGTTATGTGCATTCACAGGTGAATGTAAACAATCCAGACAGCAGTGGAGTCATCCCTGATGTCCTGGGTAATGTTTAGCACTCAACCAATGTCACTCAGCAGGAGAACTTGTCATTTCTGTCTTTGATTTTCATGAGTACTTGCTGTGTTCAAATTCACTGGCCTATTTTCTATATGACAACACTTCAAACGTAGTTCTGCAAAGCCCTTTACACCGTTGTAAGCTCATGAAAGCTGCACCATAAATGTAATGAAAACAGAGAATGCTGGACATACACCAGTTTAACAATATCCCTGGAGAGGACAAGCAGAGTGAAAGGACATGACATGAAATGTTCATTCTGTTTCTCTCTCCACAGATGCAGCCTGAGTATTTACTGCATTTTCCTGTTTTCATTTTGGGTCTTGAGCTCTCGGTGTACTTCATTTTGCAAAGGGCAAAGTATTTTTATTTTATTTTGTTGATATGGTGCATGTAGTGATCGGAACCAGATGGATCTTATTGACCAAGGGATGCTTGATTAGGGTCGTTAACCTGGACCAATCAGGAGACACTTGCTGACCAATATAAATAGCAAATTTAGAATCTCCTGAGTTCAGGGGATTGACTCTGAGCTGGCTGAGCCACAGCCAGTGTACTGTGCACAAGTAAATAAAGGGTGACTTGGTGATGGGATACCGGCCTCTATGCAGTTATTTCACTTGCCAGGCACTAGTGTAGATCAGCAAACATGGGGCTGATGGTTGAAAAGCTTTGGAGCAAGTCACAATATGGGCAGCAAAGTTCTGGAGGACCTCGCATTTATGGAGGATAGAATGGTGGGGCCTCGGTCAAAAATGCATTAGAATAATCAAGTCTGAAGATAACAAAGGTTATGGGTGATGATTCCAGCAACTAGTAAGTTCAGGCAATGTTACAAAGTGGAAATACGTGGTCTTAAGTGATGGTAGGGATTTCAGTGTTGGTACGTTACATAGAAAATGATGCATCTAGAAATACTGAGCACATTTTCAATCCTCAGGGATGTACTGCATTGTCAGAGAAGTGCAAAAACAGGTAATACTCCTCATCTATCACCTGTAAGGATCTTTAACAACCTTGAAATGTTCCATCTGTGCCAGGCTCAAGAGTGTTCATATGCGGTGAAATTGCCCCAAGATTGTGTTTATAAGCCTTATCATTTTGTACACCTTTTAAACCCTGTTAAACATTCACAAGATAACTGTATCAAATGACATATTAGATAATTTTTGAAAAGAGCAAACACAGTTTGTCAAGTCAATCCAAGTATAGCATCTTAATTTTGTGTAGTTTTGCATTTGCAAAATACATTCTACAAGAGAGCTGGGAGGAGAGCAGTCACCGAGTGAATGGGCTCGCTTCACTATTTTAGAATGGTGTTAAGAATGGTCCAGGGTAGATACAGGAAAGAATGTTGAGCCACAGAGTTAGAGATTAGAGGGATCAACCAAAACTGCAGCTATGGACTTAGCGTAGGCTTTAGAAGGGTCAATAATGAAGACAAAATAGGTGCAGTAAGGTGCTCAGTGATAGGACTGAAGCATATAAGGAGCACATAACAGTAGGAGGCAATCTTTAAAATAACATTAATAACATGGAGGAATTGCTGGCAAGGCCCACACTTGTTGTCCATCCCTAATTACCCTCGACAACTGAGTGCTTCCTAAGATATTTTCAGAGGGCAATAAGGGTCATCCATATTGGATGGGTCTGGAGTCACATTTAGGCCAGAAGGGATAAAGATGGTAGATTTCTTTCCCGAAAAGACATAATTGAATCTGGTGGCTTTTTATGACAATCCATTATGATAGTTTCATGGTCACCATTATTGAGACTAGTTTCCAAATTCTAGCTTTTTTAAATTAATTAATTGAAAATCTTTGTTAATTAAATGTAAATTCTACGACCTGCCATGATTGATTTGAGCCCATAGATCCAGATCGTTAACGTGGACCTTAGTTTTCAGCTCAGGATCCAACCCACTGCTCTCAAGTGAAAAGTCACTTGTGTACAACACTTAGTTCCAATTGCTGTGCAGATTTGCAGCGGAAGAATGATTTTAAAAGAATTTGAAGTTGAGTGCATGGTTTTAACATTTAATAGATTGGGTAACCATGAGCTCACAAGGATGGGTAAATGGATGAGCAGAATTTAATGTGAGACAGGATGTGGGCAGCTGTGATTTGGCCAAGCTAGAGCTTTTTTCAGTGAAAGATAGTCATGTGGTGAGGTGTAAATCTGTGGAGATCTTGGGCTAGATTAGGAGTAACAACACAATGCACTGAGAAAGCATGTAATTCATGGCCTATATGGTTTTTGAAAGAATAAATTCTAACAGTAGGGAGTATAAATCAACCATTAGAGAGCAAGGAAGTGTCTAAATCTCAGTCTCATATTACACTATTGTCCTTCATCACGAACCATCTCAAGATTTTTACATGGGTCTTGCTTTTCTGTGCTTCGTATGACCTCTGAAGTCTGTCTCATTGCAGGACCTCAGTCATATGTTTGGAAACAATTGACCTGAGTGAGGAATGAGGAAGTATTGGCCAGACCACTGGGAAGAGCTCCCCCAGGGTAACTGGGAACAGGCAGGAATGGGGAGTTAAAGCCACAATCAGATCAGCCATTGATCTTATTGAATGGGGAAACAGGTTCCAAGGGCTGGTTAGCCTATCACCCCTGCTCCTAATCAGTATGGTCATATACCCTTAATAGTGCCATGGGATCCTTTGCCAGCCTGAGAGTGCAGGGTTTAACATCATATCTAAGGGAAGGCATGGCCTTGTGGTATCTTGCTGGATTGTTAATCCAGAGACCCAGGGAATGTTCTCGGGACCTGGGTTCAAATCTCGTCATGGTAGATGGTGGAATTTTGAATTCAATAAAATTCTGGAATTGAGTCTACTGAGAATGAAGCAATTATTGAGGGAAAAATTGAGGGAAGGAAACTGCCATCCTTATGTGGTCTGGCCTACATGTAACACCAGACCCATAAAAATATGGTTGACTCTTAACTGGCCTCCGGGCAACTAGGGATGGGCACTAAATGCTGGCCTAGCCAATGATAATCCCATCTTGTGAATGAATTTTAAAAATCCCAAAAGATAACACATTGGTTCTTCTTCGATACAGTATTACATTTTACGTTTAGTTTAGTGGATTGCGACTGGACCCCACAACCTTTTGATTTGGAAACAGAAATGCTACCAACTGTGTAACAGCAAACACCTAAAGAATGTGACCTTTCTTGTCCATGTGGCTTTGCTCGGATAACTTGGAATTTCCAGATTTAAAAAAAAAAGGTGCAATAGTGTTGATTTGAAAATAGTCCAAAGATATTGGGGTTTCATACTGAACAATAAGAGAAACCTGACCCGGTTCACAATTCACCGTTTCACGTTTTGAAAAGACCGTGATGCTGTGCCTCTTTACAAGGCAGTTTGTCCCAATTGCAGGAGCTGTGCGTGAATTGGATTTAAGTTGTGCACAAGTAACCTGTCATTCGAGTCTAATGAGCTGAATCCTGGATTCTCAGCCTGGCTGGAACACTTGAGGAGCAGAATTCTTCTTTAAATAGAGAAGAAATCAAATAGACGTTTAAACTTCTAATTGGAAACCTTAAAAATAAACTCTCCATGCCTTCATTTTTATAGATTGCTATTAGAGCTACTTAAGGGATCATATTTAGATAAACATCTTTGTTCCTGAAAGAGAGACATGTTTTACCTGTAGAACAGGAAATATTTTCCTTTCACAAGATTCATGTACCTTGATCTAGAAAAATAGTTTTTGGAATTATTCTAATCAGCATGGATATTTCTCAACTGCCAACATGTTCCCCATCCCCCGTTCCAAGGCAATTTCCATTCTCTATGAACCATCCTGTTCTCTCACTGCTGTTGAAACCCTGCACCGAATCTTCAATAATTGATGGCTTGATACCTCCAACAACCTCCTCTCCCTTGAACTGACCTCCAAGTGTCACAGCTCATCTGAATTTTTGTGTCTCCTTTGGCCTTGTCAAGTTGACCTTGCTCATTTTGAATTCCTTGCCCCCCCTCACCTTATACTTCAGCAATCATCCACCGTCCGCCATTCCTGAACCACTGTCAGTACTGCCTTTTCCTTCTGGAATGTTCTCCATCCGACACTTCTACCTTATTATTTTGACTCTCTTTGAAACCTTCCAAAAAGTAATCTTTGGATTTGAAACGTGAATTCTGTTTCTCTCTTCACAGAAACTGCCAGACCTGTTGTATTTTTCCTGAATTTTCTATTTTTATTTCAGATTTCCAGCAATATTTTGCCTTTATGCCGACCTTATCATCTGGCTGTCTAGTTTTAGTCGCCTTCTTTAAGGCTCCCAACTTTGAGTGTCATGTACTCTGCCAATACTCCTTTGCCCATTTAGGCTCATTTGTTCTTTGTTCACTGCAACTTTTACATTGTCCTGAAGCACTTAACAACACTTTTGAGTGATGTAGGAAATGCAGCAGGCAAATTACACAGAGCAAGATCCCACAAAGAGATAACGAACAGACCATCCGGTTTTGGTGATGTTGGATTGAGGGATAAGAATTGCCAGGATAACTGGAGAATTTCCGAGCTCTTCTTTGAAATAGTTCCACGGGATGTTTTACTTCCATCTGCAAGGGCCAATTTAGCATCCCATTGAGTAGATAGAACCTCCAACAATGCAGCACTCCTTCAATAGTGAAATGTTAGCCTAGATTTTGGGTACAAGTCTTGTGGAGTGGGCCTTGAATACACAAGTTCCTTAGGCAGAGGTGAGAACTGTCCATTGATTGTGGCTCATGAGGCAGCATTTAGCTGGAAAAAGGCGAGGTATTAGTCAATGTCAGGGCAGAGTTGAACTTTCACAATTACTGAAATATGATTGCTGTCACAAATGACCCCAACTCAGTACAGAATCAAACCATTTAATTAGCTGAAGTTTATTCAGATTACAAATTTCTATGACCTCACAGTGGCTGGCATGTCACTTTTGCAGTGTACTGATTTCCCAGATTTCATGACTCGTTTTTGTCACCGGATCAGTCTGGGTATTTACCAGCAAGTGACACGTCTCGCCGCTTCTCAAAACCACTCCATCAACAGTACCTATCTTGTACCAGTCAGGAGTGGTACTGATTACTGTCTACTTCTTTGGTAGGAAGCAGCTGCAACAGCACTCAAGTAGCTGGAGTTCAGCCAGGACAGAACAGTTCACTTGATTGGCACCTCACCCACTAGGTGAAACGTTCACTTCCTCCACCACTGGCACACCTTGGCTGCAGTTTCTAATGTCTACAAGGTACACTGCAACAACTCGCTAAAGCTTCTCCAAAAGCACTGTGCGGACTGTCACTGCTGAGAAGGTCAAGGGCAGCAGGTGCTTGGGAACATGATCACAACCATGTCCCGCTTCTAGTCAGGAATAAAAACAGAAATTGCTGGAAAAGCTCGGCAGGTCTGGCAGCATCTGTGAGAAAAGTTCAGAGCTGATGTTTCGTGTCCAGTGACCCTTGACCGGAAATGTTAACTCTGATTTTTTTCTTCACAGATGTTACCAGATCTGCCAATCTTTTCCAGCAACTTCTGTTTTTATTCCTGATCTACAGCATCTGCCATTCTTTCAGTTTTTATTCCACTTCTAGTCATACACAGTGGCTTGGAAATATATTGGCATTCCTTTCTCGCAACTGGGTTAAATCCTGAGACTCCTTTCCTGACAGCACCTTCACCAGACACACTGCAGGGTTTCAACAGGATGGCCACCTTCTGAAGGACATCTGGGCATGGACAATATGTGCAGGGCTGGCCATTGGCAACCATGCCTTGAGAATCAATCCCAATGGTTTCTGTATGTATATACGTGTTTGTGTCTTCATATCAGAAACAGATTGGCCAGTAATTTGTTGGTTCTTTGAACAGTCAAACACAGAATAAAGCCATTCAGCCCATTGAGTCAGTGTTAGTTTCCTTGAAGAGCAATCCAGTTAGTCCATGACCCAATTATTTTCTCAACCTCTCCATTATTATTGCCTGTGTTGCAATGATTGAATTTGTGTCCATTTGGATGGTGGTTTCTAAATCCTACGCACTCGTTGTAAAGAAATTATTTCTCATGCTGTCGCTAGTTCTTTTACCAACTGCCTTAAATCTTGATTCCTTTAGCTATCGACCAGTCAGCCATTGGAAACATTTTTCCTGATTTGTGCTGTCTCAACCCGTCTTGATTTTGCATACCTCTCGCTAATCTCTTTGTTTTCTGTACTCCCAGCTGGACAACTCCAGTTTTTTTCATTTCTGGAACTATTCCAACAAATCTCTTCTGTGCTCTCCCCAAAGATCTCAATTCTTTCCTAAGCAGTTGTGCACAGAATGCTCCAGCTGGGGCCGAACTTGTGTTTCTTGATGAATGGAAGACTTTTTAAAGGATGTTTTTGAATAGAAGGGTGTGCAGCAAAGGTTCAACACATTGATTGCGGGGATGGCAGGTTTGTGGAACAAGGAGAGATTGGGTCAACTGGGCTTCTATCACCAGACCTTAGAAGAATGAGAGGGGATTTCACTGAGATGCATAAAATTCTGACAGGGCTGGACAGACTGGAGGCAGAATGATGCCTCCCCTGACTGGGATGTGTCCAGGAATAGGGATCACAGTCTCAGGAAATGCAGTGGGCCATTACAGACTGAGTTGAGGAAAAATTGCTTCATTCAACAAGTGGTCAGGCTATGGAATTCTCTACCACAGAAGGTTATATAGGCCAAGTCACTGAATATTTTTTAAGAAAAAATACATTTCTAGAGGCTAAAGGTGTCAAGGAACATGGGGAGCAGCCTGATCATGTTGAATGATAAAGCAGGCTTGATAGGGTGAACAGCTCTACCCTGCTCCTATTTGTGTTTCTTTGGAAGGTTCAGATTTAAGTAGCTATTCACTGTAGCATTCTCTGATTACCCTACACACCAGAAAGTCTGGAGACGTATGCACAACTTTAACAAAATTAAAACAAGTAAATGATTCAAAGGGGAAATAGAGCAGTTCCTGGAATATCCAGAGTTATGAAACCTCCACAACACATGATCTGTAAAAGCAGACTCAAATGAACAGGAATACATGCCAGTATTTAATTATTTCAACACTGATGCAATGAGCTCTCTGAAGGCATAGCAGCAGTTGTCAACCTTAAGGAGCATTTAAAACTTAATCAGGCCCTAACAAAAATAGGTAACAAATGGCAGGGAGGAACATCCTGGCCTTCGTCCAATGGCTCAACAGTGGCTGTGTTTCATGGAGTCTGCTATTTCAATGTGTGGCTCTGGGAAAGTGGCACTCAAGAGACTACATACTTCCAAGGCCTAGCCCTTCATTGCTTGTTGGTTGAACTGTTCCTTAAAGAAACATTGTTTTGATCTGAGTGGAAATGTTAAAGGCATCTCACAGTCATCCAGAGGGCATGTGTTTTGTACATGTGAGGGATGTCAACTGAGAAGAATGAACCTGCATTCATATAGTGACTTTCTCAACTCTGAGTCAGAATGCTGTGGCAACAAGTCCCGCACCAGAGACTTGTTTCACATAGCTTAGGCTAACATTCGGTGCAGTAATGAGGGAAGCCACATTGCTACCTTTCAGATAAGAAAAACTAAATCGAGGCAACCTGCCCTCTCAGGTGGGTGTGAGAGATCTTTTGTCACTATTTCAAAGTAAATAAACAGAGGAGTTCTCGTTGGTGCCCTGGTCAATATTTATCCTTCTGGGGTAGGAATTGCAATGAATGCTGGAAACTTCCAATACGCTATCAGCCTAAATCTGGAGCATCACAATAGCACAGTGGTTAGCATTGCTGCCTCACAGCACCAGGGACTCAGGTTTGATTCCACCCTTGGGTGACTGTCTGTGTGGAGTTTGCGCAGTCTCCCTGTGTCTGTGTGGGTTTCCGCTGGGTGCTCCAGTTTCCAAAGATGTGTGGGTTAGTTAATGGTTAATGTTGGGTATTGGGGATAGGGTAGGGGGGCTGGATTTGGGTGGCACACTCTTCGGAGGGTCAGTGCAGACTCAGTGACCGAATGGCCTCTTTCCACATTGTAGGGATTCTAGATCTGGTGTTAAGGAGCCATGAATAATGGACACCACATTGGATCAATTTTGCATCTTGCTTGTTCATCAACTCCAGCAGTGACTTAACCTCATCCAAAATTTTGAGGCACATTTACCAGTTCCTGTCCAGAAGGTCAGATGTGAGGGATGGTCACAATCATAGAGGGTGGCTTGTGCTGAGGTGTCATTAGTTCCAATTTTTTTAGCATCAGAGTTTCGGCTGTGCTTCTCCTGACCACCTCCACCCCAAAAAAAATTAAAGACTTAACCATTGCTGGATCCTTCTCCTCCCATCAGTACCGGAATTGATGGCACTGCCCAGTTACCCCTAAATATGTGGCAACAAGAGCATGTGATCCCATTCTGAAGGCATTCCTGCCTCATTCGTGCCTCGTATAGTCATAATCAAACTCTATATCTGTGTTTATCATTTTAGAGGAGTGGTAAGATGACTTTGTGGTGACCCCTGCCTGCTCTCATTACTTGCCGGACAAGGCAGTAGTTGTTTTCCTTCCTTCTTTTTGGCTGCGCTTGGAGCCTGACCAGCGAGTGGTGCCAACTTTGATCATCAACTGAAAGTGCCAACAGCAACATTCCTCCTGTAAATGCCCAACACCCATCTACTTTTTGATCCTTCTCCAATGTTCTTATAAATAATTCTCAAAAATAACACTTTGCCCACATGAATTGCTTTCAGGGTCAATTGTGCAGTTTCTCGGAGTTTAATCCTTCATACCTGGGGACGCGAAAACCACTCCAGAGGGTTGATATCCCTAGAGTCGATATTAAACACAAAGCAGTGCAGCCAAACTCATTGTGAACAGTCTGTCTGTCTTCCCCCACCCTGGCAGCCAATGCTGCACATGCAATAAGAAAATAAGAACTAGGATCAGGAGTAGGCCATTCAGCCCCTCGAGCCTGCTCCGTCATTCAAATCAATCTTGGCTGATCTCATCTTGGCCTCAATTCCACTTTCCCGCCTGCTCTCCATAGCACTTTAACCAATTACTAATTAAAAGTCTGCCTATCTCCTCCTTAAATTTACTCAATGTCCCAGCACCCATGACACTGTAAGGTAATGAGTTCCACAGATTCACAACCCTTTAAAATTTCTCCTTATCTGTTTTAAATCTGCTACCCTTTATCCTAAAACTACTGCCTCTCATTCTAGATTGCCCCACAAGAGGAAACACCCTCTCCACGTCCATTTTGTCAATCCTTTAGCATCTTATATACCTCAATTAGATCTCCTCTCATTCTTCTAAGTTCCAGACAATATAGACCTAAACCGCTCAATCTCTCCTTATAATACAAACCCCTCATTTTTGGAATCAGTCTACTGAACCTCCAATACAACTACACCCCTTCTGAAGTAAGGAATTAAGTATTCCAGATGTGGTCCCCTAATGCCTTATACAGTTGGAGCAAGACTTCTCTATTTTTATACTCTATTACTTTAGCAATAAATGCAAACATTCCATCTGCACAGCATATTGCAAATTCCAGCCAGTCAACATGCCCACATCCCATGAATGAAGATCTGAAAAGAGGCTTGTTTGAATTGGGTTTGGGTTGATTTGTGTTGTGGTATGTTGGGCTGACTTTCTCGTGGAGGCTTTCAGACTAAGAGGCTGTGCTGTAAAATAAACCGAAAAGCAGCTCTATGCCATCCATGCCCAGTTGCTAACACTGTAAGGATATGGAACGCTGAGTGAAAAGTGGATCTTGGACTGAGGTGGTAAAGCTCCTTGAACAGTGTAACTCACTGCTGGTACCTGAACTGGCCCTTTAATAAAAACGAATGGAAGGGAAAGGGTTAATTTTTACTTTGGCTTGAATTATTTTTATGATACAATGGCCCATTTGGAATCTTAGTTTAAGACAAATTTCACAGTAATCGTACTCCTCACAAATCCTAGAGTCCTCTCATCATCTGGGAATAAATAAGCAAGAAACCTAATCAGAGAATCTGACTAACATTAAAGCAAAAGCTCACAGATGTAGGAAGACTGAAATCTTATTCAATTTCCAGCCTGAAGTCAGTTCCTACCCACAGTTCCACATTCCCACTTAGAGAAGGGCAAGGAGGCATTATGCAAATCCAGTCCAGCTGGAGTAGAATCAAACCCCCACTGTTGGTACCAATCTGATCCATACTAACTGTACAGTCAACTGTGCCAACCAACTCCCTAGACAGCCTGACGTAAAGCGGCAACAGACACTTTTACATGTAGGTTGTAGTCTGGATCAGGGATCACTTTTGTTTCCATCACACAGCTAACCATAATGTTCTCCTGCTCTTACCTCCAGCCATTGACATTGTTGGAAGGATTTACATTATTGCTGCATTACAAACACATCTTCCTTTGCCATCAAGTCTTAGGACACAAGACCAGATCTGAAAAATCAACTAAAGATGCTGGAAGTCCTCAACAGGCAGCAACTGTAGATAAAAGAAAGCAAAGTCAACATGCATCAATCACTCTTTTTTTCACAGAATTTTAAAAATAAATTCGTAGGATCTGGATGTTGCTGGCTCTACATGCCCCTAGACAATGTGTGAGCGATCTGCCTTATTAAATTGCTCAGACCTTGAGTTGTAGGTGCACCCTCAGTTCTGTGAGAGAGATAGTTCTAGGATTTTAACCCAGTGACAGTGACATAACGGGTAATACAGTTCCAAGTTCAGGGATAGAGAATTGGCTCACTAATAGGACACAGGAAACTAAGGTAAGGGAGGCATTTTCTGGACAGAGTGCCACAGGGAGCGGTGCTGAGGCCACAATTATTTACGATATCTGTTAATGACATAGATGATGGAAATGAATGTGCCATCATCAAGTTTGCGGATGATACAAAAATTAGTGAGAAGGCAAGGAGTGAGAATGACACAATAAATGTACAAGAGGGATATAGACTGGTTAAGTGGGTGGATAACAAGTTGGCAGATGAAATGTAATGTGGGAAGATATAACTTTGGCAGGAAGAATAATATGGCTGAATATTGTTTAAATGGAGAATGGCTTCTTCTTCCAGCCTTTCTTAAATAACGGCACATTAGCCACTTTCCAGTCTTCCAGCACTTCACTTGTGGCTGTAGATGATACTAATGTCCCTGCTAGGGTCCCTGCAATTTCTTCCCTAACTTCCCACAACATCCAGGGATAGACCTGAACCGGAGATTTATCCACTTTTATGTTTTTTTAAGACCTCCAGCACTTCCTCTTCCGTAATGTGGTCTATTTTCAAGACATCAATATTTATTTCGCCACGTTCCTTGGTCTTTACTTCTTTCTCCACAGTAAAAACTGACGCTAAATATTCATTTAGTATCTCTCCTATCTCCTATGGTTCCACATGTAGACAGCCTGGTTGATCTTTAAGTGAACCCCTTGTTGCTCTTCTGTTCTTAATGTACTTGTCGAATCTCTTTGGATTATCCCTAACCTTATCTGCCAAGCCTATCTCATATTCCCTTTTTGCCCTCCTGATTTCCCTCTTAAGAATTCTCTTACACTCCTCAAAGTATTCAAGAAATTCACTTGATCCCAGTTGTCTCTACCTAACATATGACTCCTTCTTGTTCTTGACCAGAGCCATATTATCTTTATTTGTCCATTGTTCCCATCTCTTACCAGCCTACCCTTCACTCCAACAGGAACATGATCCCTCTGAGATCTTGTCATCCCACTTTTGGAAGCCTCCCACTTGCCAGTCCTCCCTTCACCCGCGAACAGTCTACTCCAATCAACTTTTGAAACTTCATTCCTCATATCATCAAAATTTGCCTTACTGGAATTGAAAACTTTATTAGGAGGTTTTGCTAAAACTGTACAAAGCACTAGTCAGACCACACTTGGAATACTGTGAACAGTTTTGGGCATATTTATTCAAGGAAAGGTAGACCGATATTGGAAGCAGACTAGAGAAGGTTCACTAAGTTGATCCCAGGTATGGAAGAATTTTCTTGTGAGGGCAGGTTGGGTAGATTAAACTTGTACTCAATGGAGTTTAGAAGAGTGAGAGGAGACCTTATTTAACCATGCAAGATTATTTGGTGATTTGACCAGCTAGATACAAAGGGATTGTTTCCCCTTCTGGGAGAGTGGAGCACCAGAGGGTGTGCTCTCAAAGGGAGGAGTCATTCATTTAAGACAGGGATGAAGTGGATTTTGTTCTCTCAGAGGGTAGTCAGTCTGTGGAATTCTTTGCCACAGAGGGCTTTTGGGGCGCAGTCATTAAGTATATTGAAGACTGAGACCGACAGATTTTTAATCAGAAATTGAATCAAGGGTTATGGAGATAAGGCAGGAAAGTGGAATTGAGGGTTATCGGGTAAACCATGATCTCATTGAGTGGCAGAGCAGACTCGATGAGCCAAATAGTCTACTTTTGCTCCTACATCTTATGGTCTTATAAGTCAGGATGGTGTGCGGCTAAGAGAGGAACTTGGTGGTAGTGGTATTCCTATGCATCTGTTGTCCTCATCCTTCCAGGTGATAGAGGTTGCAGGTTTTAAAGGTGCTGTCAGAGGATTGGTGTTGAGATACTGCTGTGTGCCTTGTCAATAGTACAGTGTGCATTGGTGGTGAAAGGAATGAATGTTGGTCTTTTGAATGAATGTTGAAGGAAGTGGCTGGGGGTGTCAGTGAAACAGGCAGCTTTGTCCTGGCTGGTGTCAAGATCCATTGAGAGTGTTAATGGAGCTGCACCTATCCAGACAAGTGGGGAGTATTTCATCACACTTCTGACTTGTGCCTTGGTGGACAGACTTAGGGGAGTCAGGAGCTGGTGCTGCAGAAGTTCCACCCTCAGACCTGCTCTTGTCGCCACAGTCAGGTCCAGGTCAGTTTCTATTCACTGATAACCCCAGGGTATTTATAGTGGGTTACTATTGACCCGAATCTGAACAGGACCAGGTGGCCCGATCCACTGACAATTTCCAGCGTTTGTTTTCATTCATGGATCGAATGGAGAGTCTGCTGTGTGGAAATTCGCCTCCAGGGCAGGGCATTGAACTGAAGTGGGGAGGGGTGCTCAATGGTGTTTGTTGGCCTTGAGGTCAGCGTGGCGTTGCTGTTGAAGGCTGGCGCTCCAAAGAGGACTGGCTGTCGGAGGACAGTGAACTAAAGCAACCCTCCCCCTACACCCCCCCACCCCCTCCCTCTCCCCTGGTTCGGCACCACCCCTCTGTATATAACCAGCTGTCCTGACCACAAACACTGCTCTTGCTCCAGAGCAAGGGCAGCAATTGTTCAGTCCCTCTCCTTCACCCCCTACCTTCTACAACCTTCCCAGCCCAGTTGACTGCAAAGTTCCACATTAAGAGCATGGCGTGTGAAGTTGTATCCCTAATGCAAAGGTAGACAGCCTTAATTCCATTTCTGCTCGTCTGTTCGAAGTTAATGCCTCGGTTCAGTGTTTTGTTTTAAACGCGGCGTGTGTGTGATTTCCAGCAACTGTCTGTGACTTTCGCGAGGTTTCGATTCTCTTTCTACTTTCATGTCAAATTTCTAGTCCATTTTTTCCCTCAGGTCTTTGAAATTTTCCGCTAGAGTTTCTGCAATGTTTTGTTAAAAAGATTTGAAATGTTGTTGCCTTGTATTAAATCCTGGTCTAACCTGAGGGAGAAGCTGCAGAATGCAATGAAACTAATTTGTAACTAATTGTAATTTCTATTCTATTTCTGCAGTTCCTACTTTCTCTGTAATTTCTATTCTCGTCTTCCCACCCCCTCCCCCTCCCCCAGACGTTGCTGTATAAGACAGCAGCTGGATACATTATGGCCATAACCGAAGTACTGTAGGGATTCACCCTGTAGCAATTCAAACTGTAACGATGCAATGAAAGTTTTTACTAGTGTCAGTGTTCTCGCACCCATTTATGAACTTCGGGAATCCTTGCAGTATGTAGCTACTAATGAAAAGACAAGCTCGTTTTTAACCGCCGTAGTGAAGCTGCGATAGGAAACGCTTGGGAGCTCTAACATAGCACGGGGTGGGGGGAGAGAGAGAGAGACAGGCTGGAGGGGGATCTGTAGACTGGCTCCGAGTTTACCCGCGCTGGGGGTGGGTGTCTCCGCCGATTTTACGCCTGAGCTCACACAGACACGACAGAAGCATTCCTCAGCTCATGCCTCCCCTTTCCCAAACCAGGAAATTCCCAAGATGTGCCCCCTGACGGAGTGTTTGGGTCCGAGATCTTACTGAGCTGACCCTTCGGGGACTTGCTGACGGATTTCTTCACTTCTTCAAGGATTTTAACAGATCTCTATATTCCCTCTTGTTATAATAGTTGCTGCCACTTTGTTCATGGAGAACTTTGGAAAGACCATATCATCTATTGTAGTTTATAGGGTGGCACAGTGGGTGACACTAGTGCCTCACAGTGCCAGGGACTTGGGTTCACTTCCACCCTCCGGTGTCTTTGTGGAATCTGCCCATTCGCCCCATGTCTATGTGGGTTTCCTGCTGGTGTTCCAGCTTTCTCCCACACTTAGGCGGATTGCCCCTTGCGTGATGGCTAGGTGAATTTACTGTGGCAAATGTAGGGTAGGGGAAGTGGGGTGGCATGCTTTTTGGCGGGTCAGTGTGAACTCGATAGGTCGAATGTCTCGCTTCCATGCTGTAGGGATTTGATAAGCTATTGACACTGGTCTCTAAAGTACTTTTCTCCATTGTACTTTCGCCAAGCTGTGAGAGATGTAGAACTCTCTATTTGAGGGGGCTAACTTTCCACAGGGTTTCCCCTCTGTCTTAATTTTGTCTGTAAAATCCTCAATATTCACAGAATAAAGGATTTAGATACTTTTCACTGTATTTTCTTTGGAATCTCCTGGGTTAAGTTCCTACAAAGTTCCATCAAGAGAAGCACATCCCTTTAGTGTCCAGAAATATTCTTTGAAATAATAAATTGCAGAAAGTCAGAACAGAAATTGCTGGAGAAACTCAGCCATCTGGCAGCAACTGTGGAAAGAGAAACAAAGTTTCGGCTGTGATGTGACTTATCTGAACACGAAAGTGATTTGAAGTTATATTGACCTCAAAATGTTAACTTCACTCTGTCCACAGATCACAGATATTGCCAGACCTCCTGAGTTTTCTCTAGCACTTACTGTTTTTATTAATTTCAGATTTATAGCATCTGCAGTGTGGTGGAAGTTACTTAGTGGTGGAAAATAAGATGCCAAGGAAAGGTGGTCATTGGGAACAGGTGGAAAAGTGCAACTGAAGTTTAGAAATTGACTTGAAAAAGATGTGTTAATACCAGTTTAGGCAATCTTCTGAATATTTTATTTCTGTCAAGTATTGAATCCGAGTTTGATTCCATGAAATAAATGAAACCAAAAGACCTTAAGAAGCGTCTGCAAAATAACTTCTTTGTTCACGATGAGCGGTCATATTTGTGTTCACATTAGTGGTGCCTTACAAGAGGGAGACTTGAATTTTTAAAATAGTGGAGAGGTAACGAGATGGAAATTTTCAGAATCATGAAGGGGTTCAACAGGTTATCGTGGAGGGTGTGTTTCCATTTGTTGGGGGAGTCCAGGACCAGGGTCCATAGATCAGAGCAAGTCACTAACATACCTAATTCAAGAGAAACTTATCTTCCCAGTGGTTGGTGAGAATGTGATTACAATGTGTAGTAGTCGAGGTGAATGGTATTAACAAGAAAGAACCTAGCCAAGTCCATGAGAGAGAAATTATTTATTATTTAGCAAATGCAAATCCCTGAAGCCAAGCAATCATCGTTTCATTTGTTGTGTTTAAAGTGATTAGTCCACCACTTAGAAGCACCGCGTTGTTGTGTTTCTCCACTAGTACATAAAAAGGTTTAGGAGAGAAACAAACAGAAAGGGTGTGCTTTTATTTATTTTTTCGCATAGCTACACATATTTTTATTTCCCCACTGTGGATAGATACTGAAGCTGGCTATCAGCCCATAAACAATATCAGGGATACTCCTTCCTTAGCCTGGCAGGGATTTGAACCCAGAGCTTCTGACCCGAGGGACAACAGGGTCACTATCACTGCACCACAAGATCTCTGAGGATACACTGATATGGTGAGGTGAAATGGGAAGACACTCCTATGAAGCACAAACACAGCATTAGGTCAGTTACATAGGAACAGGAGTAGGCTATTTAGCTCCTCAAGGTTATTCTGCCAGTTGGGTGGAATAGTTTGTTGGTGTGCTGCAAATTTGATTAAATTCTATATAATAAACAGCATTTCTAATTGCAACAGACAAAAACATCAAAAAAACTGCGATGCTGGAAATCAGAAACAAAAACAGAAATTGCTGGAAAATCTCAAAGGTCTGGCAGCATCTGTGGAGAGAAATCAGAGATTGTGTTTCAGATCTAGTGACCCTTCCTCAGAACTGCTTTTTCTTGGATAGTGAGGAGGGAGGAAGTGAACAGGCATGTGTTACACCTTGTACGTTGCAGGGGAATGTGCCATGGGGCTATGGGGAGGTGTTGGGTGCGAAGGGGGAGTGGATCAGAAAGGCTGACAAGGGAGGGGAGGGGAGTGTATGTCTGGTGGTGGCATCCTGCTGGAATTGGTAGAAATGGTGGTTAATGATCCTCTGGATGTGGAGACTGGTGGGATGATAGGTGAGGACAAGGGGTCTCTATCACTAGGAGGGAAGAGAGGGGTTGAGGGCTGAGGTGTGGGAGATGGGTCAGACACAGTTGAGGGCCCTGTCGACAACAGTGCTGGGGAATCCTCAGTTGAGGAAGAAAGTGGACATTTTGGAGGCCTCATTATCGAAGTTGGCATCATCAGAACGGATGCGATGGAGACAGAGGAACTGGGACAGTGGAGTAGAGTGTTTACAGGAAACAGGGTGTGAGGATGTATAGTTAAGGTAACTGTGGGAGTAGGTGGGTTTGTCATGGATACTGTTGGCCAGCGGATCCTCAGAAATGGACACAGAGATGTTGAAGAAGGGAAGGAAGGAGTCAGAATTGGACCAGGTGAGGGTGAGAGTGGGGTGGAAATTGGAAGTGAAACAGATAAGCTTTTCCAATTCTGGATGAGAGAGGGAAGCAGCACTGATGATGCCATTGATATACCCAAGAAAGAGTTGTGGACTGGAGCCAGAGTCGGACTGGAACATGGAACGTCCCACGTACCCCACAAAGATACAGCCATAACTGGGGCTCATGTGGGTATCCATGGCTACCCCTCTGAACTGAAGAAAGTGAGAGGAGTGAAAAGAGAAGTTGTTCAGGCGAGGACGAGCTAGGCCACGCGGAGGAGGATGGTGATGGATGGGGATGGTTCAGACCATTTTTCCAGGAAGAAACAGAGAGCCCTGAGACCATCCTGATGGGGGATGGATGTGTAAAGGCATTGCAGTGCCATGGAATAGAGGAGATGGCTGTACCCCACAAACTGGAAATTCTGAAACTGACTTAAAGCGTCAGAGGAATTGCAGATGAGTGGGAAGGGATCGGGCAAAGGGAGAAAAATTTTGTGTTGTGGTAGGAAGAGATGAGTTCTACGGGGCAGGAGCAGACAGAAACACTGGGTCTACCCGTGCAGACCTGTTTGAGAAGGAGGTAGAAGCAAGCTGTGCAGGGTTGGGGACTATGAGCTTGGAGGCAGTGGGAGGGAGATCTCCAGATTAATTAAGGTATAGTGACTGTTGTGAACACAGTGGCCTGATGTTTCATGGTGGTGTCATGGTCCAGGGAAAGAGGAGGATGTATCTAAGAGATGGCGCTTAGCCTCTGCAATGTGGAGGGCAGTTTGCCAGACAACAATAGCACCACCCTTGTTGGCAGGCTTAATAACAAAGTAAGGGTTGGATCTGAAAGCATGGAGTGCAGTCAGTTCATGGGAGATAGGTTGGAATGAGTAAGGGGCTACAAAGAAATTGAGGTGACCAATGTCATGTTGACAGTTCTCAGTGAACAAATTAAGTGCAGGTAAAAGACCAGAGGAAGGGACTCGGGTGGAGGGAGAGTGTTGGTGGTGGGTGAAGCAGTCTGTGAGACAGGGAGAGGACTCTTGTCCAAAGAAATGGGCATTGAGGCAAAAATGACAGAAGGCGGCTCCAGTTCTGAAGAAATGTCACTAGACCTGAAATGTTAACTCTGATTTCTCTTCACAGATGCTGCCAGACCTGCTGAGATTTTCCAGCAATTTCTGTTTTTGTTTCCAATTGCAATGTTACACTTAATTCTAATTGGCATTCTATATTCATAGTATGGAGAGAATTCCTTAGCGCTTCAGGATATTGTACAGCAGGGAATGAGTTTCACCCTTTCGAGATGGGTTTAGGCACAGCCTTAAATCCAATCACTTTTATCTCCTCATAGTTCTCTTAATGAAATGGACTGTTTCCACAATTATTCTCCAGCACATCACTCAGAATTTATGGCAATGGTAGTAAGGAGCGCATAACTGGCAGATGTTCTGTCTTGTTACAAATAGCACCAGCCTCTGCTCCTGAAACACATGTAACTTAAGAAATGTAGATTTTTTTTCATGTCATGTATACCCATGTTTGCCTGCAGCACCCGTTATGTAACTTATAGCTGAGGGGAGAATGTTACAAGACTGTAATTCAGCCTTGAGTTTCAGGTGGCATTCAGGAACCACTCCAAGTTTGTGACCTCATCTGAATTTCTCAGCAAAGTTATCCCCCCACTTTAACTTGGAGATGCTAATCTATGGGGGTGAAAATGAAGAAATAACATGCCTTCCACTTTCACCTCAGGGCATCCCAGAGCATGTTATACAGCCTGCGAAGTCTGTCACCTTCAGAAAATACAGGTGTTCATTTGCACACAGCAATATTCTATGAACTGACCTTGAGATTTATGACTACAGGATAGATGATGGAGTGAGGACACAATGCTGTAACTTAGAGTCATAGTGTTGTAGGGCACAGAAACAGACCCTTCGGTTTAACTCGTCCATGCCAACCACACACCCTAAATTAATCTAGTCCCCGTTGCCAGCATTTGGCCCATATCCCTGTAAACCCTTCCTATTCACATACCGATCCAGATGCCTTTTAAATGTTGCAATTGTACCAGCCTCCACCACTTCCTCTGGCAGCTCATTCCATATACGCAACACCGTCAGTGTGAAAAAGTTGTCCCTTGGGCCCCTTTAAAATCTTTCCCCTCTTCACCTTAAACCTATGCCCTCTTGTTTTTAGTTTGGTCAAAGCTTTGCAATCAGTGACTGTCACTCTGTTGTGCTTCCAGTTGCATGTTCTCAATTCCCAGGTTACAAGCATCACAGCCTCCCATGTAGGTGAATTTCTCCTGTCTGTTGGATTACCTCAGTAACAAACCTGAGCCAGGAGTTGTCTAGCAAAAGAGCTGCTGATTTGAACTTGAAAGACAACAATCATGTGAAACAACAGCTGTAAACCCACAGGATTAAGTTATTTATATTAATAGACATGACAAGTGATCTTATTTGGGAGAAATTTGATGTATTTACGTAATTAACGGTGGAAGAGATCTCTATTACTAATGTCTATAAATATAATTTGGAAATCATAACATGATGATATTGAGTGATGTGTACTTTAGTGAGCTGCTGTAAAACGATAAAATAAAGACAGATTTCCATATTTACAAACTTGGGGATCCCAAAGCATATTACTGCCAAATGAATCACTTATTTGGAACATAGTCATGATTGTAATGTATAAAACCTGGCAGCCAGTTTATACACAGCAAGCTTCTGGAAGTAGCAAAGCTTTCAGCAACATAGTCATTTTTTGTGCATTGATTGAGGAATACTTTGTGGTTAGGATACTAGGGAGAACTCCTCTGCTCTTCAAAATAGTACTGTTTGATTTTTTTTTTCCATATTCATCATTCAGGGCAGATATTGCCTCAGTTTACAGTCTCATTTGAGAGAAAGTATCTTGGATAGTCCTGCCTTGGAGCAGTTAACTTTATTTGTAATATAAATCTCTGAAATGGGACTTGAACCCACAACCTTCTGCCTGAGAGCTACAGGTGTTACCAATATATCAACCTTAATGCTTCCTCATTCTGGCTTGGTGCTGGTTTTCTGTTTGTTTATTAGTGAAGTGCCTTGGAACTTTACATCAGCAATGGCACCACAATAAATGCAAGATGATCATAAAATCCCTACGGTGTGGTATCAGGCCATTCAGCCCATCAGATCCACACCACAAAGCTGCCCACTCAGACACACCCCATCCCTGTAACCCAGCATTTCCCATGGCCAATGCGTCCAGCCTGCACATCCCCAGACACAATCGGCAACTTAGCATAGCCAATCTATCTAACCTGCGCATCTTTAGGCGTGGGAGGAATCCCTATGCAGACACAGGGCAAATGTGCAAACTCCATACAGACAGTCACCCAAGACTGGAATCAAACCCAGGCCCCTGGCATCATGAGGCAGTCGTGCTAATTACTGAGCCACCATGCTGCCCTAATAGGTAGAAAGATACAGTGAAAAGTGTTTTGTTGCCACAATCTGGCGCCATTTTGAGTTACGAAAAGAATGAAAAGAAATTACATAAAAAGAGTTTGTCTATTGTACAAAGGGTCTTCAAATACAGCTCCCTTTATTTTTCTGCCTCTATATTCTTTGTTTTGGCTTCTTTCTCTGGTGTAATAAGATGGCGCTGGAGAGTGACAACACTATACAACAGTTTTCACTGTCTTATGTAACAAGGTATATGTGACAATAAATAAATCAAATCAGTGATGAAATCTCAGGAATGTGTGTTTGAACCTATGGCGTCCTGACTCAGCAGCAGGCATCTACTGACTAGGCCACTGCTGACACAACATATCGGAGGAAGTATCCATTTAACTCTTGAAAACTGTTTTAAACTTACCTCACTGTCTCTCTCTGATCAACCCTTCACTGACCTTTTGATCACTGCCCCCAGTGATCAACCCTCTCGCTGTCTGGTCACCCCTCCCTCACCGTCTGGTCAACCCCCCCACCTCACTGTTGCCATCACCATTCCTTTTGTCACCGTACTCTCCCTTGTCCTTTCCCTGTCTAATTTGACACTTTGCTGCGGGAGTAGGCTCCTCTAGGAGGTAGTAGGGAGGCACCTGAAGCCTCTTTCTGAGCAACCTCTGCATCTGTGATTCATTTCAGAGGCTTCAAAGCTACCACATTAAATAAGCGTAAAGTATAGAGGTATTACCGCACACCCCCGGCATCTCTGGCATTGGATGCCACAAGCACTGTGACAGTTTGAGATCTGAGTGTGGCCTCCCCTGCAGTTGCAGTGGCAGTAAACACAGCCTTAAAATTAGCGGGTATCCCAGTAGACTACGCACAGCCTTAAAATTTTAGGTAAAATTAGTATTTGCGTTAATGCAGTCTGCTGTGTGATGCCAAATGCTTAAGATACTCTCTGTCACCATCAGAAATCAAAGCCACATCAGATCCATGATTTACCCTGATCATGTGCTGTTCTTTCCCAAGGAGGAGTCTTCAGTCAGACTGGCTCTTCTCGAATATTAGAGTAAAGCCTGTTTGTCTTTCTCTCGCTATAACGCTCCTACCGTGAAATCATAAGGTGCTGGAAGAAGGCTGTACTTTGATTAAAATGCATGCAGGAAACATGTATTTAAAGCAACTATTGTTCTGTGTCTGAAGCCAATGTGGTTCAGTTTATAATGCAGAGATTCTTCATAGTCCAGCATTGCACCTCCTGAACACTGGCAGACCAAAGGAATTTGATAAGGTTGTACAGCATTAGAATAAAAGTAAAATACTGCAGATGCTGGAGATCTGAAATAAAAAGAGAAAGTGCTGATAAACTCAGCAGCTCTGGCAGCGTCCGTGGAGAGAGAGAAACAGAGTTAATGTTTTGGGTCTCGTACGGCCCTTTGTTAGAACTGATACTTGTACAAACGTGGTGCACTTCCAATAATCTGCAAAACAACTGAACTGTAAACATCACGGCAAAAAATTTATTGAGTCAACTGAAATGGGAGTTTTACATCTTTTTAAAAACTTGTCACAACTTTTGAACTCTCTCCGTCAAATTTGTCACCAGTCTGAGAGGTCACTGACCGTGACTGAATCAGCAGAAAGGTTTGGGTGTGTTTGGTAACTGAACCACTTATTTGTGATATCAAAGTGGTTTTGTGAAGAGTGATCTACCAGATCAGAAATCTGATAGAAATTAATCCATTCGGGTCCACGGAAATGTTAACTCTGATTTTCCTTCACAGATGCTGCCAGACCTGCTGAGCTTTTCCAGCAATTTCTGTTTTTGTTTCTGATTTGCAGCATCCGCAGTTCTTTCAGTTTTTATTGCAATTATAATCAAGATGTCTGGTTGATAAAAGGATTATCAAGCTATATGATAATCTTGCTTTCATCACTCACCCCCTTCCCCACTGACGGGCACATAGTGGCAGCAAGGTGTACCTCTCAACAGCAGGGACAGAGATCAGAGATCAGGGACACAGGGCGTGCTCTGAACGCCCCCCCCCCCCCCCCCACGACTCCGGGCATAGTACCTCCACTCACCCTGGTCCAAGCACAGTGGCCTCACCCCAACCCTAACACTGCAGAACCCTAGAGCTCTAAGCACCAGTAATCCTCTGACCCAGGCCTGGTACCATTTAGAAGATGCGCTGCAGTAAGACACCAAATTTCCTGCAACAGCACCTAACAAATACGCCATCTCTGCCACACAGACAAAGGCAGCAGGCGCATGGGAACACCATCACCTACAAGTTACCCTCCAAACCACACACGACCCTAACTTTGAAACATGTTGTTCCTTCACTGTCTCTGAGCCAAAATCCTGGAGCTTTCTAACAGCACTGTGAGTGTACCTACACTCCCATGGACTGCAACGGTTCAACAAGGTGGTTCCACGACACCTCAAGTGAAAACAGAGATGGGAAATAAATACTAGCTTAGCCAAAGCTGTTCAGTTCCTATGAATGAGTATAAAAAAATACCATTTCCCGTCCTATCTCACCAAGGGGTTTTAAACCCCACCCCAGACAATCCATAAACCTCATTGTTGATAGTTCATTTATATTTTGTGATGTTTCATGATAAACCTGGATGTGTTGCTGTCATAATTTCTTGATTTATTTTCCTTGACTGAAGGCTGACTGCTTCAGAACTGCCTGTCCTTGTCTCCCTATGAAACACAACTTAGTCACAATTCCTCTGCTGCCCAGTCACGTCTGTATTGACACACACCTCACCTTTCACAACTTTAGCAAGCTTCCCTGCTGAAGTATCATGGTTTGAGTGTTCAGAGAGAAAAGCCAAAACAGAAGGGAGGATCAAGGTGTGCATGGACGCTCTATTTGCTGTGAAAATGACAGCTGCAAATTTGTGAGGCCGAAATGTTAATACGAATGCATTACAGATTACTCAGGGGTTCCAAGTTGCTTACCTCTACTTTGCAGCTGTGAATAGTGACTGTAGAGGCTCCAATCTTCTTTCCACCATGTGCGTATCCCAGGAGCCTGTCCCACTCTCATCAGCTGCTGTTAATGTACGTGTTGGAAGAACTTGTCAGTTGCTACTCAGGCTACAAACACACCTTCACTGGTTGTCAAGCCCTGGAGCAGGACTTAAACCCACAGCCTCTGATCCTGAAGCAGACACACTACCCATTGAGCCTTAGGATCTCCCATTGTAACATAGCCACTAGTAAATCTAATTGGGAACTTAGAAGCAATTTCTTTAGTGGTTAGAGTCTGAAATTCACAGCCACACAGATTAGTTCTGGCAAGTACCATGCCACCATTTGAAAGGAAGTGGTGTAAGCACTTGAGGAATCAAGGATTTGCTGATCGATTTAGACGAAAAATGATTGAGGAGGCTAGTATGGAACATAAATCGTTTAGGGTTGAATGGCCTTTTACGATATTATAAGTTCTATATATTCTATGGGTGGGGGTATAGTTTCCTAGAGGCATGATAGTTTGATATCTCTGAGTGTCTTTGGCTGGTTTAAAATGGACAGCACCGTCATATCTGTGTGGCACCTTGGGAGAACAAGATTTACTCCATACAGAAAACGTAGATCAAGTTTACAGTGGCTGTACACCTTGTAGCACAGGTAACCTTAAACAAGTTTATTTTGTCTTTCAGTTCTCAAGATGATGATCGGCCGATGTCACCGTTTTATTTAAGGTAAGCTCTCTGCCATTGGTTCACCCCAGTTTCTTTGAGTGAGGATTACTTTGTGAGATATTAAGAAGTGGGCTTTAGATCTATGCATCCATCGAGTCTCGGAGTCTTAACTGTTTTGTTGATTGTTAAAATGGAAGATTGCTAAGGAACACATACTTATTGACGTTTATCTGACAACTGTCAAAAATTGAGCTGCAATTTTTAGGCTTCCATGGAACTCAGCAAGCTGTGAGATTGTCTACACCTCAGGGAGGCTAAATACATTTGTAAGAATAATAACTTGCATTTATATTGCATAATTTAGATGTAGTTAAGATGTCCTAAGGCTCTTCATAGGAGTGTATCAGTGAAAAATCTGATACTGAGCCTTAGAAAGATGTTTAAGGATGGGTTTGTGTTGTATTATGTCTCTTAAGAAACTGCTTATAGTGTCATCTTTGCATCATAGCATGTGATCTGAGGATATAATCATGTTACTCTCCATCTTACCTCAAATCACCAGAAACATGACAGTCTACCGAAAGCATGCTCCTCTCATGGCTCCTCTAATAGCCCGTTGGCTCAATATTAGCTGACAGATGTCCGAGAAATGTTACGTTTGTACATAATCATTGTAATAAATATCTGTTGGATTCTTCAATACCATTATATCCACGCCCAATAAAACACACTGCTCAGAGCAAGTTCATACCAGTTACCAATAGTCATCTGAGCAAGTTTGAAGGCAAATCTTGAAAGGTGGAGTAATTTTGTTTTGAGAATTGCTGAATATAGAGCCAAGTCAACTGAAGACAGGAACATAATGGTGCAGTGACAGCTATTAAACAAGGCCAGATTAAACGAACACGGGGATGTCAATGTGGGAGGAGGATAGAGAGCTATGGAATAAAGGGCTCATGCAGGGATTTGAAAAAAATGTTGAGAAGTAAAAACTCTTGGTGTTGCTGCACTAGGAGTCAGTGCAGGTCAGCGAGGGTGACAGGATCTGATCAGGGTCAGGCTGTGGGCATCGGAGCTTTGAATAGTCATTTCTGGAGGTAATGGTTTGAGCCACCAATGAGCTGAGCAAGGGAGCGAAGATGTGCAATATTAGTGAGGTGAAAGTTGGCAGTCATAGAATCCATATAGCGTGGAAGCAGGCTATTCAGTTGATCGAGTCCACACCAAACCTCCAAAGCAGCATCCCACCCAGACCCAATCCCCTACCCCTATCCCAGTAATCCTGCATTTCCCTTGGCTAACCCACCTAGCCCGCACATCCCTGGAGAATATGGGCAATTTCCCATGGCCAATCCATCTAAACTGCACATCTTTGGACTGTGGGAGGAAACTGGAGCACCCGGAAGAAACCCACACAGATACTGGGAGAATGTGCAAACTGCACACAGACAGTTGTCCGAGGCTGGAATTAAACCTGGGTCCCTGGCACTGTGAGGCAGCAATGCTAACAACTGAGCCACCATGCTGCCCCAATATTTATTTTTAATTGGTTCATGGGATGCAAATGTTTCTGGCTAGGTGAGCATTTATTGCCCGTTTCTAATTGTCCAGCATGCCATGAAGAGTCAACATATTGCTGTGGGTCTGGATTCGCATGTTAGCTATACCGGGTAGGAATGACAGATTTCCTTCTCTAAAAGAACTAGGTGGGCTTTTTAACAACTGACAAGAGTTACATGCCACCATTAGCCTGGCTGTTCAATTCCAGGTTTTACCAAATTCACATTTCACAAACTGCTACAGTGGGATTTGAACTCACAACCCAGCTCATTTGCCTAGAAGTTGTGGATTACTAACCCAGGAACATTATGAGTACATCACCACCACTCCATTATCCCTGAATTTCCACCATGTTGTGATAGTTTGGAACTGGAAGGCATCAGTGCTTTGAAATTGGAGTTTAGAAAAATGGGAGAAAACCATATCAAAACAGATACAATTCTTCATGGTCTTGACAGAATCAGTGCAGGAAGGTTGCTTTGTCTCTGGGAGAGTCGAGGACCACAGGGCATAGCAAGGAGTCCATCATTTATAACAGAGTTGGGGAGGAATTTCTTCTCTTTGAGGGTGGTAAATTTGTGAAATCCTTTACCATAGAAGGCTATTGAGGCTGGGTCATTAAGTATTTTCATGGCTGAGTTAGAAGGATTTGTTCATCAGTAAGGGAATGGTGATAAGGTTGTGGGGATAACCTGTCCTGGAGTCCCCACATAAATGCGACAGTCAAGAAGGCACAACAATGCCTCTTCTTCCTCAGGCGGCTCAGGAAATTTGACATGTCCATAAGGTCCCTCACCAACTTCTGCAGATGGACCATTGAAAGCAAACTGTCTGGGTGCATAACAGCCTGGTACGGCAACTGCTGTGCCCAGGACCGTAAGAAACTACAGAAGGTGGTGAGCACAGCCCAGACCATCACAGAAGCCAACCTTTCATCCATGGACTCTATCTACACGGTTCGCTGCTGTTGAAAGGCAGCCAACATCATCAAAGACCCATCACACCCTGGTAGTGATCTCCTACAACCTCTTCTGTCAGGCAGAAGATACAGAAGCCTGAACACATGCACAAGCAGGTTCAAGAATATCTTCTTTCTAGCCGTTATCAGACTGTTGAATGGACTCTAGCCTCAAATAGTGTAACATGTAGTGTAACCTGTATGCCTGTATGTCTTTTCAATCTATATATCCTTTGCTTGCCGTAATCTGCCTGTACTGCTCGTAAACAAAGCTTTTCACTGTATTTTGGTACACGTGACAATAAAACCAATCAATGAATCCATCAATAAGGAAGGGAAGCGGAGTTGAGGATTGTCAGATTAGCCATGATCTCATTGAGTCGTAGAGGAGACTCAATGGGCTGAATGGCTTACTTCCTGTATGATAGGCAGGTGTGTGCAAAAAAGTGGTTGGCACTGAGTCTGACCAGTCCTGCTGGTAAACTAAACTGCTTTCATTTTCCCTGTTTTCATGGCTCCGAAAATATTTGCAAATGAACGATAAACATTGTCTGTAAACGTGCCATGGAGATTTTTTTCGGATGACAGTGAGTCAACAAAATAGGTTTGACCTAGTTCCAGAGTCACTTGTTGCCAGTTACAGTACTTTTCCAATCACCTTCCCACTCCCCACAAATACCTGTCTTATTGCTTGTGGGTCATGGTGCTTTGAGTATTTACTGTGCTGTATCTCCTTGTTCATTACTAACTATTACATGAGACTGGATGCAGCAACAATTTTTCCATTCAGTTTTTTTTTAATTCACTCAAGGGCTAAAGGTGTCAACTAGCTAGGCCAGCATTTATTGACCATCGCTAATTGCCCAGAGGTCATTTAAGAGTCAACCACATTGCTGTGGGTCTGGAGTCACAGGTAGGCCAGACCAGGTAAAGATGACATTTTCCTTCCCTAAAGGACATCGGTGAGCCAGATGGGTTTTTTCCCAACAATCAATAATGGATTCATGGTCATCTTTAGACTCTTAATTGCAGATTAGTATTGAATTCAAACTCCACGATCTGCCATGGTGGGATTTGAACCTAGGTCTTCATACCATCACCTGGGTCTTTGGATTAACAGTCCAGTGATAATACAACAAAGCCGTCACCTTGAGGTTCCAAGTTAGTGGGGGGAAACTTCTAGAAATCCGAAAGTAGAGTTAACCATTTCCGACAAGTAGAACTGAGAACAGGTCCAGGTTTGCAGATCACTAAACTGGCACCTTCCTACAGGATGGGCAAACACTTGCGAAAACATTGATCCCAAGTATTGAGGGGGAGTTTGAGGAATGTCAGATCACATGATCCCACAGGCTTGAGGCCCTGCCACAATTTTTTCCACCATGAGGTGAAGGCAGAACCCGTTGTGGTGAGCAGGAATGGGTCCTGTCGGCAATGTTGCAGAATAAAGACAGGTGAGATTGTGTCAGCATGGGAGAACCAGCCTTAGCTTGACAGGCTTAGGACACAGGACATCACATATTTAAGTGCACTCCATTTGGTGGCAGGCCCCAGTTGTTGCCAGGTTTGGGCAGCAGTTGCTGTGCCACAAATTTCAGCCATTTCCCATTCAAAGGAATCAGGCTACAATCCAGCTCCAATACCTCCCCGGTGGTCTAGATAAACTTGAGTTTCAACTTCTAGTTGAAAAGCTCTCCATCTCCTGATAAATTTGACTGATGTCTATTCTTGCAGGACCATTGGCAATTGGGCCTTCAGACATCTAGGTCTTGAGTTATGGGATTTTCCTTGTCCTTCTCAACTCCTTTATAAGATATTCCTTTAAAACTATCTCTTTATCTAACCTTTTAGTTGTCCCTAACATCTCCAACTTGTGCTCAATCTCGATGTTAGTCTGATTATGCCCATGTGAAGAGCATCAAGATGTTCTGTGATGTATATGAATGCAAGTCAGGCGCTGTTGTGGTGCAGTGGTTGTGTTCCTTCATCTGGTATAAGGAGGTCTGTCTACAAGTCCCACCTGCTCCAGAGGTGTGTAATACCATCCCTGAACAATTTGATTAGAAAATATCTTTAACTGCAGGTTGTTGTTTGGAGATAGTCTCAGGTTTATTTAAGCCAGTGGTTCCTTTGAATCTGAAATTAATTTTGGTTGAAGATTTTTGGCACAAGTGCTGCAGTTTCAGCTGGCAGTGTTGGTGCCTCCTCTGCGTGCTCTGGCATCTTGAAAAGAGGAGGCACAAGACTGCAGACACCATGTTTGCCTGAACCTAGATCCTCATTTTAACCCTAGAGTGTGACAAAGTGACTCACTTTCATTTTGCCCCATTTTCACACCCTCAGGATCACACGATGGCTCAGTGGTTAGCAGTGCAGCCTCACATTGCCATGGACGCGGGTTTGATTCCACCCTCAGGCGACTGTATGTGTGGAGTTTGCATGGTCTTCCTGTGTCTGCACAGGATTTCCCCCAAAGTCCAATGATTAGTTGGATTGGCAGTGGTAAATTGCCCACAGTGTCTAAGGATGTGCAGGCTAGGTGGATTAGCTAAGAGAAATACAGGGATAGGGTGGGTCTGGGTGGAATGCTCTTTGGATGGTTGGTGCAGACTTGATGGGCCAAATGGCCTGCTTCCAAACTGTAGGGATTCTATGACATCACAAAGCATTTTGCAGCCAGTGAACAGGTTTTTGAAGTGCAATTAGTGCTAATTTTTAAGGGTGCACACAGCAAAGTCTGTTCACCTTGCACTACCATTGGCAAGTGGGGTTTCAGACACCTCGGTCCTGAGGCTACAGGCAGTGTGAGATATGCCCACTTGGTTGAGGGTTTAAGGTCAGTTGTAACAGTGATGCAGAACACCGTCTAAACTCAACAGAGTGAAGTTCCTTGTTCACATTAAAACAAGATACATTATGGGCTGGAGCTGGAGGCCATCAGGGCACTGGTTGGACCACATCTGGAGTATTGTGTACAGTGCTGGTCACTATACCTGCAGAAGGATGTTAATGCATTGGAATTGTTCAGAGAAGCTTTACTGGATGAATACCTGAAATGACAGATTGCTTTATGATGACAGGCTAGGCCTGTATCACAGAGTCATAGAGATGTACAGCACGGAAACAAACCCTTCAGTCCAACTCATCCATGCCGACCAGATGTCTTAAATTAATCTAGTCCCAATTGGCCAGCATTTGGCCCATATCCCTCTAAACCCTTCCTATTCACATACCATCTGGGTGCCTTTTAAATGTTGTAATTGTACCAGCCTTCACCACCTCCTCTGGCAGCTCATTCCATTCATGCACCACCCTATGCATGAAAATAATTGCCCCTTTAATCTGTTTTAAATCTTTCCCCTCTCTGCTTAAACTTATGCCCTCTACTTTTGGACTCCCCCACCTCAGGGAAAAGACCTCGTCTGTTTATCCTATACATGCTCCTCATGATCTTATAAACCATTATGAGGTCACCCTCAGCCTCTGATGCTCCAGGGAAAATAGCCCCAGTCTATTCAGTCTGTCCCTATAGCTCAAACCCTCCAACTCTGGCAACATCCTTGTAAATCTTTTCTGAACCCTTTCAAGTTTCACAACATCCTTCCTGTAGCAGTTAGACCAGAATTGCACATGGTATTCCAACAGTGGCCTAACCAATGTCCTGTACAGCCGCAACATGACCTCCCAACTCTTATGCTCAATGCACTGACCGATAAAAGCATGTATACCAAATGCCTTCTTCACTATCCCGTCTATTTGTGACTGCACTTTCAAGGAACTATGAACCTGCACTCCAAAGTCTCTTTGTTCAGCAACACTCCCCAGGACCTTACCATTAAGTGTATAAGTCCTGCCCTAATTTGTCTTTCCAAAACGCAGCACCTCACATTTATCTAAGTTAAATTCCATCTGCCACTCCTCAGCCCATTGGCCTATCTGATCAAGACCTCTTTGTATTCTGAGATAACTTCCTTCACCATCCACTACATCTCCAATTTTGGTGTCATCTGCAGACTTACTAACCATACCTCCTATGTTTGCATCCATAGGACAAAAACCAGTGGACCTAACACCGATCCTTGTGGTACACAAAGTCACAGGCCTCCCGTCTGAAAAGCTCCACCAGTACCCTCTGTCTTCTACCTTTGAGCCAGTTCTGTGTCCAGATAGCTAGTTCTCCCTGTATTCTGAGGATCTGACCTTGCTAACCAGGCCACCATTAGGAACCTGTCGAATGCCTCACTAAAGTCCATAGAGATCTTGTCTGCTGCTCTACCCTCATCAATCCTCTTCATTACTTCTTCAAAAAACTCAATCAAGTTAGTAAGACACGATTTCCTATGCACAAAGCCATTTTGAGTATCCCTAATCAGTTCTTGCCTTTCCAAATACATGTAAATCCTGTCGCTCAGGATTCTCTCCAACCCACTTGCCCACCACCAAAGTCAGGCTCCCCAGTCAATAGTTCCATGGCTTTTCCTTACCATCTTTCTTAAACAGTGGCACCACATTAGCCAACCTTCAGCCTTCTGGCACCTTGCCTGTGACTATCGATGATGCAAATATCTCAGCAAGGGGCCCAGCAATCACTTCCCTAGATTCCCACAGAGTTCTAGGATACGCCTGAGCAGGTCCTAGGGATTTATCCACCGTTATGCATGTTAAGACGTCTAGCACTTCTGCCACTGTTTTCAAGATGTTGTTGTTTATTTCCCAACGTTCTGTATCTTACATATCCTTCTCCACAACAAACACTGATGCAAAATACTCATTTAGTATTTCCCCCATCTCCCGTGGTTCCGCACAGAGGTGGCCTTATTGATCTTTAAGGGGCTGTATTCTGTCCCTAGTTACCCTTTTGTCCTTAATGTATTTGTAGAATCCCAATGGATTCTCCTTAACCCTATTTGCCGAAGCTATCTCATGTCCCTGTTTTGCCCTCCTGATTTCCCTCTTAAGGGTACTCCTACTGCCTTTATACTCTTCTCGGGATTCACTCGATCTCTGCTGTGTATACATGACATATGCTTCCTTCTTATTCTTAGCCAAAACCTCAATATGTCTCGTCTTCCAGCAGCCCCTACACCTACCAGCTTTGCCCTTCACTTAACAGGAATGTACTGACTCTGGACCCTCTGCTCCATCCCGGTCTCTTCCCCCCAACTTACTGCGTTCTCTTTGGTTTCAGTGAAAATATAGCTATTAATTCTTAGACAGTGTCACACCGTAGTGTCTGTATAGAGACCGAGCTATTTAACAGTCACCAGAGTTGCCAATTTGAAAAGAATCTTACAGGTTGATTTTAACAGTTGCTGTGTTTTCCCAGACCTTACAATTAGTTTAAAATTTAAGGTAAGAAATTGTTACAGCCTGGTTACCTCCTTCCTGCTTGGAATGAATGTCAGCTCAACAGACACAGTCATTTTTGTCATATTCAGACAGGTGCAACTCTCTGTCCTTTCAACATTCATAAATTGCAGCAATCCACCTCTTGGCAATATTCCTAATAAACACAGGCAAATAAATATGGTCACGTTCAAGCCTGGTATCAATGGAGATTATGACAAGTCTTGCTGTTTTCTGAATGATGGGATAGGCTGATCAAGCGACCAATGGCAGAGGAGGTGGAGGGTAGGACAGTTGGAGGTGGGAGGTCATCTGGTGACCCTTTCCTGGAAGACATCCACCAGAGAAAAAGTGGTGTCAGGGAGCCCCAGCAACACTGGAACTGGTGGGAAATTGGGGGGGTGCACGGAGCTCTGCACTTGAGTGGGTCAGACCTGGCACAAAGCAAGTTGGCTATGGTTGTTGAAGGTCAGTCACCTCGGCTACAGGTCATCACTGCAGGGGGCACCCCAAATGTGGTGTTCTGGCCTTTTGGCTGCTTTGTCAGGGCTTTCCCTCCGTTGTGGGGTCCTAGGTGGGAAGTTTGCTGGTGATTACATCGTGTTCAGCATTGTTCGGGTCTGGTGGGTCCTGCAGTGTCCAGGCTTGGGCTGATACAAAATGGAATACACTGTGTGGGAGGGTAGTAGAGGCAGGAAATCTCATAACTTTCAAAAAAAAGTATGCGGATGAACACCTGAAATGTCATAACACTCAAGGCCATGAGCCAAGTGCTGGAAAGTGGGATTAGTGAAGATAGGTCAGAGCAGACTTGATAGAGCCTTTTCTATGCAGTTTGTCTCTATAAAGGAAAGAAGAGCATTTATGAAATGTTTTACAGTCCCACTGGACATTTGAGAGCACTTTATGGCCAACAAAATATGGGTCAATATTGTAAACTAGCAAATGCAGCAGCCAATTGTGCACAACAAGCTCCCACTAACAGAAGTAACTACGAGCCGGAACTGACCCAGCACTGTGCCAGCAACTGTTGGGTCTCACTTTCTGCAACAAATTAGAGTCGGAGAGTATTTGGCAGCTATAGGGCTTTAACAGTTGCCCATCATTTACCCTGGGAGAGTGAGTGTGATCCTGGCAATGCCACTGGTGCTCCAGCTCACCAGCACCCTGTGGTGCTGACCTTATCAGGGTACTCAATGTCAGTGGCAGGACATCTCAATTTGCACAGGGTCAGCAAGCACTAAATCTGTCCGCCAAACCCATTCTCAGACCATTTAGTACAGAGGAAATAGTTATGTGTGCGTCTCACTTTTTCACACATATACACACACACACACACGCCAGCTGTTATGTATTTGGCCTTTTCCTATTCACGTACTTGTCCAAATGTCTTTTAAACGTTGTAACTGTACCCGCATCCACCATTTCCTCTGGTAGCTCATTCCATATACACACCACCCTCTGTGTGAAAAATTGCTCCTCAGGTCTCTTTTAAATCTTTCCCCTCTCACCTTAAATCTACGCCCTCTAGTCTTGAATTCCCCTACCCTGGGGAAAAGACCTCGGCTTTTCGCCTTATCCTTGCCCCTCATGCTTTTATAAACCTCTACACAGGCACACCTCAGCCTCCTACACTACAGGGAGAAAGGGCCCAGCATATCCAGCCTCGCCTTGGGCACAGACGAAGGGTCTGTACCTGTGCTGTATGACTGAATGACTCCATGCATATAAACACACACACCCATACATACTCGCATGCACACAGACACATGCACCCGCACAAGCGCACACACACAGGCACACATATGTGCAACACACATACAAACGCATAACGCACACACATACGCACGTGCACATACACATGCAAAAACACACACACATATGCATGCACCCACGAATATATACACACAGACTTTCATCATGGCTGGACTTCAGAGGAGGAGTCCCATTCCCACCAATTTCCACCTGTCTAGCTGCGGATAAGAGGTCCTGTGAGAAGAACAGAGGTCTTCTCCCTGTAGCCTGGCCAAAATTTATCCCCCTCTCTTGTCCATCAAATTCCAACCAATACCACAGCGAGGCAGATTAACCTGTTGTTCGGATCTGTGCTGTTGAGGAGATCTTGCTGTGTGCTGTTTAACTGCCCTGTTTCCTACATCACAGCGGTGGCTATCCTTCCAATGCACTTTGTTGACTGTGGAGGGCTTTTGGATGATGATACAGACGATATATAAATGTGCATTGTTCGATTACATTGGTCTGTTTCTGTGCTGGAAACTGCACTCCATCAAAAAGCTCTGCCCTTATGTGTGTACTTCCACACAGGCCTCCTCCCACCTCAGTTCAGCTCACACCCTTTCAACATATCCTTCTATTCCTTATTCTGTTTCTCGTGCTTATCTAACTTCCTCCTTTATGCACCTAGTATATTCGCCTCAGCATCTGCCTGTGGTGGTAAGTTCCACAATCTAACCACTGTCTGGTTAAACGGTATGTGTGCGTGTGTTAATTAGACAAAACAGGAGCTGTTAAGAAATAATTTAACTGCTGCATTTACTAACTGCTAGGACTGTTTTATTTTGGTGGTGGCATTTTGGCGGCAAAAGATTAAGCTGCATTACTTGAATTATTGGCATACCACGGACCAAAAGAACTTTTAATCAGTGCCTTTTCCCTTTTAAACTGCTTGCTGTTTCTGAAGGGCATGTGCTTAGTGACTAGCATTCACTTGGTTAGGTGTTGACAGCACTGAAGGCACTTGATTGCCTTTTCTTAATTCTGTCCTTTCGTGAATGCAGGTTCAGCAATCATGTTACTCTCAGTGTTGTCCTGGGTTCATTCTGCTTAACTGCAAACTTTCTCAATTTCTGAGGCAAAATTTTGCTGCATTGAGGATTATAGTCTTCCTTGTGTGTTCCCCCGATAACCTCGGTCTACTACAGTCAGACCCAAAAGGATAAATCGAACGGCTCCACACTTGTTACATTGAGTCACAATGGAAGCATAGCTGCCCTCGAGAGCATAGTTTGCACTGGTAATAGCTGTTTTTTTGTCCCCGTTACTCTCCTAGGGGTCCACTTACATTACAATGGCACCTATCCCCTGATGCAATAGGAAAGAAAGGAATGGGTTACTATGAAGGCTTCATCGTTGTCTTGGCAATGACCTCTGCACTGCGCAGTGGACAGTGCCAGTGAGCTGGGCAGATGGTTACTCCAATGATCAATTGAACCTAGACCTTACGCTAACTTATTTTGTTTGTAGATAATGGGTAAATCATTGCCCCACCCATCCCCACTTTGTCTTAGAATGTTCAGCTAGGGGCTACGTGACCTTTCCCCTCTTGACTCATCACCATGGCGTCAGCTCTGGATGCTCGCTGTTGGTCAGCTCTTCCTAATGTTTTAATGACCTAATTTGTCTGTTTGTTTACCATTACAGTGCCCACATGCCTTCAGTCAACAGGATATCAGCAGCCGGGAAGTAAGAGCACTTTTTCTTCACTTTTCTTTCAAAGAGACAGGGTTTATTTACCAGTTGGATGTGCACTCGAAAGAGGAGACAGTGATGTTGAGAAAGGGAGAGAGGGACTGAGTCTGATTGACTTGCTCTTTTGAAAAGCCAGTAAAAGCACCAAGGGCTAAATGGTCCTCTTTTAATTCTTATGTGGGATGTAAGCATTTGTTGCCCACCCCTAATTGCCCTTTGAGCTGTTTAGCTCTGTAGGCATTTTCAAAGGGCCATTTGGAGGCAATTATATTGCTACTTGTCACATATAGGCAATAAGGACTGTATATTTCCTTCCCCCTAAGGGCATTTGTGAACCAGATGGGATTTTGAGAAAGTTGTTACGTGATTACCATTAAATCAGGTTAATTCCAGAGTACAAATTTCACCATCTGCCAGTGATGGGATTCAAGTCCATGCCTCCAGAGCATTAGCATGGGCCCTCACTAGTTCACTGACCACCACCATCACCACCACTTCTTCTGTGATGATGTGCCCCACTCAAGTTTTCTATTTGATGGTGGTGAGGTGGTTCATCTCAATGACCAACCTTGCCTGTGATGATGGAGCACAGACTGAGCAGGCACAACCAGAGATGCAAAGCCCCCCACCCTCCCATTCTCAAAAATGCGCATCGGTTTGAAAAGGCTAGCCCCCAACCCCCACCCGACCCTGAAATCCCTCTGCCTTCTTACAGCTCAGTAAATGAGAAAAGAAAACAGTTCTCAAGTGAAACAAAACAAATGTTTCATGGCTCCATGTTTGAATTACTTCAGTCATTAGTTGAGTTATGAGCTACGACAGTTCCAAGTTCAATGCCAGAGCTTTTCCAAGTTGGGCAATATAAGACCATAAGACCATGGATATAGGAGCAGAATTAGGCCATTCGGCCCTTTGAGTCTGCTCCATTATTCGATCGTGGCTGATATGTTTCTCAACTCCATTCTCCTGCCTTCTCCCTGTAGCTCTTGATCCTCTTAGATATCAAGAACCTATCTATCTCTATCTTTAATACGCTCAATGAGTTGGCATCACAGCCTTCTGTGACAATGAGTTTCACAGAGTCACCACCCTCTGGCTGAAGAAATTCCTCCTCATCCCGGTTCTAAAGGGTGATCCCTTCACTCTGAGGCTGTGCCCTTGGGTCCTGGTCTTTCCTCCTACAGGAAACATCTTCTCCACATCCACACGATCCAGGCCTTTCAGTATTCTGTAAGTTTCAATCAGATCGCCCTCATTATTTTTAAACTTCCACTGAGTACAGACCCAGAGTCCTCAATCGCTTCTTGTATGACAAGCCCTTCATTCCCAGGATCATTCTTGTGAACCTGGACCTCCTCCAAGGCCTGCACATCCTTCCTTAGATACAGAACCCAGAACTGCTCACAATATTCCAAATGTCTGACGCAGCCTTATACAGCCTCAGCAGTACATCTCTACTCTTGTATTCTAGCCCTCTCAAAATGAATGCTATATTGTAGGTTCAGTCCAACCCCATAATGGAAATAAGCTGTATACAGTTGGCATTAGGGAAGGCAATATCAGAAAGGCACTTCGTGCTGATCATGACAGCATTCATAGTATCTGCTAATAATGTTTCATTGTCAAGCTCTGCACTTCAATATAATGTTGCTCAGATAAGCAGTGCAAGGCCATATTCCTGAACTAAGCTCCTGTATTAGTTTTGTAACTAGAGATGGTTATCTTGTGCATTGTTGACATGGTTAAGTTTATCAGGCACTAAGTCTTAACGGCCAAGAAGCTATCTCTCAACTGCCACGTCTGCACATTTTTTTTTTAACTCTTCTGAGGTTGTGCTCACTAGCTTCAGTTTCTCTGTCAGACTGGAAACTGGGAGACAGCTGAGACACAACCACAACCTGTCTGTTGCCTGGAGGGACATAGAGTAACAGCTGCCCCAGTATCCAGTACAGCACAGCCCTTCTACTATTCCCCCACATTCCCCTCTCCAGCCAAACAAAAAATATATCGGACCCCTGACTCAATAAGAACATGACAGGAGGCAGGCAGCAGAGCTGAGGTGAAAGGTCGCACAGCCGTTACTACTGTTTCCAGACCCTCTTGTCACTGATCCACAAAGTGCCCATTATTGGATTGTGTGTTTGGTTCTTACCCTTATTCACAACTATTGCAGTGGAGCTTTCCTGTCTTAACATAAAGATTGATTTGGTCACTTACTTTTCAGTTATTCATTAATCAATAAATTCTTCAGGTGCATGGGTCTGCCTGTGTCTGTGTCTGTGTCTGTGTCTGTGTCTGTGTGTGAGAGAGAGAGAGAGAGAGAGAGACACTATGGGTGTGTCCACATGGGTGTATATAGGGGTACATGAACATGTGTGTGTAAATTGGTGCAAGTCTGCTTATGTATGCGTAATCGGGTGACTACATGCTTGCATGTTAATGTGTGTGGGCACATATATATGGTATGTGTCACTGTGGGAATGTGTTTCTTTTGAACTCATTTCAGCTTTGATTGAGGTGCAGATTTGTTTATTGAAGGTGTAATTTGGGAAGGAAGCTAAAGGGAGTGAGGTGGAGTAATTGATGTCAGCTGACATCACTTTAAAGGGCAAACTGCTGGTGTGTAGTGTTGCTGAAGAAATACTGTGTTGTGTTTGCAGCCTTTTAGAAAGGACAATCCGATCTGCAGTTGAACAACACCTCTTTGATGTTCATGGTAGTGGAAGTCAAAGTTCAGAGGAATCTGAAACGGCAACATCTTCGTCCACAGCAGTAGTCTCTGCACGACAGAGAAGGAGACATCTAAAAGAGCAGGATGAATACTGGAGAAGCAAGGAAGTGTAAGGCTGTTTACTGTTCTTTTACTAGAGTGCACCCCTGGTATATTAGACACAAGGTTTTTCACAGTGTCTGGAATAGGGATAGATGCTAATTGAATCTTGATGACAAATCACTGCCTATTTGAGTGTATAAAACTACAAGGTCTGTTTATGTGTGTAACATATAACTGGACCAGTTGGTAAATTACTGTGTAAGACTGATATGATGTAGGCTGTTCTTTGTTGGTTTAAAGCAAGGGTGGGTTTCCTCCTCATTTCAGTAATAGTTCTGCAGTCCACTCAAACCTTTTTGTTAACCAAATTAATGAGACAATACTAGCTATTCCCTGCCCCCTGTGTGTCCACACACCAATATCAATCCTGCCACCCCAACCCCAACCCATCTCCAACAATATGGTTAAATCAGCAGACTTCGTCTGTGTAGCTCATGCTGTGTGTGGGTTTGCTTTGTTCTTGTTGCCTTCAGCATGACTTCTGTAAACTCCCAGGACTCATACCCACTGTGGTTATCAGGGCAAGGTCAAGGCCAGCCCTATTGGCTCCCACCCATTGTTGTCCTGGACTGTTCCCATGGAGAAGTGACCCAGGAATCTCTCCCACTCTTGCAATCAGCCTTCTGTGTGCTTTTTTGTTTTTGGAGGGTTTGCAAGTCAGTCCTTGACTTAGAGTTAAAGTGACTGAGTGTTTTTGTTCAGTCCTTGACTTGTTTGGTCACATTCTGAGCGCACCTTCCTTGATGTCAAAGCCCAGAGTGAGACTTGAACCCAGAGCTTCTATCTCAAAGACAGGGGACACTATCCACTGTTACAAGACCTCCTTTTTTGCATCACCACTCAACTTATCTATCCTTGCTCTGCATCACTTGCTATCTTTGTCTAATAAAAATCAATTCTAGTCAGTCTTGATTATTTAAGTTGTTCCCACTGTCACTGCCCATTATTGTAGCATTTTAGGGTGAGAGAGTCACAGGTTTCTACTGCCCTGACATGAAGGAGGATTTCCTGATTTCACTGCTCAAAATCCCAGGGCTAATTCTTAAATTCAGGACTTGCAAAATGGGATTGAGACCCCAAGTAGGGCCATGAGCTGAATTTTTGGGATCAGGAGCTCTGAGGCAGCAATAGTCAATACTCCTCGCTGCTGTTGCAGCTCTCCATCTCCTTTCACTGCACTGCTCATCAATTGGTTGTGACTAACATTCCCTCTAAGCTGAGCAGCCACATAGACAATCCAAACATGACGATCAGCATGCTGATGCATTGATGTCCAGTTGAGAAGTCGCTGCAACATGTGGACCACAGAGAACATATCTGACCTTTCTCAAGCCTCAACCTATGCCAGATTGGGTAAGGATGGCAGGTTTCCTTCCGTAAAGGACATGAATGAACCTGATGCATTTTTTTTTTGACAATCAGAGGTAGTTCCACTACTAGGAATTGCTTTTTATTCCAAATGTATTCATTGAATCGAAATAACACCAGCTGGTGTGGTGGGCTTTGAACTTGACCCCAAGAGCATTACTTTCGATTAGTAGTCCAGAGACACTACCACCAGACCATCACCACCATCTCGCTCTTGATTTTGTCAAGTTTAAAAAAAGTATATCTGCATCCACACCATTGAAACACTTTATTATTTTAAATGCCTCAATTATATCATTCTTCCAAAATTAGGGGAATACAAGGTACTTTTGTGTAACCCAGACTCATAATTTAGCCATTTAAGGCTTTAATAGTGAATATGTGGTGTACCCACTTGAAATAACTACACAGAGGCTGGTATCTCAAAACCAAATCACCCTTAATTTACACATGCACAGCAAATAGGCTTTGACTAGCTAGCTCAAAGCCACTGGCTAGAGTGAGGAGACTCTCTGAGACTCTCAGTTTATATCTGACAGTTTATATCAAGGCGTCCATGATTGGCCCAGGTTAACATCCCCAACTGGGGACCTCCATAAGCAGAGAGAATCACCTGACCAACCTTGTTCCAACCACTACATCCTTCCAGGGCCAGTATGTCATTCCCGAGATGTGGTGACCACACTGAACACAGATGGATTTAGAGCAATACCCTGCACAATTGAAGCTTAACTCCCTGTGCTTTCTACTCCTGTCATCTCATTGGGTAGACTGATGGCTCATTCACCTTTCTCATGTTTTCTTCCTGTGTGTCAGCTTTTACTGATTTATGTGCCAGAATAATCGAATCCTTTTGCCCTTCCAAAGTCCCAGCTTCTCACAATGAAAAATGTCACATTTTGTCAAAGCTTTTCATCTTGCACTCTGCAGGGCATTTCACAAGAAATACCAAAATAAAGGCAAAATAACATTTATACTGTAAGAGAGGAGATTACTGATTGGTAGGTAGATGAACTGTGGTGGGGAGAACCTGTAACATCTTGTAGAAATTCCCCCTGAGCTGTATTTTGTGTTAATGAAGCTTCTGGGGTGTATTTTGCCTGCTTGCATTTTCCTTCTATTTCTCTTTATAACTTCCTCTTTCCAACCACACACCTCTCAGCATCTCCTCAATAACTCGCATCGAAAGTGGAAAGCTCTGTGAGATGTTCTAAGATTTATTAATAGAAATTCCAGGGTGTAAAACTGGCGGTTCTGGAGTGTACTAGTGGGGATTCTGAGGGTATATTAATGGATGTTCTTGGGAGTATTATTGGGGATTGCGGGGTGTATTTTTGAAGGTTCTAATGGAGATTATGGCATGTATTACTGAATATTAAGGGTTGCGTTTCCTCAGACTTTTCCCTGTCATACGTTGCCCAGAAATCCACAGACTCCTATCCACCAGCTTGCTTCCAAAGTGACAGAAACCAAACATGAGAAGGTCTGAGGAAATTCACCTCTAGTTGTCATGAAGGCAAAGTGCCCCCATTTATTGTGTAAAATGCAAGCTGACATGTTGACAGAGAAACAAGCAGTAGCCTCTGTACAACAGTTAGGCCAGTACCAAATTCCTTCTGATTGCACTCCCTGAGTTCATAAAGGCATCTCCCTAACTTGTTCATACCTGCCTTATTCTGCAGGGACAGCATCAACAAAGAGAATATTCCCTGTAACAGCGAGGAGGGAAGATCGGGGCTTCTGGAACCTTCCCAGGCCAGTGATAAAATGCTAAAAGAGAGCAATGGCAGTTACAACGAGGAAGGCATGAAGCCAAAGAGGCAGAAATCAAGTTGTAAACTCTCTGAGCTAAATGACAACCAGGATTCTCCAATGGTACGTTCACAGAGACATCGCATCATAGTTACAGCACAGAAGGAGGCCATTTGGCCCATTATAAGAGCAACTCGACTTGCCCATATCCTATGCCTATCCCCATAGCCCTACAAATGTTCAGGTGGTTATCCAATTTTAATTTGAAAGCCACACTTTAATCAGCCTCTAGCACACTCTTGGGCAGTGTCTCCCAGATCCTAATCGCTTGCTCTGTAAGGAAATTTTTCTCGTGTCTCAAATGCTTCATTTGTCAGTCACTGACTTACCACCACTTCCCAGCCCCTTTCAATTCTGAAGAAGATCAAGCCAGGCATAAAACATTAACTCTGTTTTTCTCTAGACCTGCTGTGTTCCTCCAGCATTTTCTGTTTTTAATGTAGCATTTGACAGATACCCCAGTGAGGCCATTATTGTTGTAACACCTGAAATGCACAGTAGGATTGGCCCGTCAGTTGGAAAGAAGAAAGGACTTGAATTTCTGTAGCACCTTTTACAGTCTCGGGTTGCCCTCCGTGGCCAGCAGAGTTTAGTGACCACCACAACACTGGGGAACGCAGGCAGCTGGTTTGTTCAGAGCAAGGTCCCACAAATGGCAATGAGATCTTTTCCCCAGGTATCAAAAAAGCAAGATGCTAGAAATCGCAGAGAAAATGAGAGGGGGAAAAGGGAGTCATTCAGCAGATCAGGCTGCCTCTGGGGAGAGAGAAAGAGTTTAACGGTTCAGAGAGATGACATTTACAAAAGGGATACGGAGTTGGGGATCAACAACAAGTGATTTCATGATGCAGCAGCCAAGCAGAACAGTCCCCTTGCTTTTCCATTATCCCCTCACAGTGTATTCGGGTGTTTTTAAATGTCACATTTCATACCCCATTTGGGCATAGCCCTTGTTCTTACACTAAATCCATTTCCACTGCTATCTGCTGTGGCATCAATGAAATCTCCCCTGTCCTCCACACTAACACTTTTGTTTCTTTCAGCCCCCTCCCTTACCACCATTTTAAAAAAAAAAATCATAAATTCCCATTCTCAGGTAAGGTCACTGACCTGAAACGTCAACTCATTTTATTTCCACAGATGTGACGTGACCTTATTTCCCAGTCACTTTTACCTTTTTGTTTCCCTTAATGATTTTGAATGGGGGTTGAATATTGGTTACAGCTCTGGGGAGAACTCCCAAGCACTACTTGTACTTTGATATCGAGCCAAAAGAACAAGCAAGGGTTTGGTTCAGTTTAACATCTAACCTGAAGGACTGTGCCTCCTACATTGTGTTCAGCCCTTAATGCTGCATGGGACTGTCAGCCCAAACTATAAATTCAAGTCTCTGCAGTAAGCTTCAAACCCACAGCCTTCTGACCAAGTTTTAAATTCATTCACAGGATGAGGGCATCGCTGGCTGGGCCAGCATTTATTGCCTGCCCCTAATTGTCCAGAGGGCAGTTAAGAGTCAGCCACATTGCTGTGGGTCTGAAGTCACCTGTAGGCGTGATCGGGTAAGGATAGCAGTTTCCTTCCCTGAAGGACACTAGTGAACCAATTGACAATGGATTCATGGTCATTGTTAGACTCTGAATTCCGGATTTTTATCGAATTCAAATGCCACCACCTACCGCGGAAGGATTTGAACCCAGATCCCCAGAATGTTACCTGGGTCTCTTCAGATTAAAAGGTCTAGCAATAATACCACGAGCCCATTGCTTCCCCTAGTGGCAGTAGTGCCAGTCACTAAGGCCCCATTGCTGTCATGATCAGTAAGAACTAGGAGCAGGAGTAGGCCATTCAGCCCCTCTAACCTGCTCTACCATTAATACAGATCATGGATGATCTTGTCTTGGCATCAACTCCACTTTCTTGCTGCTCTCTGCAACTCTTTAACCTGTTACTAATTGAAAATCTGCTTATTTTGTCGTCAAAATTTATTCAGTGTCCAGGCAGCCATCACACTAGGAACAGGAGTAGGCCATTCAGCCCCTTCACTGTCTTCCACCATTCAGTGAGATCATGGCTCATCTGTCACCTAACTCCATGTGCTTTCTTGGTTTTGTAATTTTCCATCTGAGATCAACACATTTTGTCAATAAGTATCAGAGTTGCTGCATCAGTGAATTCCACAGATTCATGACCCTTTGGGAGAAGCAATTCCTCCTCTTCTCTCTCTATTTTATATCTGCCATCTCTAAAACTATGATCTGTCATTCTAGCTTGCCCCACAATGGGAAAAACCTGCTCCACTTCTATTTTGTCAATCCCATTTTGCATCCTATAAATCTCAATCCAATCTCCTCTCATTCTTCTAAACTTTTAACGAGTATAGGCCTAAAACTGTTCAATCCCTGGGCAAAAAACAATCCTTTTGTCCCTGGAATTAACTTAGTGAACCTTCCCTGAACTGCCTCCAATGCAATTACATCCTTTCTCAAGTAAGGGACCAAAACTGTATGCAGAACTCTAGATGCAGTCTCACCAATAGTTGTAACAACAATTTTAAATTCCATTCCGTGAGCAATAAATGCCAAATTTCCATTTGCAACTTGCAAAATTCCATTTGTCCTTATGATTACCTGTCCGCTAGCTTTCTGGGATTCAGTCTGCAGTTGTCAGTGTCCAGCTTTTCCAATACTCTGTCCCTCAGTACCAGCTCCTTTAATTCCGTTCCCATCTACTGACTCCTGCCAACACAGCCCTGCTGTGTCACGTTTCCACACGTGGCTTTACTCGGAAGTGGCACGTGACACATGCCATCACGTTCTGAGAATCGGAGTATTCGGCTGTATAGCACACAACCCCTGTCTTTTGATTTCCTGTGTGCTTGTTGCTCCTGTGTTGCTTGACAACGTTCCCTAGTGCCAGTATCTGCCTACACCCACGATGTTCTTTCTTAGATATGAAAATATTGGTGGAGAACAGGTTGTTCAACCAGCTGGATCTAGAGGTAATGTAATAAAACCTCCTGGTGTGTTTCAACAAAAGTTGCTGATCCTGAGAGGCAGCATGGTACACTGTGCACAGAGAGAGAGGCACATGGTTAAACTCTACAGTTTTTCTCTTTGGAGTGGGCAAGGCATGTGTGCTTGCTTGAATTATCTAAGTATATTAACTTGCTGTTTTCTCATTGGCTGTGTAATCATCTGGATATTTGATTTGATTTATTATAGTTACGTGTACCTAGGTACAATGAAAGTTTTTGTTTTGCATGCAGTACAGGCTGATCGTACATACGAAGTGCATTAGGGTCATAGAACACAGCGAGGAATACAATGTTACAGCTGCGGAGAAGGTGCACTAAGAACGAGATCAACATTAAATTTAAAATTTGAGAGGTCCGTTCAGAAGTCTAATAACAGCGGGGAAGAAGCAGTTCTTGCATCTGTTGGTACACGTGTTTAAGTTTTTGTATCTTCTGCCTGACAGAAGAGGTTGAAAGAGATTGTAACCAGGGTGGGAGGGGTCTTTGATTACGTTGGCGGCTTTTCCGAAGCAATAAGAAGTATAGACTGAGTCTACAGATGGAATGACTCAGTCCCTGTCATTACCAGTCACCACAGTACGGCATGAATTCACATTGCTACAGCAATAAATTCAGGTGCACAACAATCTTCAGGCACTGTTCGACCTTCTAAGCCCCCAGCAGAGTGGGCAGGAGCGTGACCAGCTAGCCAGAAAAGATCCTCCTGCCATTTTTGAGAAAATAAGTGAAATTTAAAGGGGAAAGTAATGTGTTTAAACTAGGGACAGGTTTTCAGTGCCAGTTTTGAACAAGGTCAGCCCTTCACTCTCATTGGCAGGAAGCTCACTGGTTTGTATGTCTGACGCATTACCCTCACCCCGTCCTCTTTCCAAACATGCCCCACCCCCTCCGCCAACCTGGATAAAAACCAAAAGAACTGCAGATGCTGTAAATCAGGAACAAAACCAGAAGTTGCGGGAAAAGCTGAGCAGGTCTGGCAGCATCTGTGAAGAAAAAAGTCAGTTCATGTTTTGGTTCCGGGGACCCTTCCTCAGAACGGTCACCGGACCCGAAACGTTAAGTCTGTTTTTATTCTTCATAGATGCTGCCA
>JAHRHZ010000218.1:30993784-31016203 GCA_024137785.1 Ginglymostoma cirratum | reverse complement strand
CTTAAATGTTAACTCTGATTTTTTTTTTCTGAGTTAACATTTAAGTTCTGAGGAAGGGTCACCGGACCCAAAACATGAACTGACTTTTTTCCTCACAGATGCTGCCAGACCTGCTCAGCTTTTCCTGCAACTTCTGTTTCTTGCCCCTCCAACTTTGATACTGATAACATTTCCCTTCCAACTCTCCACCCTGTCCCAGCACCAGCTCTGTGGTCCATCTTTCCTCCAATTTTTGGAACACCAGCAGGACCTACCCCATCAGTGGCTCAGTTGTGGTGAAGCTCGCGGCTCAATGTTGGGAAAGCCCTGGGCCTTATTATTCTGCTCTAGGAACCGTACCCCATGCAGAATGGCTGCTGCACATTACAGCAGTATGTGCACTTCAGTAAGTAGGGCACACTTGGGGATGATGTGAAAAGTGCTGCAGTGGAATGCAAGTGCTTAGAGTATTTTAATTTACTGCAATAGGGCGAGAGATGAAGGTCTTTATGTAACATTGGGATTCTGATCTACACAGAAAAGATGTGCTGTTAATTGAAGCAGTCCTGGCTGAAGATATTAGTCACAATTTTTGACTATGCAAATAGCAGGAATGACTTGCTCAGAAGCATTGGAGTGAAAAACCTGGAGTTGGGATCCATGACATGGATCCCATCATTCATCCAGTATCCATCATTTGCAGTTTCTGACTCCATGTGTCAGGGAATAGATATCCTTTGAATGAAAACCCATGCAGTTTTTACTGTCTGGATACAGAGCACCTTGAGAGAGAAGTCCCTCCAAGCCTGCTGCACCATTCAAGATCATGGCTGGTCTTCTACGTCAGATCCATTTCCCAAGAATCCTCACCTCCCCCCCCCCACCCTGGCCCTCCATCCAATTCCTTGATTCCCTCCCTGTCCAAAAGCATCTTAATGATCTCATTCTTGAATATGCTTCAAAACTGAGCAACCACAGCTTCCTGGAGCAGATAATTAACTCATTGCCTTGGAAAGGCAGCCAACATCATCAAAAACCCCTCCCCCCTCTGGTTGCAACCTCTTCCATCAGGCAGAAATACAAAAGCTTAAATACATGTACAAACAGGTTCAAGAACAGCTTCTTCCCTGCTGCTTTAAGACTTCTGAATGAACCTCTCAAACTTCATATTTAATGTTGGTCTCATTCTTTGTGCATCTTCTTTGCAGTCTAGCATTGTATTTCTTGTTCTGTTCTATCACTGGTTGATCTTTGTATGGTATGATCTGTCTGTACTGCATGCAAAACAAAACTTTCCACTGTACATGTCACAGTAATAAATCAAATCAAGGAATTGCAAAGTTTCCCAGCCCTCTGAGTAAATACACTTCTCCTGTCTCAATCTGAAATGACTGACCTGTGGTTCTAGATGGTCCAGCCCTAGAGAAACCACTTCTCATCACCTATACTGTCAAGTCCTTGGTGAACTGAGCCTGAAGAGTTTTATTGTAATCATTTTTTCTTTGCCCAGCAGCCTATGGAAAGCAGCAGCAGCATTTCGACATCCTGGTCTCCTGATCCATCCCTTGGAATGTCAGGGCCTGGGGGAGGCCTAAATTTCCTGACCCAGCCAGAAGATGCAACTGAACGAGAGAGGTTGGTTTTTGTCTGTGATTGAGTGGTACATTTTAGAATTCCACACCACTTTCCTCTTTCTGGTGTGGTTGCACAGTTAAAAGGAACGCAAGTCCAGGGGTGCCTAGCTTGACTAAAACAAAATGACACACGTTTTGACCATGGGACCTGTAGTGATTGTAGCGAGGTCAGCCAGATGGACCTCCGTAGAATAGGAGTTCCCTGATTGGACCATATTAACAGCCCCAATCAAGGAGCCCTGGCTGACAGATATGAAGAGGAGTGTCGAATATTCTGACACACTGGGTGTTTACTCTGATAAGGCTGTACTAGAGTCGAGGACTTTTCACGTGTAAATAAAGGATTACTTGGTTAACGTTATGCATTATTTTTTTCCGAGCAGATGAAATGCAACAAGTAATTCTCTTGACAGCTTGTGCACCCACAGCTTTTTTTGATTATTCGGAGCTTACCTTTCCCTGAGGCACCAGATAGTAAAGCCTTTTCAAGACGTGATGGATTTAGTTAAGGAATATTACAACCCCAAACTTCCTGTAAGTCTGAGATGCTGTTGTTTTATCTCTGCAATTTGAGAGCCAGAAGAATCTGAATCAGGATTTTTGACTTGGTTACGATGACTGGTGGAGGCATGTGACTTGATTTTAACTTGTAATGAGATGCTGAGGGACCAGTTGGTATGTGGGATGAATGAACCATTGCAAAAGCACCTACTAGCTGAAGCCCAACTGGACTTGTTATGAACCAGACCAAACTCACTCAAAACATGTCAAGGAGATAGCTTAGACCCTTACATTTTCTTATTTTAAAGGCAAGTACCAGGTGTTGTGTCCCAGATGCAATTTGATTGGTCAAACTACCAGGCTTGGAACAAAACACACTTTGTTGATACACTATAGTTAAATTTTTATTTTGTCTGGATTTTTTTAAAAATGGCTTAACTGTAACTCTAGCTAAATACTTAACAAAATAATAAATTACTCACTAATTGTTCCAATGCAATAACATCCCATAAGCACACCTTTAGCAAAGGCAAAGTGAATATAATAGAATGCTTCATGTGCAACTCTAACAGCAGGAAGAGAACCCTAGCTTTTAGCTCCAGCAAAAAGACAGAGATATAGCAGCTTTCACAACCCCAGCTGCTACTGAAAGCTAACCGGAAAATCCCTGTTCCTGTGGAAATTTGATCACACCCATTCAGTCTACTTCTATTGTTCCAATTTTAAAATATTCCCAGTCTCGCAAGCTGTTTATTTTATTGGCTTGGAGCAGACCGCTCAGTACCTCTGTCTCAATCTGTCCTCATTTTTAAAAAAAAGCAGGATAAAATACACCTCTTAGAACCATAGTATTGTCACACTTCCTTGCTTAAAAAAATAACAAACCATCAATATACAAAGATGGCTCCATTTTTAGAAACCTTTGGTCTTGTGCTATTAGTGCATCACAATACATTTACATTACGTTGACTCTAAGCCTGCAAACATCCATTTCTGTCTGTTTTTTCCGGCCACCAAACGCCTCCGTCTTCCTTCATCAAAGTTATGACAATGCGTTGGCAATTACGTTCTCTCATCCTGCCGCATGTATAATTTTCAAATTGAATGGCTGCAATGATAAGCTCTATCTAAACAATTGAGTATTGTTTATCCTAAATTTTTCCAAAAACTTTAATCAGTAGATACAATTGTCTCAGAAACATTATGGGAATATGACTTGCGCTGCTGCGAACTCTCTCTTAGCTAGGCTTTTCTTTGAGCCCTTGGTCCGAAGTTGATCAAACAATTCCAAGAGATGTTCCTTCCACATGTGACACTAAAAAAATCACCAGATTGTCTATGTATACCACGCAATTGTGTAATCCCAAAATGACCTTATCGGTTGGTTTCTGAAATGTGGCTGGTGCATTTTTCAAACCAAATGGCATGACTATAAGATGGTACAGTCCATTTGCTGTTATGAAAGCAGAAATTTCCTTCGCTCTTTCGGATAAAAGTACCTGTCTGTATCCTCTAAGTCCAACTTAGAAATATAAGTTGCTTGTCCCGTCTTCCAAATGTGAGCTAAGATATGAATCAGATTTTGTAACTGCCTTCACTTTGCAACAGTCTACATATAATAGTTGGGTACAGTCTGGTTTTGGCACCATTACTATGGGTGAATTGACTCTGATGCAGCCTCAGAGTCAAGGAATTTCCACATGTATATGAAGAGTGACTTAGTGATGGGATACCAGCCTCTGGAGTTTATTCAAGACCAAAGCTTAGGTGGGGGGAGGATTGGCTGGTGACCATCAGAGTGGGGGCAAGAATTAGTGGGGTTTCTGTTGACTGTAAGCATGGATGCAGGGCAATTTAAAGCATTTAAGACTTGCAAATGATCTTGTCAAGTTGCAAATTTATCGTCTCTTTGCTGTCTGTCTAACTGACAGACTGGTAGTCCTACCCAAAATCACCTGAGTCTCAAATTCAGTCTCCCACAGAGTGAGAAATACAAGGTGTTCTTAAGCACAACAGTCAAAGTAAATAAACAGGAAGAATGTAATTAACTAATCAAGGTTCCTTCGACTTTCCAAACCTGCAGTTTTTAGCAGCTAGAAGAGTAAGAGCAGAAAATGCAAGGGGAAAGCCACCAACCAATTTATTTTCCCTTCATGCCATTTGCCACTCTGACTTACAGCTATGTTGCCATTCCTTTACGTGCACGTGTTCAAAATCCTGCAACCTCCTTCCGAACAACACTGTGGGTGACTCTACACGTTAGGGACCACAGATGTTCAAGCAGGCAGCTCATCACCACTTTCTCAAGTGTAAATAGAGATGCACCATACATGCTGGTCTAACCAGCAAAACCAGCCGAGTTAGAGAGTCCATTCATCAGTCTCATGGTGGCAGGGAAGAAGCTGTTCTTGAACGTGTGTGTGTGTGTGTGTGTGTGTGTGTGTGTGTGTGTGTATATTCAAGCTTCTGTATCTACTGCCTAGTGGAACAGGTTGTAGGAGAGCATAATCGTGGTGGGAGAGGTCTTTGATGTTGGCAGCCTTTCCACGGCAACGAGAAGTGTAGCTGGAGTCCATGGATGGGAGGTTTGCTGCCGTGATAGCCTGGGCTGTGCACGCAACTTTCTGTAGTTTCTTCTGGTCCTGGGCAGAGCAGTTGTCGTTCCAGGCCATTATGCACCCGGACAGTATGCTTTCAATGGTGCATTTGTAAGAGTCTGAGTTTGGACATGCTGAATTTTCTAAGCCAACTGAGGAAGAAGAGATGTCGCTGTGCCTTCTTGACTGTCGCATCTGTGTGGGAAGTCCAGGACAGGTTGTTGGTTATTGTCACTCAGAGGAGCTTGATGTTCTCAACCCTCTCAATCTTCCATCCATTGATGTAGATGCAGATGTGTTCTGCTCCTTTCTTCCTGAAGCCAATGATCAGTTCTTTTGTTTTGCCGACATTGAGAGAGAGGTTGTTCTCATTGCGCCACGACCCAAAGCCCTCTCTCTCTTCCTGTATTCTGAATCATCGTTGTTTGATATCTGTCTACCACTGTGTGTTGTCAGCAATTTGTAGATGGCATTCATTCAGAATTTAGCTACACAGTCATGGGTGTACAGTAGGGGGCCGAGAACACATCCTTAGCAGGGGTTTGGGGGGGGTGGGACTTTGGTGTTGAGGGTTACTGTGGAGGAGATGCAGTTAACTATCCTCACTGATTGCGGTCTGTGGGTCAGAAAGCTGAGGATCCAGTTGCAGAGGGCGGAGTCAAGACCTAGGTCTTGGAGTTTTGAGATCAGTCCGGTGAGGATCATCAAAAATATGTTGGTTGGACAAATCTACTCATCAAGATCCCTCATGCCTGCCAGAGCAGGAGGTTGGGGTCATAACTTGTTTGCCATCTCCTCTCTAATTGCTGCACCACAGGTTATGTGCTTGGCTTGAGCCATAACCTCCCAACTTGGAGAGTGCTTCCATCTGAACTAAATGTTGCTGGGTCAGTGCTACAGTTAATGTTTGAGCCTTCCTGTTATCTGTGAGTCCCACCAAGTTTTCAGAATTGCTAAGCTGCTGTATGATGTGTTCTTTTAAAAACTGTGGTATTTATAGCCGGTGAGATGTGATAAAGCACACTCAATATATTTAAATCAACTCCAGTACTTAATCAACACAAATAGTTGCATACATTTCCACGGTTGAAAGACAGCTAATCCTTTAGTAATATAAAGCAAGAGAGAAACTCAGCAAACTTGGCAGCATCTGTGGACAGAGAAACAGAATTAACATTTTGAGCCCAAACCAACTTTTCTTCAAAACATTAACTCTGTTTTTCTCTCTCTCTCTGAATGCGGCCAGACCTGCTAGGTGTCTCCCATACTTGCTGTTTACCTTTTCAGATGTACACCATTGCAGTATTTTACTTTCACTCTAATCCTTTTAGATCATAGAATCCCTACAGTATGGAAACAGGCGCTTCGGCCCATCAAGTCCACACCAACCCTCTGAGAATCCCACTCAGACCCATTTTCCCCCCCCATCCCCACCTAATCTACACATCCCTGGACACTATAGGCAATTTTAGCATGGCCAACCCACCTAGCCTGCACATCTTTGGACTGTGGGAGGAAACTGGAGCACCCAGAAGAAACCCACGCAGACATGGGGAGAATGTGCAAACTCCACACAGTCACCTGGGGCTGGAATCGAACCCGGGAGCCGTGTTAACCACTGAGCCACCATGCTGCCCTCCTTTTGTTTTAAACGTAAGGTCAACAAACATCTAATCCAAAACTAGAACAGATTTTGTCTCAGCCCCCATCAAAGGCAAGTGGTTTTATCTTCAGAATTTAAAGAGCCCTGAATTTAGGTACCTTGGCAGCTCGATGTACCTTACCTGCCCTTCACAAGCATTTATGCCTTAACCACAAAGTCACAGGAAACACACTGTTGGCTGTGGCCACTCCAACAGCCTGAAAAGTACCTCGCAGTGGTCTGTGAGGCCGTGTGAAAAAACATGTAAAAGGAACAAACCCTGACAAGAGAATGAGCTGCTGTGCGCAGCTCAGTTTTAGGGGAATTTTGATTATCAACCATTTTATTGGGCCACATGCTGGCAAATGAGACCAGATTTATTTAGGATACCTAGTTGGTATAGGAGGGTTGGACTGAAGGGTCTGTTTCGCACTGCATATTTCTATGACTCTATTAATCCCTCTGCTTTTCTCGAAGGAAGTCTCAAAGGTAGTCATTTCACTGCTGTATGTCTCAGTTTGTCCTCAGCAAGAATCACACATTTGCAAAGTCTTAACATTTGCATAGGGCAGAAGTAAACAATTGATTCAGTCAATTGTTTGCTCCTTATGCTATATAACTTTAATTGAGCAATACACTGTTAATAAAGAGGTAACAGGATGTATTTAAGATAACAAGATGTGGAGCTGGCTGAATACAGCAGGCCAAGCAGCATGATAGGAGCAGGAAAGCTTGATGTTTCGGGCCTAGACCCTTCATCAGAAATGGAGGAGGGGAAGAGGGTTCTGAAATAAAAAAATAGGGAGAGAGGGGGAGGCGGCTAGAAGATGGATAGAGGAGAGGATAGGTGGAGAGGAGACAGACAAGTCGAAGAGGCAGGGATGGAGCCAGTAAAGGTGAATGTAGGTGGGGAGGTAGGGAGGAGACAGGTCAGTCCAGGGAGGACGGACAGGTGAAGGGGGCGGGATGAGATTAGTAGGTAGGAGATGGGGGTGCAGCTTGAGGTGGGAGGAGGGAATAGGTGAGAGGAAGAACAGGTGAGGGAGGCGGGGACGAGCAGGGCTGGTTTTGGGATGCGGTTGGGGGAGGGGAGATTTTGAAGCTAGTGAAATCCACATTGATACCATTGGGCTGCAGGGTTCCTAGGCTGAATATGATTTGCTGTTCCTGCAGCCTTCGGGTGGCATCACTGTGGCACTGCAGGAGGCCCAGAATGGACGTGACGTCTGAGGAATGGGAGGGGGAGTTGAAATGGTTCGCGACTGGGAGGTGCAGTTGTTTATTGCAAACCGAGTGTAGGTGTTCTGCAAAGCGGTCCCCAAACCTCCGCTTCGTTTCTCCGATGTAGAGGAGGCCACAACGGGTAGAGTGGATGCAGTATACCACATTGGCAGATGTGCAGTTGAACATCTGCTTGATGTGGAAGGTCTTTTTGGGGCCTGGGATGGGGGTGAGGGAGGAGGTTTGGGAGCAGGTGTAGCACTTCCTGCAGTTGCAGGGAAAAGTGCCGGGTGTGGTGGGGCTCGAGGGGAGTGTGGAGTGGACAAGGGAGTCACGGAGAGAGTGGTCCCTCTGGAAAGCAGACAAGGGTGGGGAGGGAAAAATGTCTTTGGTGTTGGGGTCGGATTGCAGATGGCGGAAGTGTCGGAGGATCCAGTTGCGAACCATTTCAGACGACTTGTCCATCCCGGGCCTCCTGCAGTGCCATAATGATGCCACCTGAAGACTGCAGGAACAGCAACTACAAACCTCATCCCGCCCCCTTGACCTGTCTGTCCTCCCTGGACTGACCTATCTCCTCCCTACCCCCCTACCTACACTCACCTTTACTGGCTCCATCCCTGCCTCTTCGACTTGTCTGTCTCCTCTCCACCTATCCTCTCCTCTATCCATCGTCTATCCGCCTCCCCCTCTCTCCCTATTTATTTCAGAACCCTCTTCCCCTCCCCCATTTCTGATGAAGGGTCTAGGCCCGAAACGTCAAGTTTTCCTGCTCCTATGATGCTGCTTGACCTGCTGTGTTCATCCAGCCCCATGCTTGTTATCTCGGATTCTCCAGCATCTGCAGTACCTTTTATCACAGAATGTATTTAATTGTTTTGCGTTTTACATTGATAAGGCCGGATGTTAAAACATTGGTTAGACAGGATCCTGAGATTTGATTTTTTTAGTTTTCTAATCTGAGTTTTATTCCAACTCACACGCCCACAGATTACTTTTACCCTGTTTACCGTTATTTCATCTACCTGTTCACACACTGACATATATCTGGGGCCGATGGCACTTGAAGGCAATATTTCTGAAATTCAACTCTGGATCTCCTGTTTGTTAGACAGTGCTTTAAGCCAAGGCATCACCCATGTTTCCTGTGTGTGTGTAGAGATATGTATATTTTATAAATAACCTGTTCAGAGATGTTGTTTTGCACTTCAGGAGTAGGTGGATTTTGTTTTATTATTCATTCATTCATTCATGGGGTATGGGCATTGCTGGCTGGACCAACTTCTTTGCACATCCCTTATTGCCCAGAGGGCAATTAAGAGTCAACCACATTGCTGTGGATCTGGAGTCACATGTCGGCCAAACCAGGCATGGATGGTATTTTCCTTCCCTGAAGGACATTCATTAACCAGATGTGTTTTTTTTCCAATAATCAACAATGATTTTGTGGTCTCATTCGACTCTCAATTCCAGATTTGTTTTAATTGAACTCAAATTTCACCGTGGTGGGATTTGAACCCAGGTCCCCAGAATATTATCTGGGTATCTAGACTAATAGTCTAGTGGTATTACCACAAGGCCATCACCTTCCAAAACCCAGACCACCTGGCTCAGAGGTGGGGACACTACCACCATGCCACAAGAACCTTATATCCCCCATCTATGTGTACAACCAATTAACTATCTAATTCATAAACATTACTTGTTCCCTGGTTCTATGTGGCCTCACACATCCCTTGCAAACTCTTCGATGATAAAAGATGTATTAGAAATTGCCGCTGCTGTTAGTTTTGACTGAATTAGTGGCACTTTCACTTCTTAGTGACAAGCATTTCTTAGTTAAAACCTATGCTGGAGTTCACAATGTAATATCAAGGCAGTGCTAGACTCTAGAAAATGCTGTCTTTTGGATGAGACGTTAAAGCAAGGCCCATCTTCCCTCTCAAGTCAATGTAAAAAAAAAAATCACATTACGCTATTGGAAGAAGAATAAGCGAGTTCAGTCTTGTGTTCTGGCTAATATTAATCCTTCAACCAACAAAAGAACACAATATCTTGTCATTTATCTCACTGCTGTTTGTGGGACCTGCTTAAAATAGGTTGTTGCACTTCCTACGTGACTATCCTTGACTATGATCACTCCGAGGTGTCCTGAAGAGTGTGACATTACATAATTTCTTTCTGCCTAGGTAGTAGCTTGTACTAAGATGAATAGTAACCACTAACCTATTTGCATATTTATGAACCTTGCTCGCACTTTTTGATCTCATGTGTGATTTACTTTGTTTCAGAAAAGAAAGCGCAAAATCATTCTCTGGTGGGGAGCCTTACGATCATGTTAAACTGAGTCTGGTAAGCAATAAAAGTGTCATTTTTCTAAGTTGCATTACTACAGCACTTTGGAATCCAGCTGTAACATTGGGAACAAAAAAAATGAGATCCTAAGCTTTATAAATAGAGGCATAGAATACATAAACTTGTTGCATCGTATCTGTAAGGTGCAGATCATATGTGGGAAAGTTGTGACCAGTCCCAAACATCACACTGTGAGAAAGTTGTCAGGGCTTTGAAGAAGTGGCTGAACATGATTCACAAGGAGGTGAGTGATCAAGTATGTGGTGAGACAGGAGAGATGGCGATTTATTTTTCACAAGGAGAAAAAGTGAAGTGGAGACTTACTAGAGACGTTCAAGACACTAAGGCTTTAATGCCAGTGGAAAGTGCAAAATTATCTCTGATATCAGTCAGGAGATCTTTTGGATGATGTTCTGGACCACACTGCCTGAAAAGGTGAGGAAAATGTTCAAACTGGAATTGGATAGATATTTAAATAGGAAGAGAAATTGTCTGGTAATGGGGAAAGAATGGGGCTCTGGGACGAATTGATTAGCTCTTTCAAACAGTCAGCAAGGCATGATGGGCCAGTGGCCACTTCTTGACTGATTGTTGAAGTGAAAAAGATTACAGTTAGAAGTGCTGATGTGGCTGTTGGTTAAAAATGAAACACCCTGATTCTGGTAATATCTCATTTTGTCTTGAGTCACTGTAGATAACAGTATATTCATTTCTTTTTCCATCATGGGATGTGGGTGTCACTGGCTGGGCCAGCCCTCATTGCCCATCCCCAGTTGCCCTTGAGATGGTGATGGTGAGTTGCCTTCTTGAAACTCCGCAACCCATGTATCATAGGGACACCTACAGCACTGTTAGGAAGGGTGTTCCAGGATTTTGACCCATGACAGTGAAGAAATGGCAATGAATTTCCAAGTCATTGGTCCAATAGCAGCTGATCCCTACCTGATTTTCCTCTTGTTTGTGCAGAATTCAGAGGAATGTGTGTTAAACAGCTGCATTCCTTCCATTGCCTGCTTTGTGCAACCACCCATGAGGATTTTCACCCCTCCCGCCATACAGTAGGCCATTGGGCAGATGATAAATTATTGCTGACGTGACTTGAGACAGTTCAATAAGCATCTTGACCATGAAAGGTTTGGCATTATTATCTTTTGGGTCTTTATTGGTGTGCTGATGACGCCTTCAGTAATTCACAACACAGGTAAATGCTCAGCGTCCATAAGAAGTGGGAATTTATCGGGACAGTTTTCAAACTGGTGCTCTTCAGTGTTCAAGCTTGAGTGTAGGCAGCTCTCGAAAGAAAGGAAACAAATTGCTGCAGTTATTGATTTTTCTGAAACAAAAACCACATGCTGGAAGCATGAAACCACAAGGTACAGGCCATTTGGCCCTTTGGGCTTGGATTGCCAGTCAACACGATGGGTCCCAATTTGGAAACAAGAAAATTAGAATGGGAGTAGGCAGTTCAGCCCTTCGAGTCTAATCCACAGCTCGCTATAATCATGGCTGACCATCCAACTCAATACCTTGTTCCTGCTTTCTCCCTGGAACTTGTGATCCCTTTATCTCTGATCTTCCACCACCACGTCATCCTGCTGTGTCCTATTATCTCTAATTCTTTTAGTATCAAAAATCTATCAATCTCTGTCTTGAACATACACAATGACTCAGCAGTTTGTAGTTCTCTGTGGTGGAGAATTCTAAAGGCTCAAAAATATCTCCGCTAACAGACAGATGGGTCAAATTATGGTAATATTATTTACTCCACGTTTCCACTGAATGAACTCCTTCTGCAATTCACATCACTGTTGAAGAAGAACAATGTGCTGAGTTATTGTCCCTGCCTATTTTGAAAACCCTGAATCATGGTGAGCAGAAGTCAAATGATGCTGTTGAATTGGATCAGTGGTAGCACCCACTCCCTCTGAGTCAGCATCATAGATGCAAGCCTAGTCTACAGCCTGAGTAGACTGATTCTCCTTTTAGCTGGTTAAACCAACCTTTTCCTGGCTGCAGCCAGTACTGAAGAAGGATCGCTGGACCAGAAACGTTAACTCTGCTTTCTCTCTACAGATGTTGCCAAACCTACTGAGTTTCTCCAGCAATTTCTGTTTACATTTTAGATTTCCAGCACCTGCAGTTCTTTCTTTCCTTCCTCTTTTGAAATGCTGTGCTGTCTTTTAGATGAGGCATTAAGTGAAGGCTTTGACTGTCCTTACAGGGTCTGTGTATGAAATCAGACATTGCTATTCTTTGAAGAAAAGGAGGGGAGTTCTCTAGGTATCCCGTATTTGGTGATTTTTTTGTTTTCATTGTGGTTTACGGGATCTTGCTGTGCACAAATTGATTGCATTTCCCACATTACAACATAGTTACACGTCAAAAGTGATTGTAAAGTTAAGGATGTGACTAGATCCAATGTAAATATTTTCTCTCTTTCTTTCATTTCCAAATAAGCTTTATGCAAGTGTCAAACCTCAATTGAGCTGTCTCTGTTTATCATTGTCTGTCACCCCTTTATAGCAGAATGGGTTGGAAATGGGTAGATGCCAAGAGGAATTTATGTAAATTGCACCAGAGCTGTGCTCTCGAGTGAATAGCCCTGCTACGGAATACATGGGGCTCCTTCAAAAACAACACCATTAAATTGACAGAGCCATTACTTGAGGAACATTTTCCCAAAGATTGAAAGAGAACTTCTTTTAAAAAAAAAAGAACAGATTCATGCTTTTTGAATGCAAACCATTGCTTATCTCCCTTTTTTATAATTTGGCCGTTTGTAGGAACTTGTTTGAAACTTGCCAAATGGGCTTCAGCAAACAATTGAGCTGTGTCCTTACTCGCCCTCTCTTAAGAGCAACACCACTACTTGTCCATGCAGTCCTGCAATGTTTTCTTTTCTCTTCAGGTAAGTATCCAATTCCCACTTGAAAACCATGGATTGAACCTGCTTCCACCACACTGTCAGGCAGTACATTCCAGATTTTAACCTCTTACTATGTAGAAAGGTTTTTCCCACATCACCGTAGATCACAGTCTTCTCCCTCAGCCAGTTCCTCAGTATCAAGGATGACTTGCTTCCCATTCTGATTTGATGGGTTCTGAGATGGCTGATGAGTCCAGTCTACAGATTCTGACCCATGCAGAGCAGCTCGTACTTGAAGCATTGGGTACGCTTCTCTGCTGGTCCTTCTCCAGTGCTTTGAGGTATCTGCCATAGGTTGTCCAAGACTTCAAATCAATATGGGAGTATGGGAATCACTGCTGCCTTGCAAATCTTGATCCTAGTCAGTAGTCAAAAGGGATGCAATCCTGCTGTCCTCACCTGGATCTTAATCATGGAGAGCTACAGATCAGGTTTTCTTCTTTTGCCCTCTGGAGCATCTAAGGACATCCTGTTGTCACCATGTTTGCAGCCTTGTTTCCTATGTTGTGTTTTTCTTCATTTGGTCATGGGATATAGGTTTTGCTGGCTAGATCCCTTGCTCAGAGTGACTTGCTAAGCCAGTGACTTGTTAGAGTTAAGACTCAACATTTGCTATGGTCTGGGGTTACATATAGGCCAGACAGTTGACAAGGACAGATTTCCTTCCCAAAACACACTAATAAATCAGTTTTTTTTTTTGTTTGTTTAATGGCAGTGGTTACATAGTAGCCATTAGGCTAGCTTTCTCTTCCAAATACTTATCAAACTCAAATTTTACCATGGGGAGATTTGAACTCATATCCTCAGAGCATCCATTACCCTTGATTTAGGGATTACTAGTCCAGTGATATTATCATTTTGCCACCACTTCGCTCAATGTGCAGATCCTTCAGGTATGCAATGTGAACTCATACGTTAACCAATATTGGGCAAATACAAGAAGTAGTGCTGTATGAACAGCAAAGCATGGGGAAAGGCCTGAAGAATGGTTCACAAAGCTGAAAAGGATAACAGAAAAACTTATGCAGTACCTTTTGTAAGCTCATAAAAATGTAATAATAGGAGTAGGTCATGTACAAATACCATCGCTGCACCTCTATACCATTTCCACTTCCCTGTCCTGCGCTTATATCTTTGACACTCTTAGAACCTGCAAATTTATTGATCTCAATCCTGAATATATTCAGCAGCTGAGTAACCACAGACCTTTGGGATAGAGAATTCCAGGAAGTCACAAATTTCAAGTGGATAAATTACCCTTCATCTGAATTTTAACTGGCCATACCTTTTATGTTATTCTTTTGTTCCATAGCTCCACAATCTCTAACCTGAGGAAAATGCCTAGATTTCCCCTCCTTCCCCCACCCCCCACCCTGCTCTAATGTCCCCAGCCGCTGTGCAGACTTCTGAGGAATTAGTGCATTGGCCCACGGATCAGAATGTGTAGACTCTAAGAGCGGCTATTTGGGAATATAGGAAACAGCCTCTTGACACAAGTCCTGTCCAAGAGGTTTTGACATTCCAATCAGATCACCACTCATCCTCTCAAATTCTAGAGAATTTAGGCTCAATTTCTACCCAGTGGACAGGTTTTACATCAAATCAAATCCAAAGAACTTTTATTAGACTACCCCTGTACCTGCTTCCTTAGGTAAGGAGCCCAAAACTGTAAACAGTATTGCCAGGCGCCAGTATCCTCTGGAGTTGCCAGGTAGAGAGACCTACAGTTTTCTGTACTGAGCTGGCTTGCAATAAATTAACACCATTTTTATTCCTTACGACCTTGCTGAGCCTACACGTTAACTCTCTGTGATCTGTCCACAAGAGCAGCCAAGTCTCACTGATGCCACTCATGCCAGAGGTGCTATGTGAATGCAACTTGTTGTTAACAGGGATAACAAGCATGGGGCTGGATGAACACAGCAGGTCAAACAGCATCATAGGAACAGGGACTCGTTCTGCCCCGAGTTGTACCTTCCCCTGTGGTATCCCGTGAAAGCCAGACCTTTGAAAGACACATTGTGAATCGCCAACCATCTGACGTTTATTGCATGGTTTGGGGAAGGGGTGGGTGGGGAGAAGGTCGGCACTGAATCATAATTCTCTCGTGAAATACACCGATGGGGGAGGTAGTGGGAAATTGAGGGCTGCTTTAAAATGAAACTGAAACGATGAATCGGCCAGCACGTCAGCGATACTGTCGAGCTCTCCAGCTGACTGTTCTTGCCTGGTGTGGTGTGTGCTGGCTGATTACCAGAACACTGAGTCCCAGAGCGCCAGTCCTGCTCTTTTGTTCAGAGACGCCTATGAGTCACGTAATAACCGTCCTACACTATCACCCTGAAGCTTGTGTTTGGGGGATGTGTGTGTGTGTGGACGAGGTCACGTTTCCGCTGCCTATAAATAGAGATCCACACCCAACCTGGATTCACTTAAATCCTTACTCCTACTTCATCCATATGAAGTTTTAATTTGTGCAGAGCCTATTGCAGACGTTAATGGGGTGTTAGACATTCCAGTTCACATCAGTCGCCTCTCTGCTCCTCCCCCTTAATAATTTGCAAATTTTGACGGCCGAGAGAGCATCTTGCAAGTTGCATCTTATTCCTCCTCTCTCCCCAATCCTTAGCTCTTATTATTTTGTATTTTGTTCAGTTGTGACGGGGTTTGCAAAGGGGCCAGACTACACAGAGAGCGCAGCTCCTTTATGGCAAGTACTGTCTGTAAGATGTAAACAAGCTGGAGGGAGGAGGAGGCAGCTGTCTGTCACTGTATAAAAAGGGCAGGCGCTTTCTGCAGATAAAACAGATGGGCTGTCTCCAGATCTCCCAGCCCATCACGGTGGGCGGATCACGATGGGGAAATCTGTCTTGTGTCTTGTGTCTGTGTAGGGTGTTGTTCGAACTTGGGACCAGCGGAGTAGAAGACTCTCGGTCCCTTCCTTTTCCTTGTTTGTCTCCAGATTTTTTTTCCCCGTGCTGATTTTTTTTTTTTAAAAATCTGCAATTGAAACGTTTCTTTCCTCTTGCTTGGGGTTTGCAGAATTTAGCCATGAAGATCCAAGAACCTCTGAGTCAAAGCGACGTGGCCAAAGCACCGAGGAATTCTGAAGCAGCCACGCCAGAAGGTAGCGCCACTCTAGAGATACCCCGCTTGGATTTGACTGGCCTCACCGAGGGCAAGGAATGGGGAGGTAATCTTTCCTTGTCTATTTCCAAACCAGCCACTGGATGCTGTTTTCTGAACCAGGCACTCAGAATTTTGTTGTTTCCTGAAAGTAACAACATGTAATTTCTAGGAATTCATTTCTGTACTTTTTAATCTGAAACCTTTTGCGTTTCTGATTCTGATTCATTTTTACTTGGCGGGCAATCTAAAGCTCTATTTATGTTGGAAGGATTGTGAAAATTAAACGTTTGATTTTTGGCGTAAATTATCTCTTCAAATAAGATAAAAATCTGTCGTTGAAGAACACCCTGGGTTGAATGGACTGGCACTTTGGCCTCAGTTCTATGCAATTTATTTTAAAGACTTAATTCTTGAGAAAGATATTTAGCATTTTTGCACAGAGAGGCTCTCTATAGAATGGAATGAGTTCTGATTTGAATCACGAGCCTCCCACCTCTAGGGTTTTCCTTTTCGAGGTTTCGATGCTGCACGGTGAAAAGGGCTGGGTTTGATTTCACCTTCCGGTTAAGGATCACTGATTCAAATTTGTAAATATTTAGCACAGGTACAGAGATGGTCACAGACGAGTGCGTGCGTGCACATGGAGATAAGCACATGCAAGGTTCAACACACTGGGATTGTCGAGGGTTACGGGGTGAAAGCGGGAGAATAGCGCCACGATTGAATGGCGGAGTAGACTCGATGGGCTGAATGGCCTGATTTCTGCTCCTAAGACCATAAGACATATGGATAAATGCACTCCCAGACCAATACATGCACACATCCACAATCTAACATGCGCTCGGACCAACACATGCACACATCCACAATATAAGAGGCACATGTGGACCAACACGTACACATGCACAAGAGATGCACACGCTGACCAATACACACAAGTAAGCATATGCATACAAAAGAAAACAAATATACCATGCACACACATACAAGTACACAGCATATTTTGAGAGGATGTGGAGCAAAGGTTGGCTACAGCTCCCCACTGGTCACCCAGCCCAAATTTGAAGCATGGGACGACTAGACCTGAATGTCATGTTTGTGCTGAGGCTAAAAGTAGGATTTTGACACTGTATGGCAGGTTACAAAGCAGAGAGTGGTGGCCACAGTTGTTCAGCAGTGAAGGTTTTTAATGCTGTGGCTGGTGGTCGCTGTTGTTTCAGAGTCCGTCTCGGCTCCCCTGGTGTGGCAGACCCCAGATGCTGAGTCCGAGGAAGCTCGAGTGTCGCCACAGGCTGGCCGGCTGATTCGCCAACTGCTGGAGGAAGATTCCGACCCCATGTTATCACCTCGCTTCTACGCCTATGGTCAGAGCCAGCAGTTCCTCAATGATACAGAAGTACCCCCATCACCCCCTGATTCTCATTCCTTCATGAGGTGAGTGTGGAGGAGAGGTCTGAATGTTGCCATTTTTCCTCCTCCCCCAAAATAATTCAGTGGTGACTCCTTGAAGTCTGCATGGTATTAGTGCGAGGTATTTTGATCTTGTGGTGCTATTTCTACCTCTGGATTTCAGTCCCGCTCCAGAATTTTCCAAGTCAGGGAAGGTTTGTGCATAATGAGGCCAAACGGCCTGAATCCTTCCAATACTCCTGACAGCACAAAGGAAGAGCAGGAGAGTTTCCCAGACAGCCCTCTTCCACAAGGCAAATGCAAATTGCGACTGTACTTGGCTCACAAGCATGGACCAATCCAACAGAGGTCCATATTCAGAAACAAGATAGGGAAAAAAGACATTAATTTGGAATTCTCTCTGTTGTTTACCTGAATCAGATCACCCTACAGCTTCCTTCTTCCAGAGTAAAGATCCCCAGCATGCTCAGCTATTTCTGATAGAACCTTTCAGTTAACTGAATTAGTTCTTAGCAATCTGTCATATTTTGTTTCTCCAAGCTAGTTTTAATGTACCCAAGCTGAGATTGGATTACTCAACATAGACTGGGGATTAAGCCTGGAGTCTTTTGCTTTTCAGTTACATGCTAATTATCGTCATAACGTACAGAGCCTGTCCTCCTGCAATTTTAAGACACATATCTGCTGTATTGTAAATCTTTGTCCTAAGGATACTGGCTCCCTCCTGGAATTGATCGGGTCCAGCAAAACCCATTATGGTTTTCAATAGCTTGATTTATTATCTTGGTTAAATTCTCCCTCCAAGGGTGCTGGGGGGGCAAACCTAGCTTCTCCAGACCATCCAGTGTACCGTGTGTTTCTCATGCCTGATATCATTCTGATAAATCCCCTCTGCACCTTCTCCCAGATATTTTGTAGGACTCGTTTACAAAGAGGTATGCCATGTTTTCACAGCATCAGCCGTCCAGAAAAATAATGCTTGTCACTGCCTCAGAGACGTGTTCCAAGGCAACAATTCTATTTTTTTGATGCAACATCAAAAGGAAGCTATTATAATTGAGGAAAGACCCTAGGGGGAGAGGAGATGAGAAAGGATTTTTCAAATTTTATTTTAAGCAAGCCAGGTTGATCTGGAATGCATCGATATTGGAAGCAGGATCATTTTGTAACTTCCAAAAGGGAATTAGTAAAATGCGATACAATGAAAGAAAGGTGCAGGGGTTGTGGGTAGAGGGAGGCAGATTAGGATGAGCAGATAACTCCCTTTAAAGAGCCAGCACAGGCATGGTTGGCCGAACAGCCTCCTGTGCAAAAAGTTTGCATGACCCTCACTGTAATGGCCATTGATGCATGTACCTCAGAAAAAGGCTGTGACATTGGAGCAGCACTTACCTCCGTGACTTTTCTTTCGGCGGCCAGATTAAACTAGGCCTGGCACAGTTTAACACGAGTGTGCTCTTGCTTTGGTGTTGGCAGGCGTCGGAGCTCGTCCCTTGGCTCCCACGACGACGAGAGGGAGGAACTGACCCCAGCGCAAATGACCCGGAGGATCCAGAACTTGAAGAAGAAGATCAGGAGGTTTGAGGAGAAATTTGAGGAAGAGCGGAGATACCGCGTAAGTTGGGTTTTAAAGAAGCTGAGATAGGGAGGTGGGGACGTGTGGTGAAATGATGGGAACTTGGTGTGTTTATAAATGTCATCTCTTCAGGACGTCACAGAGAGCAATGTGGTGTTTCTCGAATGTAATCACTCTTTCACTGGAGAGTGCATGTGGGAGTTACTGGAGTGGTTCATTTGACATTGCCACTAACATGCTTCACTAGGCCCCTTGGCATTTATCCTAGCAACTGAGGTGGCACATTGCAAGCCCTCAGTACACAATCAATCCTGAGTCAAGCCTTCCCAATTTGGCCCCAACCGTGACAATATCTACATGGAGAACATTGAGACCCTCCAGAAGTGCTTCTCCCTGCGACTCCTGAAACACACACTTGCAGCAATGCACAGGCACCTCCAGGCACTACAATCAAGACTCCCCCAGCTCAGAGCCTCCCTCTCCCAGACCTGCAAAGGACCTCTTCTGTTTTTTATTCTCCGTAGGATCCACAGCTTGAATTCACAATTCTACTCAGCTTTATTGGACACCAAAAACCATAAGTACAGTAAACTTACTGATGCCCACCACCCAAAACGGGCTTCCCCCACCTCCCAAATCCCCAACCCTACCCAGGACCTCCCCCACAATGTACCCGCCGCCATTGGCCACGAGGCTACAGTCGGAGAACCCACTGATGACGTCACATCCGCCACCGCCGGGCACCCCACTTCCGGGACAGCGAACGCCGCCGCTGCTGAAACTACCGCCTCCATCACCGAAACCAACACGGTCATCGCTGTTGCCGCCGCCGACACCGCTCCGCCCACCGCCGACGTCGCTCCGCCCACCGCCGAAGCCGACACAAACCCACAGCCGACGCAGACGTAACTACGCCCACAGCCGCGCAGACGTAACTCCGCCCACAACCTCCACAGCCAGCAGCTCCAGAGGAGACAGCAACACTGAGCCCTGCCGAGTCTTCACCATCCCCCCCCAGACCTCCCCCTTACTGAGGACGAACGGTCAGTCCTCAGTAAAGGGCTCACGTTTGTCCCCCTCCACCCACATATCAATGAATACCGCTCACGCTTGGATATTGAGCAGTTTTTCCGCCTCCACGCTTACTTCTCCAACCGCGAATCTAACCCTCCCTCTACTGACCCCTTCTCCCGCCTCCAACACAAGCCCTCCTCCTGGACACCACCTCAAGGCCTCCTACCCTCCCTCGACCTCTTCATCTCCAACTGCCGTCGAGACATCAATCGTCTCAACCTCTCTACCCCTCTCAAACACTCCAACCTCTCCCCCACAGAACGTGCAGCCCTCCACACCCTCCGCTCCAATCCCAACCTCACCATAAAACCCGCAGACAAGGGAGGGGCAGTCGTAGTATGGCGCACTGACCTCTACGTTGCTGAGGCCAGGCGCCAACTCTCTGACACCTCCTCCTACCGCCCCCTGGATCATGACCCCACCCCCGAGCACCAAACCATCATCTCCCAAACCATCCACAACCTCATCACCTCAGGTGACCTCCCACCCACCACCTCCAACCTCATCGTTCCCCAACCCCGCACCGCCCGCTTCTATCTCCTCCCCAAAATCCACAAACCTGAATGCCCTGGTCGACCCATTGTCTCTGCCTGCTCCTGCCCCACCGAACTCATCTCCACCTACCTAGACTCCATTTTCACCCCCTTGGTCCAGGAACGCCCTACCTACGTCCGTGACACCACCCACGCCCTCCACCTCCTCCAGAACTTCCAATTCCCAGGTCCCCAACACCTCATTTTTACTATGGGCGTCCAGTCCCTATATACCTGTATTCCCCATGCTGTTCCTGTCCCGCAGAACGGAGCAATCCCCCTCCACCGACACCCTCATCCGCCTCGCCGAACTCGTCCTCACCCTCAACAACTTTTCTTTCAATTCCTCCCACTTCCTACAGACAAAGGGGGTGGCCATGGGTACCCGCATGGGCCCAAGCTATGCCTGCCTCTTTGTAGGTTATGTGGAACAATCCCTCTTCCGTACCTACACTGGCCCTAAACCCCACCTCTTCCTCCGTTACATTGATGACTGCATCGGCACCACCTCGTGCTCCCACGAGGAGCTCGAACAGTTCATCCAATTCACCAACACCTTCCACCCCAACCTGAAGTTCACCTGGACCATCTCCAACACTTCTCTCTCCTTCCTGGACCTCTCTGTCTCCATCTCGGGCAACCACCTAGAGACAGGTGTCCATTTCAAGCCCACTGACTCCCACAGCTACTTGGAATACACCTCCTCCCACCCACCCTCCCTGCAAAAATGCCATCCCCTATTCCCAATTCCTTTGCCTCCGCCGCATCTGCTCCCAGGATGAGACATTCCAATCCCACACATCTCAAATGTCCTCATTCTTCAAGGACCGCAACTTCCCCCCCCACCACAGTGGTCGAGAACGCCCTTGACCGTGTCTCCCGCATTTCCCGGAACACATCCCTCACGCCCCGTCCCCGCAACAATAACCAAAAAAAATCCCCCTCGTCCTCACATACCACCCCACCAACCTCCGGATCCAACGCATCATCCTCCGACACTTCCACCATCTGCAATCAGACCCCACCACCAAAGACATTTTTCCCTCCCCACCCTTATCTGCCTTCCGGAGGGACCGCTCCCTCCGTGACTCCCTTGTCCGCTCCACACTCCCCTCCAGCCCCACCACACCCAGCACTTTTCCTTGTAACCGCAGGAAGTGCTACACCTGCCCCCACACCTCCTCCCTCACCCCAATCCCAGGCCCCAAGAAGACTTTCCACATCAGGCAGAGGTTCACCTGCCTGCATTGATGACTGCATCGGCACCACCTCGTGCTCCCACTGTATCCGCTGTACCCGTTGTGGCTTCCTCTACATCGGGGAAACCAAGCGGAGGCTTGGGGACCTCTTTGCAGAACACCTGCGCTCAGTTCGCAACAAACAACTGCACCTCCCAGTCGCGAACCATTTCAACTCCCCCTCCCATTCCTCAGATGACATGTCCATCCTTGGCCTCCTGCAATGCCACAGTGATGCCACCCGAAGGCTGCAGGAACAGCAAATCATATTCAGCCTGGGAACCCTGCAGCCCAATGGCATCAATGTGGATTTCACAAGCTTCAAAATCTCCCCTCCCCCAACCGCATCCCAAAACCAGCCCAGCTCATCTCCACCTCCCTCACCTGTTTTTCCTCTCACCCCAAGCCACACCCCCATCTCCTATCTACTAACATCATCCCACCCCCTTGACCTGTCCGTACTCCCTGGACTGACCTATCTCCTCCCTACCCCCCTACCTACACTCACCTTTACTGGCTCCATCCCCGCCTCTTCGACTTGTCTGCCTCCTCTCCACCTATCCTCTCCTCTATCCGCCTCCCCCTCTCTCCCTATTTATTTCAG
>JAHRHZ010000218.1:30938682-30986512 GCA_024137785.1 Ginglymostoma cirratum | reverse complement strand
CCCCCCCCCCCCCCCCCAAAAGCCTTGAAATGACTGCCAAGTGCTTGTTTCATTTGATGAACTAAATCCTCTTGAGAGTTGTTTTGACGGATTTGATATAACATTGCACTTTTGAGGTAATTAAATGATGTGGCACCCTTCAGTATTTTATCTCAGTTCTCTTGCTTGTGGAGTTACAAACGTCTGTTTTTGAGGGAGACCAGTGCTCATTGATATGGCTCTGATTCTGCCCTGAGATAGAATACGAGGTGCTGTCCCTCAAGAAAAGTAAAATAAACTAATTTTTCTCAAAAGAAATTGATTCAGTTGGCACCGTTGCCCAAAGGTTTAGTGTCTAAGTCATCATAAGAAATAGGAGCAGGAGTGGCCTTTGGGATAATTTTTGAGCCTACTTTGGCCTTTAAATCAGGCTGCAGTTTAACTTCCACATCAAATGCACTGAGGACCCTCTCCCCATATCCCTTTGTGTCCAAAAATCTGCTGACCTCATCCTTGGAAAAACTCACCAAGTGAGTGATCACAGGTAGAGAATTTCCCTGAAGAGGAATATAGTTGCAAGATTTGTCCATCCCCTGCCATGATTTCCCCAATTTCTGTCTGGAAGGGGATACATGCCGCTGCGGTTCCAGTTAATTTTGGGTCAGTGGTGTTCTGCCTGGCAGTGAGCCAGGCACCATCAGGGAATTGGATGTTGTTCATAAGGTTGCTCACCCCAACTCCACCCCTTCACAAACCGCCAAGCAAACAAACCTTAGCCAACTTTCTGAGGAAATCTGCAATTTCCCCTGTGGCATTAACCTGGCCGCCAATTACATCTGTCCAAATTCCAGACTGTTCTGCACTCCATTTGTGGTTCGGCATGTTACTGGGACAGAGCATGCATTGTGGTGAAGCAGTGTCTGGATTTTTATTTTTTTTTGTTTTCTTTGCCAAAGCCTTGTGTTTGTTTGTGCCTGTCCTGAGCATGGGAGTGTTAACATTTGCAGCCTGTTTTAACCTTGAGTCAGGATTACCTCTGTAATCCCCAATTAGTAACTGAGTGAGTGGCAGGAATATCTAGCAGTGTTCCGACTCTAACCAGCCTGGTATGTGTGTGTTTTCTGGATCACTGACGATATTCTGCAGCACAGGGTTCACAGAAAACTCCCTCATGAGTGTGTGGTCATGTGATGATAATATTGCAGACGTGACATTTGAATCAGTGCTGGACATTGTCTGTTTGGTCCAATCCTGCATATTGGAGCTCTGTGGAATGCGGAAGCATGGAACATTGTGTTTTTGAAACATTATGTGTGCTGTGCTTGTTTCACCTGCTCTTCTTCTACGTAGAAAACACCCATGTGAAGTGATGCCTGTAAATGGATGGTATGGTGGCTCAGTGGTTAGCGCTGCTGCCTCAGTGTCAGTGACCCACGTTTGATTCCCACCCTCAGGTGACTGTCTGTGTGGAGTTTACACATTTTCCCCGTGTCTGCGTGGGTCCCCTCTGGGCTTCCTCCCACAGTCTAAAGATATGCAGGTTAGGTGGATTGTCCATGCTAAATTATCTGTAGTGTCCAGGAATGTGCAGGCTGGTGGTAGAGACATGGCAGATGTGGGATAATGGACCTGAGTCTATGAGGGATGCTCTTCAGAGGATGGGTGCAGACTGTATGGGCTGAATGGCCTCTTTCCGCACTGTAGGGATTCTATGAATTGAAACCCTGTTCCAAGCCACTTTGTTGGGTGTTGGCATTGGTTCAGTTGACTTTGAAGGCCATGGTTCTCTTCAGGAAGTGTAGCATCAAGTCAAAGCTAAGATACTGTCGAATGGAGTTGCTGAGTGGGTGCAGTGATGTTGGAACTACCATCCTAAAGATGAGAATTTAAAACAAAGCCACTTTTTTTTAATATTGGTTGAAAGAATGTGGGTGTCACAGGCTACGCCAGCATTTTTTGCCCATCCCTAATTGCCCAGAGGGCACTTAGAAAAGTCAGTCACATTGCTGTGGGTCTGGAGACACAGGTAGACCAGGCCAGGTAAGGATGGCAGATTTCCCTTCCAAAAGGGTATTAGTGAAACAGATGTGGATGTTTTACGACCGTCAGAAGATGGTTACGTGGTTGCCATTCAGAAAGAGAGGTGAACAGTCTGAGAGGTTAAGGGAGGGACCTCCAAAACTAGAGAACTCTAGAGCCTGGACCAAGTGAAGGCATGGCAGAAAGGCACAAGGTGCAGTAGTGGTAATGTTGCTGGATGATAATCCAGAACCCCAGGCTATAGTCCTGGAATGTGGGTTCACATCCCACCTTGGCAATTGGTAAAACTTTAATTCGGTTAAAAAGCTGGAATTCAAAATGGGAAGAAATCTTATTGTGCAGTGAATTTTTTTTTTGTTTTGTTGTGAATCAGAATGTGATACTGAAAGGGGAAGAAAGCAAACTGCAATTAAAGAGAGAATTAGACAATTTTTTTTTAAAGTCTGCAGGGTTCTGGGAAATGAACAAAGCTGAATAGCTCTTTCAAAATGCTGGTACAGACACAGTGAGCTGAATGGCCACCTTCAGCACTGTAAGATTCTTTGATTCTATAAGTAAACTACTCAGCATTTCTTTAAATTCATTCACTACTTGCATGAACATTTGTTCCCCGTCCCTAGTTGTCCTTGAGAAGGTGGTGGTGAGCTGCTTCTTGAACCATTGGCAGCCCATGTGCTGTAGGGAGACCATTATGCCGTTGGAGGATTTTGACCCAGTGACACTGAAGGATCAGCAATGTATTTCCAAGTCAGGATCGTGTGTGGCTCAGGTGTTTCTATGTAACTGCTGCACTTGTCCCTGGAGATGGTAGACTTTGAGTTTGAAGACCGTTTTCGAAGGAGCTCTGGCAAGTTGCTGTAGTTCATCTTGGAGATGGTACACACTGCTGCCATTGTGTGGTGATGAGCAAGGGAGTGGATAATGAGCAGGATCAGTATCGTATCATCAGACACAGTATGTCAGTTATTAGCTCTTTAATTTAGCACCTTCTACCATTGTGTATAAAATTACATAGTGAAATTCTCTTGGGCCTTCATTGGACTTGGAGTCTTTCGTGCTATTTTTAGTGGGGTTGAAGGTCAGGGAAGGATCTGAATTTGCAAACGAGTATGAAATATGAGTCATTTTATCATCAACAATGCCAGCCATTGATCGAGCCTGTGTAATTGGAGCGAACATCACTCTGAGGAGACCAGTTTCTGATTGGAACTTAAATGGTGACAAAATGAATTTGCATAATTTATAGGTACGCACTGTAAAAGCTAACGCTGTGAAGAATTAGTTTATACACATTGATGAGCTACCTCACTGATTAGCCAGTAAGTGTTTAAGTGGTTTTGCTTACTGACTGATGGGCAGCAGGCAGCTGTGAAAAGGACAAATTGCTGAAATTCTTCCAAGATCCTCTTCCAAATCCTCTCAATAGTTTAATCGAGGAAACCAATTCAAACAAATGGCTGTGGAAAGTGGTCTGAATTCTGTAACCTTTCAATCAGAGTGACAAAGGCACTTCGAAGCATGCAGTTTCTTTACGCATGCACGTACGCACACGCACTCATCAGTCATCTGGAATAAATCATCTCTCTCACTTGACCAGTTGCGTTTCTATTGGGGAAAGGCATTTGGCACAAAGGCAGGTCAGCAGAGTTGAGGTGCAGATCACCCACGATGCAACTAAATACTGAACCAGGCCCAAAAGTCTTAAGTGAAGAAGGTTATCTCCGATTACAAAGAGATCTTGATCAATTGGGTCAATAGGCTGAGGAGTGGCAGATAGAGTTTAATTTGGATAAATGCAAGATATTACATTTTGATTTAAAAATAAAGGGCTGGACTTATACAAAGAGGTAGGGTCCCGGGTAATGTTGTAGAAAGTGGGTTCAGGTACGTAATTCTTGGAAGTTTGCATCACATGAAGACAGGGTGGTTAAGAAAGCGTTCAGCACACTTGCCTTCATTGCTCAGTCCTTTTGAGTGTAGGAGTTGGGACGTCATGTTGAGGTTACACAGAACGTTGGTGAGGCCTCTTTTTGAGTACCGTGTGCAGTTCTGGTCACCCAGTTATAGGAAGGATATTATTAAATAGGAGAGGGTTCAGAAAAGATTTACCAGGATGTTGCTGGAAGTGGAAGGTTTGAGTTATAAAGATAGGCTGGAGCCTCCTTCTCTGGGGTGTAGGAGGTTGAGGGTGACCTTTATAGAGGTTTATAAAATCATAAGGGGTATAGACAAGGTGAAAAGTGAAAGTCTTTACCCTAGGGTGGGTTGATTCAAGACTAGGGGGTGTAGTTTTAAGGTGAAAGGAGTAAGATTTAAAAGGTATCTGAGGGGCAACTTTTTCAGACACAGTTTATTCCACATACGAACCACCCTATCAGAGGAAGTTATAGCTAGATTCATAGCCGGATGACCAGGACTGTACACACTTCTTTTCCAGCAATGTGCATAGGAGCTGGGACCAAGGCTCATTAAGTGCCAGGCGTGCAAGATTGTCTGCTTTCACCAAGTGTAGTATTGAAGTGCATTTGGTCTTGGGCTGGAGTAGAGTTGTCGTTTTGCACTGGTGTTATGTCTCGAGTTTGTTTCTTGCATATAGATTACACCAATTTTTAAAAGTCTGCTGATCATCCTTTTAAAGATGTTGCCTTCATTGGTTCACTCTTCACTTTTACAGATTCCCTTTCAAGATCATGCTTTGTACAGGAAGCTGTCACACCTCCCATTAGTGGAAAAACACTTCTGTTAGATCGAAAGTCATGCAGTGAAAAATTTCAACGCTTCATCTCCAGATTGGCTGTAGACACTCACACGGCCCAAGGTCACAGTCAGAGAATGGTCCTGTAGCAGGGAGGAGCTGAGTTTTGCACAGGGAAGGGGCAGACCCTGTGAAGCTGGTACAGTCTAGAGGGTGTATTGTTAGTTATTTTAGTTTGCTTTTTTTTCTCTTCTTCAGGAAGAGGAGGAGGATGGCTCTGAAGATGACTTCAACACCAAAACTGACTTTGCCGTCACTGGCAAGTCGGCCTTTACCGTCCGGAGCTTCCTCGACCAACTTGATGACGACACCGATGGGTTTGTGTCACCCACAGATGACAGGCCACCAACTCGATGCAACCTTGACCTGAGGCTCTCGAACCTGCACTCAGCCTCTATGTGAGTCCAGAGGGAGCGCGAGCATGTTGTTCTTTTTTTTTTCCTGACCTCTCTCTAGCTGCTCCTCTTCTTCCAGCCTGGGCTGCGCCAACTCCTAAGCAATGTTCCCTCTAACTTTGGTCCCAGCCGCTTGGGCCACTGAAGGTCATTGCCACCATCACCGTGTGCAGAACCCTTGGAGCTGCGCAGTTTAGAAGGAACGTTGCTCCTGAGTCATCAGTCTGGGCTCTGTAATCACAACAACAACCATGTGGGGAAGCACTGGAGAAGGTCCAAAACTAAAAAGAAATGATTTACGAGAGTGATACCAGTGCTGAAAGGTTATAACGAGCAGGAAAGACTGTTGGGGCTTGTTCTTCGAGTATACACTGTGCCAGATAGAGCGCTTGAACATGATGGTGATATTTGAGGAAATAATTAATGTCACAGCACAGATCACATCCTATTTGACTAAATGCCAGTATTTATATCTTCTTGTTTCGTCTCATCCTATCAAACTATCTTTTCCGTTCCAGTTCCAGCCTGCTTTGCCAGTAACCAGATTGATACCATTCTTTTTAACTACTCAGTCGCTGCTTGAGTGAGTGTGTGGAGCTCGCTCCCACTGGCAGTTGTTACAGCGAATGTTATCACTGCTTTTTGCAGGAAGCCAGACAAGAACCTAAACAGAAAAGAAGGATATTTTGATGAAGGTGGGATGAAGATATAGGATGATGTAAACACAGGCTAAATGGGCTTTTCCTGTGCTCTTTGTGTGGAATTACGAGGTCTCTCACTCTGTCATGCTCACACTATTCCCCCCATCTCTCTCTCTCTCTGCCTCTCTGTCTGTCCCCTTTCTGCATGTATATGTGTGTGTCTTTTTTTCTCTCTCTCTCTCTCTCTCTCTCTCTCTCTCTCTCTCCCCATGTTGATGAGCTATCAGATGTCTGCAATTGATAACAATTCATGCAGACTCCAGAGAAAGGCTAGCGCCGCTGCCTTACGGCGCCCAGGTTCAATTCCAGCCTCGGGTGGGTGACTCTTGTCTGCGTGCAGTTTGCACTTTGTCCCTGTGTCAGCGTGGGTTTCCTCCGGGTGCTCTGGTTTCCTCCCATAGTCCAAAGATGTGCAGGTTAGGTGGATTGACCATGCTAAAAATTGTCCGTACTGTCCAGGAATGTGAGAGTTAGGTAGCTTAGCCACAGGAATTGCAGGGTTACAGTGATGGGGTGGTATGTGCTTCAGAGGGTTGGTGCAGACTCGATGGGCCGAATGGCCTCTTTCTGCACTGTGGGGATTCTATGATTCTACAAGACCTGCTTTAGATCAGTGTGTTTTAAGGCACTAAACCTAAGGCTAGCCCTGGGTCAAGGTGCCCAATATTACACTATATTTAGGAAGAAATTATATTCACGACATCCACAGTCTTACATCCGTTAGAACTAGTGGTGGAAATGTAGCAGACCCATGATATTCCATTCATGTGCAGCTACTTTACACGTGGAATTTGCACCAGTAACACACTCTGAGCTTCAAGTGCATTTACATCTGCTTTAATGCAAGCCTCACGTGGAGCAGGATGGTGATGGAGACCTTTGCGTTCAGGATCACAAGTCTTGTCTCGCCAGGTCTGTTATTGCCCATGCCACCTGCTCACTGGAGAGTGGGGTCAATGCTGACTGCAGCTGTGCCAACACCCCATGTAAAACCAGCTTTGATACCTATGACCCTGAACCTCGGCAAGAGTCCTCTCAATCTCCCGTTTAAACAAGGACGCAAGTTGCTGTAAGTTACAGATAGAAATTTGGGCCCATAATTGTTTCTCTTAAATTCCAAATTAAGTTCACCTTACCACCCTGGAAAAAAAAATTTATAAACAACTACATCAGTTTAGGATTATATTTTGTACTATGGTGTAGAAAGGTGATTTTTGATAGGAAAAATGTTGAAAGAAAACATTTACAGGATCAATTGTTGACCTGGATGGAGGGAGCTGTTAGCAAAGTAAATGGAATCCTAGGCTTTATCAATATGAGCATAGAGTACAGAAGTAAGGAGGATATGTTAAACCTGTATAAAACACTCGTACGGCCTCACCTGGTGGATTGTGGATAGTTCTGGGTACTGCACTCTAGGAAAGATGTGAAGACGTTAGAAAAAAGAGGGAGATATAGAAAAGATTCATGAGAATGATTGATTCTGGGGCTGTAGAAATTTAATATCAATTGATGACACTGGAGCTGTTTCCCATGGAAGAGGTCGAGAGGAGGTTTGATTCAGGTGTTCAGAAATCAGGAAGGATCTGGACAAAGTAGACACAGCTAAAACTTTCCCATTGGTGGAAGGCGAAGGAACAAGAGGACTCGAAATTAGCAAGTAATTGGTGAAAGAAACAACAGAGACATGAGGGTAAACTTAGTTGTGCAGCGAGTGGTTAGGATATCACCCAAGAGAGTGGTGGGGGTAGGTTCAAGTGAGGTATTTAAGAGGGAATTGGATTATTGTCCAAAAAGAAATCATCTACAGGGCACTGGGGAGGTGGGGGTCCCAGCAGTTGAGATACTCCTTGGATATCAGCACAAACAGGATGAGCTAAATGTGTTGCATTCTCTGATTCTGCAAATATCATTAAGACAGTGTTGTACTGAAAGGCTTTGTCAAAAACACTGATGTCTGAAATCAGTAAATGTTCAGTGTGCTTTTAATATTTCAATGCTATGTAATAATTTAAGACATACCTTTTTTGTTCTAACATTTGTAGGCCAGAACTTCTAGAACAACTGCAAGAAGCCCGAGCTGACAAGAAGAGGCTTCGCAAAAGCCTGAGGGATTTTGAAGACACATTTTTTCAGGAAAACGGAAGGTTGTTTTTTCTTATTGGAACTTGTTAGCAGTGATGTTTAATGGCCATTAATCAAACATTAAATTAATCTGAAAGGGGTTGTTCTTTTCCTCTTTCATGGATGAAACATGCAGAATTCTCAGAAGAAATGCCGCCCCTCATTTGAAACTTTACAATAGTAGTTGCCAGGGTGACTGCCCGTGATTGACAGGCATGTGAACCCTGGGGATTTCTCACTCCAGTTTCAGCAGCTGCAGGCAGTGCCCCTAGTGGGAGTGTTGTTCATAAATTGTCATGAGCCACTTGGGACTTCACTTTTCTTTCAGTCCGTTCACGGAATGTGGGTGTCAGTGGCTAGCCCAGCATTTATTGCCTATCCCAAATTGCCCAAAGGGCAGTTCGGAGTCAGCCACATTGCCGTGGGTCTGGAGTCACCTGTAGGACAGACCAGGTAACGATGGCAGTTCCCTTTCCCTAAAGGACGTCAGGAATCAGATGGGTTTCTCCAACTTTGACGGTGATTTCTTGCTCATCAGTAGACTCCTAATTCCAGATTTAAAAAAACTTTTTGAATTCAACTTCCACCAAGGGCTGTGGCGGGATTCGAACCTGGAACGTTATAGGGGGTCTCTGGATTAATAGTCTAGTCATAAGGATAGCAAAGTGCTGCATTAATGCAAGGCCCTTTCTTGCTACTTTCAGTGAGTAAACCACAAAGTAGCAATTTTCTTCTTATTTTTGGGGTGTTGGAGGAGGAGGGGAACAAGAATGTTTATTGAAAATATTGCATTTCTGTTGTGATTCACACAGTTCTTTATTCTGCATAGGACTGTTCAGAAGGAAGATCGTGCGCCCATGGCCGAAGAATACAGTGAATACAAACACATCAAGGCAAAGCTGAGGCTGCTGGAAGCGCTCATAAGCAAGCAAGATCCATCAAAGGTTGTATGAATCCTGAAAAGCCTCAGCAGTGTCAATTTTCATTGCCTCTTTAATTTAGCGGATGGCCCCACGGCAGTGACACGGTTGTGGGGGGGGGTTGCATTGGCCCCTCACCGTGACAGCAGTGAATGCCAAAACACAGCTTGATTTTACTGGCCTCGCCACAACTTGGCCACCTCTCCGAGGATGACGTCCGGCGCCAACAGTGCTGCAAGACATCAACCAAGAGGAATACCACCCTGACGTCTCCTGTGCTTTTTATTTGTGCGGAGAGAGAAGTTTTGATCGGACGCCTTTGTTCTTCTGTCTCGGTCCCATCCTTATCCAGATATCCTGGAGCATTCTCGAGCAAGAGGAATCATAGGAAGCCACAATGGATTTTGCATTTTGTAAGCAACCCGTTCTTGAAGACTTGTCTCGAATGATCCCAGATTGAGTTGTCCTTCTGCTGATCAGAACAGTATATGCTTCAGGTCCAAGTCTGTACAGTCAACTAGCTAGTCCGTACAAGGATTGGGCTGCATGAGACATGAGGACAGAACAACCAGAAAAATCAAAAGGCTGGTTCCCTGAAAACTGGGTGTTCTTTGAAGCCTCCCTGTTCTTCTTTTGAAATGTATTGGTGGGATTTTCCACACCCTCTTCTGCACTGCTGCAGGAACTTAAAAAGCCCTCAACAGAATTTAATGGAACAAAATTATTGGCGACATATTCCAAATCTCAAGGGGAAAATTTATTTTTTTTTGTTTGTAGAATGTTTTCGTAATTATTTCACAAATGAGAATCAATTTAATGACTAGCATGTTGAACAATGATTTCTGCGTGCATCCAGTTTTTAGAAAGAAGCACTGGCGTTCTGTGCTCTTTAGATATTGATCTTTGTACATCTGTAGATATGCAAAGTAGAACGACAGGCCCAGGAAGAGAAATTATGCAGTAGAGTCAGTACTTTCTTTTTTAATATACAATATTATAGGCATAGAGTCCTGCCTGTTGCACAAATATCTTGTTCTCGTGGGAGTTTTGAGGCGAATTGAACAGAGTATGAAACAGGTAACTGGTGTTTTTTTTTAAGCTGAAGCATATCATTGCCACTTGAAAAATTACAAGAAGCAATGACATTAAAGTCTCTTCTTCTGGATAGTACAACTAGTTTGGGAATTGGAAATCACTTTGAGAAAAGCTCACCTGCAAGCACCTTCTATCGATAATGGATTGTTGTGGCAGTGCCTTATTGGCAAGTACTTTTTTGTGACAGGTTAACCTTACAAGGCATGCTTTTCCTGATAGGATTTAGAGCTCAGCAGTTCTTCTTTTTATTTTGTTTGACACTGTAGGCCCTTTGGTAATGTTTTATTGGTGAAAAGGCAAAATTCCATGGAAGTCAGATATTTCAAACACTTCTTAGTGTTGTGCATCAAAAGACCTACTATGGTGTGTAAATGTTTTTACCAAGCAAAAGGGCCTCATCTCCTTCTCAAATGATATGTCTTTGTTATGTGGCACCTTTTTGCTGTACGTTTTCTGAAATCGGCATGTATACCAGTGACCAAGGCTTTACAAACCACATTGCATCCACAGGCTGTGGTGAGATTTTCCGTAATCTATTGGATCACTAGTAAAGAAACTTGCACATCGTCTGCAAATTATGTTCAACTGCTTACGCTTGTGGTTTTGAACAGAGTACAGGAATTTGCATTTCACATCTTTGCCCGTCCTGTTTTTACTTTCATTGGAGAACAGTTTCGTACCTGCAAAATGTTGGTTTTTTTTCCCTTCCCTATCATCTGTGACAGTGGTTGAGCTTTTTGTAACACTTCAGTAATGTCTGTTCAGTATCTCATGGGCTGCTGAAAAGCCGTTGAGAGAGTATTAGGTTCCTGGAGTCTCCAAGAGCTCTAAAGTCCAATGGGGCACTCTAGGAAAAGTGGGTCAAGTGCTACAAGATCAGGTTTTTCCAAAAGTGTGGCCCTTTGCACGACAGGATTGGGTTCAGGAATGTCCTGCTTAGTTTTCCCCTCCCAAACCAGCCCCGTGCCCGAATCCCCAAAGTGTGGTCCTATTGTCTAAAGCTATGTCCCTTTGTGCTAAAACTACTCCTGTACGCTTACCACTTGGGTATCCCAGCCTGTGACATGTAACTAGGAGACACATAACAGCATGTGTGTAAATGAGCTGCTTGTACGATTTCCCTACCTTTTTTGTAATGCTCAATGTAACTGTGTTTTGCTAAGAACATTCTTTCCTCCCCCCCCCCCCCCCAATAATGGTACACGTGTAGCATGGTAAACTTGTAAAGGCAGTTTGTATTATAAATGTTTGCACAGCAATTTTAATGAAAAATATAGAAAGAGGATCGATTTGATTACCTGTAAACAAGGACTGAATTGTACTGACGTATTCCCCGTCCAATTACTTTCATCCTCCAGCCTCACTAGACCTTTACCTCCTGGGCGTAGCTGCCTTTAAATCTCTGGGGTCATTAAGAATCTAATGGCATCCCTTGAGAGTTCTGTGCCCCTGAGAGTATAGTTTCTGAAAAACTATAGCTTCTTTGTGTAGTCTCATTTTGCCATACAAACTGTACAGAAGAACATGAATTCAGGAGCAATTTTAAAAGTTTTAGCATCAGTAAAGGGCCACCAGTAAAGAGAGCGATTTGAGAAAGCAGTGATTTCAATAACGTGGTTCACTTTAACAGACAACCCAGTCTGGGGTTGTGGAAGGAGGGATCGTGCGCAACTCTTAAAACCTGTAATTAATATTCACATCTATCTCTGTACCTGTCTGAAGCTCCTGGCCCCAGCAGGTTGCTGTCTCACTTGTGTTAGTGTTGAGTTATGTGACTGTGGAAATAGTGACTGAAATTTCAGAATAATATGTTCTCTGTTTTCACAGATAATGGTAGGGTGTTCAGATTGGGCGCAGATGTCCTATGCGCCTTAATTTTCTACTTCCTTGGAAAATTGAATTTTTCTCCAAACCTAGTGAGAGCACAAAGTAGAATTCCATTTTTCAGACATCTCAATCCAAATTAATTGCTATTGCATTTACCTCAGCAATTTCATTGCATTCTAAAGCATCTACATTGACAAACGCATTCCTGGCTGTGCTGCAGTCTTGGCAGAGGCACTTACAACCTGGGAATATCAGAGTGAGGGTGTGCAATAGCCTTTCATTGAGTTCCATTGATCAAACCAGAAATCCTGTGGGTGAGATGGGACAATGAAATGAATGCTGCTGAGTTAATGTACATTTGATCTCTTTTTGGTTTTCAAATTTGATTTTGAAAAGGCCCTCTTCCATTTCCTCCATCTGCAGAAAGTTAAGCCAAAGATTGCTGTAGCTAAGTAGACGGGAGTCAGTTTTGCACAAAGAACTGCAAATGCTTTGCTCAGCCTTTCATCAAAGAGGCCTTTTGAGCAAAAGTGCATTAAGCCAAGGTGGACCCTGAAAATTCAAAATTGATAAGGGAGAAGGAAGACCGGAGAGAGCTAATTTCAAAAGGATGATTGCTGTCAAAAAAAAAAGCCAAGATGGTGAGGGAGCTTGAGAAAGGGCTAAGAACCAGCTGAATTGAAGTATGAATTTCAAAGTTACATTCACAGAATTGGAATTGTGAGGGTTCTGTAATTTCCTTGACTAGAAAGCTCCATTCTTCTTTTTGAGGTCCTCTGAATCTTTTGCACTGAAAAAACAACCTCTCTACAATGGAATGGATTTTGCTTTAGCCAGTTGCAACATGTCCAGTAGTTCCTAACAGGATAGGAAAATGGCACACATTTCATAATGAGTGGTGGAAGTCTACTGATTTCCCATCCCTCCTTCAAAAATAAAAATGTTGTTCCAGTGAAATTCTCAAACAGAGATTGGTTGGCAAGGGTATGAAGGGAAATGGTGGGTGGGGGGGGTGGTGGGGGGGGAGGTCAGATGGATGTACTTAAACTGATGAGTGCTCAGTTGACTGATAGAACAGGCTCGTGGGTCCCTTGTGCGCGCACACACACATACCTTGTCTAGTTGTTAACAGTTTAAAAGTCTTCTGTTTGATGTGCCTCCTGTCAGCCAATACCGATGTTCATTGGCAGCCAGCAACACAAACTCATCCTAGTATTTGTATCCTTCCTGCAGAGTACCCCTATTGCTGTTGAGGTATATTTACAACAGGACGTTTACACATACAGTTTCAAATATAACTCCTTTATGACAGCAATTTCAAAGAAATGGAGAGTATAAACTGGGACTGAATACTTGGCTTTGAAACTGGAAAGCCAAATTGTGTCCAATCCTTGGTCCAGTTAGTCCCTGCTACAAAAAAGAAATCAAAAAAAAGTTATTGCACGGTACTTGAATTCAACCCTGTGCCAAACACACCACACTCGAGTCAAAGTGATGCAGGAATGCCAACTGATGTTGAAACTGTACTGAATATATATAATATATATACAATTGCAAGTTTCCTCATTCCATGATTGCTTCCGTCTCTAGCCGTTGTGATTTTGATAGCCTCTGCATGCTTCTGTTGCTCCGTCCAGGGTCTAGCTACTGACCTGTCTGACTTGAGTTGGTACGTGGGCATGATCTGTGTGCCTTGTTGCATATCTTACAACTCTCGAGTGGGACAGGAGCCCGGATACAACTTGCAAAACATGTAAACTCTGGGCCCTTGGCGTTAAATCAATGTTTACGGGAAGAAAAGCAAAATGTCAACAAATAAGAAAAGCAGATTGTGCTGGTGTTAACATTTATCTTTGAATGTGGACACTACAAAAAAAAGGAGAAAAATGAATGTGTACGTTTTTGTACATGAATGTGATTGTATTTTGTATGACAGAAAATATATTTTTGCTGTACGTACTTGCATCATTTCATTTGTGTATCAAGAACATATTATCACAGCAAAACAAATGATCTGCAAGCCAGCTGAGAAATCAGGATAATTCACCTGTGCAGTCCTGTCAGAATCCAAAGATAATCTATCCATTTGCCTATTGTACAAATTTTAATATTTTTTCCATTCCCCATAAACTGGCACATGCTTAGACCTTAAGACAGAAGAGCAGAAAGTGGGCCATTTAGACCATCGGGTCTGCTCTGCTATTCTAGAATTTCATACATCTCAGCGGCCACATTTCAAAGTCTTATTTTCTTCTATAGATCCTAACTAGTGTGCAAGTTTCAGAGGTGTACAGGAAAAAGTGGAAAGAAAATAAAGCAATGAATATTTCCCTCCTCATCACAAACTTGAGTTGTCTTGTTAACACATCTATATCTTCACCCCCCAACATTGCAGATCACCTCCAGTAGTGATGATTGTGTGATAGCTATCTCAACACCATGCTGCATTTACAGCCTCTGGCCACTGGGAGCTGCCAGAGGGCCATCATGAGCAGGAGGTTGCAATGACAGTTACGAGTCATTTTCTATTCTGAATGTAAAGAAATGCAAGTGAGTACAATATGAACAATTTTAAACTGGGAACCGGGGGGGAAAGCGAGAAAATGGAATTGAGGATTGTCAACCAGCCATGATCTTACTGAATACACAGCAGAGTCAATCGGCTGAATGGCTAACTTCTGCTCCTATGTTGTATGGTCTAATTGAATGATGTCAGATCAGATCACTCTGCAATGTTTGTCTAACGTACACTCTAACTTTGCACCCCACATAAAATTCTTCAGATGGTAAAATACATGAGAAACAACCACAGCTTTTGGCTTCATTTATTTATTTATCTGTTCAAAAAACATCATTTTACAAAAAGAAACATACATACAGAGCTGGACTTAACCTGAAGGTTTCTCTCACATAAGAAATCAAAAGAAAGGAAACAAAACCTTTCAACTCATCAAAATAAAAGCCAAAATTGATCACAATTCTGCTCACATTCTGTCAAACAAGGGATTTGTACAAGCATGTTACAATATTTTACAAAGCTTTCGTTAAGACAATATTAAGACACACCTGAAACCAACTGCTTTTTTTCTTTAAAAAGGTAGATTCTTGCCCATGAACACGGCTGACAACATTAGCATTTGTTGCACACCCAAAATGACTCCTACAATGGACCCCTTTGAAAGAACACGCAAATCAGGAGCAGAGGCAAGTCATTTGAACCTGCTCCACCATTCAATAAGCTTACCAATGGATCTTTTTGTCCCAAATTTGACATTCCCATCTACCTGATAAATCTCAATTCCTTGCCTAACAAGAATCTACTTGCACCATAAAAACATACGATGACCCCTCCTTCCCACCTCCACTGCCTTCTGACAGAGAAGAGTTCATCGCTCGTTCTAAGGCATTTGAGCCACTTTGTTTTTACATGGATTACTGTAGTCTGATTATGCCTAGTTTTCACCATTAAAAACGTTTCTTTGGGCTCCTATGCAGTTGAGTGTTCCACACTGCACGTGATTGCAGGCAGAATAATAAAAACAACATGGGGCTGTGTGCAGCACATTCAGGATGGGCGTGAAATTGGTCCTGGGGTTGAAGTCTCCAATGGACCACCCATTACTGCATCCCGCCTGATTGTCTTTCCCTGCTGACCGTCGAATATGGTGTGGAAGGAGAGCTGATGGTTCCGTCGGCACCCAATTTGCATCTTTGTCAGAGTCTGATTTTGCAATTGTTACACTGAGAAATGTCGATGCCCTGGCCCATGCATTTTCAGTGAATTGGGCACACTCAGCAAAAGAGGTGGCACCTGGGGCAGGTGGTAACAGTAATGGGGAGGAGGGTCATACAAGTGGTCCCGAGGATTAGGGGCAGGGGTAGGGTCCTTTAAACCAACTCTGCCATTCTACAAGGTTGTGGACTGGTCTGATTTTTCTTTATTCAGTCATGGCAAAATGCTTACCAGTGCCCTTGAACTGACAGCAATTCAGAATCAATTTCCTTACCCTGGCATCGCAAGTAGACCTGATGAGCATATGAGGGAGGAGGGCAGATTTCCTTCCCTAAAGGGTATTTGTGAACAACACTCCACGTTAGCTGGTTGTCGTCACCCTCACCCTTACTGGGATCAGCTCTGTCTGAACCTAAATGAACTTAAAATCCCCCAGCTGCCACGACAGGATTTGAATCTGCATCCCCACAGCATTAGCCTGTGCCCCTGGTTGTGAAGGTAAATCTTGTCCGAGATGGGGGTCGGGATTATTAAGCTTCTTATCTCCAGCATACTAAGGGCTAATAACATAAAATGCAAACAGTGAGTGCTGGAGAAACTCAGTAGGTCTGGCAGCATCTGTAGAGTGACAGAGTTAAAATTTCGAATCCAGTATGATTCCTCCAGAATTGCAAGGGGCTAGAAAACAGTATTTTCTTTTTTGTTGCTGGCAGAGGGGGAGGAGGTACGAGTGGAACAGGTCTCTCACACAAACGCACACGCAATAACTCTTGACTCGCTCACCCATCAAAATCTGTCTAAACGCACCTTGACTATACTCAGTGACTGGTAAATGGCATCCAGTCTTCCATTTAAGTTTGCAATAAGCACAGGTTCCTTCTCTGCTAAGCAATGCCATGCTTCAGTCACATACATTTCAAAAGGTTCTACCCAGCAGGAATCATCACAAACTCAGGAAAAATAAAAGTATCCCCGCCAGGACCAATCAATCCCCCTTTTAACGTAACGCCAATTAAAAACTCATTACCGTTCCAATAAAAAAAGCTTAATGCTTTAAAAAATAACGCAGCTGCAGCAAAAGCAGTTGACTCATTTAAAAATGTACCTGACAGTTTGGAATCATCGCCAAAAGGATCATCTCTCGGATTATTGTGTAAAATAATCTTTCAGGACAAGAAGGAATGAGACCGTATTTTGTAAAATAATCTCTAATAATAATAATAATAATAATAATAAAGTGCTTATTAAAATCGATAAATGCCCTATCCAGGGCAAGAGTGAAAGGGTTCATTTCATACCAAGCTGAAGCCTTCATGGTGACTAATAGCCTGAGTGAGTTTGGTGCTCAGCATCACTTTATTGGAGTACCTGGGGAGATCTAACAGGTTGTAACAGGTATGAGCCACAGGCAGGTAACTCTCTCCTCCGGCAGTGGGCTGAATGGTCATCCGAATGCTTGCCATCCCATAAATAGGAATGCGGTCACTTCCAGTCAAAAACACTGCGAGAGAGAAAGGAGGCACAAGATGGAGGTGAGGACCCCATTCAGCAACTAGGAGATAGAAAGGACTGCAGATGCTGGCAGTCAGAGTTGCTAAAATGCGGAGCTGGAGGAGCACAGCAAGCCAGGCAGCATCAGAGGAGCAGGAAAGATGATGTTTCGGGTCTGGACCCTTCATCAGGACTTATGGGTGGGGGAAGGGTGCTCAGAAATATCAGCATCCCCCAGCCACAGCCCACTCACTCTATTTATTTCTGAGCTCCCTTTCCATTCCCCAGTCCTGATGAAGGGTCCAGACTGGAAATGTCGACTTTCCTGTTCCTCAGATGCTGTCTGACCTGCTGTGCTCCTCCAGCGCTACATTTTATCGAGTACCCCATTCATTTTGTGTTCTGGTTCCAGAAGTGGGGCTGAAGAGCAGATTCTGGGTGCATAAGCAGATCCTGGCTTTTACATTCTTAGAAATTAATTTAAATCAAGAAGCTGTTTAATTTAACTTTGGAGGGTCACAGTGGCACCGAGTTTATTGAGTGCAATTCTGGCCTCCCTCCTATAGGGAGGATGTTGTGAAACTTTACATTTACAAGGATGTTGCCAGGGTTGGAGGGTTTGAGCTATAGGGAGGGGCTGAATAGGCTGGGGCTACTTTCCCTAGCGTGTTGGAGGCTGAGGGGTAACCTTACAGAGGTTCATAAAATAATGACAGGTGTGGATAGTGTGAATAGGCAAGGTCTTTTCCCCGGGTTGTAGGAGTCCAAAGCTAGAGGACATAGGTTTAAGGTGAGAGGGGAAAGATATAAATGGGACCAAAGGGGCAACATTTTCACAGAGAGGGTAGTGCATGTATGGAATTAAAAGGCCAGAGGAAGTGGTGGAGGAGGCTGGTATGTTTACAACATTTAAAAGGCATCTGGATGGGTACATGAATAGGAAGGGTTTAGAGGGATATGGGCCAAATGCTGGCAAATGGGACTTAGATTGATATGGGATATCTGGTTGGCATGGACGAGCTGGACCGAAGGGTCTGTTTTCGTGCTGTATATCTCTATGACTAAGTTTGAAAACAGACAGAAAAGATTACGCAAATGCTTAGGCAATGCTTCAGAATCGCACTGAGGCAGCAGGATTTTGAATTGTAACTTAGTGCTGGAAACTCAACAAGGTTGACAACATCTGAGGAAAGAGTTAACCTTCCAAGTTATCTCTGAAAAGGTCATTCACCTCTATCAGAGGAAATTTCACTGCCAGCCCCTCTGGTCCAGTCACAGGGTCAGCAGAACTGCCATGCCAGTTTGAAATAAGGCCATTCCTGGAGCGAGACCAGAACCAGCATGATCAGAGCCTCTGCAATGGGTTCAATGAGGTGTTGAAGCAATGCAAATCACCATATGGTCTGTCTTGAAGATCTGCTGATTGGTGTCTGAGGAGGAAAGGCAGGTACACGATGATCTTGTTGATCAAACCCTTCTAAAGAATTTACTGAGGGAGCAGAGAGCTCAGTCGTGTACAGTCAATGGATAAGAATAAAATGCTCTTCAAATTGGAAACAAAAAGATCACTTGCTGAAAGTTCAATGACCCAAACCGCGCCTCTGTGTCTCACTAGGAGGACCCAAAAGTCATGGCCAGATCTAAGGCTGCAGTGACCCCCAAATCACATGAGATACAAAACAAGCCAGCTGGTTGAGCACACCACATTACAGGGTGGGGCGAAAATCCCAGAGTCCTTATCTCTTCCCAGCCAAAATGTTCATTTGCTCGTGGGACCATCAATAATCAACAAGGTAACATCCACACAAAAATAGACACACTTACGCAGAAACAACTTCTTCTTTTCCAAAGGAAACTCGTGGAATACTTCCCAAAATATCTTTATAGTAGGATGTGCAGGATGGTAATCCCCTTTGTATATTGCACTCTAGTTAAAAACACAGTTTGATAAAACAAAACTTTGTGTGAGAAATGGCACAGTTTGAGAATCATTACACACATACAAATATTCAAATACAGAAATAGACAAAATTCGCAATCACACATTCACACCTGACAATAAAAAGCCAAAAATACAGAATTTTTTTACTGGTTAAAATTTTCTTTTCATAACATAGAATATAGGGGCAGGAGTAGGCCATTCAGCATTCAAGCCTGCAAGATCACAGCTGATCATCCAACTCAGCACTCTGTTCCCATTTTCTCCTCTTCAGCCCTAACAACTATACCTAACTCCTTCTTGAAAACATTCAATGTTGTGGCCTAGAATTCTAATTACAATTGTATAATATTCCATACAAAGTATTTCCAAACAGGTACTTAATCTCAATCACCTTCAAATATGAATAAAAACCAAAAGAACTGCGGATGCTGTAAATCAGGAACAAAAACAAAGTTACTGGAAAAGCTCAGCAGGTCTGGCAGCATCTGTGCAGGAGAAAACAGAGTTAACGTTTCGGGTCCAGTGACCCTTACTCAGAACTCAGAACCCAGTTCTGAGGAAGGGTCACCGGACCCGAAACGTTAACTGTTTTCTCCACTGATGCTGCCGGACCTGCTGAGTTTTTCCGGCAACTTTGTTTTTGTACCTTCAAATATGAATGAGTTTTATATACAGGTCTAAAATACATTTCATGGCAGGTAGAGCAAGTGCATTTTGAACAGTGTATGGTAACTGTTACAGAAGGCACAGCAGAACCTACGTTTAATGGTCACATTGCAGGAGAAACTTGATTGGCAACTAATTGTTGCATCTTAGACAGGTTTCTAGATATATCCAGTGATATGGGGATAGTCCTGGAAAATGCAGATGATCAGCCACAATCAATTTGGAGCTGGAGAATGATCAATGGGCCAAAGAACGATCTTCTACCCATGTTCCAACGATCGAATTCAGATTAATCACCACATAGGCAGGTCCTGCTCTTTAAGACATTAAAAATAGATCACAGGATGCCAACCTTTGAGTACCCCTAGTCGCACCGAGTGACTAAAACTATTACCAAAGACTCAAGGTCAGTGGGTAAATAGCATATACCTGGTGGAGACCTTTCATGGGTAAAATTTGCCCTCTCGCAGTCTGTTTTATGATGTAAGTATCATGTTCATAAGTCATATGGTGTGGCTCACTGCAGAATCCTGGCACAGGTCATATCAGTGAAAAATGTTACAATAGCTCTTCACTTTCGAATACTATTTAGATATGCCAATGGGCACCAAGTGCCATCCACACATCACTCTCTGATTCTGGTCATCAAATGCCTACATCTTGAAATTCTCATCTTCACATTTTAATCAGTTTTGGCCTTCTCACACCCCTCCTCTATCTCAGATTTCTTGCAGCCCTACAAAGCTCAAATTTTTGCTGTCCCTCACCTCTGGTCTTTTGCCTGTCCTTTGCCCCAGCATTGACAACTTTCAGCCATCAAAGTTCCTAAGAATTCAAACTCCCTCAAAGAAAGCCTCTCCACTTATCTCAAATAAAAAAGGAAAACACTGCAGATGCTGGAAATCTGAAAGAACTCAAAAAACGATGGAGAAACTCAGCAGGTCTAGGAGCATCTGTGGAGAGAGAAACAAAGATAGGGCTTTCAGTTTGATATGTTCCAAAGAACTCATATTGTTGACTCTGCTTCTCTCACCACAGATGCTGCCAGAGTTTCTCCAGCATTCCTCTCTACTTTACCCTCCTCCTCAGAAACACAACATTATAGGAATCATCACAGATTGAATATTACTCTGGGGCCCCCAGTCTAGCTTCTGCCTGTAGGAAGCTTTTCAACCAATTATTGTCATTTTGGAAGTCAGCAACTACTTCACCTGACGAAGGAGTAATGCTGCAAAAGCTTGTAATTTCAAAAACCTGTTGGACTATAACCTGGTGTCGTATGATTTCTGACTTTAGCCAACCAGGAGAATGATCTTTGCCATCTTGTTGCTTTTATTGGCCAGAAGATCTTACAGGAGTACAAAGAGGCCGAGTTAGGAGCCGACGAGCAGACTGTCTCAGGAGGAGTCTTACCATTTCTAACTCCTTCCAGTTGTAACTGGTGTTCCCCACCACCATGGCCATCAGCTCATTGGGCTGGAAAAGCTGAAGCACCTTCCCTCCGCAAACCTTGAGGAAACCACAGGAAAAAGCCGAGAAGAGCTCCTGGACAGAGTTATTGAAGATGTAGTCCACATAAGCTTGGACAAATTCCTTCCTGGGAAGCAACACAGAATGAACATGAAGACTTCAAGGGAAACTTGATGGTGATTATTCCTTTCCCACACAGCCTGCTAAGTTAACCATATTTTACCGGATCCAAATCAACTTCTAAATCCTGCAATTGCTCTTTCTGCATTTCAATACTGGTTTTGAGTAAAGACAATAAGCAGGAAGAATAAGTGAATTTACTATTGCCCAATTGTGCCACGGAAAGGGGTATAATAAGTAACCCCTCTGTATCAACAATCATATTGCAGAAGGTCAGTGTGTGTACCCTGACCTGAAACAATTGAACAGGTAAACTCTTCCACCAGAGTCAGAATGCTGCAGGACTCCAGAGCCTGAGCATGTTATTCAGGTTATTATTGCATAAAAACACCGAGGGGGTGCAGCGCTGTCAGAAGAGGGAAGAGCTTGCTTTTAGATTGCAGCTTTCGAAGCCTCAGGAGGCATCACGAAGTACTTTATAGCCGTACAGGCCTTTTAAACTGTAGACACTGTTGAAACCCAGCAGTTACTTCGAATACAACTAGGTCCCACAAACATCCATAAGCTGATGCCCTGATAATCTGTCATTTGGATGGTGGAGGAGCATAAACATTGGCAAAGGCACTCAGACAACACTGAGATAATAGTTCATCCAGCTCCGCACCTTGTTATCTCAAGCAACTCTCCTGCTCCTTCTTTAAACATTGCCAATTCTACCCGAGGGTATAAACAGGCCTTGGTTTTAAAAGTCTCAACCAAAAAGCAGTAACCTCCAACAGCGCCGCACTCCCTCAATACTGGATGGGTGGGTCAGGCTGGAACGATAGGCTCAGCTCAACTGCTGCTGCAGCGTTTGAACCCAAAGCTTTCGGACCCACAGCTGACAGTCTGAGCACTGATACCTGCAGCTGCGTCGCCCGTCAAGGAAAAGCATTTCCCACACGATGAGGAGTTAGGGGAAGGAACACATTGCCCACAAGTGTGGTGGAGGCAGGTTCAAATGAGGCATTCCAAATGGCACTATTTCCCTTTAAATAATCATCCACTGGCCAGAGTTATGGGGAAAAAAGGTAGGACAGCAGCAATAAGAGAGCCAGTGCAGGCACAGCAGGCCAAATGGCCTCCATCTGCACCATAATTTCAGTGAAGTGAGCTATGACATTGAGACTTGCCCCTCCCCATTCAAGTTAAAAGGTAAAATATAAATGTAAAATATCCTACAGTCATGTTCAAGGGAGTTTTTTTAGACATCCTCCTCAACCAGCATTCACAAAATTAAAAAAAAAGTCACATATCTCATTTTAATGTTTATGGGACCTTTCTATGTAAAGTAGACATCAAATTTTCCAAATTGCAAAAATTACTATGTTAATAAAGCATTTCCAGATATGCTGAAGATGTAATGATATGTATCAGTAGTTTCACAGAGAATTCAGTTTACCTTTCTTTTCAATCAACGTAAAGCAACAATTGGTACAGAGAGTACAGTTGAATAGCACAGCTATGTATATCCTCGAACAACGGCACTCCCAGTGGTAGAGACAGCTCAAGATTGTTTCCCCTTCTTGTAGGGTGAAGGAGCAAAAGGCATCATCTCAGAAAAAGAGGTCACACATTTAAAACAGAGATGAGGAAGAATTTCTTCTCTCAGAAGGTGGTGAATTTGTAGACTGCAGAGGGTTGCTGAGGCTGGGTCTTTACTATATTCAAGGCTGAGATAGACAGATTGTTCATCAGAAAGGGAATCAATGGTTAAGGGGAAAAGGCAGGCAAGTGGAGTTGAGGATAATCAAATTAGCCATGATTTCACGGAATGGTGGACCAGACTCAATGGGCTGAATGGCTTACTTCTGCTCCTACGTCTTAAGATGTTGTCATTGTCAAACAACAAGGTGGTACAGAAAACATCGGGCTCTATACTTGAGACCGCACTATGCTAACTGAGCTGTAAATCTACAGCTTTTCTCTTGAATTCAAGGGAATTACACAGGATTTCACAGTATAGAAACAAGCTATTTGGCCCAAACGGTCTATGTTACTCTTTATTCCTCACAAAAGCCTCCTCCTACCAAATATCCAATTCATTAAGTATATATTATTGCACGGAATCTGGGTGCCACTGACTAGGCTAACATTTATCACCCATCTCCAATGGTGGTGAGCTGCAGTCCTCAGCACTGACAATGCTGTTACAGAGGGAGTGCCAGGATTTTAACCCAGGGACATTTTAAGTGATAGATTTCCAGGTCAGAATGGCGAGTGGCTTGAAAGGGAAATCGCAGGTGACGGCGTCCCATGTATCTACTGCCCTCGGCCGACCAGGTAGCAAAGGTCACAGGCTTGGGAGGTGCTATTGGAGAAACCTTGGTGAGTTTCTGCACTGCACCTTGTGGATGGTACACACTGCTGCCCCTGTGCATTGACGGTGTACAGAGTGCCTGTTAAAGACGTTGGGTGGAGTTTCGATCAATTGGCTTTGTTCTGAATGGTGTGTCTCTTCTTTCCTCACTAATAAATTTAGAATGATAGAATCCATACAGTGTGGAAGCTTGCCATTCGGCCCATCAAGTCCACACCAACGTTCTGGAGAGCATCTCACCCACATCTACCCCTTAGCCTGTGCCTGCAACCCTGCATTTCCCATGGCTAATCCATTTAGTCTGCACATCCCTGGACACTATAGGCAATTTAGCATGGCCAATCCACCTAACCTGCACACCTCTGGACTGTCGGAGGCAAGGTGAAGCCCATGCAGACACAGGGAGAATGATTCAAATTAACTACTGTACACAGCAATAAGTCGCATGTTCTAACCACTCTGAGTAAACACCATTTTTCCCCAATTCCTTATTGGATTTATTGATGGCTATCCTCTACTTGCAACTCTGCAATTGGGATTCCACAAGTGGAAGCATCTTCTTTATGTCTGACCCATTAAAATATTTTGAAAAAACCTGGATAGATCAATCCCTCTTTTAGGCTCAGGACCGGGCAAAATAAAAAAATCCATTTTCTCAACCAAATGCAATCCTTAAGTGGTCATTCCTCCCAAGTTGCAAGGTAGCCACTCACCTGTTGTCCTTCCTCACAGGCACATTCTTACCTCCGGGAACCAGCTCCTGGAGCTCTGTAAGGCCATAGTTTTCTCGAAGAATCTGTTCATTTCAACAGGGACAAAGAGAAGCAAGGAATTAAAATCAGAGTGGAGAAGCACACAGTGGATTTTTCATTACAGATTCTGGAAGGGCGAGGGTGGCAGAATGGAAAGCAGGTGGTCTACACCCTCCTGCCCCTACACTGCCGTCTCAGTTCATTGGACCAAACAGATGCTCAGTAAGTGTCCACTTGACAGGGAACTGGGAAGTTAGGTGTGCATTGCACATCCCCTTGGCTGGGACGTCAGGTAGGAGGCTGTGATCAGGATGTTGGTTGTAGCTACCAAATTAAAAACCTCCCGCACACACAACTCAATCTCCCCTGATTATCGCAGCTTCAAATTAATGAATACATGACGTCAGAAACCACACTCAGTCCCTGGCCCCTTCAGATTCTGCTGCTATCTGCCATCATGCCGTTGGGACCGCCACCTTTGTGCCATCTCTTCACACATGGCACCAATCATTCCCAAACATTTACCCATCTGACATCTGAAAAATGGATCAGGCAAAGGAAAATAGTGCACAATCAGGTGTTAGATAAGCCTCATGGCTTGGATAAAGTGGACGTCAAATTAGCCTACACTGCAACCGTGACCAGACTAATTACTTGTAAATAAAGTGCCTGGAGACATGCCAAGGCTAGAATCTCACACGGAGAATTCAGTTTATCTTTATCTTCAATTAACGTAAACTAAAATTGAAACAGAAAACGCAGCTACACCTATCCTCCAGCACCAGCACACCCAGTGGTAGAGACAATCAGATGTCAATGTCACACAATAAGATGTAGCAAAACAGCAGTTTCTGTACTCTATGGTCAATAGTTTGTTCATCAGTGATTTCAAAATAGTAGACGGGCTTCCAATTTCCATGTTCTTCCATCTTACCCAATATCAGAGGGCTCTTGGGGGGCAATGTCCCAGCCTCTGAGCCAGAAGGCTAAAGTTCAAGTCCCACCTGCTCCAGAGGAATGGAATAACATCTCTGAACAGGCTGATTAGGAATAATCTACACAATATGAGAGCATGACAGAACGACATCAGCCTGCTAAGCTGACTTCACCGGTGTTGTATCGTACATACCGCTCTGTTTGTGGGGTGTGAGGGTGGAGGGGTTGGTGCTCCCCATCCAGTTTCCAGCCATAAAATTTAGGCTGACAATCCAGAGTTTGGTTCCACCCACACAAGGCATCATCTGGAAATTGTTTGTGAACCCACCTTATTTCACAAGGGATTCATGGAAGGAGGAAGATGGCTATCTACAGAGGTTCTACAGCTTTGCCCCTCCCATCAAATAATTCCATGTTTTTTGCCTCTACTTCACTACCTGGGAAAGTATTCTATGCATCGATCACTCATGTGCGAAGAAGAGAATTTCCTTGCATCAGAACCTTTCTCTGGTGTGATCCCAGAGACGGGCTCCCACAATTTTAAAACGATCATCCCCTATTTGCTTGTACCTTCAACTCTCAGACACAGCCTGTCCAGTCTGAAAAGAGCATGTCTCATCCATTTTCTCTCTTCTTTAACTGCGGTCTCCGATACTGGGAGCAATATTGTAGCTTTTTCTTTCCACAGTCAGAGGCACTTGACTGTCTTCCTCTTATTCCTGGCAGCCAGAAAGGGACGTCACATTGGAGGCGTGCTCTGGCCAGACCCCGATACCATTCAGACATGACTTTCCCTGACAGATGTCAGTGCATGCCATTGTCCTATTCGGCTTGCTGATTGTGACTTCATTTGGACTTCCAGCCATCTGGACTTACTTGACCTGGAGTTTCCAGGAATCACAGATTAATCTCCTCACTGTTAGCGTATTAAAGGTTACAAGGAGAGAAACTGGGAACATGGCATTGAGAAAGAGGATCCGTCATGATCATACTGAATGCAGGGGCAGGCTTGAGGGCTGAATGGCCTACTCCCAGTTTTAATGTTTATACATAAACCTTGAAGAAGTGCAAAGCTTTAAGAAAGTAAGTTCCATCCTTCCAGCACCCCACTGCCATTTTCTTCAAATATTTTTGATGCTAAGTTTTTAAACTACTGGATACAAACGAATGAGAAACTGAGAAGATGATCATTTTGAGGGAGAATAATTGTGGGAATCTGGGGATCATGGGTGGGGCATTTGGAGGGGAGATGTTGAGAGGTCACACACATGTCCAGGCAGAGGTGGTAACCTTCCAGGTTTGTGAGCAGGGCCTGCCCCAAGAGGTTCATGGATGAAGTGAAGCAACTGCAACACATCAATTTCACCAGAGGTCAAGGAGTTCAGGCAGAACAGCCCTTACCGCAAAATTGAGGCAGAATGTTTCTTCAACATCATCATCAGGGTAATCCAGCAGTTCCTGCAGGCTCCTTAAAAAGAAGCAAAGTGTCCCAATCAGGTAATTTGAGTAATCACAGAATTGTTACAGTGCTGCAGCAGGCCATTCAGCCCATCACATCTGATCCAGCTCTCCAAATGAATCCCTGACTCAATACCATTCTCCAGGCTTTTCCCTGGACTTCATTTTTTTTTCAATTAATCGTCTGATTCCCCACTGAATGTTTTGACCGAAGACACCTCCACCACATCCCATGGCAATGCACTCCAGACCCGGACTACTCGCTTGGCCAAGAGAAAGAAAAGATTCCCTGTCAACTCTGCTTCTTTTATCAATGATTTTAAATCTGGGCCTTCTCGTTCTGCAGCCTTTCACAAATAGAAAGTTTCCCCCTCATCTATTTTGTCCAGACCCCTCCTCAACGATTATCACCTTTACAAAAAAAAGGTCCAAAATGGTTGGCATCAATATAATTGACATAAACGCTGCACTCGATCTCAAACTCACATGCTGTCATGCAACCCCAGAGTGGAAGGGGTAAAGAGTTTGCAATGATCCTGTTAATGACAGACACTCAGTTAGTTTCTTTACAATTGTCAGGCACTAGGCCTGTGTCTAACGTTCTCGAAGGCCTGTAATACAATCCGTTTATGGGCTCCAGCCACCTCCTCCTTACCGTGGATGTGCAAACCCTTTACATGTCCATCCCCCATCAGGATGGTCACAGGGCTCTCCACTTCATACAGCAAAGAAGATCTGAACTGTCCTCATCCACTACCATCGTCTTCTGCCTGGCCATACTCATCCTCACCCTGAACAACTTCTCTTTTAATTCCTCTCACTTTCTTTGGATCAAAGGTGTGGCCATGGGTACCCTCATGGGCCCCAGCTATAAGCTATGTGGGGTAAACGCAACATTCCTTGTTCCAATCCTACTACGGCCTCCAGCCACAACTCTTTCCCTGGTATATGAATTCTGCTTCCCTCTCTCGTCAGAATTGGAATTTTTTTCAATTTTGTTTCCAATTTCCACCCTGCTATCACTTGCACCTGGTCCACCTCAGACTCCTTCCTTCCCTTCCTCAACATCTGTTTCCTTTTCTAGGGATAGACTGGCCACTAATATCCACCACAAATCCACTTACTCTCACAGTTACCTTGACGCCCTCACACCCTGTTTCTTGTAAAGATTCCATTCCATTCTCCCGGTTTCTCAATCTCTTGTTGTTTCTGCTCTGATATCACCTTCCATGGGTGGAAACGTCCACCTTTTTCCTCAACTGAGGGCTCCCCACTACCATGATCGACAGGACCCCCAGCTAGGTCCCACCCATCACCCATACTTCACCCCTCGCCCCTTCCCTTCCCTCCCACAACACCAACATGGTCCCTCTAGCTCTCACTTACTACCCTACCAGCCTCCACAAGTAAAGGATTCTAAGCTGCCATTTCAGTCATCTCTGTTGGGATGCCATGATCAGATGCACATTCCTTCTCTGTTTGCCACCATTCCTTCCGGGAGACCCTGGTCCACCACTCCTCCACTCCCAACATCCCAACACACCCATGCAACTGCAGAAGAAGTAACACCTCCTGTTTACTTCCTCCCTCCTCACTATCCAAGGCCCCTTTCATACCTTTCAGGTGAAGCAGCAATTTACCTTTAGTTCATTCAATTAGTTACGTTATTCGTTGCTCACAACATGGTCTCCTCTATGTTGGGAAAACGAAACGCAGGCTGGGGATGGCTGCTCTGCAGAATATCTATGTCCTGTCCATAAAAATGACCCTGAGCTTCCAGTTGCCCGCCACTTCAAAACACCGACATGTTCCCTGGCCATCATTTCTATCGCAGGCCTGCTGCATTGTCCCAACAAGCCTCAGCGCAAGGTCGAAGAATAAAATCTCATTTTCTGCTTGGGGGCCTGCAACCTCTAGGACTCAACATAGGGTTCAATAACTTTGTTTCTTTACCCATGCCACACCCTATTCTGTTACGACATGGTTTGCTTTCAGTACAGCCTACCCATTCACTCCAAATCTCAGCTCTCATCATGACTTATTCAGCTCCGCTTGCTTACCTACCCCTTTCATGTGTCTCTCTCTGGGCTTTCTCTCCATGTATCCATTCACCCCCTGTTGAGGGGTTACCAGACTCAAAACGTTAAGTCTGCCTTCTTCCCAAAGAGGCTGCCAGACCTGTTGAGTTTCTCCAGCAATTTATGTTTTTGAACAGATTGAGCGATTCATAACGTGTTTGGATCTGGTATCTAACATTCTCCTCCCGAAGAAGTTATTTTTGTTAAATACCACGCTCGCTCTGGGCATATAAATTAGGACACTCACCTGCCCTCGGTGGGAGAAAGTTCTTTCAAGTCCTCCAGAGTGGGTTTCACGCTCAGCAACTTTTTGTACAACACAAGGGGAAAGCGTAGGTCCACCACAGTGAAGTTATAGATGGCCAGGCCACAGAGAATCCCAATCAGGTGGAACCAGTTCAACTCCACAAACGTCTGGGGTTTGACACAGAAAGAAGTTTATGCTTTTAGTTCAAACACCCTGCAATTTTACATCTGACAAACAAGACCAGAGACAAAGGCATCTGCAGTACAGTTAGAGAAATACCTTCCCACAAACTATTCTGCACATTAAATTAATGGGAGACTATGATAATGTCACTGGAGCAACCATGCAGGAACCCATGTGGGAACATGGGTTCAAATTTCAGCACGACAACCAGTAGAATTAAAAATTCAATTTATAAACTGAAAGCTAGTCATAAAATCATCACTGATTGTCAGAAAAAACCATCTGATTTCCTAGTACCCTTTAGGGAAGGAAATCCGCCAAATCTACTCAGTCTGGCCTACACATAGTTGACCATTCTCTAGCCTGAGAAATGGATGGGCAACAAACACTGACCTCTAGAATGACATCCACATCTCCCAAGCAGGAACAAAAAACATATTATCCCTGACACTGGATCTTGGCAAATCACTCACCCTCTCACACCACGAACACCGAACTCTACCCCATTCACAGGGTATGAACTTTGCTATGTGACCTGATATGTATTCAGGGCAATTCAAGAAATCAGAAACAAAAACAGTGCAGAAAAAAGTTGGAAAACACTCAGTGGGCCAAGAAACATCTGTGGCTAGAGATGGTTTACGTTTCAGGGCAATGAGACTCCCATCCAAGTCAAGACCCAAAGGTGAACCCCATGAACAGGCTCTGCCAATCCTTCATCTTCCTTCCTGATTTTTACGTCACAGGTACACATGGAACAGAATGCCTATTAATAATTCAGCAAATCAAATAATTGGCTCTATTGAAAGATCTAACTACAAACCTTGGCTTCCTTCAAAACTGATTACATTAATCACATTGGCATCTACAGGTGACATCTCTAACTCTCAACCCCAAATACTGTTGAGGATGTCCTTGAAAAAAATTGTAAGGAATGAAGCGTATTAGCAAGTTTTGCTAAAATATTTTAAATATGTTACTGATTAAATGTTGATGGGTTTTAGTTCAACCAACATATGGCATGAAAATTTCCTCTCTGCTGGTTATAAGCATCCTACATGAAACAGCCTAGAATATAAACAATTCAGTTCTGAGTGAGTATGAGCTAACGATACAAAATTATTGATACTACACCAGAATTTTAGAACAGAATGTGAACACATTGCTGAGGTACAATGGGAATTCTAGCAGACAATGGGTTTAAGGCACATTTACATGGTTCCAAAGAAACCCCTTAACTTTTGTATTTGAATAGAATGTTCCTAGTCTTGGGACCTTTGTTGTTGCTGTTAATACTTGTGGGTAAGTTCCTTCTTGATCTTGATCCCACACTCTCAGCACAAGCTACTTTAGATTATAGGAGGATAAAGATGGGCTGGTCAGGATTGGTGCAAGCAGTGAAAGAGCCACTCACTTTTTCTGAAAACCACAAAAGCCTGGACTGCTCATAGTATGTGAACATCCCATATTTAGGATCCAGTAGCTCCTTTAGCAACAGCAGGAAGAATTCCTTTGTCACACCTCCATCGTCCACGGCCTCCTCACCCAGGAACACCACCTGTACCAGGAACAAGTCAGCGGAATCAGGTCAAGCTCCGTTTCCATACCAACCCTGATCACACAGTGGACTTGGAGACAGAAATGACCCTTAGCAAAGAATATTCATTTTGTTTTTAAATAAAAAAATGCAAGCTCTTTTTTTTTTTACAAGTTTGATGAAAAGGCAAGCAGGAAGGTGGTCAATATGCAAAACAGAACTGCATACGCACCAGCAAAGCACCCCACCCCCCGACCCCAAATATGAAACAACAGACAATTTATTAGCTTTTCCAGGCAATTGAAAAAAATGCCTCAACTGTGATCATATTTGAACAAGAGAGAAACAAAATGCAGGCAGAGACAGAGAGAAAAAACAAAATCCTCTGGATGTTGGAAATCTGAAATAAACAGAGTGCTGGAGAAACTCAGCAGGTTCTGGCAGTGTCTGTGGAGAGAGAAATTTGTTTTCCCCTTTTCCTTTCAACAGTGAATTAGCAGAGAGAGCAGGTTAGAAGGAAATGGTGAGTGAGAACAGTTACCAGGCTATTTTCTGTTATTTCTCCAAGAGAGAGAGGAGAGGGAAAGGTGAGAGAGGGAGGGAGGGGGGGGGGAAGAGAGACCGAGAAAGAGACTGAGAAAGAGACCGCAAGGGTGGGGGAGGCGGTGAAGAGGAAACAGAGACAGACAGAGAGACAGAGACAGACACACAACCCTATCATCCACATATGGAACTATCACCACTTGAGGGACACACACACGCACAGACATACAACACAACACACAGACACTCATGCACACACACACTCAAAAACAGTGGGAGTGCTATATCTACAATGAGTTCCGGTGACTTTATTTTACAACCGCAATATCACCTTCCACAGCTTTCTTGGTTTAAAGCAGTATCTTTTTCCTCATTGGTCTAGACCAAAGTCCTAAATAAGGTAGTCTTTACATTCAGCAATTTGGCATTTTTTTGTTATTTATCAATACAAAGATAAGCTGTACTGACTGAAGTGAGTCAGATCCTAATTGCTCTTTTGTATGTCCACCTCTCTATAACATGAATTAGTAAGATATTCTAACTGACCTGATCTCAGTTCGGGTCACAAGGGATTACTCTTGTTGTAGGAGTTGAAGCTACAACGTTCTGTCGTCAGGGGCCATTGTGCTAAAGGCCGATGCAAGGCCAGCACTTGGACATGGAGGGAGCTAAAGCCAACATACTACATACACCCTGACTATTCGATTCTAATTTAATACTCATCAAACGGAGTCTAGCTGCCAGGTTTAACAGTCCTGATCCTCTTACCTTCAAAGGTTTTTTTAAGTCCACGTCTGAATGGATGCTGAGCTCCCTCAAGGCGTCACTGACCAGATTAGTCCGCTGAACATGCAAAACCAGGAAGGGGCTGCTGGTCAGGAAAGGGCCCAGGGTGAGAAGCATGAAGATGTTCTCTAGGCTGGTCCTGTTCACCGCTATCTGTTTAACAGGGGTGCAGAAGAGCATTACAGTTTGAAAGAATCCCTTTTCATTAAAGTCTTAACACTCCTGGAAGTCCCAGAACTGTATACTGCTCTGTTATGCATTCCACACACCCTTCACCCTACCCATGCCTGCAGCCAACTGGGAGTTCACTCTTTAACTGTGGTTTGTGTTTTATAGCTCATACCCAACCTTGTTCACCCATCACCCCTGTGCTCACTCATCTATATTGTCTCCAATATTGAACACCAAAGTTACTCATCTTCCAATCCTTCTCACATCTCTACCTATCTATGTAAAGTCCCCCAGCCCTACAACTCTCTCAGTTTCTCCAACACTGCCCTCTTGCAGCACCTTCCAAACCCACGACCTCTCTGATCTAGAAGGACAGCAGAAACATGGGAACACCACCACCCACACGTTCCCCCTCCAACTCACTCACCATCCTGACTGAAACTGAATCACTGCTGTTCCACTGTTGCTGGGTTAAAAGTCACAGAACTCCTTTCTTAAAAGGTAAGATGGGCAGACTTACCCTACAAGGCTTGCAGCAGTTCAAGGAAGTGTCCCACCATCACCCTCTCAAAGGCATCCAGGGATGGGCAACAAATGTTGGCCCAGTCAGTGATGCCCACATCCTATGATACCCACATCCCAAGAATGAAATCTCCATTTCCGTCGCACCACTACTGGCAGCCACACTGTCACTGTCTAGACTCCAAACTTTGGAATGACCTCTCAGTGCCAAAGGTGTACTGCAAATTGCTGTGTGATACAGTAACGTTTCTACAACTAGCCCCAATATAACGTACCTGCATCTGCAACGCAGCTTCTGTTTGTAACATCTTTGTCTTTGCCTGAGCATTCAAGACAAAAGGGTAGGAGCAGAAAGCAATGGGGACCTGGGGAAAAAAAAAAAAAAAAAAAATCAGGAAGCAACCCTTAGGAAAAACCAGAAAAAAATTCACAAAGTAGTAGAAGGGGAAAATCTTGTTCAACTGAGGGGTGGCACAGTGGTTAGCTCTGCTGCCTCCCAGCGCCAGGGACCCGGGTTCAATTCTACCCTCAGGCAACTGTCTGTGTGGAGTTTGCGTGGGTTCCCTCTAGGTGCTCTGGTTTCCTCCCACAGTCCAAAGCTGTGCAGGCCAGGTGGGTTAGCCATGAGAAATGCAAGAATAGGGTGGGGGGGGTAGGGATGGGATGCTCTTCGGAGGTTCAATGTGGATACAATGGGCCGAATGGCGTGCTTCCATACTGTAGGGATTTTACGATTCCATGAACCAAAATCCTGGAGGAGCAGTTTGCTAGTACAATTGGGGAAAGTTTAAACAAACATTGCAGGGAGACGGGAACTAGAACACATTGAAAACGAAAATGATTTGCAAAAGGAGCAAATATATGTGAGCGAAAAACTTTGTCACTCAGCCAGTAGTTAGGGTATGGGATGGAAGTGCGGTAGAGACATGCTCAACTGAGCTATTCCTGGGGGAAATGGACAATTATTTGGATAGAAATAATATGCAAGGGCATGGAGAAAAAGCAGAAAATTGGTACAGATAATGATGCATAATTAATAGGGTCATTGAAGATACAACGGGGCGAATGGCCTCTTTCTGCATCGTAACACCTCTGTGATTTCAAACGTAATGTCCGAAAGGAACCAAGATGCACAAATGATGAGGAAAGAGAAATACATTAAGAAAGAGTTAGGCATTAAGTGGGTTCAGAGTAAGATGGGATGCAAAATAGTCTAAATTACATTGAAAACACTTGCATAGGAATAGATTGGTAAGTAAAACTGATGAGCTGCAGGTGCAATCATGGGAATATGATATTGTGACAGAATGGGACATGACTGAAAAATAACGGTTAAAAAACAGGGATTAAATATTCCTGAATACAAGGCACTTTGGAAAGATAAGAAGACAGACGGAGCAGCAATGTTGTTTAAGGTGCCTAGAAAAATGCTGAAGAGAAAGATGTTCGAGAAGAATCAAGGACAGAATATATTTGATTCAAGCCAAGAAATAATAGACTACCACTACACAAATTATAGAATCGTAGAATTCCTACAATGCGGAAGCAGCCATTCCGCTCATCAAGTCCACACTGACCCTCCAAGCAGCATCCCACCCAGACCCACCCAACCCCACGACCCTGCACCTGCCAAGGCTATTCCATTTAACCTGCATATCACTGGACACCAGGGGTGATTTAGCATGACCAATTCACCTAACCTGCCAAGCTTTGGACTGTGGGAGGAAACCCATGCTGACACGGGGAGAACATGCAAACTTCACAGTCACCCGTTTCACATATACCATTAATTATTGGGAAAGTTATAGACAATAGAAAAGGAAATACAGAGTGGTGCATAAACTGATATATTTTCTAACAGCAGACTTTGATTATTGCAACATCGATTGTCCAGAATAAATGGAAGGGAAGAGGGGAGTTTCCAACAAAGAAGAAGGAGGCGTTGTTTATCTGGTTCTGAGGAATGAAGTGCATCAATTGTCAGTAGGGAATCAGTTGGGGGTCATTGACCATAAGGTTCAAGTCAGGGACAGAGATAAGGTGAATAGCCAAGGACTTTTTCTCAGGGTGGGGGTATCCAAAATTAGAGGGCATAGGTTTAAGGTGAGAGGGAAAAAGGGACCTGAGAGGCAGCTTTTTCAAACAGAGAGTGATGCATGTATGGAACAAACTGGCAGAGGAAATGGTAGAGGCGGGTACAATTATAACATTTAAACAACATTTGGATGGCTATATGGATAGGAAGGGTTTAGAAGGAAATGGGCCAAATGTACACAAATGAACTAGTTCGGTATAGGATACCTGGTCGGCATGGACGTGTTGGACCAAAGGATCTGTTTCCGTGCTGTAGTTCTAGGACTCTAATTAAAAGGGACAGAAAATGCAGCTGATGTCTTGTATATGGGCCTTTTTAAAAAAAAAAAAATCTTTCAATTTTAAGTGCTATATAATAAGTTTGTCAGCAAAGTTAAAGTCCCTGGAGTAAAGGTGATAGGGGCAGCACAAGTACGTAGTTGGCTGAGTGAGAGAAAACTGAAAATAATGATGAACAGTTGGTTTCCAAGCTACAGGAAGGTCAGATAGTGGGGCTCGTCAGGAGTTAATATTATTTGGATCACAGCTTATTTTATACTCATCAGTTCAACTTGGGTAAACAGCGTGTGGGTTCAAAATTTGCAGCTAACAAAACTAGGAAGCAGTATGAACTGGTGAGAACAGTGGCAGAATTCAGGAGGTTGAGGCGGCGATGTTGAACTGGGGTGGTCAAAGTCAGAAGTCACACAACGCCAGGTTATAGTTCAACAGGTTTCTTTGAAATCGCAAGCTTTCAAAGCGCTGCTTCTTTATCAGGTGACAAAGGAGCAGCGCTTTGAAAGCTTGCGATTTCAAAGAAACCTGTTGAACTATAACCTGGCGTTGTGTGACATTTGACAGAATTCAAGAGGACAGGGACAGCTTGGTGGAATGGGTGAACACGTGGTGCATCAAATTTAGTGCAGAAAAGTATAAAGTGACATGATTTGTAGACACAATACGAAAAGGTGAAATATTAAGGAAAAAAGGACACCATTCTAAAAGTAGGTGCAGGAATCTGGGTATATGAGTACAAAGAGAAAATGAGGCTCATGGGATCCAAGGCTTCATATACTGGAGCACAAGGAGGTTATGCTGAACTGCAAAATAAAAGAAGCAAACACCTGATTCACCCTCGACTTAAGTATTGTGTCCGATTCTGGATATTATAATTTGGGAAGGATGTGAAGTCATTAGGAAAAAAAAAATGCAGAAATAAATGACGAGAATGGTTGCCTGGGCGGTTTAGAGAAGTTCTGATTGATTTCTTCACTGAAGGTCGAAAGGAGATTTGGTGGAGTTAAAAATAATGAGGGGTCTGGACACAGAGGATGGAGAGAGATTGTTCCTATTGGTGGCAGGATCGAGAACACAGGGACACAGATTGAAGGCAACTGACAAACAAATTAACAGTTATCTAACAGCAAGTGGAAAGGATCGGAAATGCACTGCTGGCATAGGCATGGAAAATCAAGATAGAAAAATCATCATCTGGGAGGCAGTGTCATAGTGGCAATGCCACTGAATCCAGAACACAGGTTCAAATTCTACCACGGTCGGAGGTAAAATTCGAATCAAATTCAAAAATCTAGTATTAAAAGCTAGCCTGATAGCAACCGTGTAACAATAGTCGATTGTCATAAAAATCCACTTGGATTACTAATGTCCTTTAGGGAAAGAAGTTTGCCATCCTAATCTGGTCTGCTTTACAAGTGATACCACATGTTCCAATGTGGTTAGCTCCTTAATAAGGGAAGGGAAATAAATGCTGGCTTAGCCAATGACACCTATTTTCCTTTTATGGAATTTCAACGGAGAAATAATTTGCCATGCTTTATGGAAAGGCCAGGGAGGTGGGGCTAACTGAACTGCTGTAAGAGAGCCACGAAGATTATAGGTGAAATGGCTGTTTTCTGCAGTGTAACCATTTCACAGTCACTCAAATGAGAAAAACACATTCAGCCTTGTGTAAGAGAGGGCACTCTTTCTTTTGATTCAGACATCATGGGTTCAAGTGCCTATTTGTCTCATTACCCAGGCTAGCACTCAGGGCTCAGTGCCAAAGTGCATCACATGAGACGTCAAACAGAGTCCCCAGCTGCACTGTCAGGTGGATGCGAATAATCCCAGGACACCATTCACTATAGAACGGGGCAGCTTTCTGAGGTGCCCTGACCAACATTTATTCCTCAACCAAACATGCTCAGAGATAATATCATCTGCCATCTCATGTGCTGAATTTGGGATCTCGCTGTGTACCAACTGGCCTCAGCAACAGTGTCAGCAAGTCAAGTGCGACATAATGACTGCAAAGCACAATAGTGCACGCTGGGGTTGAGACATGGTGCTACACAAATGCAATTTATTCCTTGCTTCCACAAAAGGACAAGCTCTGAGAGATGAAGACCTCTTTTTACAGGTATCCAGGCTTCCTGTTAAAAATGAGAGCGATGTCTGGGTTTACTTACCTCTGCGATAGCTGGCTGGATTTTCTGTAAAATAAAACAGAAGTCTTGGTTATACTGCTATGGTGGAGACAGGAGTAAAAATGAATGAACAGCCTGTCTCAAATCTTCAATATGAGAAGACTGCAGAAGTGTGATAAGCAATGTACTTACTATTCCAGCATGTTGCGATGCCCAGTAAAGAAAATCTGTTTCAATGTTGACTAAGTTGTTCAGTTCATGGATGTAGAATACCTCATAGTCAATATGGTTCGCAATCAAATTAACCTGTGTAGAAATAAAGAGGAAAAATACTTGGTTTAGATGTAAGGTGTAAGATTTATGCTGCACTTGGTGTTGTAGTCACAAACAACTCACACACAAATGCAGCCAAATTAACCTTTCTCTTCAGGTGGATATAAGACAACTAAGCAGACAATGTGCCCCTGGATAACCCATCTACCCTGGAACTAACCTTTTTAACAAATGCATTTCACAATCAAATGGTGCAATAGAGATCTGACTACAATTATAACTCAGCGAGGAGGATTATTTTTCATTTTATCCATAAATGTGAGCCATGCTGGTAAGGCCAGCATCTATTACCCATCTCTCATTGTCCTTGAGAAGGTAGCAGTGAAGTGCCTTTTTGAACTGCTGCAGTCAGTGTGCCACGATGGAGGGAACTCCAGTTTAACACACTAAAGTGAGGAAATGATGATAGAGCTCCAAGTCAGGATGACGAGTGACTTAGAAGGGATCTCAAGAGTGGTGGTGGCTCCAACCATCTGCTCTCCTTGTTCTTCCAAGTGGTAGAGGTCATGGCCTTCCAAAGCATGTTGTAGGAGCTTGGGTGAGTTACTGCAATGCATCTTGTAGATGGTACCCACACTGCAACTGTGCATCGTTTGTGGAGATAGTGAACATTTAAGGCAGTGCATGTAGGGCGTACACCCCCCTAGTGGGTTAAAGAGGCAGCTCAGTGCCATCTTCTGAAAGACAATTAGAGATGGGTAATAAATGTTGACTAATCCAGCCCACATCTTGGGAAAGAATAAATATGCCATATACATCAACGCTGCGTAAGTTGGTCTCTCCATTTTCCAAAAGTGTTTCTTGTGTCCTTGTTCTGATGGGTGCAAGACAAAAATGTTTTACTTCTTGTCTTCCTTTAGCAATGTTTAAGTTCTGTGCTACCAAGCAACTAAAGAATAAATAAAAAGAAGTCCTCAAAGGTGAGCAGATTACAAAAGTTAAGTCTGGTTTACACAGAAGTGACAAGAGTGCTATTCACACTCACTCTGTAATGGACATAGCTGAAACTTTTAAAAGCACTTTAAACTCTTTAAAGCTTCTCTTCTCACACCCAGCCCCAGAAGTGGGACCACTTCCTAGGACAAAGGTAAATTTCCAATCTTTGATTTCAGTTAAATACCTTGTGCAACTTTTCCAAAACCCGGAGAGCGTCAATGATGTAATGGCTAAACACAGGAGCCAGCAGAGAGGTCCTCATCCGGGTTAGAAGGTAGACCACTGCATCTTTATAGAGCTCCACCAGCTGGCAGAAATAGCCAGCATCCACCCAACACCACCAGTTGTCTGCAAGAAAAGACCCATTGGTTTAAACCATCACCGGAAATAACAGGAGGTCATTATCCCCTTCGCTGCCAAGCACTGATCTGAAGGAGTCTATGCTCCACCTGCAGCAGTTCCCACTCCATTTTCATTCTGCTCTGCCATTGCACCTCTCCCCACTGAAGCTGGTCACCATCAGAGCTCCCCCAGCAATCTTGCCCTTCCTCTTCTGAACACCCCTCCCATCCACATGGACTCTCCCATCTCTTCACGATCCCAGGACCCAGTCTTCATTCATGGTATCTCCACTCCTTCGAACCCACAGTAAGGCCATCTATTTACCACTTCTGTGATCATCCCCTTTTAATCCCTCTCCCTGCTGTGTTGACATTTAAAAAGGGATGCTGAACAGCCTACTCCTGCACCTATATTCCAAAGACCTTGGAGCCTCACCTTCAAAACTCCCACCTGCCTAACACAAAAACCTCAGCAGTTCTGGCAGCATCTGTGGAGAGAGAAACAGACTTAACGTTTTGAGTCCAGTATGACTCTTCTTCAGCAATGGACCACTTCAGCTTTTAATTCAAATGTCTGTACAGCTGCACTACTGTCTTGTGCTACAAATGGGCAAGTCTTTAACATAGACACAGTCTCTTCAATCAACACATAAGTGGAACTGTTTCCCCAACAGCTCAAACAAAGCAATCATTCGGCTGTGTAATGGACAGATAGGAGCAATCTTCAGTCATCTCCCTCTTTTGAGGCATTTCCACAACCCTGTCCACAAACATGGGAGGAAAACTGTACAGAAAGATAATTCAGGTCACAGCAGTGATCTTTAAACCAAAGGGGATACATACAGCCATAACAGACAGTAACATTCGGTGAAACCAATAAAAAAGATTGCTAAATTAGATTGGCCATTGCTTTACTTCACAGCTGTGCACGCGCTCAGTACTTACCCAACACTTTGCTTGGGTTGGCATCCAAGTGGAGAATGGCTGCAGCAAACGGCAGAGCAAAGGTCAAATAATTCTTAGACTCTCGGAAGAGAGGAAGTACCGGTAAAATCAAAAAGGCTCTCATGGCCTCGACATCCGGCGGTGAAGTTGGTAACTGGGAAATCAAATGATTCTCTAAAGTCACAGTAACCTGAAAAAGAAAAGGTAGTCCCATGTGAAAAATTCAGCACAGTTATATTAATGTTATTTTCCTTTCTGATTGCTGAAGATTAGTGGGTAGCACACTGCGAACAAGTCCCATTCCTATAATCTGGAACTGATACTCCGCTGCAATGCTGAGGACCTACTTGTCCTCTCAGGCGAGCATAAAAGATCCAATAGATCTATTTCAAAGACAAGCATGGGAGTTCTTGCAATGTTTATCCTAAAGCAACAGCAAATAAGACCATTCATTCCCACAAATGTGCGCACAAGCTAGTTACCTTGTTTCCTACATTATGGCAGCGACTTCAAAACTGGCAGTAAAGAGCTTTGGGACCTTCTGATATTGTGAAAGGTGGTACATCAACTGAATTACTTCCCTTTCATAGTTCTTGTGCATTGTCAATTATTTCAGCATTTGCATACGTCAGTCCATTTTCTGTTTATATCTATGGAGCAAAAGTGGCCTCAGACACTAATCACTTCACATTTTAAAACTATTGTACTGCTGATGTTTACAAAATGTGCATTGGTCCGTGCAACCCCCAGAAATTACAAACAAAGACTGAACTCAAAGTCACACATTCCACTAATCCTACAATGGAATCACCTATAATCATTCAACAGCCCTGATACAAAAAGCCCAAACACCTTTTGATCACCCCACACCAACTTGCAGCAGAACCATTCAGACAGTAAGTCTGCTTCACGGTGACAATGGTCAATACCAAACCATCAATGGTGCCCATACAATAATGTGACAGGCATCTCCAGTCAACTTTCCTTGCGGCTTTATTGACAACTCAGCGCCCATTCAAGGCTGCAGCTGGTAGTTATTCACCCAGCTTTGATCCATTTCCATTCCACCTCTAGGTTTTCTACAGACAAGGAGCAAAAGCATTTCACTGAGACACAAGCAGGGTTAATTTGGTAACCAAACAGCGAATGGCATTGTTAACCAGGACATCAGTTAACAGAACCTGCAGATTTCCCCACCTTCCCCTTCCTGTTTTTATACCCAATCTCTACTTGGGAGCAACCCACCATAGAGACTGTAACTATTCAATGTTTGCATCTGCTGGCTGATCTACACTCACTGTGCTGGCGTGGGATGACTCCAGGAATCATAGAATGATGAATCCCTACAGAAACTGCATTTCCCATGAACAATCCACATAGCCTGCACATCCCCGGACACTATAGGCAACATGACATGGCCAATCCACTTAACCTGCACATCGTTCGACTGGAAGGAAACTGGAGCTCCCGGAGGAAACCCACACAGACAAAGGGTTGCGGGGTTGCAGGGGTGTGGCTGGGGGGGGGGGGGGGGGGTAGGGGGGTGGGGGTTGTGGTGTGGAGTGGTGGTGTAAGTGCACACTCCATACAGACGGTCGCCCAAGGCTGGAATTGAACCCAGGTCCCTGATGCAGTGAGGCAGCAGTGCTAAACCACCGTGTCTTCCTGGGAGCGGGGTGTGAAGCAGGTTGGGGGTGGGAGGGGCAAGGGACGGCAAGTAGGAATGGTAGAGTGGACGGGGAAGAAGAATCGGGCAAGGCAGGACAGCAGTTGAAGAGGGACCGAGGAGGGGGTGATAAAAATAAAATGTTGGGACAGGAATAGTGAACAAACTGTAAAATGTAAAAACATTTTAAAACAATTTGCACAAAACATGTTACGTGGATAGAAAATAAAGTCATTGCTGCAGAGTTCCAATGAAGAAAGTATCCAACAGAAATCAGGATATCGTTGTGTGGGGAACCCGCAGGCTGGTCCCAGAACGGTAGCAGAGCGAGCGTGGGCTGAGTCCCAGAGCGAGTCCTGGGTGGAAGCCAGCGGGGCCTCGTGCTCTGAAGCCCAGCAGGCACAGACTGAGTTGGAAAAGGACTATGAGGACTACAACTTGAGTACTTTATAGAAACTTTTTATTCTCATTCTGGACTTATTCCCATGCTAACCTATTGTTTCACTGTTTCAATTCAGTGACAACACTTAAAGTATCTGTACTTCGGTATGCTGTACCTAAAGATGGTGCCAAGGGGCGACATTACAAACTTCGAGTGCGTGTGACAGTAAAGGCTATTCTATTCTATTTAAATTTTATTTGGTCCCCACATAAGTAGAAGGTTGCTTTCGGACTGGAGGCCTGCGACCAACGGTTTTCCACAATGATCAGCTCCGGGTCCTACTTTGTTTGTCATTTATATAAATGATTTGGATGAGAATATAGAAGGCATGATTAATAAGTTTGCAGACAACATCAAAATTTGCGGCAAAGAGGACAGTGAACAAAGTTTTCTAAGATTACAAAAGGATATTAATCAAATGGGTTAATGGGCTGAAAAATGGCAGATGAAATTCAATCAGGATAAAAGCAAGGTATTGAATTTTGGCACAACGAACAAGGGTAAGGCTTATACTATTAATGGTAGGACCTTGGTAGTGTTGTAGAACAGAGGGACCTAGAGGTGGAGGTACATAATTCTTTGAAGTTTATGTCACATATAGACGGGATGGTTAAAAAGGCATTTGGCAAGCTTCCTTCATTGCTCAATCCTTTGACTATAGGAGTTGGGAGGTCATGTTGAGTTTGTGCACAACACTGGTGAGGTCTCTTCTGGAATACTGTGTACAGTTCTGGTTGCCCAGTTAAAGGAAGGATATTATTAAGCTGGAGAGGGCTCAGAAGAGATTTACCAGGATGTTGCCAGGTATGGAACATTTGAGTTATAAAGAAAGGCTGGATAGGCTGGGACTTTTTTGACTGGAGCATAGAAGGTTGAAAAGTGGCCTGATAGAAGTTTATAAAATACTCAGAGGTATAAACAGAGTTAATGGTAGTTGTCTTTTCCCTAGAATGGGGGATTTCAAGACTTGGGGACACTTTTTAAGGTGATAGAAGAGAGATTTAAAAAAGACTTGATGGGCAAATTTTTTTTTTTTTTTTTTACACAGAGGGTGGTTCACATGTGGAATGAACTTCCTGAGGAAGTGGTGGATGTGGGTACAATTACAATGTTTAGAAGACATTTGGATAGACACATGAATAGGAAAGGTTTGAAGGGATATGGGCCACGAGCAGGCAGATAGGACTAGTTTAGTTTGAGATTATATTTGACATGGACTGGTTGGACAGAAAGGTCTGTTTCTGTGCTGTATGACTGCATGATTCTATGGCTCCATAATGCTTCAACCCAATTTCTGTATACCCAGCCAGTGGTGCATTGTCTTAAACATAGCCCACATTCTAAATCTCTACATGAAATGCAATTTATTTTGTGACAGCTTTGTATCACAGAGTATTACTCACAAAGACGAAATCAATAACACCATCAAGTAAATCGCTGGGGAAAGCTGAGGGTTCTTTAATGCTTTTGGTATCGTGGAGAATTCAAGTCTCATAAGTTCTCACTCACTCAAAGAACAAAGAACTCAAGACAACCAGGTTTCACATTCCACAATGTTTGAGATTTACCTGATGTAGTAATGTGGCATACGGAGAATTCACCATCTTCTCAAAAAACAACATAGCAGCCTTCAAGTCAATTCCAGGGTTTCGAGGACTGGTTTTAAAATGCTCGTCATTACTGAAAGGGATTAAAATACGTACTTTTTAAATGGAAAACTTGTCCATATTCCTCCACCTCTTATCTTAACTTTTACATTAAAACATCAAAGTAAGTTTGTTGTCAGTATCCAATGCTTTTCATTCCTACAATCTATATACTTACAACGTCAAATAACTTTTTAATGAATCTTTTTATGGGTTCGTTTGATTGTGGGCATAGCTTTACCAGCAACTTTGAGGTACAGAGATTTCTCCTACTGTGGCCAGCTATCAAACAAAATTCAGGATAATTTCTTATAACAGCGTATTCCGGAGCCAAACAGATAGCAGGTTATGAGCTATCTGGGATTGCATAACAAGATAATTGATGACATTATAATTACATGTGGAAGGAGCATGAAAGCAGATCTTGCTCAGTGAGCAGGCAAATTAAGTTCGGACAAAGGGTCACTGGACTCAAAATGTTAACTCTGTTTTTTTGTCCACAGATGCTGCCAGACCTGATGAGTTTTTAGAGCAATTTCTATTTCGTTTGTTTCAGATCTCCAGCGTCCATAGTTCTTGGCTGTATTTTTGGGCAAATTAGGTTTAGAGATAGGTCAGAAGAGATACAGTGGCAGACATTCAAGGATGTAGTTCAGAATAGTCAGAATCAGATACATTCTCAGAAAGAAAATTTCCAAAAAAAGGAGAATTCACCATCCATGTTAAATGAAAAATAGTACCGAACAAATAAAAAGTACCTAACTGTACAAAGATGGGTGGTGGGTCAGAAAACTGAGCTGAAAATATAAGCAAAAGAATTATTAAAAAAATGAGTCAAAAAGTACAGTATTGGAGAAATCTAATTTATATATTCCAATGTGCAGTTGTATCTTTCAAAGTATCAGAAAGGAAAGTTGAAGCTTCTGAGAAGCAAGGGAAACTTTGCTCAAGGCCTTCTTGCGTGCTTGTGCGAGTGTGGTGGGGTTGGTGGTGGAAGCAAGAAAAATTAACTTGGGAACTTGAAGGTAACTGACAAAAATAAAGCCAGGGAAGAGTGGAGGAGACAAATTTATTCATTCACGGGATGAGGGCATCGCCAGCTAGGCCAGCATTTATTACCCATTCCTAACTGCCCAGAGTCAACCACATTGCTGTCGGTCGGGAGCCACATGTAGGCCAGACCAGGTAAAGATGGCAGTTTCCTGTTCCTATAGAATGTTGACTGAACTGACACTGACACACACACACACACACACACACACACACACAAAATTACCGTACCTACCGATGGTCAAGGAAACTGCCATTCAAACTCGCAGGTGATGAAAATATCGCATTTAATTCACTGAGAAAAAGAAAGCACAAATAACAGATCAGTAGATTAAGCATCATTACAAATGCTGCTTTCACACGTGAACTGGCTACAAGATTACAGCCTTTTGGTTACAATAGTTCACATCCAAATGAACCAAGGATTGCCTTGGGATTGCAGGTAATGTGATTCATCTTTCAACCATTGCCTGCCCAATACTTCCTCACTCAGTCGCAAAGCCCAAGTCTTGCCTGCTTTGGTTTGCTGGCCGGCTTTCCAAATGGGAACGAAATTTTTCCCTTCCAAAATGGCCAAGGTGGCTGCTAGCATCCTATGCCCTCATATGCAAATGTGTAGGGCATCTACTGCCTACCGTGTGTCCATTCATACCTGGCAGTGAGCCCTTATCCAGCTTTAAGATCTTAATGGCTGCAACAACAAAACCACTGGTAAGCACAATCACATGAAATGGGCCCATCAAGCCTGCTCCACCATGCAACAAGATCATGGCTGATCAACATTCCCTCTGAGCTGCAAGGTTGCACATATGCATGGCAACTCCAATGTTCTGGTACGCCGATCACTGCAGTGATTTCTGGTTCTTGAAGTCGCTGCACACACAGGCCTGAGACACCCACAGCTGGTAAAAAAAATTAGAGGGAATGTTGGGCTCAAAAATACTTTCTGGCTATCCTCTATTCCCCATAACCCACTTGTTAGAGAAGAATCTATGTAACTCTGCCTTAAAAACATTCAATGACCCTGCCTCTCCCAACTTCTGGTGAAGAGAATTCTACCAGTTCTCAACCCTCAAACATTTTCTCCTGACTTTCATCTTAAATTTTCACATTCCTAAACTGCATGCATTAGTTCTGGTCTCTTCCACAAGGGGAACCATCCCTTTCAGCATCTATCCTATCAAGTCTTCTCAGGATCTAATCGTGTTTCAATCATAGGACTTCTCATTCATCTGAACTCCAAAAGACTCAGGCACAATCTTTCCTCATATGATCATGGCCTTATCCCAAGAATCAAAATTCCCCATAAGACAGAAAGGCCTCTTACTGGATCAGACAAGTGGTATATTAAGTGATTTGCTTCATACAATGTATAAACAGTCCACAGGCCTATTTGTTTCAAGCATTTTACAACATTTTAATCAAGAAGACTGACAACGACAGGAGGAAAGATGTTTTTCAAGCAGTGAATGGTTCGGATTTGGAACACATTGCCAAAGAATGCACTGTGGTAGAGGCAGACTTAATCACATCTTTTGAAAGCTACCAAATAATTATCTAAAGACAAATAAAAAAGTCAGTGTTATGAAGGTGGAGAAGGGGGACTAGGCAAGTTGACCTTGAAGACAGCCAGCCAGCATGGGCACAAGTGAGTCCCAAAGCAGCGAAATTTACCTTGGTGCAGCTGAGTGTCTGACAGAGCAGACTGGAGGCTTGGAGCGGAAAAGGACTGTTATTGGACTGGGGCCTGGTGCAGGCAGACAGACCACGTGCTGCAATGTAATTTCAATTTGAAATTCTTTACTGGACTGTAATGTCAGTCCTTTAACTATATTATAACTATTTTACTTCTAACTTATTTTTTAGACACTAAGTAATGCTACTGCTTTTCCTTCCATTCCTCTTTTGTATACAAGATTTGTACCTAGGTACTTGTACCGAAGATGGTGCCATTAGAGGCGGCCATTATAAAAACTTTTCACTGTAGTCCTGTAGTTCTGTACTGGAGTACACATGACAATAAAGGATATTCTATTCTGCGCTGTAACTAGTTGACGGTGTAACGCATTGAGGGACGGAGGATTTTTATCAGTATTATAAATGTCAGAGCTGTGTAAGGTGAGGGGAGAATGTCAATCACCTTCTGTACTTTCTGCACAAAACAATTCCTAAGTTGGCTACAACTACTATTTTCTCAAAATAAGTCCCTCAAAGTCGAGACCCAAAGAACAACTTAGAGGGAATATCAACTCTAAAAGCTAGCTCAGAAGTGTCAGAGCCCCGAGAATGATAGAGCATATGGTGATGGGGGTGTGGGAGACCAGAGGACAGAGTGAGGTAGAATAGAGCTAAGTCCAGTGTCCAACAGAAGAAAAAACAACATAAATTAAAGAAAGTAAATGTTGACAAATTCTCAAGTTGCCCTCGACACAGGAATTCTTTAAAACGCTATAGGAACCGGCAGTGCTGATGAATTTTCTTCTACTGGGGGCATCTAGAAGAGAGTATAACATTAATTAAGAGTCAGACCTTTGGGAAGTGAAATCAAGAATAACTACTTTAGTGATAATCTTGAACTCTTTCTTGGGGTCAACTGAAACACTCAATGACTGACTGAGGTTGACAGATTTTCTTTGCTAAAGGTATCAGGAGGCAAGCTACAAGGATGGTTCCTAGCTAACTGTAACTCAGCAAGAACCTTGGTCTACTTGCTACAAGCAGCACAGAATAAACGAGATAACAAGCATGGGGCTGGATGAACACAGCAGGCCAAGCAGCATCATAGGAGCACGAAAACTTGACGTTTCGGGCCTAAACCCTTCATCAGAAATGGGGGAGGGGAAGAGGGTTCTGAAATAAATAGGGAGAGAGGGGGAGGCGGATAGAGGATGGATAGAGGAGAGGATAGGTGGAGAGGAGGCAGACAAGTCGAAGAGGCGGGGATGGAGCCAGTAAAGGTGAGTGTAGGTAGGGGGATAGGGAGGAGATAGGTCAGTCCAGGGAGGACGGACAGGTCAAGGGGGCAGGATGATGTTAGTAGATAGGAGATGGGGGTGTGGCTTGGGGTGAGAGGAAAAACAGGTTAGGTTGTAACTTGACGCTCATGTTTATGCATCTTAAAAAGGTAAACTGTGGTTACATT
>JAHRHZ010000218.1:30919719-30933682 GCA_024137785.1 Ginglymostoma cirratum | reverse complement strand
GTAACATTAGGATGTTCAAGAAACCAATGTAACCACAGTTTACCTTTAAGATGCATAAACATGAGCGTCAAATTACAACCCAGGAAGCAGTCTCTCGAAGTGCCAAGTCCCCTGTGTATCCTTACTAAACCAGCCGCTCGTCTTGTTTCAAAAACCATAGAACTCTAGTGTCGAAACAGGCCATTCAGCCCAACAGGTCCACACCGACCAAGCCTCCAGCAGCATCTCACCCAGAACATTTCCCTATCCTATCCCTGTAACCCTGCATTTCCCCAAGGCTAACGCACCTCCTACACATCCCTGAACACTACAGGCAATTTAGCATGGCCAATCCACCTAACCTGCACATCTTTGGAGTGTTGGAGGAAACTGGAGCACCCAGCGGAAAACCATGCAGACATGGGGAGAACGTGCAAACTCCACACAGACAGTCGCACGAAGGTGGAATCAAACCCGGGTCCCTGGCGTTGAGAGGCAGCAGCGCTAACCACTGAGCCATCGTGCTGTGCCAACCAGCGACTCTCTCCATCGCAGTATCATTTTAGAATACATCATTCATGAAATTGGGTTGTGTGACTACTAATACATTATTCCAGTTTCACAGATCATGGATGTACAGGAAATATGAAGTTGAGTGATACAGGAGTGAATATCAGGTGGTTCTTCTCTCCCCAGAAAGTTTACAGCCTTTGGAATACACTGTTGGCTGGTGTGCTGGGCTCTCTGCAGAGACAGAACCAAACTGGTTCCTAACTGAGGAAATTGTCTTTTCAGATAACATTTGGTCTGTCTGATTTCTTGAACTTGTCTTGATCACCTAAGGTGATTGAAGAGGAAAAATAAAACAAATACTTTTCCTTCTCAGATCTTCTGCTTTAATAACCTCCTCCAGAAGACTGTGTGGATGCATGGTGTGGTGTGAGGTTGAGGGTGGTGGGGAGAAATGTTTTGCAAGAATGGTCCCACCATCATAGTATGGATCAACCAACATTATTTCTACATGTCTGGGCCAAAATATCAGCCCACTAATTTATTTGGGAGAAACCAACTGGTATTCATGCAGCTGATTACAACCAGCAACGAAGAGACCTTGGGTGCTGGTTAATAGTTCATTGAAAATGGAGTTGCAGGTAGACAGGGCAGTGAAAAAGGCCTTTTGTATACATGTCTTTATTGGTGAGTGCATTGAGTACAGGAGTTGGGACGTTATGTTGCAGCTGTACAGAACATTGGAGAGGCCACTTTTTGAATACTGCATTCAATTCTGGTCTCCCTGCTATAGGAAAGATGTTACTAAACTTGAAAGGGTGTAGAAAAGATTTATGAGGACATTGCCAGGGTTGGAGGGATGAGCTATACAGAGATGCTGAATAGGCCAGGGCTATATTCCCTGAAGCATCAGAAGTAAGGGATGACCTTAGAGAAGTTTGTAAAATCATGAGGGGCATGGATATAATGAATAGACAAGGTCTTCTTCCCAGGAAGGAGAGTCCAAAACTAGAGGGTATAGGCTTAAGGTGAGAGGGGAAAGATTTAAAAGGGACCTAAGGGATAACTTTTCCATGCAGAGGGTGGTGCGTGTATGGAAAGAGTTGCCAGAGATGGTGGTGGAGGCAGGCACAATTACAAAATTTAAAAGACATCTGGATGGGTACATGACAAGGAAGGGTTTAGAGAAATATGGGCCAAATGCTAGCAAATGGAGTTAGATTATTTTTAAGATAGCTGGTCAGCATGGATGAGTTGGACTGAAGGGTCTGTTTCCGTGATGTACATCTCTATGACTCCATCAGACCACAACTGGTAAAGGTATTTCCTGGTACAACACCACCACTTACATTCAGCACCAGTTCTGGTTAACAATTGGAATAAAAAGTTCCACAGGCAGGCTGCCAATTCTGATTGCTGCATATACCAGGTGGTTGGGAGATTTCACCACATGACTTTATATCTCAAAAAACTGGTGCCCTGGTACATTATTCACCACAGAAAACAGACCAGTAATGGCAGTTAGAATACCCACAGTCCTTTGCACTTCTGACACCTCTCTATTCACCACATCATTTCAATGGAGTCCTGTTCAGAGTTAAATTCTGTCCCAGTGTTAGCTGGGGCGAGTAACTGACAACTTTATATTAGGGGAATAAGATTTTCACATTGTAGGCCGTTTGGCCCGCCCAGCCTATTCCACCAATCACTGAGATTATGCTGTTCTCTTCCGAAGAAATCTTTAGACTCAAAACGTTAACACTGCTTCTCTATCTACAGAAGCCACCAGGCTTGTTGAGTACCTCCAGCACTTTGTTTTTATTTCAGATCTACAGCAACTGTGGCATTTTGTTTTCACGTGCTAACCTGATTGTGGTCTCAACTCCACTTTCATGCCTGTGCGTGTCTCAACTTCATTGTCAATCAACAATCTACCCAACCTCTCCTCAAATAATTCAATGACACAACTTCCATTGCTTTCTGGGAAAGAAAACTCTGCAGACCAACAGTTCTATGACAGAAAACAAATTCTTCTCATCTCCATCTTAAAATGTACATCTCTCATCCTTAAACCATGTCCTCTGGTTCTAGATTCCCACAAGAGAAAACATCTGTCCATTATCCATAAAATCCAGCCCTCTCTCAAGATCTTACATATTGCAGTAAAATCACCCTTCACTCCGCAAAATCTGCATGTGAATACGCCCAACCTGTTCAACCTTTCTTCATCCTTTGGCTTTATGCCTATTGGGGACAGGCAGCAGAAAGGGCAGAATTTCATTCCACAGAAAAGAGAAGGCAGGAGGGGTGACACAATTGAGGTAATTAGACAGGATTTGATGGGGTAGCATAGAGAAGGTGTTTCCTAGTGAGGGATGTAGCACAAGGGCATTAGGATACTAATGCAATCTTGAGGATGTCACTGAGCTACATATAAATGGGCAGAATGAGCAATAGAATCCTAGACCAGACTAGAATCTGGACATGAAACACAGGATCACAATATATTAGTCCTTACCCAATTGTACTATAAGATGTATGAGCAGAAGTAGACCATTCAGCCCATCAAGTCTGCTCTGCCATTCAATGAGATCATGGCTGATCTAATAATCCTCAACACCACTTTCCTGCCTTTTCCCTATAACTCTCAATTCCCTCACTGATTAAGATTCTGTGTAGCTCAGCTTGGAGTATACTTAACGACATAACCTCTACAGCCCTCTGTGGCAAAGAATTCAGAGAATCACAACTTATTGAGAAGGAATTTCTCCTTACTCTAAGATGATGCACTCTAATGCTAGACATTCCCATGATGGGAAACAACCCTTCAACATCTACCTTGTAGAATTCCCTACAGAAAGTGGTAAAGAAGGTATGTGGCATACTCATCTCTATTGGTCGGGGAATTGACTACAAGAGTCAGGATGTCATGTTGCAGCTTTATAAGACTTTGGTTAGGCCACACAGAGTATTGCATTCAATTCTGGTTGCCACATTACAGGAAGGACGTGGAGGCTTTGGAGAGGGTGCAGAGAGGTTTACCAGGATGTTGCTTGGATTAGAGGGTATGAGCTATAAGGAGAAACTAGAAAGACAAAGGTTATTTTCTCTCAAGCTGCTGAGGCTGAGGGGAGACTTGATAGAAGTCTATAAGATTATGATATATCTAGATGAGGTACACAGTCAGAAATTTTTTCCCAGAGTTCAAATATCTAATACCAGGGGCCATGCATTTAAGGTGAGGAGGAAACGTTCAAAGGAAACGTGAGGGACAAGTTTTTTTAAACACAGAATGGTAGGAGGCTGGAATGCACTGCCAGGCGTGGTGGTGGAGGCAGGTATGATAGGGGCACTTAAAGGACTTTTAGCTAAGCACATGAATATGCAAGGAATGAAGGGATGGAGGGATATGGACCAAAAGCAAGCAGAAGGGATTTGTTTAATTTGGCGTCATGCTCAGCACAACATTGTGGGCCGAAGGGCCTGTTTCTGTGCTGTACAGTTCAACATTCTATAAGTAAGAGCCTGGTAAATCTATAATTACTATGTATAGCAGTGTTTATCACCAATGTATAATAAACAGTGTTTCTTTGAAGTCTGAGCCTGTCTTCACTCAGTCTTCTCCTTGACAAGTCCATTGAGGGCCCAAACTCAATAGAAGAAATGTGACCGTAACTCAGAGCAATAAATCTAGGACCAATAAATCCAACCAGGAATTCAGTAAAAACTCCTTAACCACAGTAGGGCAAGAAAGGGAACATACAAAATATTGAGGTGTTTAGCGTAGATGTTTTTAAAAGGTAGACATACAAGGAATAAATAAAACTCAAAAGGAGCATAAATCCTGGCATGGGTCAGTTGGGCCAAATGCGATTTTATATAATCAGTCCAGGCTGGGTATAAACACCAAGGCCAGAAGTCAGTGAGAGTGTTCATCTACCAAGTGGCCCAAGGCTGCACAACCAGCCAATCAGAATGGAGCAACCAGCATTTTTACATGTATGTTTAAAATCTGTGAGCAAAAGAAGCAGAAACTTGCACAGTTTGTAAGTGAAACTGAAAAACTGGACAATTTTCTTTCTTTTTGAAAAGAAGTTCCTTTGAGAAATCAGGGGCTGGATTTTGGGGTGAAAATTTCTCAAGATGATTAAGCTGACAATTTCAGGCCCTGAGGGGCTCATGTGGTAGTGCCCCTACCTTTGAGCCAGGAGGCCTTGGTTTGGGTCTCACCTGCTCCAGAGGTGTGTCATAGCATCTATGATCAGGCTACAATTTTAGGCACTCCTAGGTACTCTCTGAGGCAGAGGTGTGAATCTTCTGTGGTAACAGAAATTGCAAAAAGCAAGATGGGGTGCCCAACACTAGGTCTGGAAATGAGATACTGAAACGGGAAGAAAATGCCAGGCCAACTAGAAGATGGAGTGACACCTCGACAAAGGAAATGGGAAGGGCAGGCACGCCATTCTGACGTTGCTAAACATGAAGAGACTCCAAACCACATATGAGAAGTACATCTTCGAAGAGAGATAGAGACAAAGAACCATGGGGCGAGACCTGCAAGGAAAGTTAGCCCCTTTGCTCAAACTGTTTTCTTCTGACCGGCAGGTCAAGCAGCAAAGATGGAGCAGCAGCAGCGACAGTTTAAAAGGATGGGGACCAAGTAAGAGATGGAGTTTGGAAGTTACCATTTTGGAGAGAGCTGAGAGGTCAAAGTGCAAGCTTTGGTGAGCAGCATAAGGAATGGCAATGTGCTGGCTGGGGTCTCCTTGTGCGGCTTCTGTCAGTCCGTGACTCCCTCTGGCATTTTCTTCAGCATTGTGGTGGGTTCAGCCTGGGATTCCAATGGGGGTGGGGTGGGGGTGCATGGTGGGGGTAGGGGGAGTGAGGGTGGTCTGGTCCTGAAGCCCAGAGCCATGAAATGGACTGAGTGCACTTTGTCTTAAATTCTATTTTCTTAAAAATCTTTTTTTCTTTATTATATTATTGTGGTAGGAGTCCTTTTCTGAACCTTTTTTTTAACCTTTCTAATTTATTATTGGTTTTGTATTTTTGAAGGCTTATAATGGTAAACATTTCATTTTTCTAAACTAAACTTTTCTCGGTTATGTTTCCTGGGAATTTGTACTGAAGAATCTGTACATGGTATCTTGGGACCTCAGATGCTGTAAACTTTTCACTGTACTCATGTGAGTACAAGTGACAATAAAGCTAATTCAATCCAATCCAATTAAGACATTTGTCCCCAGTAATTAGAGCTAGGTCAAAACTTACTTAAGTACGTCCTTCCCTGAAAGGCCTAGCATCCACTGATTCACGTTGCTATTGATTATCCTGACACATTTCAAAGGATCCAAACAGCGGAAATCATCAGGGACTTGTGAATTCTGGAAGAATACATAAAGTATGTGAAGTTGAGATGAAAAGAAGGAAAATATGATGTCATAAATGTGTGCTGAATTCGAAACATGACAAAAATCTCCTGCTGTTCAACTCTGATGTTTTAAGAGCAAAAGATATTGCAGAGAAGTAAGCCATTCAGCCCATTAAGTCTACTCTGCCATTCAATTAGATCATGGTTGATCTGGTTTTATCGCAGAGATTCAAGTCAAAACACCCTCCACTTCAAAACTTCACTAAACCTATAAACAGATTTTTGGCATGTATTCCAGACATATACAGGCAGATGTTGTGGTTGGTTGACTCGCCGAGCTGGTTCGTTGCTCCGCAGACATTTCATTACCCTGCTGGGTAACATCATCAGTGCAGGCTCAGATGAAGCGCTGTTGTGTTTTCCTCACCAGAGTTCAAATAACAGGCGGGAAAACACAACAGCACTTCATCGGAGGCTTTTCTGATGATGTTACCCAGCAGGGTAATGAAATGTCTGCGGAACAACGAACCAGCTTGGTGAGCCAACCAACCACAACATCCACAACCTGAGCTCCAAATCTACTCTAAAACCTTAGATACATACAATCACATCAATGCAGCTAAAGCCAAGCAAGACTGTAGGTTGAGCTGTAAGTATTCATAATAAGGGAGAAAGCCACCAATTCATCATGAAGACAGAATATTATTTGCTGACTAAAACCTAAACAAATTCTCAAGCCTGCAAAATCCTGCATCACAGAAACAAAGAAAGGAGTTTTAATTCTACCGGAGAACAGTAACAGCTCTGTAGGAGGCCACTCAGCCTGTTAAACCTGTGCCAACTCCAAGCAAGGATAATTTAGACCATCCTACTCCCCACCCTTTCTTAGTTTTCATTACTTTGCAGATGAAGACAATGCAAAGTATCTTTATTTAAAAAGTCCCATCACTGCTGTTGCATAAACCAACACTGCAGCAAATTTGCAGCCAGGAAGGTCCCAAAGACAGCAATGAGAAATGATGAGATACTTTGTTCCCACCGTTTCCGGTTTGCAGCCTCACAACACTGAAATGGCAATCTAGCCCAGGATCCAGCAAGAGAGAATTCAAATCCCCACCACTGAAGTCTGAGACTTTCAATTTATTTCAATGAAGAGCTGGTGTCAGTCTGAGTGATTTTGAAACTGTTGGGTCATTCCGAAACCCAAACTTTTGGAAATAATATCTTCCATCCTTACCCTGTCTGGTGAATACCTAACTCTAGACCCACTCTATTATAGTTGACTACGCTCCAAAATGGTCTAGCCAGCTACAAGGATGGCCAAGGGATAGATAGTACAAGCGAAGAGCAGGTACAAAATGGCACATCATAGTGACACTCTACCATCTAGTCCCCACTTGTGCTTTTATCAGTATTCGTTTCTGTGTATGCTTTAAAGGGTTAAAGTGAAAAGGTGCTTCAATTTAAGCTGACCATTGCTAGATAATAATCACTCCAGCACTGGACAAATTATTGTTCTAATATTTGTCTGAAGGAGCTGACACATCATCCAAATTGCTCACAGATTTAAAATCTTAGCTAATTAAATTTTAAAAAAAAACAGAAAATCTGCATTTTAAAAATGTCATATATTGTAAATTTGCATTTCTTATTCCACTTGTCTAAATCTCCATCATTCAAAACTATTAATGGGAATCCCTATTAAAATACAGAATAGATGAAGGTCAGTAGAGTCCACTTTCATAAAAATACAGGAGCAGGACATTCAGCCCTTTCATTCATTGAACACATGGATATTTTCATTTCAATGCCATTTCCCTGCACTATCCCATATCCCTTGATGTTTTTAATGTGTAGATAATCAATCAAATCCAAACTTGAACAGACTCAACAAGGCAGCTTTTACCACTCTCTGGGACGGAGAATTCCAAAGAGTCACCATGCTCCGAGTGAGGAAGGTCCCCTGCCTCTCATTCCTCCATGGCCTGCCCTTGAAACTGACTATATTCCTGGCTCTAGACCATCACGTAACAAGAATGAATTGAAAGTTACCATTTCCCACTGCCCTTCAACGCATGCCCTCTACCTTTAAATCAATGCTTTAGAAGCATTGACCTAGGTTTTTAATGGGTTTGGTCTCACCTCCTGGTGAAAGAAAAGGGCGAAACTCTGATCACCTCCACAGCAAACATGTTTCAGCACACGATACATGGACTGATCTGCCGATAGATCAAAGCAAGTCTCAATACACACAGCAGCTTATGGTTCAGAAAACACCGCTAGATTAAAATCATCAACAATTCACTGGATTCAATCTTGAGACTCACAAAACACCCACCCAACAAGGGATCTTTCAACATGCAGAAATGATCCTTTAGGCTATTGGCACAGGGCGCACTGTGCTAGAAAGATGAATAAGACTAGGGTCTGTCCTGAGATACTTTTCTAATTTATCTCATAGAGGGTAATGGTTCTGAAAATGTTAAAGTTGGAGACCATCGAGTTCCACCTATCTGGTGTTACGATACATAAGACAATAAGATCTTGAAGCAGAATTAGGCCATTTGATCCATCGAGTCTGCTCTGCCGACTGATCATGGCTGATAATTTCACAACATCATTGTCCTGCTTCTCCCCATAATCTTTGATACCCTTACTAATCAGAAACTTACCTATCGCTGTTTGGGTGGGGAAAAGAGATCAAGATTCCAATGGAGACAGATGTATCACCATTGTCTCCTGTTAGTTGTCATTATTATTTCCAACTAGCCAACATGATTTGCACCTATTGCTATCATGCAATAAATGACATCTTGTTAAAACAAGTGCCTCTTCTTGTTAAGACTCACTGATGGTCCTCTAACACTGTTATCCAAATAGGCCCTTGGACTCAGTATGGAGGGATCAGCCTTTAGAGAGCTCTTCAGGGGCTGCGGTGAATTGACATGCCAGATAAATGTTCTTCTGATTGATTTTAATAAGTTTTCATTCTAGATTTGTAAGTTTCCATTAAATTTTGTCTCTGTTGCAGACCCCCACCAGGGGCTATTTGATTTGACTATTGTTTTCTTTTAAAAGAGTAGAATCAAGATTCTTCAGGAGACCAGTGGACACCACAGGGGCTGGGATGTATTATCACTCCAGATAGTGGTGTTTTGATTTATTTTGTTTCAGTTATACTGCCCCACTAGGGGCATTAAAGTTCTTTTCATAAGACTGTAAAATAGACTGTCATTAAATTTTTTAACAAAAACAAGGAGTAAAAAAGAAAGTCAGTGACAGCTCTCTACCCCTACCATTAGTCAGTACACCAATCTATATCAAATGAAGGGGATTAATCTTAGGGAAGGAGATCCTGTTCAGAAAGCTTAGAAAGTAGAATCTCAGCATCAACAACTTGTCAAAGGGCTAGCAATTCCACAGTCATATCACAGCCTGCACTAAACCCCAAATCTATATTACCAATGCTGGCATTACTTAAGGAATCACCTCTCTGCGTTTTTTCAGACTTGACTCAAAATGTATAATTATAGGGCCTGAATGTGGCTTAAAGTTAAAGTTAAAGGAGCTGGTACACATGATACCCGCCTTCTCACCTTTCTGAGGAACAGCTTGAAGTTGAATTGCCACAATTTTCAAACAGCGAGAGACTATAAGCAGGAGATGATTGACCCTCTTTTCTGCTTTGGCAGTGATGGCATGTTGGCCAGGTCAGTAGGTGCTATGGTCCACCAGCAGCTTTGACATCTGACTGAGCATTCAATTCAATTCGATTCATGAAATCTTAATCAGCGACTTAATCAAAGAACTATTCTTGATTGTTGAAAAAAAGTACCCCATCTGGTTCACTAAAGTCCTTTTGGAGGTCGGTTTGATCGGGTGACTGAACGGCTGTTTTGCAATGCGGAGTAAACCAGCAGTGTGGATTCAATTCCTGCACTGACTGAGGTTGCTATGAAGAACTCTCCTTCTCAAGTTTTTCCCTTCACCTCAGGTTAAACCACCACCAGTCATCCCTCTCCCATGAGAAAGCAGCCCCATGGTTTGGTAGAAACATGGCGATTTTACATTTAAGGAGGAGATCTGCCATCCTTACCTGGTCTGGCCTACAAGTGAATTCAGAACCACAGCACTGTGGTTGACTCTTAATTACCCTCTGAAACAGCCCAGCAAGCCTCTCAGTTGTACTAAACTGCTCAAGGACAATTAATGATTAGCAATAAATGTTGGCCTCATCAGTAACTCCCGCATCCCATGAAATCTAATTCATAGAGTCATATAATAATAGAATCCCTACAGTGCAGAAGGAGACCATTTGGCCCAACGAGTCTGCAGTGACCCTCTGAAGAACATCCCACCCAGATCTAGCCCAACACTGTATCCCTTAACTCTACATTTACCATGGCTAATCCATCTAGCCTTTTCTGAACACTACGGACAAGTTAACATGGCCAATCCACCTAACTTGCATGTCTTTGGACTGTGGCAGGAAACCCAAGCAGACATGTTGAGAATCTGCAAACTCCACACAGACAGTCACCCGAGGGTGGGATCGAACCCAAGTCCCTGGTGTTGTGAGGCAGCAGCACTAACCATTGAGAGAGAGAGAAAAAAAAAACCCGACAATTTCACGAGTTAATTATGGAGGATTGCAATTTGTACAACTTTGCAAAATCAGAAAAATTATCAAAACTGATAACTAACAGAAGGAGGTAGCTTCCTGCTAAAACTAGGCCAGGATAAACTGAAACACCTCACTCTTGAGGCAGTGGGTGAATTATTCTCAAACTAAATATAAGGGGAAGAAATTGCATTGCTCAATCCAGGGCAGCCTTGAAACTTCACTCACCGTTAGGATGTGGCTTGTGTGTGTGAGTTACCCAGTTTCCAGCTACTTTGTGTGGAACCTGAGAGTTAACTGTATGTCCCAATCCTAACTGGCCTCTGTTGCCACGTCCGAATGCATAGAGTAGACCCGAAGAAGGGACAAAGGCAAGCGTGTGCTGTCTGGAACGAGGAAGAACATGTTACAACAATACTGTGCTTCAAACTTGATATACTCTGCTGCACTTGGCATCTGACCTTTATTAATGATTTGTACATTTTATTCATTGCTTTGATCAATTTAAAGTAGTTTAACCTTTTGATTAAACTAATCAAATTAATTATTTCTCTTAAATCAAGACAATAATCTGCATTTCTTTTCTGAAATATTCTAATCTATCAGTAAAGATTCCTGGGTAAATTTATGTAAAGATGGCCCTTTATAACATTTGCCAGATTTTTTAAAAGGCACAAAGAAATAGCAGGTCAAGCAAATATTAGCTTAGTCACAGAGACAATTTAAAGACCTGTTGAAATTGATTAAACATTGAGTCTCAGAGATTGGCACATTAGTGAAAGATGCAAATTTCTGGTAAAACTCAGCAGGTCTGGCAGCATCTGTGGGGAGAAAGCAGAGTTAATGCTTCAAGTCTGGTGACTCTTAACCAGAACAGTCACTGGGCTCAAAAACACTAACTCTGCTTTATCTCCACAGATGCCGCCAGACCTGCTGAGTTTCACCAGCAATTTCCAGTTTTGTTTCAAAGCTCCAGCATCCGCAGTTCTTTGCTTTGCACTATCACATCAATGCAAGAGATCGGGATTGCTTTTGTAATTCACTTACACCACAAGGCACTTAAGAGTTAGTAGCTCAAGTCTCAGCCTAATAAGTGTCAAATCTGCAAGCAGGTTTTCTGACTGATTGGGGTGGCTTTGAACTGCCAGAGCGTAGAAGTAGAAATCTACAAATGGACTGCTGCACCATAATCAGCAGCTTGGCGGGCAACTGGAGGGACTCTCTGCCAGAGGAGGCCATTCTCAGATTGTGAGCAAGTAGCAAAGGGCTTGAAGACTGCACGGTCACAGGAGTGAAGTCAGAAAGGAATCTTCCCCAAGTTTTGGCATTAGTCTCAAGTGAGGAATTGGAAGCGACAGTAGACAGTGTAGGATGGATCAGGCTTGATGGAGCAGTTGGCATTTTTTGCTCCTTTACTGAAAGCAGATGATTGTACAAACATATCGGAGAACACCTTTCCATCACCCAAGCAGCATTCCACTAAGCCCATCCATAAAACAGCACAAAAGCAACGATGGGTGGATGTCACTCAGGAAGAAAAACACACACAAGAGAAGGTCGTTCAGCTCCGAGTCTGTTCCAGTATTTGTTTAGATCGACACCTCAATTCTAATTACTTGGCTCCATATCCCTTGCCAGGCAAAGCTCAATCATGCTCTCAAGCTTGAAACTTCACTCCCTTTTGTTTTGAGGCTGCTTCTTGATGTCACTCCTGAATGGCCTGACTCCAATTGGATGCAGGTACTGTGAACGGCACCAGAAGTGAAGCAATGGGAGTACACTTGTGCTGGAAGAGGCAGGGCAGTGAGATGACAACAACAGACCCAGCACGATGAAGGAGCAGTGTCTGAGGAGATCAACTCCACAGACGCCACTGCAGAGGGAAAGTTCCGCTTTGCTTGCTGCGGCCTCCACCTCACCCAACAACTCCCATGCGCGCAGTCTAGTGACACCAGTGAGCACCTGTGCACTTCCTGCAGCCTGGCACAGCTGGCTCATGTATCAAGCTGCAATGGTGTGTGTAAAGGAGCTATTCTGACAGGATGGATAATCCATTTCCAAATGTGAAGCTTTCTTTGGAACTCTACTACCAGTGAAAATAGTTTATGTTGTATTGACCTTATCCAATCCTTTTAATAAGTTGAACACATCAATCCAACGTCCTAAACTCAGGGTATTAGACGCCAGGCTTGTGTGACCTATTCTCATAATTTAACCCTACAGTCTGTACCTGTGGGGTAAAAGGGGGGTGGGTGTTAAAATGAACAGGGATGTGACCCATTCCATTTTCATAGAAAATTGACAGTGGGGAGTGGGGGGAGCACTGAGGCCAGGGTGCCCAGCAAGTGTGGTTTGGGTCAGAAATACATGGAAAGTTGTACAACATGCAATTTGTACAGTGAGCTCCAGATTCAAGCTACCAGCGTGTCTGACGGCCACATGGTGGCACTAGGCTGATACTATATACTTCTGGCCTCAAAACTGTGCAAACTCTTTGTTCAAGTACATGAACACTCCTTTGGTCCATTGTTAGAAGTCTAATTAAATCTAACAATTTCTTTTGCTTTTCCCCACAATTTTACACACTTTAAGTTTGCCCCTTCACCCAGACAATAATTTGTCTCATTTATTTTGAGATTATGTTCATAATAATGTTCATGTAATTTTTTGTTATCCCAGTTTCTTTTTCCGATTTCTTTATTTATTCACAGGATGAGGGCATCACCGGCTGGGTCATTATTGCCCAATCCTGATTGCCCTAAGGGCAGATAAGAGTCAACCACATTGCTGTGGCTCTGGAATCATATGCAGGGCAGACCAGGTAAGGATGGCAGTTTCATTAGTAGCCATGATGTGGAGGCATTGGTGTTGGCCTGGGGTGGACGAAGTCAGAAGTCACTACACCAGATTGTAGTCCATCCAACACGTTTATTTGAAACTTCAAGCTTTCACAGCACTGCCCCTTCATCAAGTGAAGTGAAGAGAACACCCAGGCACAGACTTTATAATCAGAGAGCTCAATAGATCATACAAATCGTGTGAGTGGAGTGTCAACAGGCCAAATAATAAGTCTCTGTGGGTGATCAAGAGAGTGTCAGCAAGAATGAGTAAAGTGTCAACAGCTGAATAACAAGTGAAGAGATGACCTATAATGTGATTAACTGAGGCACAGAGATAATCACAAAAAATTAAAAATAAGTCGTGCTGGAGACAAACCAAATGACTGGAATAAAATCTTAGGTATAAGAGTCGCATGCTGAGGGTCTAACCAAAGTAACAAATAATCCAAAACTGTACAAACTAACTAAAGCTATCTCTTTGACCACGCCACAAACCACCAATACCACATGTCTGAGCTGGGATAAAAAGGTACTGCAGATGCTGGAGGATCCGAGATAACCAGCATGGGGCTGGATGAACACAGCAGGTCAAGCAGCATCATAGGAGCAGGAAAACTTGACGTTTCGGGCCTAAACCCTTCA
>JAHRHZ010000218.1:30890566-30919319 GCA_024137785.1 Ginglymostoma cirratum | reverse complement strand
TATGATGCTGCTTGACCTGCTGTGTTCATCCAGCCCCATGCTTGTTGTCTGAGCTGGGGTCTGTTTTATCTGATCACACTTCAGAGAATAGCCACAATTTTTTTTTCCAATATTAAAAGGCACTTCACAATTACAAGTTGTCTTTTTTAAGTTAGCTCTTAGCATGGATGTATTTATTGTCAGTCCCTAAAGGTGATTGCCTATCTCTAAAGATACTGTTGATACAACTGATTGCCTGTCTCAGTAATTTCAGAATGAAATTCTTAATATAACTAGTCATGCTTCAAGGAAAGTAGTGATCATTGTGTGTAGTTTTGTTAAAACAGAAACTGGTGTGTTTGAAGCACAGGTAGCTTATATAATGCAATCATCATGCACCAGGTTGTTACCAGTAAAAGTGGACCTTAGCAGCACAGATAAGTAAACAATTAGAACTCACTCAAGTGCATTGCCCAAGCTGATTTTCTACCAAACATACTCACCTTCCACAGCTTATCTGGGAGACTTCACTTCCCATCAATTCTTGGACTCTGCGAGGATTTATTTCATTATTTATGAAGTTATGTCCCAGCTGCCCACAAAGACCAGCTCCGAAAGTAAAAACACCTCCATTCTGGGTGAAGGTTACACAAAATGCAATGGGAATGAACAATTTGTAAAGTTAACACTACAGTATAAATTAATCTGTCAATGCATAAATTATAGACAGGCAGTTGTACACACCTACATTACAATACCATAAGACGATAAGAAACAGGAACAGGAGTAGGCCACTCAACACCTCAAGCCTGTTGTGCTAATTAATAGGATCATGGCTGATACAGTACAATTAGACTGGAATATTTCAAAGCTGATCTTCCATGAAAATGTACAAGTAGGGTACAGACTGGGGAACATTGTGCCCTTTGGGTGCATAGATGGCAGTTCCTTTACTATATTGCTAACTTAGCAGGAGCAGCAGCAACAACTTCCATTTGTGTAGCACCTCTAATGCAGGAAGGAAACAGCATACAGCCTCATTTATATCAAAATTCTACTTCAAGGGGAATAACTGTATGAAGCCCAGTCTACGCTGTCCATTAATTTAGATTACAGTGGGCGTTCCATGCTATAGACAGGATGGTTAAAAAGGTGTTTGGCACGCTTGCCTTCATTGCTCAGTCCTTCATGTATTGGAGTTGGGAAGACATGTTGAAGTTGTACACGACATTGGTCAGGCCTCTTCTGGAATACTGTGTCCAGTTCTGGTCATCCAGTTATTGGGAGGATATTATTAAGCTGGAGAGGGTTCAGAAGAGATTTACCAGAATGCTGCCAGGTATGGATGGTTTGAGTTTATATAAAAAAAGGCTGAATAGGCTGGGACATTTTTTACTCAAGCATAAGAGGTTGAGAGGTGGCTTGATAGGAGTTTATAAAATAACGAGGGGTATAGATAGAGTTAATGGTAGTTGTCTTTTCCCTAGGATGGGGGATTTCAAGACTAGGGGACACATTTTTAAGGTGAGAGGAGAGAGATTTTAAAAAAAAGACGTGACGGGCAAATTTTTTACAAGGAGGGTGGTTCGTGTGTGGAATGAACTTCCTGAGGAAGTGGTGGATGTGGGTAAATAATTGCAACGTTTAAAAGATATTTGGAGAAGTACATAAAAAGGAAAGGTTTGGGGAGATATGGGCCAGGAGCAGGCAGGTGGGACTAGTTTAGTTTGGGATTGTGTTAGGCATGGACTGGTTGGACCAAAGGGTCTGTTTCCGTGCTATCTAACTTTATGACTCTATACTGGTGCTTGTCAAGTTTTATTCAAGCTACATTTTTACATTCTAGGTGTTCATTTACAATATCCTGACCACTGCCGATTAATTACAAATAACGGTGCCATGTGTTTTGCTTTTAAGCATCAAAAACACAACTTTGAAATCTTCACCATGAAGCAGTGTAGCACTCCATTGATTTCATGGCAGTGGATGTAAAATTACATCAACAACTCTTCCGTAGCAGTATTCAAACCCACAAACTCTACCCCACACCGTTAGAATGACAAGGGTATGTGGTGCATAGAGACACCATCCCTTAGAAGCCAACACACCGCCCTGCCCTGGAGCTACAATCATCCATTCAATCTTGCATAGTGGGAGCCTCCTACACCAGACTGACTGCAGAATGACACACACAACATTATGGCTCAAAAAGTAGGCAATTCAGCCTGGTGCATCCATGCCAGATCACTACAGAGCAATCCAGTCAGTCCTGTTCCACTCTTCTTACCTATAGCCTAGCAAGTTTACTTCCCTCAAGTATGCTTCCAATTTACAAAGGGGTGCCTCACCTCCACTTTCTCAAAGACACTTAGTGATGGGCCACTGCGATGAAAGGTGTCTAACTGAGATAGGTCATCTTTAGAGTTTGGATTTAAAATAGTAGCATGCACAGTTGGTTACTTTTGTGAAGAGCTTAAAAAAGGTCAACTAGTCTTTCCAGAACAGTAACCTTATCCAGCATGTGGCAGAGAACAAGGACCTCTGGAATGTTAATGGAAGTTGTTTTTAATGTGAGAGTTTACAACAACTGGGGTAAACATTAAGGGCCATTAGCTTGTTTTTCCTTCAGAGTAATCAAGGATTGATTTCAGCTTAAAACTCAGACTGAATTGCCCAAAAACTTTCAGAGTTCTGACTGAGGTAAGAAGAAAATATCATCTCTTCCCTAGAAAGGTGTATAGGACAGTTTAGGAAAAGCACAGTTACTTGAGAGTACAAGTCTAATTTAGTCCCCAGGTCATGATGGTCTACATCCTAGTCTAAGTTAATCTAAGTGGCAGCACAACTACTGGATACATTGGTTATAATATTCTAAAATTCCCTAGATGTGAGAAATGTTCCAGTGGATTGGAAAAATGCTAATGTAAAACCCTTATTTAAAAAAGGGACGGGGACAGAAAGTAAGAATCTACAGACCCACTAGTTTAACATATCATTGGGAAATTGTCAGAATCCATGACTAAGGAAATAATAACAGAACATTTGGGAAGTCAAAATGCAATCCATCAGAGTCAGCATATTTTTATGAAGGGTAAATCACATTTGCTGGAGTTCTTTGAAGATGTAACAAGTAATATGAGTAATGGGGATCCTTCAGACGTAGTATGTCTGGACATCTAAAAGGCATATGCTAAAGTCGCACCCAAAAGGTTAATATACAAGGTAAGATCTCGTGGAGTTAGGGCTTTTGTTTTGCTTGGATAGAGGATTCACAAGACAGTCAGGATAAATAAGCCTTTTTCTGGTTGGCAAGACATAACTGGTGGGGTGACACGGGGTTTGGTCCTCATGCCCCAGCTATATACAATCTATATTAATTACGTGGCTCTAGTACCTTCTATCTTTGCATCAAGTTTGAAGATTACACTAAAATAGGTAGCAAACTAAGTTGAAATGAAGAAATAAGAAATTTACAAATGGAAAGGTTTAGGTGAATGTGCCAAAATTTTGCAGATGAATTTAACATGGATAAGTGAGAGGTTATCTACTTTGGTCAGAGGAATGGAAAGGCAACTCAATATCGAAAAAATGGAGTCAATCTTCAGAGTGCTTCAGTCCAGCAGGATCTGGGTGTTCTCACACATCAATCGCAGATGACTAGTATGCAGGTACAACAGGTAATATGGAATGGAAATAGGATTTTGGTGTTTATAACCAAAGCTATGGAGTATTAAAGTAAGGAAATGTTGCTGCAACCATACAAAGCATTAGTGAGACTGCATCAGAAGTACTGCGTACAGTTTTGGTCCCTTTACTGGAGGGGAGAGGTAGTTGCATTGGAGGGCAGTTCAAAGGAAATTCATTAGAATCATTCCAGAGAACAGGTTTGTCTCAAGAGAGATTGAGCAGTTTAGACCCATAGTCTCTGAATTAAAAGAATGAGAGGAGATCTAATTGAGGTTTACAAGATGCTTGTAGTGATTGTAAAAAGGTCAACTAGGTGGACATCATAGAATATGAGTTCCCTGATTGGAGCTATTAATCTGGTCCAATCAGGAAGCCCTGGCTGACAGATAAGTACAGGAGGGTCAGACATCTTGCTCACTCTGATAGCTGACTCTGAACGAGCTGGATCAGTATCAAGGAATCTTTACGTGTAAATAAAGGGTAACTTGATGACCAGATACTGGCCTATGTGGAGATAGTTCAATGCTAATGGTGATTGGCAAAGCAGCCATAGAAAGATGTTTCCTTATGTGATGCAAACTGGAAAGAGAGCTCAGTTTTAGGGTAAAGAGGTAACAGATTTAAAACAGACTTTGAGATAACTTATTTCTCTCAAAGGATCGTGAATCCATGTAATTCACTACCCTGATGTGTGGTGGATGCTGGGACATTGAGTAAATTTAAGGCAAGATGGACAGATTTGTAATTAGTAATGGGCTGAAGGGTTACAGAGAGCAGGTGTGAAAATGGAGTTGAGGCTGAAATGAGATCAGCCATGATCGCATCATATGGCACAGCAGGGTGAGATGCTGAATTGCCTACTCCTGCTCCTAGTTCTTATGTTTTAATGTGTGTTCTTATGTTAATGAAGCTTCTAAACCAGGAATGTTTGGTTAGAAATTGGCAGGTTATAAAATCTGGGAAAGTCTAGCCCCTCAGTTTTGTGATTGTTCACACAATACGACTTCACAATTTACAGGAAAGAACTGTCGAGAATCAATTAAGTGAAACTGAATGATTTGATGTCGAGGGGTAATTTCTCTGGATTTGAATCACTCAATGATGATATTGGACAAAAGAGTGAAACTTTGTTTTGTTGCATGTTTAAGATTTTTCTAACTGTTTACTATATCTAGACTTTCGGTTTTCATCTTTTGTGTAATAAACTTCTGTTCCGTTGTTAAAGAAAATCTGCAGCTTTGTGCAACAACATCTCAGTGAATGACTCTCACATTAATTAATTTTAAAAAAAGTCCATCAGGCCAGATATCATTCCTGGATGTGTCCAGTAGTACCATCAGCCAGGATGATAACACAATAAATGCTGGTCTTTTCAATGACACACACATTCCTCATATGAAAAGGAAACTGTACCTTTGTTAGAGCTGCTGTATGTTGCTCACCACAGCTAATGTAAACAATTTTCTGTCTCCTCAGGAACTTGACATGATTGGGGACATCTCTATCTACAAATGGAAACAGATACAATCTGTTCACTAATTGACTTATGCACCATTGGCAGAAATAAAAAAAAAGTTTGATAATTCAGCAGTTTCAAATCCAATATCTGCCAGGAAACGATAGCGTGGCGGTTATGTTACTGGATGATAAATTCTGAGAACTGGAGTTCAAATCCAAATACATAATGAAGAGCTGCTAAATGTCAACCCTGTATTGTACCATGAATAATTGTCAGGAAAAACTCAACCAATTCATTTGGGAAGAAAACCTGCAATCCATAACCTGGAACACCTTTCTGAAGAAATAATTTCCTTAATCGTCTTTCATAATTTAAATTCTGAATACTTGGAATAATATTTAAATATCCCATGTTTACTCTGAACCCCAATAAGATCTATAACGTGAATGAGGGGTCAAAGTTAAAAGACACCTCTCATTTTCGGGAAGCTAATTTTCATTCTCATTAACTCATTCATTAGGTGAGATGTAGTCATGTCATAACGTTATCTTCTGTATTTGTGTTGACCTATGTGACATTTGGATGCTCGGAAGCAGAATTAATAGAATTCATCATCATCTTCAATTTTTATCACCCCTCCATGAAACGTAAAAGCTACAATACACAAGGAAAGTTGAAATTTCTTTGATGCATAATATTTAAATGGGCACAAGACAACAAAAGGTTTTGTTGACAATACCTGACACACACTTCATGAAAAGCACATTAATTTGCAAAGAATTCATTACCTGCAACTTAGAGATTTCCTGGCTCCTATTAAAGCAGGTATTGATTTATTGATAGACTTCCCTTGGCAGTATCCCTCCCTCTTCCCACTTTGTCACCTTTGATTCTCTACTCCTCCACCTCTTTGCAGTCCCTTTCTCGTCATTCAGTTCTCACCTGACCTGGCAAACTGTCTGCTCCCCCCAGGCCTTGCACACAGAGATTCATTCCTCCTTGGCCTCATATCATAAGACCATAAAGAAATAGCAACAGGAGCAGGCTACTTGTCCCCTCGAGCCTGCTCCGCCATTCAATAGAATCATGGCTGATCTAGCATTCCACATATCCACTTTCCTGCCCTTTCTCTGTAACCCTTAATTCCCCAACAGATCAAGAACCTATCTATCTATCTCAGCCTTAAATATACACAAGGGCTCTGCCCCCACAGCTCTCTGTAGCAAGGAGTTCCAAAGACTTATAACCCTCAGATGAAATTCCTTCACATCTCAGTTTTAAATTGGCACCCCTTTATTCTAAGAGTCTGCCCTCTAGTCCTCGACTCTCCCTGTAGACTCATGCCACCAAGCCCAGCCTTGGCTGCAGGCTTACTCCACTTCTTCCAACACACCACCACCTCCCCCCGACCCCCACAACCTTGATTGATTTGATTCTTCCAGGTAATTTGGCCATTTTTTGGAACTATTTCACTCACCATCCCTGTGTGTTCTGAGCATAGATGTGAAATCAGTTCCACATCAATGTCAATATCTTCCGAAGAGGTGAACTCTGCACCACTTGGCTCATCACTGCCTCAGGGTGTTGGGGTGGATAATAAAGGCTACCTTTGCTAGCAATTCCCCCTCTTCATCAAGACTGAATTTAAAAAGCACGGCGAGGCTGGCGCTTACTTGAAGTAGAACATTTATAATTCAACTCTGGTGTATTTTCTCATAAAACTACCTTAGTCTCTCTAGGCCTAACACACCTTTTAATTTGAATAATCCCAGTTTGTGCCTTGGAGAACATTACCACCTTCTAAACTCACAACCTTTGCCATGCAGATGGGCAGAAGCAGTAGGTGGATTGAAATACCACCCACCCCGCAAGTCCCCCTCCAAGCCACGCCCCATTCTGACTTGGAACTAGATCAGTGTTAATTCTCGATCACTGGGTCAAAATCTTCAAACTCCTTCCCTTACAGCACAGTCACTATTCCCACATCCCAGAAGGTAGTACAATACCACCTTCAAGGGCAACTGGGGACAAGCAATAAATGTCAGCTTAGCCAATGATGCCAACATCTCGTGAATGAAAGTCTAACTGGCTATCCACCTGCTGGATCCAAATCCACCTCCGCAAGATCACTCGGAGGCAGGAATATATAACCAGTTACAACCTTGCTAGCAGCTCTGCTTCCTAATACACCTCATTCTACCTGGAAAACAGTCAGCACATTAAAAAAAAAATCAGGGCAGGCTAATGTGCTAGCTAGTCTTTTCCTGACCATCACCTTTCCACAAACACAAGTTTCCTGACTTGAGTAAGGCTCATCAGAAACTGTATATCAATCATTCCCAAAAAACTCACACCGCTCTGTTAACTGCATACCTTTATCGTCACTGAGTCCTAGCTGACCACAGTTATTCCTCCCCCAGCCAAACACTGCCCCCGACAGCGACAGCGTGAAGCTGTGGGTCCCTCCTGTAGCGATCTGAGCCAGTGGAATCCCAGTCAGAGACTTGACACACTGGGGGCTGGTCTGAGAGGGATAACTTTTCCCCAGGCCCAACTGGCCATGAGCATTCTGGCCCCAAGCAAAGAGACGGCTATCTAGAGGAAAAGAAAACAAGAACAAAACCACGAACTGAAGCAACAATTCTCCATCAACATTACAGAAATATAGCATTAGCTTCTGACATTCAACCGGAGGTTGCACGTGAAAGCAGGAATTATTTTGACCTTCCATATCAGTGAAAAGGGCATGACCGGTATCTTTTAAACTCCTCTACCATTAACCGTGAATAGAAACCAGAACGGCAACTTCCCCCCCACAGTGGTCGAGAACGCCCTCGACCGTGTCTCCCGCATTTCCCGGAACACATCCCTCACGCCCCGTCCCCGCAATAATAACCAAAAAAGAATCCCTCTCGTCCTCACATACCACCCCACCAACCTCCGGATCCAACGCTTCATCCTCCGACACTTCCGCCATCTGCAATCAGACCCCACCACCAAAGACATTTTTCCCTCCCCCCCCCTTATCTGCCTTCCGGAGGGACCACTCCCTCCGCGACTCCCTTGTCCGCTCCACACTCCCCTCCAGCCCCACCACACCCGGCACTTTTCCCTGCAACCGCAGGAAGTGCTACACCTGCCCCCACACCTCCTCCCTCACCCCAATCCCAGGCCCCAAGAAGACTTTCCACATCAGGCAGATGTTCACCTGCACATCTGCTAATGCGGTATACTGCATCCGCTGTACCCATTGTGGCTTCCTCTACATCGGGGAAACCAAGCGGAGGCTTGGGGACCGCTTTGCAGAACACCTGCGCCCAGTTCGCAACAAACAACTGCACCTCCCAATAGAGAACCATTTCAACTCCTCCTCCCATTCCTCAGATGACATGTCCATCCTGGGCCTCCTGCAATGCCACAGTGATGCCACCCGAAGGCTGCAGGAACAGCAAATCATATTCAGCCTGGGAACCCTGCAGCCCAATGGCATCAATGTGGATTTCACAAGCTTCAAAATCTCCCCTCCCCAAACCGCATCCCAAAACCAGCCCAGCTCATCTCCACCTCCCTAACCTGTTTTTCCTCTCACCTCAAGCCACACCCCCATCTCCTAACATCATCCTGCCCCGTTGACCTGTCCATCCTCCCTGGACTGACGTATCTCCTCCCTACCCCCCTACCTACACTCACCTTTACTGGCTCCATCCCCGCCTCTTCGACTTGTCTGCCTCCTCTCCACCTATCCTCTCCTCTATTCATCCTCTATCCGCCTCCCCCTCTCTCCCTATTTATTTCAGAACCCTCTTCCCTTCTCCCATTTCTGATGAAGGGTTTAGGCCCGAAACGTCAAGTTTTCCTGCTCCTATGATGCTGCTTGACCTGCTGTGTTCATCCAGCCCCATGCTTGTTATCTCGGTAAAAGATGTTTATTACCCAGGTAGGCATCACCCATTTTACACTCTCATCTAACGTACAATTTACCCATTGAGATTTAAGACAATAGCATTGCTACAGGTAATGGGAGATGGGATTGGCGTGGGGGAGGTGGGGGGGGTGGGGAGGTGTTGTTGCACCTTCACAGCAGTGCTCTGGACTGGCAGAGCAAAATCACTTATTGTACAACCTACCGGTTTGCTTGGAAACTACAATTTTGGCTGATTCAACAGCACAAGGTCAAAGACTGAAGCTGCCCCTCCACCATACGTGTTACTCAGACCTCAGAGGTGGTCATAGCTCAGTGTCTCGGTGAGGTTAGTTAGTGCATTCAGACCATACGGAGTTACCTTTAGTAAGTGCCATGCAATGCCAGCTTCCGCAAGTGACCTGTATGACCACGCATCCATTCAACGTCCGGACTAACCTGGAGAAGAAAAGCTCACTTAAAGTCAAAGAGAGAACGGGAGATTTAAAAAAAAAAAGAGAGAAAGAAAATCATGTCTGCAAAGATTTAGCCTCAATGAGTATTCTTGATGCAATCAGCACTCACCCTCACTAAGGAAGAAATAGGACAGCAGACTCTGGTGTTCACATGCACAGCTGAACAACAGAAATAAAGCGACGCTGTCCAGTGTGCACTGTTATTTCATAAGCTTCACTGCCAAGTTTCACAGCAGTCAAAAACACAGAATAGGCATAACAGTTCAGTCCTTATTACTTATTCAACACACCAGAATTAAAAGGATTTCAATGAAATTCAAACAATAGAATCACACCCCACTTGGAGTACTGACAGCAGATCTAGGCGTCACACCTTAGGAAGGATATACTGGCCTTGGATGGAGAACAATGTAGGTTTACAAGAACGATACCCAAACTTCAGAAGTTAAGTTATGAGGAGAGATTACACAAATTAGGCCTGTTTTCTCCAGAGGTTAGAGGTATAAAGGGTGAGGTGATTGATGTCTTCAAGTTATTAACAGGAAAACACAGGGTAGATAAAGGTAAACAATTTCTATTGGTTGGGAATCCTGGAGCTAGGGGGCATAGTCTGAGAATTAGGGCCAGGACGCGCAGGAGAAATATTAGGATGCACTTCTACACACAAAAGGTCGTAGAGGTTTGGAAGTCTCTTCCACAAATGACAGTTAATACCGGATCAGTTGTTAATTTTAAATGAGATAGATAATTTTTTTGTGAAGCAACACAGTACTAAGGGATATGAGGCAAAAGGTAGATACTTGGGAGTTAGGCCACAGGTTGGCCAATGATCTCACTGAAGGGCAGAACCGAAGTCATGTTGAGGTTGTATAGGAGATTGGTGAGGCCTCTTCTGCAATACTATGTCCAGTTCTGGTCGCCCTGTTATGGGAAGGATATTATTAAGCTGGAGAGGGTTCAGAAGAGATTTACCAGGATGTTGCCACGTATGGAAGGTTTGACTTATAAAGAAAGGCTGGATCGGCTGGGACTTTTTTCACTGGAGTATGGGAGGTTGAGAAGCGACCTTATAGAAGTTTATAAAATAATGACAGATATAGATAGGATTAATCCTAAGTGACTTTTTCTTATGATGGGAAATTTTAAGACTGGGGGCATATTTTTAAGGTGAGAGGAGAGAGATTTTAAAAAGACACGGGAGCAAATTTTTTACACTCAGAGCGGTTTGCATTTGAATTGAACTTCCTGAGGAAGTGGTTGATGTGGGTACAATTACAATGTTTAAAAGACATTTGCATAAATACATGAATAGGAAAGGTTTGGAGGGATGTGGGCCAGGAGCAGATAGGTGGGACTAGTTTAGTTTGGGATTATGTTTGGCATGGACTGGTTGCACCAAAGGGTCTGTTTCCCTGCTGTATGACTCTATAATAGGCTTGAGGGGCTGAATGGTCTACTCCTGTTTCTATGTTTTATACATGCCCACCACAATGCACTATTCAAGTTACAATATTAAACATGGTGTAAGCAGGCATTGAATGTCTGCAGCACACAACATAGTATTGAAGACTGTCCGGTACCTTGGTATTCGGATAGTCTCCTCAGTGGAATCGATCCCTAGTTGACCATCTCTTCCTGCTCCCCATGAAAAGACCTGACCTTGGTCATTGAGGGCAACAGTGTGGGCTTCTCCACAAGCTGTGCGGACAATCGTCTGGGCATCTAGTGCTGCAACTTGTTCTAATGAAAATGGAAAAGGTTAAAGGTGAGCATCAAATTATGTCAACTCAAGGCTAGCCGGCCAGCTGTACAGAAGAAAATAGATAGGATAGTTCATGAGATAAGATGACTTTGGAGAAAACCGAAAGCAATCTTTGCACATACAAAATTCATTTTCTGCTGCTTCTATACATATAGTCCATAAATAGTGTCTCAGCACAGATTGTGCCAACTGATTCCCATTATGCAGTGAGGGTCGATTAGTATATAACAAGGATTACAAGTTAGAAGCTCTTGAACAGCATGTACTCACTTTACCTTTAAATATCATTGCCATGGGGAGATCCGAACCCAACAATTCAAAGTTCTGAAGTGATACATTTCCCAAGTTCTTCCCAATGAGCAAGAAACTCCTAACATATTTCAAAAACATTCAGACACTCCGACAATTGAGGCTCAGCCGTCTCAAACCTCAGACACTGTATGGGGCAGCCCAGTGTCCAGAGCTTGCAACTTGACCCACCGTCACCAAGGCAAGCTCACGGCTACGGGAAAAGGCCAGAAACTGAAGCCTGGAATCCAAGTCTTACCACCTTCTGCCCTGCTTTCAAAATCTCCTCAGAAAACATTTTTGTTTTAAGTAGTGTTTAGCCCTTACCACCGTACTCCCTCCAAATACTCCCATAGGAGGTACTATTCATCCAGAGGCTTCACCAGGTGACCTCCAGCTATGACTGTGCACCCACCATCTCTATCCCCACTCACTTGCTCTCATCTCACTAGGTACCCAATACATCCATCCACATTGTACACCGCTTTCCAAATCCAGTCAGAAAGTGAATACACATATCGTCTATTGATTTGATGACTCGTTTGTCCAAGAACAGCTTTATTCCCACAATAATCAGAAGAAAATTTAAGGGCCTTCAATTTTTCTCCTGTCTATATTACACGTAAAGAGGCAAAATGCCCCAAAGCTTTCTGCAAGATTGACTGACCATCAGAAAAAAACCTGACACCAAAACCAGAACAGAGACATTAACTCAGGTGACAAATATTTTCATCAAAAAAGGTAGATTTTTAAGGTACTTTTTGACAAAGACAGCGAAGTCACAAGCGAGTATCTCAAAGCTTATCCAGAAGGATATCAACAACTGTACTTGGAAATAAATGCTGAAAAGCTCCATTTTGAGATATAAAAGTCAGGTTGGACCAGTACAACTCGTTCTCAAATATTATTGTTTTTATCCTCTGGCCATACCTGGACAGCTGTATAAATGGCTACCAAAAGATCAGACAAAGGAAATCGGGGACGATATGTTCAGTGAGATAAGAAATAAAGTGCTCACGTGATGGGGGCTCTGGGCCATGGAGAGAGCAATGGGCAGAATAAGTGTCACTGAACAGTTATGATGTGCAGGAACCGGTGTTGGACAGGGGTGGACAAAGTCAGATGTCACATGACACCAGGTTATAGCCCGCAGGTCAATGTGAAATCACAAGCTTTCACAGCAAAGTTCTTTTGTCAGTTAGTTTGGGAAGAGAAAAGGTGAACTGAATAGTGTGTGATTTAAGTTTTACCCGTAACCCAAAAACATGGGACCAGAAACTAACCGGGCGAGTCTTACAGCGCTATTACTGCAAAAGCAGGTAAGAGGCTAGGAACTCATATCCTGATGCCCCAAAGCCCATCCCCATTTACAAGGCACAAATCAGGAGTGTGATGGAATACTCCACACTTGCCTGGATAGGTGCAACTTCAACAAACACTCAAGAAACTTGATACCATCCAGGACAAAGCAGCCCACTTGATTAACACCAGCTCCACAAACATCCATTCCCGCCACCACCAACTTCAGCAGCAGGAGTGTGCACTACCTACAGGACGGACTGCAGAAATTCACCAAAGATCTTGAAACAGCACTTTCCAAACCCATGACCACTTTCATCTGGAAGCACAAGGGCAGCAGATACCTGGGAATACCACCAACTGCAAGTTCCCATCCAAACCACTCACCATCCTGACTTGGAAATACATCACCGTTCCTTCAGTGATGCTGGGTCAAAATCCTGGAATTGCCTCTGAAGGCATTGTGGGTTTATCTTCAGTAAATGGACTGTAGCAATTCAAGAAGGCAGCTCCCCACCACCTTCTTAGCAGCTGTAGATGGGCAATAAATGCTGGCCAGCCGGGGATGCCTACATCCTGTGAATGGATGAATTTTTAAATTTTCATTGCACCTTTAGACTGCCCAATGTTTGGTCTATTTAGAAGCTGCTGTAAAAACAGGTACATATTAACGCATGTTGCTATCAATTCATTTCCCTACAAACAATACAATATCAGTCATTATCTGCCAAAAAACTTTAAATTAGAGGGTGTACTCTACCTTAACAATGGCTGATCTTCAATGAGCATAACTTTTTCTCTAAAATTTGCTAACGGGATGTGAAGGCCTGCGTTCATTCCAAATTGTCCTCGAGGTGGCTGTAAACGAGCTACCTTTAGTTATTAAAATTCATTCATGGAATGTGGGTGTTGCTAGCTTGGTCAGCATTTACTGCTCATCCCCTAGCCTAGGGCATCAAATTACAATTTTAAAGACTGAGATTCCTAGATTTCCATTTGGTAAGGACCATTGAATGAATTGAGGTGAAGTCATGCTCTCTCAGAATGCCTTAACAGCCTCCATTAGACCATAAGACTATCAGTGGAAGGAGCAAATGTATGCCATTCAGCCCATTGAATCTGCTTTACAATTCAATAAAGTAACAGCTGATCTGATAATCCTCAACTCCACTTTCGCACCTCTGTCTTCTATCAGTTAGCCTATCCTCTATCTATGCTAATTATACTACTTCCAACATCATGGGCTCTTTCTTATTAAGTAGCCTAATGTGTGATACTTTATCAAACGTCTTCTGAGAATCCACATATATTACATCCACTGCTTCCTCTTTCCTGCTTGTTAACTCCTCAAAAAAATTCTAATATGTGTCAGGTATCATTTGTCCTTCATGCAGCCATATTGAGTCTGCTTGATCAGACTAGGTATTTCTAAATGCTCTGCTGTCATATTCTTGTAATAGACGCTAGTGTTTTCCCTATAACAGATATTAAGCTAACTGGCCTACAGTTGCCTGTTTTTCGTCTCCTTCCCTTTTTAAATAAAGAGTGTTACGTTGGCAGTTTTCCAGAATCTAAGCATTCCAGGAAGATTCCTACCAGTACATTCTCGACCTCAGCGCTTTAATATCCGAGGATGCATCCCATCACATCCAGGGAACCATCTTTAGCACTTTTTCTCCTGTGCTCGTTATTGTATTCATTTTATTTCCTCATCTTGCCCTTGAATATTTGGTAATTTTGGCTTGCAATTCGTGTCTTCTACTGTGAAAACTGATGCAAAGTATTTATTCAATTCTGTCATTGTCCATTTCCCCATTATGATTTTCCCAGATCATTTTCTAAGGGGCCTACATTCACTTTGGCTTCTCTCTTTCTTTGTACTTAACTGACTAGACTGTTCTTGTCCCAATCAAGCGGACAGGGGTGGGAGAGAATTCCGATAAACAATTGTGAAGAGTAAGCTTGTTTACTTGGGAGAGGCGAAACTCCGAGGCGATTTAACTGAAGCCGTCTAACAGGACTTACTGCATTGATCTAGCAAACATCATTCAGGTCAAAAACAAGAAGAAAAGTGAAACAGTGTAGTATTCCTCAATCAAGATGACATAAACAGATCATTATTTCATTAGATAACAAGGTGTGGATCTAGAGGAACACAGCAGGCCTGGCAGCATCAGAGGAGCAGGAAAGCTGATGATTCGGGTCGGGACCCTTCTTCAGAAAATGATTTCATTATTTCATCAGTGTGTGCGCAGGTTGCTACTGCATTTCCCACAGCATGACAATAGTGGACTATACCTCACGTACTCAACTGCAGGCGGACACCCCAAAATCATGAAAGGTGCTATTCAAATGTAAATTCTTGTTTTCTCATTGCACAAGACCTAGTAACATCTGGAAACAAATAGTACAGCAAAAGAAATCCCCATGGATTTAAACGGATTGAAGAAATATTTGGTAAGTTTACTCAAGTCTCTGAGCGATATGGTGACATGACAGGTGGGCATTGATGTATCAAAAATAGACGAACAGAAACAGAAAATTCGGGGGGTGCGGACAGAGAAGGTGAGAAACACAGTCAAAGACAGAATTTTACTAATTCCACTGGAGGTGGATCTGAAGCCATGAGGAGGGGCATGAAAATTGTATTAAAACATGACAGAATCGCTCTGTGGCAACTGCTGCTTTTGCTTTCAGCTTTTTCAAAGAGCTTGTATTGGCTGAATGGGTCAAATGGCCTTCACCTGTGCTTTGATGGAACTCGGCATCTTTGATGATCAATGATGGAACCTGGGCTTTAGAAAATGATGTATTACAGATGTGACAATTTATTGCAGTCAATGGAATGCAGAATAATTTGGGGGATTTTCTGCTTATATGACAGCAAATGTAAAGTTCCTGTTCAGTTTGGCAATTTTTAAACAAACTCACAACAAATTTATACTGGGCACATGCCAGGCATTTCAACAAGTCAGTAAACAGTTGGCATAGCAACGGCAGAATGTAGAAATACCGCATGGCGCAAGAGCGATGCCAAGATAAGATGTGATGACAACAGAAAATACCTCTACAAAAAGAATTCAAGGGCTAAACTGTGTTCTTTGGTTCCAAGGGGGAATTCACAAAATACTCACCTTTCCAACACTGAATTGATTTCATGTCAGCTTTTCTCTGAAAATGCCGCAGAGGTTTGATGAAGTGGGTATAGAGATGTTGCCAGTTGTGAGACTATCTAAAACCAGGATGCCAGGGCATTGGAGAATGTCCAGCTCGTGGCTGATACCATCCATCGCCTGGCTATGGCAGTGTTTGGACCCGATGTCATGTACCAGTCAGAGGATGCTCAGGTATGTGGTCGAATCCCATCGGCGCATACCGCTGCTCAGACAGAAAACCACATTGGTCCCCAAGGTCCTGAACCTCCCTCAGGAACCCAAGCCCCACAACCTGAGCACCTCTCAGCTGTGTGCAACGTGTCTTTCTGTCTCTCAAAGAAGCACTTCTTTTGTACAAGCCGCTGCTGCAAACCATCTGCCTCAACTCCTACGTCAGTCGACAGAACACACCTCGGCATGCTTATTTACCGCGAGGGGGTGGGATCCCCAAATGGAGGGCTCCCTAGGCAGGAGTCCACCCTCCTTCCATTGGGAACCTGGGGTGAATGTTCCCTAGGTACGAGGCTGGAAAAGGACAGCAGGTCAGACAGCATCCGAGGAACAGGTATGTCAACATTTTGGGCCGAAACCCTTCACCAAGTGAAAGGTGTCACACACAGCATTCCTTACAATCTCAGATTGCGGTGTGGTTCACTCCCAGCCCACCCGTTTATTTTGTAGTGCTGTGCAGTTTGTGAAGCACGCATATATTGGCTGTGGGTGTTTGCATTCCCTTTTTTTTAGTGATTTGAAAAAGCTTTTGTTGTATTTTTGGTTGCACTTCAGCCCCACGCTCCCGATCTTTGGGCACCCGGCGCAGAGAGGTGCGGACAGATTGGAGGATTACCCTATGGGTCTGCTCCTGGGCCTGGCCAGGCTGGCTGTAAAAAGAGGTCCAGGCACCAGACTATGGAGAGAATCATCTCTGCCAAGTGCCTGCCCCTTTTCCATGGTCACATTCATGCCTGGATCTCCTTGGGGAGGGAGCATGTGGTGTCCATCATGATGCCTTCAAAGAAAGGTGGGCACCAGCGGGGATGGAGTGCTTTATTTCTCCCTCCACCTCCAATTTCAATTAGTCCCTTCCGGCTCTCCCTCCCACCTCTTCACCTTTGATTGCCCATAATGGACCTTGCTTGTAAGTATTCAGTTGGATACACGAGTGTTTTTACTAGTGGTCACTAGTTACCAAAAAGAAAAATGTCACGGTGACTTTGGTGGTGGTAAGGTGCTCAGTTATGTGTGATAGCATTTCTGGGTAGAGGATAAGAAAGCAGGACATCAGTGGACGTCCAGCTCACAGCTGATGGCATCTATTGTCACAAGATGGCAGAAGTCGGCATTGTGGTAACAGCTGTCCAGTGATTGGTAGCTTTGCAAAGATCAGCCTTTTGGTTTCTCAATCCTCTTCACACTTGTAATGAGCTAAATAACTTTTCTTTCCAAAATTATTTTCATGACATCAGGACGCCCCAAAGAGCTTTACAGCCAATGGTGTACTTTTGAAGTGTCTGTACCATTGTGACAGCATAAAGATGCTCCCATGGCACTAGCAGGGGAATAAATAAATGGTCAGGAAACCAGGGAGAACATCTCCTCTCCTCAAATAATCTCCTCAAAACTGACGCAGAGAAAATGGAAACAGACTTGTGTGTTTACTCAAAAACAGACAGGGCCTCAATTTAACGTCTCATTCAAAAGAAGGCAACTCTGACAGAGCAGCTCCCCCTCAGTACTGCACTGGAGTGATATTCTAGAAGTTTCTGGAATAGGGGTTGAACCCTCAACCTGCATGCTGCGGGACAAGAGGGCTACTAACTGAGCAATATGCAAGTCATTCATTGGATTCAACATTTGCTGGAAACACACAATTGTTGTTTGGTAATTTGTCAGATAAATCCTTGTTTCAGCCAGCCAATCTCAAATTGGGAGTGGGAGGGAAGGGAGAGGGGATAGGAGTCGAGAGTTTGGGGCTGTTTCCACAGTCTGGACTATGAAGCTTTCCACAACATGGCCACCCAGAACGTGAAGAAGCAATTTTGCTACAGGAAGTCCAAACTCAAAGTGTGACACTGAGATATGGCAAGTCAGAAATGCAGTAGAAATTAAACTCTTCACAAAAGAAACACCCCATAGGTAGATTAAGGTTAGGTCATATATGACGGGAAAGACATTGCAACAGGAATACGCCAGTCAGCTCCTTAGGCTTCCTTGGTCATTCACTTAGATCATACACCACTGGCACCTCAATTACAGTTACGTACATTCACACAAAAAAGTCATTGATTTTTCTCTAGTTAGGGAATCAAATCAAGCTCAGTACTGAAAGCTTAAATGATCTAACCACTCACAGGGTTCTTACTAGTCACAGAAAATGTCCAATAGAACCAGGTGAGGCAGATCATTCCAAGTGTAAGTGACACAATGCACCAATAAGTTGTGTTTATAGTCTGTTTTCGTGCTGTATGACTCTCTGACATTAAAGTTGGAAAATGTTGCAAGGTGCTTCTCAGGAGCATCAAAAATAAAACTGAGATCATATGGCAGGGCTTCCCAAAGTGGGGTCACATGCTGACATTCTGGGGTCATGAACTAAGTGGCAATAATGACTGCCATGCAGCTCTGACTGTATTGCAACACCTGTGCTCCCTCTCTAGCAGGTCCCTTGTCTCTTAGCTCTCACCAACTTGAGAATTTTCAAGCCTCAAAATAGGGCCACAGTGGAATATAGTTTGAGAAATACAGCCATGACGAGATTTAGGACAGCTGTGCAAAAGCCTGGACAAGACAAGTAGGTTTTAAAGCCACATCTTCAAAGGAGGTGGGAGAAGTGAGGGCTGCGGACATCATGGAAAAAATTCTAGCGCTTAAGAGCTTCAGCACCTCAAAGCACGCCAGTCAATGGTGGAGTAATTAAAATCACGCATGAACAAAAGGCAGGAACTGGAGACATACAGAGATCTCCATGGATTGCAGGGACAGGGAGACCACCGAAATAGGGAGAGATTGGAAAACGAGGCTTAACCAATCAAGCACAGATTTCACAAGTGTCTCTTGGGTAGGCAGCTGCATTACAGAGAGAATAATTATTTCTGCAGCATATTGGGGAGGTGATGGCCTGATGGTATTATCGCTAGACTATTAATCCAAAGATCCGGCTAATATTCCGGGAACCTGCCTTTGAATCCTGCCATGGCAAATGGTATAATCTGAATTTTTTTTTAAAATCTGGAATGAAGAAGCTAATGATGACCATGAAGCCATCATCAGTTGCTGGACAAACCTATCCAATTCTCTAATGCTCTTCAGGTTACTGCCATCCTTACCTGGTCTGGCCAACTTGCAATGCCAGGCTATTAACTGCTCTCTGGGCAATTAGGCATGGGCAATAAAAGTTGGCCTTGCAGTTTGCTCGCGTCCCATGAATGAATTAAACAAATTCTAAAAGAATTTCTCACCACTCTTTAACCTTAGGAGTCTCAAAACAAAAAAAAAAAGCCACATTTGCTGCGCTCCTGTCCATTTGTGGAAAGTACATCAAAACTGACGCAGAGAAAATGGAAACAGACTTGTGTGGTCATTACCTGGACTGTAACCTGCTTTCTCGTGGCCCAGCTGTCCCCAGATGTTTGAGCCACATGTGTAGACACTTCCGTCTTGTAGAACGAAAGCCGTATGGTACCTCCCGCAGGACACCTCTCGCACGGTTTTACCGCTGAAGAATGAAGACGTCCTTGGCTGAACAACTATGTTCTCCTGTACGTCACCCAGCCCCAGCTGCCCCAAATTGGTATGACCCCAACATAACAACTGTACTTTTGAAGTCATGGTTTCTGGAATTCTCCTGAAAAACAAAGGGGGGGGTAAACAAAAAAGGAGTCAGATTATGTATGCAGGGATGTATAATTTTGGATTAAATGCAGAAGTGGATGAGAATCAGGCTATAAAAAGGTAATCCCACATGCAAACTCCACTGAACAAGTGATTCAGAACCATGGTGTTACACATAGAACCAAAATTAGTTTCCAACCACGTAACACCTCCATCACCAAGATCAGCTGCTTCCATCACCCAACTTTTTTTTTAAACATTTTTTCATGGGACTTGAGCATCACTGCCTAGGCCACCATTTATTACCCATCCCTGGTTGCCCTTGAGAAGGTGGTGGTGAGCTACCTTCTTGAACCGCAGCAATCCATTTGGTGTAGAAACGTTGTTAGGAAGGGAATTCCAAGATTTTGACCGAGTGAGACTGAAAGAACGACGATATATTTCCAAGTCCACCTCCAACTGCAGCTCCACCCAGAGTTTAGCTCAGCTACTGCTGTAACCCTTGTCCACACTTCTAAATCTGTGACAACTCCACTTTACATGGAATAGCTTATCCAAAACTCTGCTCCTGGCATCTTAACTCACACCAGATCTTGTTCACCCTGATTTACATTTGCTTGCAATACCCCAGTGTTAAAATGTTCACCCTCATTGGTGGGCCAAAGGGCCTGTTCCTGTGCTATACTGAATTGGTTTCAAATCCCACGATTTGCTTCATCCCTACATACTTACAGCCCGACAAGCTTCCATGATATCTGCACTTCTCCTAGTCTGACTTTTGATTTTAAATTGGGGATGCCACTCTACCACTGCTGGCTGTTCATTCAACCACCTCGGAAGTGCTCCTCACTGCCTGTCTCAGGCACATTCCTTCTTTATGACTTTAGTTCAAAAGGTACATTTTGAACAAACATCTGTTTATTTGTCCTAATATGGTAGCTCTTTATATGGTTTGGTGTAAACTTTTTTTTGATTATAAAACGCCTTGTGATATTTCATCACAGGACTTCAAGTTGTCAGATCGCAAGCTCAGAAGCAGCAATGGTCAACACAGAGTCCTTTCTGCTCTTCCAGGTCATTTCCTTCTCTGTTCCTGCTCTCACTGTTCTTGGTGAGGGACCACAACAATTTTCATGCCTCAAAACGAGATCACAGTGCGAAAAGGTTTGGGCAGCAGTATCTTATTATGTTGCAGGTGCTATATAAATGTAATGCTGCTGTTATTGTATCATCATCCTTCGAAGTTTCATCCTTTTAGCACAGTTTACCTTCTGAAATTACTCTCTGCAACTTTTCACAAACGCTAAAGGAATCTCGTTCTTATATACTGCTTTAAAGAGAGTATTTGGAATGTGGTGGGCTGAAAGAAGAAATCATGGAGGGACTGCATTTAAACAGCATTTCTGGTAACCGCAGGGCATCCCAAAGAGCTCTACAGCCAACATGCTACTTCTGAGGTATAATCATGGTTATAATGTAAGAAAACATAGCAACCAATTTACGCACAGCAAAATCTTATGAACAGCAATGAGATGATGGCTAAAGTTTGAGAAGATTTGTCGCTTGAGGTGTGAATGAGGTTGTAGACATGTCACCAAGCCAATGGGCTTGGTTGCAAATATTTCATCACCCTGCTAGGGTGTGCCTCCGGTGAAGTGTTAGTGTTCTGTCCCACTTGATATTTATACGCCTCAGTCTGTTGGAGTGTTTTGGTACCACTTCCAGTTCTGTTTCTCAGTGGTTTGTATACAGAGTCTAATTCAATGTGTTTGTTGAAGGAGTTCCAGTTCGAATACAAGGTCTCCAGGAATTCCCTGGCATGTCTGTTTGAATAGAATAGAATAGAATAGAATAGAATCCCTACAGTGTGGAAACAGGCCCTTCGGCCCAACAAGTCCACACCGAACCTCAAAGCATCCCACCCAGACACATCCCCCTACAACCCACCTAATCTACACCTCCCTGAACACTACGGACAATTTAGCATGGCCAATCAACCTAACCTGCACATCTTTGGACTGTGGGGGAAACCAGAGCACCCGGAGGAAACCCACGCAGACACAGGGAGAATGTGCAAACTCCATACAGACATTCGCCCGAGGCTGGAATCGAACCCGGGCCTCTGGAGCTGTGAGGCAGCAGTGCTAACCACTGTACCACCGTGCCGCCCCATGCAATTATGGGTGTGTTGTCCCAGTCAAATTCATATCTCTCGTTGTCCATGTGTAGCGAAACAAGTGAGAATTGGTTGTGTCGCTTGGTGGCTAGTTGGTGTTCATGTATCCGTATTGTCAATTTTCTTCTAGTTTGGCCTATGTATTGTTTCTTACATTCCTTGCATGGTATTTTGTATATTACACTGGTTTTGGGATGAGATGATGACTGACTACTCTAAGTGTTGGTTGAATGAGGTTAGCCAGGACACCACAGAGAATCCTTCCACTCTTTACTGAGTACTGTTGTGTATGTCTCAGGCCCCCCATGAAGGAACAGGTAGGACCACATTTCAATCTTTCATCCAACAAGGGCAACAAGCTGTCTCTGCAGAACCTCTTCACACACGCTCTCAAATGCTAAAAACCCCACTCATTACTTGAACAACTTTTTAAAATCCATTCATCTGTGGCTTGTGTGCATCAAAAGGCAACGCCACATCTATTGCTCATCCCTAGTAGCCCTTGAGAAGGCAGTAGTGAGCCATCCTCTGTTCCACCCTACTGTACAAGGACCAGTTAAGTCAGTGAACTGAACAGATAGCATGTGGTTCAGAATAAAGGCAAGACTACTGGTTTCACTCCTGTTCTGACTGGGCTGGGCTTGGATCTGTTCATTCATTCTGCCTCCAAGATCGAAAGGCAATGACAAACCATCAGTGACAAAAACAAAAATGCCAAGAAAAATTTCAGGACAAAGCATCAGTGGACAATGAGCTAAGGAACTGACATCAGACAGAGCACATTTGATATGATTTGATTCCATGTGGCACACAGTGCTGAGAGAGGGAAAGATTTAGGATTTTGACTGGCATTGGGACTGTGGATATACACACATTGCATGGACTGTAGTGATTCCTTCTTTAAGAGAAAGGAAGTGAACAAGCTCATTGTGGTTCCACTTGGCTCCACAGAGGATACAGCTTGCAATGGAAAGTTGGAAGCAACTCAACCCTCTGTGGCAAACTCTGTAATTGAAGACCTTGAACCAAAGGCTCCAATACCCCAAAATATCACTAATGCAGTTAACCTGGCTCATTAAATAGAATCCTAAGACTAGATGAGTCATTGTACATTAGAGATTCTTCTAGCCGGAACTGCAGATCAACCAATATTTAGGGCAGCCACAGCTCAGTTCTCACAACAGATCAACTGCATGTATTCAGCTGAACGGAACTCAAATTTCTACGCACTCTTTGGCAATCTCCGAACCTTCCCTCTCACCAACCTGTGTCTTAAAATGTCTGGATTCAGGCAAGTGAGGTGCACCCCTATAGAAAATGAGCTTGCCCTTGAAATAAAGGTGTGTGATAATGTATGTGTAACTTCTTTTACTCTTTAGACTTTCACAGGATGTGTGTGTTGTTGGCAAGGCCAGCATATTTTGCTGATCTCCAATTGCCCTTGAATCAGGTGGCCATTTCAGAGGACAGTTATGAGTTAACAACATTGCTATGGTTCTGGAATCATATAGAGTCATACAACATGAAGCAGACCCTTCAGTCCAACTAGTGCATGCCAAACATAATCCCAAACTAAACTAGTCCCACCTGCTCCTGGCCCATATCTCTCCAAATCTTTTCTATTCATGTCCTTATCCAAATGTCTTTTAAACATTGTAACTGTGCTCCCATCCACCACTTCCTCAGGAAGTTCATTCCACACGTGAACCACTCTGTATAAAAGAACCCTCGTATCTTTTTAAATCTCTCCTCTCATCTTAAAAATATGGCCCCTAGACTTGAAATCCCTCAGCCTAGGGAAAAGACGTCTTCCATTAACCCTATCTATACCCCTCATAATTTTATAAACTTCAATAAAGGTCACCTCTCAACCTCCTATGCTCCAGTGAAAGAAGTCCCAGCCTTTCTTTTATAACTCAAACCATCCATACCCAGCAACATCCTGGTAAATCTCTTCTGATCCCTCTCTAGCTTAATAATATCCTTCCTTTCACAGGGAGACCAGAACTGGACACAGCACTCCAGAAGAGGCCTCACCAATGTCCTGTACAACCTCAACACAACTTTCCAACTCCCAGACTCAAATGACTGTGCAATGTAGGCAGGTGTGCTAATTGCCTTAAGTTGCCTGTATGGGTAAGGAGGGCAGATGTTTTTCCCCTAAAATGACATTAATGAACCTGATGGGTTTTTACAATAATCAACGAGCCTGTTCACCATCTACAAAACCTGTAGCTTTACATTATTTGCCAATGCCTGGAAGTCTGGGTTGTAGTTTGATGGCCATCAGTCATATATAGTGTATATACAGAGCGGCAGACACAATACCTGATTACCTTCATTTGGGAGAGCCCTGTCTCACAATATGTAAGGTATGTGGAACCAAATAAGCTTTCACTTTAAAAGCACAGGGTGATAAAAGCAGGCTTTTTTTGTTTATGAGTCTCTAAACATTGTTGTTCCTTGATCTGACTTTCATTTCAATATAAATTTTACATATTCATCATCTCTCTATCAATTCCACTGCTTTTTACATCAAACGCCTGAGGAAAATTTGGTAGTCAACCCAACAATGTCTACTTGAAGGAATGGATTTGAGACAAACATAAATCATTTGCTCCAGCACATCTAATTAATGGGAACAGGCCTTTCAACCCATTGAGTCTAGCCCACCATTCAATATGGTTGATTAAGTACCAATGCTTTTTACTCATCCAATTCCCATCATTCTTTTACGCCATCGGTAATCAAATTTCTATCTTAGATTCCTGAAATTGACTCTTAAATTCTTCAGGCGCGCACAGAAGTTCTTGGGTGGAACCATTTCTCTTTGTTGTTGATTTAATTCTTGTGTTTTCTCCAGACTCAGGAAGTGTTGCAGCATTCATTCATTTTTAAAAAATCAGGAGGACCACAGACCCAGTTTCCATCACAGCACTGATCATATGTGCTAAGTCTCTGTCTTCTCCCTGCAGTTCCTGATCAGTAGTGACATTATGTCTGTGAGGAAGCCAAAAATCGAGCAACCACACATTGTCTGCTAGTTCACTGAAGTGACGACTTCAGGCTTAAGATCAAAAAATCTTTGCAGTACCATCCCTCATGTCAGTGTGGAGAATCAGTTCAATGTAGGCAGCATCGAGTTTGGTGAGTTGACTATTTAAATAAGCAGTGCTCTTGCTCAAACAGTGTTTACAACCTTAACAACTTTCATTACATGACAGAAGTTCTTAACTTTACCTACTAATGTTTGCTGGTGGTAGTAACTGCAAAAGAAGGGGAAAATCAAGATCATTTCTGCGATACGCAACAAAGCCCGCATTTGGGCCAAGGATTACTGATAGAACAATGGTTGTGATGGAAACCAGTTTCTTGATTGGAATGCTTTTCTCAAGCATGTACCTTCTGCATTTGTTGTAGATATCCTCATCTCTTGTTTTCTCTTTAAAGGAGCTAAAGGTGTCAAGATCCTCTTTAGTTGTCATGTCCTTAAAATGATCAGCTGGGCTGTTTTGGTCATGTCAATGAATTCATCAAACTGCAGTGAGAGACATCCACAGTTCTTCAGGTCCTGCTGAAAGGCATCATGGGATAAAGATTCCACTAAATCTGCTACGTGGAAGGACCAAATGACATGCTTTGGATTGCTGCCATCATTTCTTCTTTTATTTTCACATCTTTGAATTGCTTTTAATGACTTTGCCACCTGTGAATTATTTCCTGTGTTTGGACATACAATGGCAAACGTGAAACGATCTTTCAGTATAGACCTCACATTTTGCTGCTGGTTTTGAAATGACTATTGATCTTTCAAAATAGACCTTCAACTTTTGTTGTATGAAGCATGTTGTCTGCATCACTATGTAATGTCATTCTAAGTTCCACTTTTTAAACTTATCAATATGCTTGGGTACTTGTCAGGCAAACATTCTTCCCTGTTATGATTGTGAAAAGAAATTCATTTTTCCTTTCCACGCAGAAGTTGTACTTTTCCAGTTACTTTTTAGATGGCCCAATTTCATCATTCATCATTATTGGTAACCAGGGATTTTTTTTTTGCTGAGGTAAAAACCAAGATAGCACTAGCTACTAGCCCACAAATGAGAACACACCTTGAGATGGAAATGCACACTTTGTACACCAGATGTTGCAGAGTACCCTGTAGTTTGTTTTGACCTGCACAGTCCTCTGACAACTGCTGGAAAATGAAATTTAGGACAAGTGACACACACAGCTTAAAAGGGAAAGTGGCAATTGAATTCTCTATATAGTAGAATTCACATGGGGAGATGAAGGCGGAGAAAGAGATTAACTCTCCAAAACTGAGATGGGTCACTCAATGATAATCTATGGGTTGGAGACGACAGCAGTTGTGTGATGGAGAGCACACCACTTGCCTTGAAAGTGGAGTTCTCTGACACTAATGCAACAGCACTCAAGAATCTCGACAGAATCCAGAACAAAGCAGTTTACCGAGGACAAAGCAACCTACTTATAGATAGAATGGTAGTTCATAGAATCCCCAGAGTGTGGGAAAAGGCCATTCAGCCTAAAAGGTCCGCACCAACCCTCCATAGAGAATCCCACCCAAAAACATTCCCCTACACTATCCCTGTAACCCTGCATTTCCCATGGCTAATGCACCTACCCTACACATCCCTGAACACTGGACAATTTAGCATGGCTGTCGCCCAACACTGGAATCAAACCTGGGTCCCTGGCACTGCGAGGCAGCAATGCTAACCACTGAGCCACAATACCACCCTAAACTGGAGATCAGCATCTTACCCACTCCTTTAAGCATTCACTGACACTCAGTGGCAGCAGTGTGTACCATAAAGATGCATTCCAGCAATTCGCCTAGACTCTTCCAACAACACCTACCAAACCTGCAACCATTTCCACCAAAAACGACATCAGCAGTCCCATGCTGAGCACCAACCTAGAAGGTCCCTTTCAAGTCACACACCATTCTGGCTTGGCACCACATCATTTTACCTTCACTGCACCAAAGTCTTGGAACTCCTTTCCCTACAGTACTATGTCCCTCTTCATCAGATGGGCTGCAGCAACTGAAAAGATGGTTCATCACCCCACCTTCTCAAGAACCATTAAGCATGAACACCAAATATTAGCCTTGATCGCATCGCTTGAAAGAATTCAATAAAACATTAAGAGCTGCAAATAGCACAAAACGGATAGGTTCAAATGGGATGTGAGGAAAAAAATTAATGCAAAGGATGGTGGGAATCTGACTCTGGATGTGGTCGTTACTGACTAGTTCGGACTCAATGGGCCGAAAGGCCTTTTTGTGCTGGAGGCCTCTATGACTACGTGATCTAATATTCTCGCAATGAGAAGTGGGGCCCATATCGCAGAGAAGTGAATAACTTGAGCCCTCTTGATATAAACAGGAATGTAACCACTGCAATTATTTTATATATTAACAGAAGGATTTTTTTTGTCTCTGAATTATTTAAAATCAGGAGCAATTTCTGGATGAACCGACGATGTGGTTACAGTACTGTAACCCAACACAATCCTAAATATTAATGCCGTATTCCACCTAAACTGACCGATTTCAAAACAAGACGTGGAAATTCAGTAAGGAAGACACGAATTTACGTTAGAAGCCACTCTACAGTCTATTAAGTACAGTACTCTTCTTTGGAGTTTAGTCATTGTTACAATGTAGGATTTTGCGCGCGCACACCAGCACAGAGGTTTGATAAAGGATCAGCTATCTGAAGGGATAACACAGCGTGGAGCTGGAGGAACACAGTAGGCCAGGCAGCATCAGAGGAGCAGGAAAGCTGACGTTTCTGATTGGGACCCTGACTCAGCATCTGCAGTTCTTGCTATCTCAGATATCTGAAGGGTTTGGTCGAGGATTCATTGGTGGATCGGGACACTCACGTCTTCAGAATTTGGAGGGGGGGGGCTCTCTTACACTGCAGCAGTAGCGAGGGTCACAGCCTTTATTATACGGGTGAGGGTGGGGGGCAGGAGACTCTGGAGAAGGGCTCTCTCCCACAGGGTGAGCTGGTTGATCCCTGTGTCAAAACAGAAAACGAGACCTTTAAACAAAGTCCCCGTCTTGCACAGTAAACAAACTTTTGCTGGCTACATTATTGACACACTGTGACAGTCACAAAGGCTGCGGGCGGAGGGGGCGAAGAGACAGCGCTAAGCTATTCATTACAAAAGGGTTACAAAGTTACCTGAATGTTGCTCTTTCCCGATCGCTGTCAATTACCAGCGGAGACAGCCGAGATGGAGCAGGGACGGAGCTGGGGCTTGAGGGTAAAGGTTGCCCCTGACTCGGGCCCTGCTGCTTTGACCGGGGATCACCCGGTGGCGGGGAGGAGGGGCTGCTCAGCGCCTTTGTTACCGCACCGACCTCCCCCTCCCCTACCCCCACCACTTCCCAGAGCTCGCACCTGTCAATCACCAGCCCACCTCGTCCCGGGGCCCGGAGCCCGCACCGGACTCAGACGCTCCGCCACCGTCGCTTTTCGCTTCTCGCTTCCAGGTTGGTGCCCAGAACGCCCGAGGCTGACAGACAGCCCGAGACACCCAATCACCGAGGCTGCTCCCTGGGGCTGGCAACGCATCGACGTGCCGACCCGCCCCCAACGGCGGATACATTTTTAAAGGGGCGGGCACCCTGCCTGCAGGGATCGAGAGCAACGCAATATTTTTAAAGGGGCAGGCACCCTGCCTGCAGGGATCGAGAGCAA
>JAHRHZ010000218.1:30845243-30890556 GCA_024137785.1 Ginglymostoma cirratum | reverse complement strand
AATATTTTTAAAGGGGCAGGCACCCTGCCTGCAGGGATCGAGAGCAATGCAAAACCATTAAAGGGGCAGGCACCCAACCAGCAGACAATAGGAACATTGCAATGACTTTAAAAGACTAGACATTCTACAGGATCAGGAGTAATGTATAATCGTGAAGGGACAAGCCTCCACCTTTGAAGACCTGGTGAAATGCAATGTCTTAAAGGAGACATATAGACAGGAATTTTCATGGAATTTGAGATTTGTGAATGTTTCCATATTTGCAACTTTGAACAATGAGTAATGTTGAGAAAGAAACATAGAAACAATAGACAATACGGAGACTTAGAGAAAAGAAAAGGCAATACATTTCATTTGCATCATTTTTTGAGCTCTTCAGCCCAAATGACTGGCATACTTATTCGTTACGAATTTAGGAACAGGAGTAGTCCCTAGAGTCCATTCCACCATTCAATGGGATTATGGCTGATTTGTGGCCTAACTCCATATCCCTTGATACCTTTGCTTAACGGAACAATCTCAGACTTAAAATTAATAACTGATCCAGCATCCATCCAGTAGAGTTCCAAACATCTCCCACTCTTTGTGTATAGAAATGCTTCTTTGCATCTCTCCTGAGTGGTGTGGCCCTAATTCTCAGACTATGGTCCCGATTTCTAGAATCCCCAACCATTGGAAATGGTTTATCGTTATCTATCCTGTCTTTTCCTGTTAATATCTTAAAGATTTCGTTCAGATCATCCCTTAATCTTCTAAATTCTAGAGAAAACAGGCCTAATTTGTATAATCTCGCCTCATAATCTAATCCCTGAAGCTGAGGTATCATTCTTGTCAACCTACATTGTACTCCATCCATGACCATTATATCCTTCCTAAGGTGTGGTGTCCAGATCTGCTCACAGTGGGGTCTAACAAAGGCTTAGGATAACTGCAGCATAACTTCTGTATCCTCATACTCCAGTCCTCTCAATATAAAGGCCACCATTCCATTAGCTTTCTTGATTATCTTCTGCACTGGTTCATGACGTTAGAAAGATCTATGCACACCCTGCAAGTCTCTTTTGAACATTCTCTTGTATTTAACTTCTTACCATCTGGAAAATACCCTGGTCTATCTTTTTTGTCCAAAATGGATCACCTCATATTTGTTTACCTTGAATTTCCATCTGCCACAGTTTTGCACATTCACTTAATCTATCAATAACTTTGTAATTTTATGCTCTTATTTACACTCTGGAATGCTACCTAACTTTGTGTCATCAGCAAATTTGGATATTTAACTTTCTATATCATTCTGCAAGTTGTTAATAAATAATGTGAATAATTGAGTCCCTAACACAGATCCTTGTGGGACACCACTGGTCACATCCTGCCAATTTCAGTATCTACCCATTATCCTTACTCTCTGTCGCCTGCCACTCAACCAATTTCCCAGCCATGTCAGTAATTTGCCCTCAGTTCTGTAGGTTTCTATCTTAGTTAACTGTCTCTTACATGGGACCTTATCCAATGCCTTGCTAAAGGCCAGATAAACAACATCCAATGACAATCCCTTGTCCACTACCTCAGCCGCCTCTTCAAAAATTTCAAAAAGGTTTTGTCAGGCATGGTCTACATGTCATGAAGCCATGCTGGCTCTCCCTGGTTAACTGAAAAATTTTGAGATGTTGCTTATAGGTTCCAACAATTTCCCCACCACAGATGTTAGGCTAACTGGTCTGTAATTTCCCAGCTTTTCCTCTTTTGCTCTTCCTAAAAAGTGAAGTGACATGTGCAATTTTCCAATCCAGAGGGATGGCTTCTGTATATAGGTTACTCTGAAAGATTATAGTTTAGGCATCTACAATGTGATCCCCAACTCTTGGATGAAAACCATCAGATCCAGGGATTTGTCACTCTTTAATTTCATTAATTTTCACATTACCCATGTTTTACTTATGTTAATTTTACTCAGTCCCTGCTCCCAACACACTATTAATTTCCTCAGCTCTTCCAGTAATGTATACTCCTTTTCTACTGTAAATACTGAAGCAAAATAATTATTCAACATGTCTGCATATCTCCCTAGTCATTGACAATATTTCCACTTTCAGTCTTTAGAAAGCCAACATTGCTCCTGAACCCCTACTTTCCTTTTAATGTAACTATAAAATTTCTTTTTATGGATTTTGATATCCCTTTCAAGTTTCCTTTCGCAATCCCTTTCAGTTAATCTTATAAGCTGTTTTGTGGCCCTTTGCATTTTTTCCCATTAGGAGGATCCGTTCTGTTTTAGCATTGTTGTAAGCCATCTCTTTCAGTTTTAAATAACTTTTAATCAGACAACTCACAAATGTTATTACACAACTCTGGAGCAGATGGCACTTGAATCTTGACCTCCTGACTCAGACAGAGGGCCACTATCACCCCATCACAAGATTTAGTTTAACGTTATCCCTTATCGTTTTAGTTATCCTTGACTGTATTTTATTATCTGAAGTAGATTGGCTTTGGGTTGGAGGGTTTGAACTATATGGAGAGACTGAATAGGCTTGGGCTAGTTTCCCTGGAGTGTCAAAGGCTGAGGGGTGACCTTGCAGAAGTCTATAAAATCATGAGGGGTGTGGATAAGGTGAATAGCCAAGGTCTTTTCCCAGCAGGTCTGGCAGCATCTGTGGAGGAGAAAACAGAGTTAACGTTTCGGGTTCTGAGGAAGGGTCACCGGACCCGAAACGTTAACTCTGTTTTCTCCACCACAGATGCTGCCAGACCGGCTGAGCTTTTCCAGCAACTTTGTTTTTGTTCCTGATTTACAGCATCCGCTGTTCTTTTGGTTTTTATTAAGGTCTTTTCCCAGGTTAGGGGAGTCCAAAACTAGAAGGCATAGATTTAAGGTGAGAAGGGAAAGATTTAAAAGAGACCTAAGGGACAACTTTTTCACACAGCGGGTGGTTCGTGTAGGGAATGAACTACCAGAGGAGGTGATGGAGGCTGGTACAATTACAAGGAAAAGGCATCTGGATGGGTATATGAATACAAAGGGTTTAGCTGGATATGCAGCAAATGCTTGCAATTGGGACTAGATTAATTGAGATTGATTGAATTTTGGTCAGTATGGACATGTTGGACCAAAGGGTCTGTTTCTGTGCTGCACATCTTTATGACTCTATGGAGTTTTTCCCTCTCGGGTATCAACCTGTTTTGTATTGTGGCCATGTTTAAACTTTTGAATCATGTGAATAACTCAGCCTGCTGATGATCATAGTCTTCTAAGAAATATCCTCTGTTGGTATCTCTGCCCATCAATCATGAGAAAGATGCACCTTATTTTGACCCTAGATAAACCTAAGGCAACCTTAAGAATTTCCCAACCCCCAAAATCCAACACTCCATTTTTTTCTTTTTTTTTTCCTTTTTTAGTAATGCTTCTTTTTCTCTCCACGGCAACTATGTTGTGTGTGTGTGTAAGTGCAGGGACTCAGTGAAGACACCATTGCAGATAATGTTATTCAATATGCCCACCACCAGGGAAAACACCCATGTGGCCAGGGAACTAGTAACAAGCAAAGCCCAACTGGAATCCAACTCTCCAAAGAGTCAAGAGTTTCAGCTTATAGATAACACAGTGTGGAGCTGGAGGAACACAGCAGGCCAGGCGGCATCAGAGGAGCAGGAAAGCTGACGTTTTGGGTCTGGACCCTTCTTCAGAAATCTGCTGCGTTCCTCCAGCTTTACACTGTGTTGTCTCTGACTCCAGCATCGGCAGTTCTTACTATCTCTGAAGAGTTTCAGCTTCTGCTTGTTATCCAGTTAACTTCTTTAAAGTTAAGTGTCAAGTGGAATTTCCCCACCAATACTCACAGAAAGTCAATGACAATAGGATAGTAACAGAAAAGTGCAAAGTTACCATGTGTTCAACCATTCTTCATCACAACAAATAAGTCCACAAAATGTCTGAATGATTAATATTAGCAAGTGCAAACATATTCTTATTAATTCTGATGAAGTTGAAGCAATAAACTAAATAATCATCATGTTGATACACATAATTCTATTCACATAAACCTGGAATGACCAGTATGCCTTCTTTTGTCCCTTGTACAAACTTCAATTTGCAACTCACCCTTTTTGATAACTGTCTTAAGTCAGCCTGTTTGACCCTAAACTAAATTTCAAAACCCTATTGTTCTTCAATACAAAGACACCTTATCTTCATCTCTACAATAACTGTTCACCTCTGCTCCTATGTAGACATTTTGCTACTAAAATGATAATGCATGGTTGTTTTACAGCTGGAACTTAGCCATGCCAATCCTTCCTCCTTGCTATAACAAGGTGTAGAACTGGATGAACACAGCAGGCCAAGCAGCATCAGAGGAGCAGGAAAGCTGATGTGTCGGGTCTAGACCCTTCTTCAGAAATTTTGAAGAAGGTTTCTGAAGAAGGGTCTAGACCTGAAACGTCAGCCTTCCTGCTCTTCTGATGCTGCTTGGCCTGCTGTGTTCATCCAGCTCTACACCTTATTATATCAGATTCTCCAGCATCGGCAGTTCCTACTATCTCTTCCTCCTTGCTGGTCTCTTATACTCAATGATCAGAAACTCCAACATATTGACAAATATATATAGTCATGCACAAAATCCTATGCAACAAAAGGCATATCCACACTAACTCTGTCCACTAATGAAATAAATTTGAGAACAAAAGAGCTCTTGTGATGCAGTGGTAGTGTCACTACCGCTGCGCCCGAAGGCCATGGTTCAAGTCCAACCTGGTCCAGAGGTGTGTCATTACAGATTGATTAGGAAAATATCTAAAGCACTAGGATAGGAAGAATGAAAAGATCCAGAAGGTCACTAGGTTCCCAAGACAGGCTAATTGGCAAATTGTTCTCAAGCATTAAGAATGCAAAGATCTGAGAACTAAAGTGTTGAATGGATATAAGCTAGACAGTGAATTACAAAATAAGAAACAGATTTTTTTCCTTGTTCATTCACAGGATGCATCTTTGCAGACCTCTGCAGTATCATTGCCACAAATGACCTTTAAAACTATTTTGAACAGAACTAATTATATCTGGATAGGTATATGAAAAGGAAGGGTTTAGAGGGAAATGGACCAAATGCTGGCAAATGGTACTAGATATATTTAGAATATCTGGTCAGCATGGACAAGTTGGACCGAAGGGTTTGTTTCCATGCTGTACAGCTCTATGATTCTACTTAAACCAAATGAATGAAGCTGCATCCGTTATGCTATTTTGATGAAACTAACTAAACCAAATAAAAAGAAATAGTCAAGAGACAGCCCTATAAAGAGCCAATGTAACAAAAGAAAAAGCCAAAGTCAACTTGGAACATGTCAATTAAAATTCAGTCTTATGGAGTAATTATGCATTCCAACTCTTGTGGTATCCATGGGTCATAGAAGACAAAAGAATGTTGGCTTTGTTCCAGTATAGTTTTGAACCACAATATTTTCAATTTGTAGCAGGTTAATTGCACCACAGCAAGAGATGCCTGGCCTCCTCCAAACATTGTCTTGGTCCTTAATCAGAAAGTACTCACTACCGCTATAGGTTTAACAACAGAACCTATCATTAACATAAGGTTCCCCTGAGTCACTAAATTAAGGTCAGTGGTCCCAAAGCGCTCCCCCACTAACACCTCAGTCACCTGCCTTATTTCCGAAGAGGAGACTGAGTTTTGCCCTGTCTCTAGTAGAGCCATTGACATACTAATTGAGAAAGTTTTTTTGATCACGCTTGACAAATTCCTCCCTATCCAAGTCCTTAACACTATGGCAGTCCCAGTATATGTTGGGAAGGTTAAAATTCCCTACTATTACAACCCTATTATTCTTACAGCTATCTACAGTCTTCCTGCTAATTTGATCTTCAATTTCCCGCTGACTATTGGGGGCCTATAGTACAATCCCATCAAAGTGATCACCCCCTTCTTATTTCTCAGTTCCACCCATAAAGCTTCACTGGATGATTCCCAGCAATATCTTCTCTAAGTACCACCATAATGTTTTCCTTAATCAAAAAATCACACCCCTTCCTCTCTTGCCTCCCCTTCTATCCTTGCTAAACCATCTGTACCCTAGAACAATATGCAGCCAGTCCTGTTCCTTCCTCAGTTATGTTTCTGTACTTGCTATGATACCCCAGTCCCATGTTGCCATCCATGCCTTGAGTTCATCTGCCTTACCTGTCAGGCCTCTTGCACTGAAATGTAATTTAATTCCTCAGTATTCTGTCATTCTCTGCTGTGCCCTTGTCTGTTCTTATCTCACTAGTGCTTAGGGTCCCAACCCCCTGCCAGACTAGTTTAAACTCACCCTAGTAACTCTCCCCAAATCTCCCCACCAGGATGTTGGACCCCTCAAATTCCAGTGCTACCCATCCCCCTTGTTCAGGTCACTTATGCCCCAGAAGAAATCGCAATCATTCAAAAATCTGAATCCTTGCCCCTGCACCACCTCCCCATCCACTCATTCATCTGCCATATTCTCCTATTCCTACTCTCACTTGGTAGTACTCCGGAGACTGCTACTCCGCAGTCCTGCTTTTTAATCTGCTGCCTAAATCATTTGCACAAATGTGCAAAACAACCTCCAGCTGCTCACACAACCCTTTGAGAATTTGCTGCAACCACTCTGAGACATCCTTGACCCTGGCACCAGGGAAGCAACACACCATCCTGGAGTCTTGCTCACGGCTACAAAAAATTCCTGATTACGCCCCTGACCAAAGAGACCCCTACCCCAATTGATTGCTTGGACTTTGCCATTCCCTCCTTTACAGCAGAACAAGTCATGGTGCCAAAGACCTGGCTGCTGCTGCTATTTTCTCCTGAGAGGCTAAACCACCAACGGTATCAAAACCTGTATACTTGTTTGAGAAGGGCATAGCCACAGGAGACTCCTGTACTACCTGCCTACCTCTCCCAGCAGTCACCCATTACCTGAGTAAACCTGATGTGTCACCAACTCCCTGCAGCTACTACCTATCTCACTATCTGCCTCCTGTATGCTTCTCAGTGCTTCCAATTGCTGCTCCAACTGATCCATGTGGTCTGAGAGGGGCTGCAACCAGACACAATTCTGTAGACATCGTCACCAGGGACAGTCGACTGCTCCCTGATCTCTCACATCTGACAGGAGGTGCATGTCACTCTACTGACTGCTATCTCTGCCCCTTTAACAACTAGCAGTCTTAGAGAAATAAAAAGGTCTTACCTTGCCTTTACCTTGTTGCTGTTTGTCTTTCTCAACAAAGATTGTTATTCACCCAGGCCTGCTCTTGGAGCTAACCACCTCAACCATAAAGCAGCCCCTTGCAAAAATGGCTGGAACAAGACTCAGCAATGCCTCCCTCCCCCAGTTGCCTAAACTCCCATACTTGCCTCAATTCCCGACATTTGCACTGTCTTATCAGTCACTGTCTGTCTGCAAGTGGAAAATTTCTCTCTGTATCCACCCTTAAGAAGCCTTCCATTATTTTAAAGATGCCTCTTAGGTCACCCCTCAGCTATAAAATCACACACATCATAAGAATCAGAATTTGGAGTTGAAAGTGGAAGAAAAAAATCAGAAGGAGTTGAAACTTGGACTTCAGTGAGAAACCATTTGTGTGAGACTAGAAAACTGAAGCTTGCAAAGGACAGAGTTGATACTTGAGATGCCAATGTACACTGGGAGAGTGCAGGCTAAGCAGTTTGTGGTGTTTTAGAGGCCACAGAGTGCTGTGAATCTTCATGTTATGTGAGAGAATTGCTTGTGATGTAATTGGGTAAATCCAATACAGTGTACCATTTTCTCAAGACAAGTAATAGATACAGAAAGAAAAAAGTGACTCTGTATTGTATCTTACAGGACATCCCAAAGTGCTTTACAGCAAAGGAAGCATTTTAGAATTGTAGTTCCCATTGAAATGTAGCAGCCAATTTGCACACAGTGAGCTTCGAGAAACAGTGATGAAATAGACGAACAGATCATCTCCTGCAGGGGTTGCTCAAGAGGTAGGAGTTGGCAGGAACACCAGAGAGGACTCAACTTACTCTCCTTTGAAATGGAGCAATGGGAATCTCAAAACATCCAGCTGAGAGAGCAGTCAGTTTCCTCAATCTAACATTTTGTCCAAAGCCTGGCAATTCCAGTAACAGAGCAAGCCCTCAATACCACTGTAAAGTCAAAAGTTGAAAGAACTGCGGATGCTGGAAATCAGAGACACATTTTCCAGCAATTTCTGTTTTTGTTACCAATGTAAAATTACCCCCAATAGGCGTTAACTTATTAATGTTAACCATCCTTTGCTCAGATTCTTCTTCATAACTTTCCTTCCACTCTGACAAAAGGCACTTCAGGAAGTTAAGCACATAATCAGATTTGCTTCTTTGTTGCAATGCTGAAAGAAGAAGATCCTGTAAGGAAAAACATCTTTCAAAGGAGATATTTAACTGAGACCATGTATTTTCTCCTTGGTGATGTGAAAGGTCTGTCAATATTTATCACACCATCCCTACTGAGGGTGGCATAGTGGCTCAGTGGTTAGCACTGTAGCCTCACAGTACTAGGGACCCGGGTTCGAGTCCAGCCCCAGGTGACTGTCTGTGCGGAGTTTGCACATTCTCCTCATGTCTCTGTGGGTTTCCTCCAGGTGCTCCAGCTTCCTCCCACAGTCCAAAGATGTGCAGGCTAGGTGGATTGGCTATGCTAAATTGCCCATAGTGTTCACAGGTATGTGGGTTATAGGGGGATGGGTCTGGGTGGGATGCTCCAAGGGTCAGTTTGGACTTGCTGGGCCAAAGGGCCTGTTTCCACACTGTAGGGATTCTAATTCTTAAAAAAAATTCTAATTCACATCTAGAAACAAAAATAAGAATCAAAATGATTTTTTAAAAAACTCAGCTGGTCAGGCAGCACCTGTGGAGAGAAACAGAGTTAATTTTTCAGATCAATGACCTTTCATTAGAACTGAAGAAAGAAAGAAATGAAAGAGTTTGAGGCTGGGTGGGGTGGAAGGCTGAAAGAACAAAGGGGACCATAGGAATATAGGAACAGGAGTAAACCATTCAGCCCTCAAACCTATTCTACCATTCAAGGAGATCATAAATGATCTGTGGTCTAACTCCATATATCTGCCTTTGGCCCATATCCCTTAATACCTTTGCTCAACAAAAATTCATCTATTTTATATTTAAAATTGTCATTTGTGAAAGAGAGTTCCAAACACCTATGATCCTTTGTGTGTAGAAATGTCTCCTGAATGGTCTGGCTCTAATTCTTAGACTATGGCCAGATTATGCAGATTAGCGACTCAAAATTGTTACATTTCTTTTGAAGTGACCTCAGTGTTCTGATGAAGGGTTTAGGCCCGAAACGTCAAGTTTTCCTGCTCCTATGATGCTGCTTGACCTGCTGTGTTCATCCAGCCCCATGCTTGTTATCTAAGACTCTGGAGGCGTCGGGAATTCAGCAGTTTATTCGAGCGGCAATGGGTTAGAGTAAGAAGAGGAGCTCAAGACCGTCACGCAGGACAGTCGAGCTCACTCTGCAGAATATCCCCGCAACTCTATTATATTTTCTTACATTGTGATTTTGTGAGGCTACAAGATATGCAGTTAATTATATCAAGACAATGAACTAGGCGGTAACTACATCTAGCTTGTAAATCAATTTACTTAGGCCATTAATTACATTAAGTCTGGCATCTGATTACATTTCTAATTTAATTAACTTAGTTATTTTAATTAAATCACATCACTGTACATTACACATCCATTCATTGGAGTCAAGCATGCGGCACCCGTTTGCTTATGTGGTCACTTGTTTATCTCGTAACTTTGGCCCCCGAACATCCTGTGATCTAGCATCAGCGATAGTAAGAACTGCCGATGCTGGAGTCTGAGATAACACAGTGTGAAGCTGGAGGAACGCAGCAGGTCGGGCAGCATCAGAGCAGCAGAAAAGCCTGAAACCTCAGCTTTCCTGCTTCTCTGATGCTGCCTGGCCTGCTGTGTTCCTCCAGCTCCACAATGTGTTATCTTTGATCTAGCATTCTGCACTGCTTACTCGTTAGCCACCAACTAACTATGTTTCAGGTGTCTGGATGGCGTGTCTTTAGTAGTGCGGAGAGTCAATTACCTTAAAACTTCTATGGTTTTTGTAAGATATTAGATTATGAGTTTCTTTACTTCTGTATTAAAGGTCCTGTTTTTACCAATCCGTTCACAAGCGCTCTATATTTATTACTATCATGCTCTCATTCTTCATAAATTTCACTGATCGCTCACGAGTGCACTGTTTACTGTTACCAGATTTTATTCATGAAACTGTGGTGTTGCAGTGCGCTTCACTATTAATGTCCATCACAGCTTCAACGCTTACTGGCCCCATGCTGCAAGCAGTGTTTAGTCCTGTTCCTACATCAAAGGCTATCCCTGAGTATGTCAGGAACAAAAACAAGTTGCTGGAAAAGCTCAGCAGGTCTGGCGACATCTGTGAAGAAAAAAAATCAGAGTTAATGTTTCGTGTCCAGTGTCCAGTCTGACTCCAGCATCTGCAGTTCCTACTATCTCTGAGTGAGTTATAACCCCAATGCAAAACCTCTTCTAAGGATGCCCACCTTGAAGAAGTTATCCTGCTCCCATTAACTTCGATTCTGTTCTTCACAGATGCTGCCAGACTTGCTGAGCTTTCCCAGCAACTTCTGTTTTTGTTCCTGATTTACAGCATCCGCAGTTCTTTTGGTTTTTACCCCGGAGTATGTGTTAGTTTTGCAATCTGTTCAGTACAATACCATCCCAGACACTACTTCCCTGAAACTATGAAAAGATTATAATATTAATCAGCGCTTAAAACCATCTACCGGGGCTTGAATAGTTTACAGGTCATCAAACAAGTGGTCTGTTAGTATGCGTCTGTCAGATACGTATTGAATAGTGCCTCTGACCCTTTTAAGCAAGTTACTATTGGTGTGACGCTTTCCGCGAAATTGCATGAGTGAATGAGTAGACAGGCAATTTTCAATGAAATCCCAAGACCCAGCTGCGGCAACCGGTTTACTATCCTCCGTACTTGCATTATGTACATGTATAATTCCCAACCTAGTCAAATCACATAGGCTTGACATTCTTTCTGGTATTTCTAACTTTAAAGAGAATAAAAGGACTCATAACCCCCATTCCCCTGCCATAACTTCTACAGCTGCTCGACCTCCATTATTGGGGAATTTCAAGACTAGGGGGCATATTTTCAAAGTGAGAGAAGAAAGATTTTAAAAAGACAAAAATTAACCGATAATTCTGGATTGAAAGCTAACGTTGGGAGCAATGACTGTGAGTTCGTCATAAAAGCCTATCAGGTTCACCAATGCCCTTTCTTTCCTTTATCTGCCATCCTTACCTGGTCTACTGTACATGTAATATAAGATGCACAGTATTGGAACTGTTACATAACTGCCCTCTGTAACCACTGAGCAGTGACTCAGCTCCTAGGGCAAACAGGGATGGACAATACATGTTGATCGTTCCAGCAAATGCCCATATCCCATGAAAGAATACGTTAAAAAGTGGGAGAAAAATTATCTGCTCATTTGTTACATTAGGACACCATGATAATACTTCAAAACAAAACTGCCTGTAAAGTACATTTGAATAACCAATGGTTGTGAAAAGCATAGACACAAATAAGTCGTCCTGTTTTCAGTTCATGTCTGGCCTTTTTCCTCTATTACAATAGGTGACCGCATTTGAAAGTATTTCACTGTGTTGCAAAGTGCTTTGTCATGAGATCTGTGATTTTGTGTGTGTGTGAGACAGGAACAAAGTGCTGGAAATACTCACCAGCAAAAACAGGAATTGCTGGGAAATGTCAACAGGTCTGGCAGCGTCTGTGGAAAGAAATCGGAGTTATCGCTTCGGTGATGCCGCCAGACCTGCTGAGCCTTCCCAGAAATGTTTGTTTTTGTTTCCGACTTCCAGCATCCGTAGTTCTTTCGGTTTTTATTTTGTTGGAAACACTCGGTGGGTTTGGCAACATCTGAGGGAGAGAGCGAGAGTGTGTTAACGTATCAAATCAATATCAACTCTTTCCAAAAAAATCTCGCTGAGCTGTTAAGAGCAACTAGAGAATAAAGATGCATCAGCTGATTGGTCTGATGCCAAGCTTAGCACTGCGTGGGGCTGGAGGAGCACAGCGGGCCAGGCAGCATCAGAGGAGCAGGAAAGTTGATGTTTTGGGTCGGGACCCCTCTTCAGAAATGGAGGAGGGGGAAGGGAGCTCCGAAGAGAGAGGAGGGCTGGAGCTAGGGAAGGTAGGCAGGATAGTGATAGGTGAGTGCAGGTAGGCAGTGGTGGGGATTAGTCAGTGAGGTGGGAGAAACGGATAGGTGGGAAAGAAGATGGACAGGTTGTGTCAGGTCAAGGAGGCAGGGTTGAGAGGGAGGGTTGGACATGGGATGAGGTGGAAGGGGCTGGTGGGTAGAATTTGAAACTGGTAAAGTCCACATTTAAGCCATCAGGCTGTAGGCTCCCAAGGCGGAATATGAGTGCTGCTCCTCCAGTTTCTGGGTGGCATCATTGTGACACTAGAGGAGACCCAGGATAGGCATGTCACCCAGGGAGTGGGAGGGGGGAGTTGAATTGGTTCGTGACCGAACAGTTCTTTTGTCACGAACAGCGAGCAGGTGCTCTACAAAGCAGTCTCTGAACCTCCACTTGGTCTCACCAATGTAGAGGAGGACACATTGGGAGTAGTGGATGCAATAGACCACATTGACGGATGTGTTGGTGAGCCTCTGGCTGATGTGAAATGTTTGTTTGGTGCCATGAATAGAGGTGAGGAGGCAGGTGTGGGGGCAGTTGTACCACTTCCTGCGATTGCAGGGAAAGGTGCCGAGATGGTGGGGCTAGTGGGGAATCGTGGAGAGAGCAGATAGGGGTGGGGAGGGAAACATGTCCTTAGTTGTGGGGCTAGATTGCAGGTGGTGGAAGTGGCGGAGAATGATATGTTGGATATGGAGGTTGTTGGGGTGATACGTGAGGACAAGGGGGACTCTGTCTTTGTTTTTGTTGCGGGGAGGGGATGTGAGGCAGAGGTGCAGGAAACACAAGAGATGCAGTCAAGAGCATATTCAACCATCGAAGGGGGGATGTTGTGGTCCTGGAAATACGAGGACATCTGGGATGTTCGGGAGAGGAATGCCTCATCCTGGGAGCAGAGGCAGTGGAGGTGGAGGAATTGGGAGTAGGGGATTGCATTCTTGCAGGAAGGTGGGTGAGAGGAGGTGTAGTCTAGGTAGCTGTGGGAGTCAGTGGGCTTGAAATAGATTTGTTTTCCAGGCTGTCACCAGAGATGGAGACAGAGAAGTCCAGGAAGGAGAGGGAGGTATCAGAGATGGTCCAGGTGAAGTTGAGGTTGGAGTGAAAGGTGTTAGTAAAGTTGATGAACTGTTCAAGCTCCTCGTGGGAGCACGAGGCAGCGCCGATACAGTCATAGATGTAGCAGAGGAAGAGGTGGGGGATAGTGCCAGTGTAGCTGCAGAAGAGTGACTGTTCCACGTATTCTGCGAAGAGGCAGACAGAGCTTTGGCCCATGCATGTTCCCATGGCCACCCCCTTAGTCTGTAGGAAGCAGGAGGGGTTGAAGGAGAAGTTGTTGAGGGTAAGGATGAGTTCATTTAAGCAGATGAGGGTGTTGGTGGAGGGGTCTGGTTGGGCCTATGGGAGAAGAAGAAGCAGAGGGCCTTTAGGCCATCTGTGTGGGGGCTACAAGTGTACAGGGATTGGATGTTCATAGTGAAGATAAGGTGTCGGGGACCAGGGAATTGGAAGTGTTGATGGAGGTGGAGGGCATGGGTGATGTCCTGGACATATGTGGGGAGTTCCTGGACCCGGGGGGAGAAAATAGAGTCAAGGTAAATGGAGATAAGTTCAGTGGGGCAGGAGCAGGTGTCGGCCGAGACAGTTAGGTTTGTGGATTTTAGGACAGTGGTATGGCGCACTGACCTTTACATAGCTGAGGGAAGGCGCCAACTCTCTGAGACCTCCTCCTACCGCCCCCTCGATCATGACCCCACCCCTGATCACCAAAACATCATCTTTCAAACCATTCACAGCCACATCACCTCGGGTGGCTTCCTGCCCATAGCCTCTATCCTCATTGTTCCCCAACCCCGCACCACCTGTTTCTATCTCCTTCCCAAAATGCAGTCTATTGCATCCATTGTGGCCACCTATACATCGGTGAGACGAAGTGGAGGCTCGGGTGCTATTTTGTAGAGCACCTGTGCTCTGTTCATGACAGACGACAACACCTACCAGTCGCGAACCATTTCAACTCCCCCTCCCACTCCCTGGGTGACATGTCCATCCTGGGCCTCCTCCAGTGTCACAATGATGCCACCCGGAAACTGGAGGAGCAGCACCTCATGTTTTGCATGGGGAACCTATAACCCAATGGTCTCAATGTGGACTTTACCAGTTTCAAACTCTCCCCATCCCCGGCCTTATCCCATGTCCAACCCTCCCTCTCATCCCCACCTCCTTGACCTGACACAACCTGTCCATCTTCTCTCCCACCTATCCACCCCTCCCACTTCACTGATCAATCCCCACCACTGCCTACCTGCGTTCACCTACCTTCCCCACCCCCACCCATCCTCTATTTATTTCAGAGCTCCCTTCCACTCACCCTATTTCTGAAGAAGGGTCCCAACCCAAAATGTCGACTTTCCTGCTCTTCTGATGCTGTGCTCCTCCAGCTCCACACTGTTGTCTCTAACTCCAGCATCGGCAGTTCTTACTGTCTCTGATGCCAACTATGTTTGCCGGAGAGATAGAGGCACAGTGTGTGTGTGTGGCACAGAGGGAGGGAGGGGGAGGAGTGACACAGGGAGGGAGGAAGAGGACTGACATAGAGGGTAGAAGGGAGGGAGAGGGAGAGAGAGGAGTGGCACAGGAGAGAGGGACGGAGAGGACTCCGGGTGAACAGTTACAAGCTGCGAGTGGACAGATGATGTTGTGCTGGGGAGATGGCGTGTCCTGCCAGCTAGGATTAAGGCACCAAGACACTTCAGAGCCTCAAGAAGTGGAATGTCTCCGGAACCGGGCGGTGAAAGCACTCTGCTGTGGAGAAAGGCACTCGGTGTTCCTCCTGGGCGATGGCACCGTGTTTACTTGCGGCGAGAACGGGAACGGACAACTCGGGAGGCAGGAGAGCGAGTTCTCCATTGGTAAGACATCTGAATTGGGGGCAGTGGACGCTGCAAACATTCCACACACCTTCGAAATAAGTCAGTTTCCATCTCAATTTGACACTGCAGTGTGACAATGAGCAACAGATTGTGCATTTGTTTCCTCATTGCAAGTGTCTTTAGCCCTCCTTGACATTCCTTATTGGCATACTGCACGCAAAACTAACTGTTAAACCGTCATTACAAACCCAATGACAATTGAATGCGCTCATTTCAGTTTAGTTTTTGTATTCGAGTCCATTTAAAACCGATTTGCCAGTCCCCTTAGGTATCCACCTGCACAGTGACTTCCTTTAGTTTCGCTTCCTATTTCTACAGTTTCGTTTTCTCCCTGGCTTGCAGTTTCCAAGAGCTGTTTTGGGCGCAGTATTTTCGATGTACAACGAATACGCTGCTACGTGCACTGTTCAAAGTGCCAAATTGTTACAGTAACAGCAACATCAGCTGGGAGTTGGAATCAGCCACCGCAACCCTGTCTCCGCCTCCCACTCGCGGGAACAAACTCTACCTTTGCAAAGCAAAAATGACCTTTCAAATTGTGTGTTGAAGTTAATGAATTTTAATTTCAGCCGACGCCGAGCCCCGCCCCCACCCTCGTCCCAAAAGGAAATCTTTGAGACCCTCCTACAACTGACTGGATCAAAAGAACTGAGGCACATTACATAGGAACCAGCTACTCTGTGGGTTCATTTCCGGTCCAGCACTATTAAGAGCTGTAAACAATGTGATAAGTGTGTCAGAATCATGCAATATAAAGACGCCGTTCGGCCCATTAAGTCTGTACTGCCAAAACTACACAAAATCTACTCTAGACCCACGTTCCAGCACTAAGCTATTAGCCTTGATTGTTACGACATTTCAAGTGCTCTTCTAAGTACTGTTTAAAAGTTGTGAGGTTTCCCGCCGCAACTAATCTCCCAGGCAGTGCATTCTTGACACCCACCACCCTCTCTGGGTGAGTTTTCCCTCAAGTTGCCTCCAAACCTTCTGCCTTTCACCTTAAAATTGTGCCCTCTTGTTATTGACCTTCAATGTAAAAGACAATAACTCGACTTTATCCACTATATCCGTGCCCCTCATAATCTTATACACATCCATCGTGTTCAGGCCCACAGCCTTCTCAGAAACACTTTCGTGTGTTATAGAGACTGGCAATCAGGGTTGGCTTGGAGGGCTATTTAGTGCCATAGGAAAACTCACTTTGGCAGCCCATCCATTTAATGTAGACAAAAATGGGATGTCTAGAATAAAATTTCACCTTTATTCACTTGGCAGAACAGAGACCAATTTGGCACCCCTTAAAATCTGGTGCCCTCAGTGACCACCTAGTTTGACTATATGGTTGGGTCAGCCCTGCTGGTAATAGGAATGTGATAGGTGTAGCAAACCTGGATGGATTGGATTGCTTTGGACTAAAGGTGCACATATCTTTCCATTACTGAGGATTTACCTCACTTTGTGCAGGCTAATTTAGAGATTTGCCAACATCGTCCCTATTGCATCATTCAACTTTGGGATACTAGAGGTGAGCTGAAAGGAGCTTGGTCATTTCTTGCCTTGTCAGCTATCCCCACATTCCATCAGTGATTTCACTTTTAATGGCATTAAAGATATTCCTCTCTTGAAACTTCCTGGTGATGCTTGAAAAGGTCCAACTCTAGGAGAGAAGAGGTTTTGTTCCTGCTCTGGGACATATTGGTTTCAAAACGTGTCCGTTAAACTGTAAGTTGTGTGATATGGTGTGATTTTATTTTCCTCTGATTTTCCCCTTTGCCCAACAGGGAAGCAATAACCTTCAGATTAGCTATTTCCTGCAGTGACATAACAGAGATTGGAAATTCATCTGATCAGGGAGTTGCAACCAGACTGCCATATTGCCTACACAAGTGCCTAGACCAGTCCAATCAAAGCAGCAGCAAAAAATGAAGGTGTGTGGGAGGTGCAGTACCTTCTTGGAGACATACCTTAGCAATCTTGTAGCTTTCAAATGGAAACTCTGAACCCATGCCCTCTAACAACTAAAAGGCAAGGGCAGCAGATGCATATGAATAAACTGGCTCCAAGACTAAGTAAAAGGCTAGGAATACTGCGGTAAGTAACTCACCTCCTGACTCCCAAAGTCTGTTCAACATCTACAAAGCACAATAAAAACCAAAAGAACTGCAGATGCTGTAAATGAGGGACAAAAACAGAAATTGCTGGAAAAGCTCAGCAGGTCTGGCAGCATCTGTGAAGAAAAATCAGAGTTAACATTTCCAATCCGGTGACCCTTCCTCAAAACTCAGATCTACAAGGCACAAGAGATAGTAGGAACTGCAGATGCTGGACAATCTGAGATAACAAGGTGTAGCGCTGGATGAACACAGCAGGCCAAGCAGCATCAGAGGAGTAGGAAGGCTGATGTTTCGGGCTGAAGAAGGGTCTAGGCCCGAAACGTCAGCTTTCCTGCTCCTCTGACGCTGCTTGGCCTGCTGTGTTCATCCAGATCTACACCTTGTTATCTACAAGGCCCAAGTCAGGAGTGTGATGGAATACCCCCCACGTTCCTGGACGAGCAACTCCAACAACACTCAAGAAGCTTGACACCATCTTGGGAAAAGCAGCCCACTTGTTTGGTACGACATCCACAATCATACATTCCCTTCACCACTGACGTTCGGTAGTGGCAGTGTGTACTATCTACAAGATGCACTGCAGAAATTCACCAAAGATCCTGAGACAGCACCTTCCAAACCCATGACCTCTTCCATCTAGAAGGACAAGGTCAGCTGGTAAACGGGAATAGCATCGCCTGCAAGTTTCCCTTCAAGCCACTCCCCATCCTGATTTAGGGTCATAGAATCATACAGGTCTACAGCACAGAAAAAAAGCATCTCAGACCTCAAGTCTGTGCTAGTCAAAAGCAACCATTTAATTGTTTTAGCCCCATTTGGAAATATATCACTGTTCTTTCAGTGTTGTTGGATCAAAGTTCTGGAATTCTCTCTTAATAGCACTGTGGGTCTACCTACAGCTCATGGACTGCAGCATTTCTGGAAGGCAGCTCACTGCCACCTTCTCAAGGGCAACTGGGAATGGGCAATACATATTAGTTCAGCCAGTGACACCCACGTCCCATGAATGAATAAATATCTTAAGAATGTGATACTATCAGAATCAATGTGTTCACTTTTTAACCAACTGGATGCTCTGACAGCATTCAAATCTCTAATCTTTCCCAGTTCAACTCAATTGCGTACAGAGCGATTGTGTACGATGAAGGAACACAGGATAATAACGGAAATATTTCATCTGAACCCCTGGATCCTGCATGTGTCCATATATTCAGAGGGCTATAGGGAAATTTTGGAATTCTTAACTCTACTATTACCAATGATTTTAAAATCAAATGATATGGTTGAGAAAGGATCTCATAACAAACTTATTAATTTGTTTATATTGACCAAAGAATGGTCAACATGTAATGTAATTTTCATGATGGATAATGCATGCATGTCACATACATAAGCTTTTGTTTTACAGGACAGGTAATGGCTCTAAGCACAGAGGAGGTTGTCCATGTGGCATGTGGCAAGCATCACACCTTGGCTCTTTGTCAAAATGGATCTGTCTTTGGCTGGGGATCTGGAACCTATGGGCAACTGGGCAATAGGAGATGTTGTGACATTGTTCCTCATCCAAGGTATGAAGAAATAGGTCCAGAATGGATATGTGTGGCTTGCATACTTTCATAGAATCATAGATCATAGAATCCCTACAGTGTGGAAATGGGCCCTTCGGACCAACAAGTTCACACTGACACTGAGAATATCCCACCCAGACCATCCTCCTAATCTACACATTCCTGTACACTATGGGTAATTTAGCATGGCCAATCCACCTAGCCTGCACATCTTTGGACTGCAGGAGGAAACCGGAGCACCCGGAGGAAACCCACGCTGACACGGGGAGAATGTGCAAACTCCACACAGACAGTTGCACGAGGGTGGAATTGAACCCGACTCCCAAGCGCTGTGAGGCAGCAGTGCTAACCACTGAGCCACCGTGCTGACCCCAAAAACGCTTAGATCCTTCCCACCAGGGAATTGAACCCCCGCCGGCCACTTGGCAGGCAGGAATATGAACCACTGCACTACCGAAGACAGCGTTGTTGTTAGCTAAACACCAGATGGCTCTTTAAAGGGAGTGTACTTATTGTTACAATTGCATACCAAGGTCTGCCTAATATTACTTAGGTTACTCTTTGACAGAACATGCCAGAGCTCTGTAAATAACAGTAGTAAGGTGGAGGGGGGTGCGGTGCGGGGGTGTTGGTTTGCACATTCTCCCTGTATCTGCGTGGGTTTCCTCCGGGTGTTGTGATTTCCTCCCACGGTCCAAAGATGTGGATTGGCCATGCTAAATTGCCCACAGTGTTCAGGAATGTGTAGATTAGGTGGGTTATGAGGGATGGGTCTATGTGGGATGCTCTGAGGGTCAATGTTGACTCGTTGGGCCGAAGTGCCTGTTTTCACACCGTAGGGATTCTGTGAAGTGCTGGAGAAGCTCCATGTCTGGCAGCATCTGTGAGAGAGAAAAACAGAGTTAATATTTCATAGGAGCAGGAGTAGGCCATTTGGCCCTTCAATGGCACTGCCATTCATTATAATCATGGCTGATCATCCAACTCAATAGCTAGTTTCTACTTTCCCCCATATCATTTGATCCCTTAGTCCCAAGACTATATCCAGCTCCTTCTTGGAATCATACAATGTTACACCGTCACTGCTTTCTGTGGTAGTGAATTCTACAGGCTCATCACCTTCTAGGCGAAGAAATTTCGTCTCATCCTCTGAAATGGTTTACTTCATATTTTAGACTATAACCCCTGGTTCTGGACTCCCCTGCCATCAGGAATATCCTTCACTGTATCTAACTTGCTAATTTTCAAGTCTGTTTCAAGTCCAATGTGACTCTTTGGAGAAGATTCACACTTCATCCCCCACCAAATCTGGGGTTTTGCTCACCTCATGTGTGAGTCTGGGGTAGACTGATGAGTCAAGATTAATTCACATGACTAGTGAACAACTGCATTGTTGTATCATTTCTCTAGTGGGATAGTAGATAGCAAATTAAATAGACTGAGTCTCTTGTCTTCAATTCCTACATTTCTATGGAAGTCAAGGACGCCAATAGAAAAACAGGACCAATGGCTGTTGGCTCTTCATAATTCTCAATCTGGTACAATTATTTAGTCATCTTTGGAAAAATAGCACATTGCAGTGGGTTTCCCACAGAATGCGAAACTTGTAAAATGCTGAAGAGAGATTGTAGTTGCTATGTCCCCGGTGATCTGCTCCTTCTAGAGCAATTTTCCATGAATGCCAGCAACAGGATGGTGAATAGAAACAGAAAGACTACAGCCAAATATGCTGATTACACAAAATAAGTGGAAAGACAAGTTACAAGAGGGACACAAACAGCTTACAGAGAGATATTCATAGGTTAAGTAAGTGGCCAAAAATGTTCGCAAATGGAATGCGTTTTGGGAAATTGCGAAGTTGTTAATTTTGGAAGGGTGAACCAAAGAACAGAGCGTTATTTAAATGGAGGAAAAACTGCAGAATACAAAGAGACTTGGGATTACCTGTGCACGAAACATAGAAAGCTAGCACACAAATGCAGGAAGGCAAATGGAATATTGGCCCTTATTTCAAGGGGGTTGGAATATAAAGTTAGGGAAGTCTTTCCACAACCGGACAAGGTGCTGGTGAGACCAAGTCTGGAGTACTGTGAGCAGTTTTGGTCCACTTATTTAAGGAAAGATATTCATGGAGTCCGTTTAGATAAGGTTTGCTAGGATGATCTCTGAAAGGAAAAGATTGTTTCATGAGCAAAGACTAAACAGATTGACACTCTTCTCACTGGCGTTCAGAAGAATGAGTGGTGAACTGATTGAAACAAATAGGATTCTTAAGGGGCTTGATAGGGTAAATGCTGAGAGGATGTTTCTCCTTATGGGAGAGTCTCGGACCAGAGTGCAAAGTCTCAGAATAAAGGGTTGCCAATTTAAGACAGAGATCATGGAATCATAGAATCCTTACAGTGCAGAAAGAGGCAATTTGGCACATTGAGTCCCTACTCACTCTTCAAGAAACATCCCACCCAGATCCATCCACCCCACCCTATTCCCGTAACCTTGCATTTCCCATAGCTAACCCACTGAGCCTGCATATCCCTGACACTATGGGGCAAGTTAGCATGGCCAATCCACCTAACCTGCACACCCTTGACTATGGAATGAAACCAGAGCAACCAACAGAAACCCAGGCAGATACGGGGAGAACATACAAACTCCACACAGGCAGTCAACCAAGGCTGGAATGTAATCTGAGTCCCTGGTACTGTACTGTGGGGCAGCTCTGAGATGAGGAGGAATGTCTTCTATCAGAGGGTTATGAGTCTTTGAAACTCCCTGCCAAGGAGTATATTTAAGGCTGAGATAGATAATTCTTGATCAGTGGGGGGCTGAAGGGTTAAGGGGAAAATGCAGGGAAGTGGACGTGAGGAATGTTGGATTAGCCATGTTGTTACAGAGTAGAAATACTGGCTACCTGCCAATGTTAACTATGGAGTATTCTTCATGCAGTTTGTTTTGAAGAGTTGAAAAAAAACCTTTCTTTGATTTGCAGGAGAGTAGAATTGGCCGGTGTTCCGATAGTACAGATTACATGTGGCCGTTTCCACTCCCTGGCTCTTTCTAAAGGTAACTCATTAGTATTGATCACAGTGAAGTTTTCTGCATCATTGGACTGTCTAATGGAAATGTTTGTCCATTCTCTTTAGGTGGTGCTGTCTATTCCTGGGGACAGAATACCTATGGGCAGTTAGGACTTGGCAAAGACGTGTACAGCCAGATACAACCCCAACGTGTCGTCTCTCTCACTGGAATTCCAGTGGCGCAGATTGCTGCAGGGGGAAGGCACAGCTTTCTTCTGTCTCTCTCTGGGACAGTGTTCAGTTGGGGAAGAAACAATCACGGACAGCTGGGGCTCAAGAGCACAGTAGGTAAGAACACGCTGAAGCACATTTTCTCCTTCAGGTTAATCAGATACGCGCAGGATCAATCAAAATGGGCTTCTTGTCAACTCTTGATGCTATATCACGCTAATAACTTCACAGAGGAAATGAAGCTGAAGGAGATCCGAAAGATTCTTAAAATACATATTCGGTCACAGGGGAGGTACAAATCATTGGCAACACCCATGTTTGTTGCCCATCCCTGTCTACTCTTTGAAGGCAACCAGGAGTCAATCACATTGCTGGGATCTGGAATCACATGCAGACCAGCCCAGGTGAAGGTGGCCGATTTCCTTCTTTAATGGACATTAGTGAACCGGATTATATTTTGCCACGCTCGTTAGTGGTTCCACGATCACTATTACTGAGATAACCTTTCATCCCAAGTTTTCCTTTGATTAGTTCATGGAATTTAAATTCCACCAGCTACAATGGAATTTCTCCATGTCTCACCAGAAATTTTCAGGACTTCTAATCACAATACCACTATATCATCATCTTCCCCTGTCCTGGGCAAGGAGGGATCACTAGTAAGATAATTTTAAATTTATTTTTCTTATTCTTCCATCTATTAACTCCTTGCCAATTTTGATGACAAGCCAACATCATGGTGGCTCAGTGGTTGGCACTGCTGCCTCACAGTGCCAGGGACCTGGGTTTGATTCCACCCTTGGGCAACTGTCTGTGTAGAGTTTGCACCTTCTTCCTGTATCTGCATGGGTGCTCTGGTTTCCTCCCACAGTACAAAGATGTGCAGATTAGGTGGATTGTCCATGTTAAATAGCTCCTTAGTATGCTGAGGGAAGTGCAGGGTTACAGAAGTAGGGTAGGGGATGGGAATGGGTATGGGTGGGCTGCTCTTCAGAGGATTGGTGTGGGCTTGATGGGCTTGATGGCCTAAATGGCCTGCTTCCACATTGTAGGGATTCTACAACTATAGTTCACCAATGAATTAACTTATTAAAAATTGTTCTTGGGATACAAGGGTCACTGGCTGTGCTAGCATTTATTGTCCATCCCAAATTACCCCTTGAGAAGGTGGTAATGAGCTGCCTTCTTAAACTGCTGCAGTCTTTGTGGTGTAGGGACACTGACAGACATGTTACAAAGGGAATTCCAGGATTTTGACCAATTGACAGTGAAGAAACAGTGATAAAGTTCCATGTCAGGATGGCATGTAGCTTGGAGGAGAACTTGCAGGTGGTGGTGTTCTCAAGCATCTGCAGCCCTTGACCTTCAAGACAGTGGTGTTTGAGGTGTTGGAAGGTGCTGTCAAAGTAGCCTTGTGTGAGTTAGTGCAGTGCATGTTGTACACGGTGCTACCTCTGGTTTGGTGGTAGAGAGTGTGAATGTTGAAGGTGGTGGATGCAGCGTCAATCAGTAGGAACACTTTATCCTGGATGGTGTTAAGCTTCTTGAGTGTTGTGAAGAAGACCTAAGAAGCTGATAAGAGATCTAGAAAGGTTTAGTGAGTGGGCAAAGATCTGATAAATGGAGTGCAATGTGAGAAAGGGTGAAGTTATCCATGTTGTCAGAAAGAATTTAAAAAATTTTTTATCTAAATGGTGAAAGGTTGCAGAGATCTGAGAGGCAAAGAAATCTGAATGTCTTAATGCCAGAATTGCAAAAGGTTAGTATGCACGTACAGCAAGTAATCAGGAAAGCAAATAACGTTCCAGATTATTGTGAGGAGAAGTGAATGCAAGAGTAGGGAGATTATGCTTCAGTTAGATAGGGCTTTAGTGAGACCACATGTAGGGCACTGTGTACAGTACTTGTCACTGTACTATAGAAGGATGCTAATATGTTGGAAGCTGTTCAGAGAAGGTTTACTAGACTAGTACCTGAAATGAGTGGATTGTTTTAGGAGGAAAGGCTAGACAGTCTAAACCAGCATCCCCTGTAGGTTGGAAGAGTCAGAGATGGCTTAATGAAACATATAAGATCCTGAGGGTATTTGACCGAGTGGATGTCAAAAAGATATTTCCTCTTGTGGAAGAATGTAGAACTAGAAGTCATAATTTAAAAATAAGGGATCACCCTCTTAAAACAGAGATGAGGAAATGCTTTTCCTCTCAAAAGTTTGTGAGTCTTTGTCGGCCCCTTACTCAAAAGGCAGTGATGCAGGATCTTTAAATATTTGAAGACAAAGGTAGCTAGATCCTTCACCAAGAGGATGAAAGATTATCAGAGATTTGCAGAAATGTAGAGTTGAGTTAAAATTAGACCAGCCATGATCTTATTGAATGGCGGAGGAAGCTCAAAGGGCTGAGTGGCCTATCTTGTTCCTTGTTTATATGAGTGTTGTTGAAGCTGCACTTATTCAGACAAGTGGAGGCCATTCCTTCCCACTCCTAACTTGTGTCTTGTAGATGGTGAACAGTCTTTGAGGAGACAGGAGGTGAGTTATCAGATCATTCCAAACCTCTGAGATGCATTTGTCGCCACAATATTTAAATCACTGGTTCAGTTCTGTTCAGTTTTTGGTCAATCGTAACCTCCAGGATGTTGATTTTGGCGAATTCCGTGATGATGATGCTATTAAAAGTCAACTTTTCACTATATCTGCCAATGGCAGTTTAGCAGTCCTTATAGTTTATCATCTTACTTACCTGTTGCTGGTTTGGTAGAGAGTGTGACACTAACATTCTGATTGGTAAAACTGCTGAATGCTAAGTAGAAACCTTCATTATTAAAGCAGGTTATCCTCTCAATAGATAAATTCAGCCCGTGTCGTGTGAAGCAAATGAAGGAGCTCAGAGTCACGTACATCTCTTGTGGGAATCAACATACCGCTCTACTAACAAAGGTATTCTTTAATCAATAGGCTTATTAGGGCCTTCTCAATACTAACAGGCACATTTGAGATTTAGAAGCAAACTGAAGTGCTTAATTACCAACTTACTTCAGCATTTAAATACAAATTGGTGAAGTTGTCATGAGAAAAAAATACTTCAGTGAAACTTAGGAGCATTGTTGGCAAAACCAGCTCTTATGGGCCTCAAATGCAATGGTTTGCTAGAGGGTGGTTAAGAGGTTAACCACATAGCTTTGGATCTGGAGTCATGTGTATGTAAGACCAGGTGAGGGCAGCAGAATTCGTTTCCAAAAGGACATTAGTGTTGCTCATGGTTTCGTGGCCACCTGGTTGCCTAGATTAGCTTTCAGTTCCAAATTTTAATTTAAATCCCAATCAACGTATGGTGTTCCTTTAGGGCAGCATGATGGCTCAGTGGTTAGCACTATTGCCTCACAGTGCTGGGAATCCAGATTTGATTCTGGCCTTGGGCAACTGTCTATGTGAAGTTTGCACATTCTCCCCATGTCTGCGTGGGTTTCCTCTGGGTGCCCCAGTTTCCTCCCACAGTCCAAAGATGTGCAAGTTAGGTAGATTGCCCATGCTAAATTGCCTGTAGTGTCCTGGGTTGTGCAGGCTACGCAAGCTGACCATTGGAAACGCAATGTTACAGGGCTAGAGTGGGTGGTGAGCGTCTGGTTGGGATGGTCTTCAGATGGTTGGTATGGACTCGATAGGCCAAATGGTCTGTTTCCACACTGTAGGGATTCTAATTCATAATTATCACTAGCTGCTGCAACTCCAAAGTTTCAGTTCAGGGTCCCAACATTACTTTAGGTAGCTATTTATTCACAATATCTAAACTGTTAATCCCCATTGTGCTTCACATTGTACATTGAATGAATAATAGATTGTGCAGACTCCTGTGCCTTGATGAAGGTTTAAAAGGTGCATTTTCTCTGTATGTTTAAAATTAAGAGACAACTTTATCCCTGAACTGTCATTGCTTTCAATTGGGATGTTTTTCTATTTAAATGCACCATTTAATTGCACATGTTGTTGTTGTTGACTATTTAATTAAGAGTAGCGAAAATGTTGCTGTCGCAACAGATGTGCGACCCCTTCAAGTCCAGTTGCTGTGATGTTGATAATATAACTCAATAAGTAATTGAACTTTAAGTCCAATCCCTCCCAGACCAAGTGAATAGATGGTAATCTATTGCAGGGTGCAATGCATTTCCCTGGGCACAGATGTACTTTTACAGATGCAGATCATTGTATACCATTTTTTGAGGCTGAATAGAAATGAACTCACGTTTAGAATTAAAAACAGAAAGTGCTGAAGAGACTCAACAGGTCTGTGGAAACAAAAACATGATTAATATTTGCAAATAATGAGCATCAGTTGAGAGAATCATGTTGGACTCGAAATAATTATTCAGTTTCTCACTCCAAAAGTACTGCCAAATCTGCTGAGCCCTTCCAGCACTTTTTGTTTTTATTTCAATCTTCTAGCTTCCACAGTGTTTTGCTTTTGCATTTAGAATTAGTCCCTGCCCTGACCCAAAAAGTGGGGAAGGAAGAGTCTGGATTTCCACTATTCTGTATGTGAGGAAGTGCTTTTTGATTTGAACCCGAATGGTGTAATTCTGATTTCTGCCTTGATGTAGAATGGAAGTGTGTTCACATGCGGAGAAGGAAGAGCTGGGCAACTGGGACTGAGCACAAAAGCTGATGTGAACACCTTTCAGAAGGTGGACCAAATCAAGGACGAGGTAACGCAGATCGCCTGTGGCAGGTAATTAGCACTGGATCCTTGACAAACAGTTGGCTTTGAGAAGGTTTACTCAGCTGATCCCTAGTATGTAGGAATTGTCTTATGAGCAAAGGCCAAACAGGTTGGAACTCTAACCACTGGACTTTAGAAAAACAAGAGGTGTGGGGCGTATCGAGTGGAACCCAGAACATTAACTCTGATTTCTCTTCACAGATGCTGCCAGAACTGCTTGGCTTTTCCAGCAATTTCTGTTCTTGTTTCTGATTTCCAGCATCTGCAATTCTTTCGTTTTTTTTTGCTGCTGCACTCTGATTGCAGGATATTATGTCCCAGTGCAGGGAGCCAAAGGGGTCAGGTACCTTCCTATGATAAGTGTGCTTTAGAACCAACTATTTAATACTACCACTCTTGTGAAAATGGGATGCAGAATCCCCTGTTTCTTAATGCTAATCTTCCCTTTGATGAATGAAGGATTATTATCTTCATTCAAAGATAAAACGCTAATTACTTCTGATTATCATACCTTAGACAAAAGCAATCTGCGGAAAAGTGAAATAAAAGTCTCATGTTTTCATTACTTCCAGCCCTGACTGTTTCAATTTGTTTCAGGTTAGTTTCTTATTTCCCTCCATTTATGAATTTGAATTCATCAAAATTGGCGCTGGCACTTGTCCCTTATTCCCATCAACCACGATGCTCGATGACCAACATGAGTTCCTTGTCTACTAATGTCTGCATTTAAAAATTCACAGCCCCATGTTCAAATTCTTCCAACGATCGGCAATAAATGCTGGGCCAGCAGCAAATCCTATGAATCAATTTTTAAAAACTGATCCAGTGATAGCTGGATTTTGTTGTGTGAATGACAGGGTAACATCTAAACCTGCCACTTAAATGCAAGCTAGGAAGCAGCGCACCTGACTGTGTGACTCAAAAACAAACTAATGTTATTTGCTGACTTGTATTGTTTAGCTATCACACCCTCGCCTACATCCCATCCTCTGATCTTGTGGTTTCGTTTGGTTTTGCAATCAATGGAAAATTGGAGGAAAGTTCAACAAACAATCATATTCATGCAGGTACCAGTGCAATTCATTCCAAATTTCATTTGTAGTTTGTCTGCAAATGCTGTTTATGTCAAATTTGCTCCGTTTACTGATTCTAGCTGAATGCATTTGCTATTTCCTTTTGGCACTTCCTGAATGTAACTTATCAGTGGCTCAGTGGTAGCACATTGTGCGTCTGACTTCAAGTCACCCTCTAGGACTTATATGCAAACCTCAATGCTGGCACTCTGGTGTAATGCTGATTTCTGAAGAAGGGCCCAGACCCGAAACGTCAGCTTTCCTGCTCCTCTGATTCTGCCTGGCCTGCTGTGTTCATCCAGCTCTACACCTTGTTATCTCAGATTCTCCAGCATCGGCAGTTCCTACTATCTCTCCGTGTAATGCTGTAATCATTTTTTGGATGAGACTTTAAAAATGAGAACCTTTCTGCCTGCTTGGTTAGAATTCAAAGATTCCAGAGGACTATTTGAAGAAGAACTGGAGAATGATCATGTCCTTGCAAATATTTATCCTTTGATCAGCATTGCAAGACATTACTCACAATCACACTGTTATTTGTGGAAATCACTGAGCGCAAATTGGCTCTCTCAATTTCCATATTATAATCCATGACTATGTTAGAAAAAAGCCTGAGGTTGGTTAGCTCTGTCAGCTGGGCTGTGGATTTGCAATGCAGTGTGATACCTCAAAGTGTGGGTTCCATTCCTTCACCAGCTGTGGTGACCAGGAAGGTCCCATCTTCTCAAGTTTTCCCCTGGCTTGAGGTATGCTGACCCAGAGGTTAAACCACCACCAGTCACCTCTCTCAAATAGGAGAGCAGCTCTATGGCCTGTTAGGGCTGAGGTGACTTTACATCTTTTAAAAAAAATGTTTTGAGACATCCCTGCTTGTTGTGAAAGGTATTACGTAAATGCAAGTCTCTCTTTGTATTCCTTACAGAGTTAATTTAAGATGAAAATGACTTTAAATCAGCAATTTTCCAGCCAGAAATCATTGAACATGCTAGTCCAATATTGTTACCATCTGATTTTCAACGATCCTTTCGGATTTCTCCTTTCCTTTCTGGCGTCATGTTTGCATTTCTCTCTTTGTTCATTATTGGCTGAACAACCCATGGCACTGCGCGTGTGAATAAGCCACGATTTTCCTTCTGCATTCATGTATAGACAGAGATATTTGCAGGCACTGAAACAGGTTAGGTTCAGTGAGTGATAGGAGCATGTAGCCTTGAGCACGCCAGTCTCTCTGGTGGTTTACAATGGAAAAGTTCCATCCAAGCCCATCACCCTAAGGCAGGATATTGATGACCAAATATGTAAAGAAAGCACATTAAATGTATTGTAAGTGATAAATATTTTCTCTCAAATGCTTTTAAGATATCTACTTCTATCAGGATTGCTGGTGTGATCACATTTTCAGATCTATTTGCTGGTTTGCTTTGTTAGAGTGAGGGTGCATCTAAACAGGTCTAACTCTGCCAAAATATTTCTTTCTTGTAGAGTCACAGAATGCCAAAATTTACAAGATTTTTGCAGGAGCAAATGCCAATTTCATTCTGACTCAGGTAAGTTTACTAGCCATCTGCGTAGTTCAATGTTAATACAAAGTGACTGTGTATTATAGTCTTCAAATCATGAGACAAGATAAGAAGCTATTTTCTAATCAACCTGTTCAGAGATGTTATTACACACCATTGGAAGAAGTGAAATTTGAACCCAGGACACCTGGCTCAAATGTAGGGATACTGTCGCTACAAGCTTGTCTCATTTGACTTAACTTCTGTACCTTGCCAACATTCTCAGATTCCCCGTTTAATATGAAACATTTAAGCCAGGCATTCCTTTTCACCTCCCTTTTTGCTTCACTTTTCTTCATCCCCTGATGTTCCTTTCGAGTGACACAGTAAACCTGTCCTATTTGGGGATGTTAAAGATCCACCGGCACTATTTCAAAGAAGAGCAAGAGAATTATTCCCAGTATTTTGGCCAATGTTCATCTGGTCACCATCACTTTGCTGTTTGTGGAAATTTGCCATGCCCAAATTTGCTACCACATTTCTGACACAATGAGAGAGACCAAACTTCCAACATATCCATTAGACTGTATAGGACATTCTGAGGCTGTGAAAGGTGCTACATAAATGCAAGCCTTTATGTTTGTCCTTCTTCTCTGTCGGAAGACATTTACTTACGTCAGTGATGTGTTTCCATGGGCTCCACTGGCAAAAGGGCAGTTAACTGTACCTTCCTTGAAAGTCCTTTCTTTGTATGTGTTCCAAGGTTGCAATTGGGAAGGCATGATTCTATCACTTGGTGCATCACACCCCAATCCTGGTGTTGGCCCATGGCCACTTTGCAACTGGAGCTCCTTGTGGTTGTGATGTAGAGTTGCAGTATCACAGGATTATCCTCCTGCCTAGTCCACAAGATGAGTGGTGGCACATCTTCCACTACACTGACTGGATTGGCCATTTGTAATCCTATGGTCTTCCAGAATTGCTTCCTTCAACAATATCCCAGCTGGTATATTGACCAACTTGGTCATCAGGAGGACTAGCCATGAGGGATTTGCAAGGAAGAAGAATGGGGAAGACAGATGGCATCATCCCAAACTGTTTAGAAGTTGTCACAAAAGCCAATCTTTATAATCCTGGCCTGCTTTCACAAATGTAGTTTTATATCTGAAATACTAGTCTTGGATGCAAGAGGCAACAGTGGAATTGTCCACTAATGGAATGGTACAGGGTGCCTATGTGTGTGATGTAGCTCACTGAATTAGCAGGAAACATGAGGCCAATAAACTATATTTCAGACTAAACTACTATTTGCATTTATTTTGAGAAGTAGAATTATAAAAATGAGAAATGAGACCAGTAACCAGTAGAATGTAGTGCTGAGCCCCCTGGACCTTAGGGGTAATGGCTGTGGATTTTGAGACATAAATTGAAGAGAAAGGGTTCCAATCCTTGAAAGTGCTGTCCAATGGTCAATGTTCAAGACCATCACATCATGCCCAAGTCCCAGGGTGTAATCATAAGTCCTTAATTTCAAAGTTGCACTTGGCTTATTTGAAGGTGAAGGCAAAAAAGAAAGATGTCTCCTCAGAAAATCAAAGCCTCCTTTTTCAACCACGGACAAAAGCAGAGTACAGATACAAATTCTAGAGATCCACCAAGATTGTTACAAAAGCATACAATTGGCAATTTGAAATAATGCTCCAAATGCTCTGACAAAGTCCCAACAAGTATCTTCAAGATTGCTGGGGTCCACTGAATAACTTTACATAGAAAGCTGACCATACAAGCACAAAGAGAGTCTACCAAGGGCAAGTCAGATTGCACACACTTAACTAAATGCACAATGCTGCGGCTTCTCGAGATATTAAATAAAAGCAGAAAGTGCAGGAAAAGATCTCAGCAGGTCTGTGAGCATTTGTGGAGCGGGAGATACAGGGTTAAAATTTCAAGTCTATTATGACTCACTTTCAAAGAAGAATTATATTGGACCTAAAATCTTCACTCTAAACCCACCCCAAATCCATACTCCAGGAGGACATTCAAGCTGCATTTTACAGCTGAAATTCATGGCAAAACTTACAGAAGTTCAAACATAAGATCATTCCAAACCCTCCTTGCATGTATGACAGATGTACATTTGTTTACATTCTTCCTCGAATGAGGGTGAACTTTTGGATATCACTGGATGGACTCCAGATAATGTTCAGATTCTGTTCCTGACCTCTGGTATTCAGATTAAGGTATATTTCCTTGTATTCTGGTATTAGCACGCTTGTAATTTAAACACAATACTCATTGTTACACTGTTGGATGCTGGATTCATCAACTCTGTGATCAGTATCTCTAGTACTTTGGACTCATACCTGGGTTATAATGTACAATCAGTAATTTGCTATTACATATATCTTTGTATTTATTTAACCAAGGTCACACAGGTTACCTTGAATGAACTTGCTATTGCTACAGAAATCTCTCAGTTCACTGTTTAATTGCTGATGACTTGCTTTCACAGTGTCCAATGCCTGCAGCTGATTTCCGTTGCAGGGACAGTGCGCAGCAGATTCTCACATTGAATGAAGCTATCGTCAACAAATGGATCAACACAGCTGATTACAGCAAAGAAAGGGATGAAGCAAAAAAGTCAGCACTGCTTATACCAGTTCTTTGATCTTGAAGCATTTTTTTAAAAGATGAATTCTCACACATATTGGAGCTATGAATATTGATATTTGCAAAGCCTGTGAAAGTGTAGTAGTGGATCACTTTCATAGCATGGTCTAGCAAATAGAATTGTAGAATCCCTATAGTGCAGGAAAAAGCTATTTGGCACATCAAGTCTGCATCGACCCTCCCAGCATCCCACCCAGACCCACTCTATCCCTGTAATCCCCCATTTCCTGTGGCTAACCCACTCAGCCCACACATCCCTGAACACGATGGCATGCCAATCCACCCAACCTGCACATCTTTGGACTGTGGGAGGAAACCAGAGCACCCAGAGGAAACCCATGCAGACACGGGGAGAATGTGTAACCTGTACACAGACAGTCATCTGAGGCTAGAATCGAAACCGGAACCCTGGCACCGTGAAGCAGCAGACAGACAACAAGCTATTTTTGTCATGGAGAGGTAAAGCTGTTATGATAAAAGAAGGTCATTTGGCCCATTGAGCTTGTGCCAGATCCAATTAGTACCACTACTGCCATTCTTCCCCAGTCACTCTTCATTTTCATGCCCATATCCCGTTCCCTTTAGACAATTACTTTTGAACCTGCTTGCACCATCCTTTCAGCCAAAGCATTCCAGATCATAGCAGCTGGGTATGCACTTTTCTTCTTGTGACTTCTCATGTGGTTAGCTCAATATTTCAGTGATACCAGTAAAGGAATCACCTTGTCAAAAAGGAAGCACACTATGTTAAATCTAGACTGTGCTCCATCATAATCTGCAAGCAAGGAGCACTTGCATCTAACTGTCTTTCATTTAGGTAAATGATTTTGAAACATAGTGACCTAATAAATATTTTAAAGATGAAACAGATTTGGTGAAAATAATTGATTAATGTCCCCGTCACTGAGCAGAAGACATTAAACACATTGTGCACGCTCAATTTTTCACCTTAGAATTATATAATAAGTTTTTGTTAGTGATTTGTTCGTGGGTATCACAGTCTAAATACACTAACTAACTGTTAACACTTTTTGTCTTTCATGTGAAAGGGAAATTGAAATAGTATTCTCCTCCTCATCCTGTGTCACTGGGAGTTTTCTGAAGCAAAGGTGAGTGAGACAGAAACAGAGCTATTAAGTTAATCTGAACAGTCGCAGAGTCATGGAGCTGTACAGCATGGAAATAGATCCTTTGGTCCAACTCATCCACGCCGACCAGATGTCTGAAATAAATCGAATCCCATTTGCCAGTATTTGGCTCTTATCCCTCTAAACCATTCTTATTCATATACCCAACCAGATGCCTTTTAAATGTTGTAATTATACCAGCCTTCACCACCTCCTCTGGCAGTTCATTCCATATACACACCAAGCTCTGCATGAAAAAGTTGCCTCATAGATCCTTTTTCAAATCTTTCCACTCTCACCTTAAACCTATGCCCTCTGGCTTTGGACCCCACTCAATTTTATTATATCCTGAATTGTAAATATGATAAAACTCTGCCATTCGTAAACCCAGGGCTGGAGAAGTGCTTCACAGCCATTGAGATCCTTGTGATATGTTCTGAAGCAGCAGCCAATTTGTGTGCAGCAGGGCCCAACAAACAGCAGCGTCAGAATGACCACATCATTTGCTGTGGTGTGATGGTTGAGGGATGAATATTGGGCTAGCTCCTCTGATGCTGCTTGGCCTGCTGTGTTCCTCCAGCTCCACACTGTATTTTCTCTGACTCCAGCATCTGCAGTTCTTGCTATCTGTGGGATATTTCTGTGCCTTTTCTTCAAAATAACGTCCCAGGATTTTTTATACCCAAATGAGAAGCCTTGGATTAGAGTCATATCTGTACTTCTGACAATATGGGACTCTCTCAGCTGAACTCTGGCATGTAAGCCTACAGACATGACCTCTGACTCAGGATAAGAGTGGTACAAACTGTACAATGACTGGCAATGCTATTGAAGTGTTGGAAGGCCACATGCTGGATTAGCACCTTTTAAAAATGTTGTGATAGGAAGAAAAGAAAGTTAGCTAACAACCTTATCAAAACAAAAATACAGCTCACTACATTGGTTCACTCCTTACCATCAAAGAGTGGTAATTCAAGCTTTAGAAGCAGTCATTACACAACATGTGAAATAAACGATCACCCTCTGCCTAAATGAAGGATTTGGAATCATTTCATGTGCCAACTTTTTGTGTGCTGTAAAAGATTATGTCACATTACTAGTAAAGTTTTGAAGTTTACCTTCTAGTGACAGAGACCAACCCGAAACAGGGACAGACCTTTTGAGTGTTGACATGGAAGCAGCCAGGGAATTATTTAGGAAGCTTACGAGAGAGGACTGGATTGTCAAAACAGTTAAGTATTTACACTGTTTCATTAGGATATCTAACTGTTTCACACTTTCTTCCTATTGTTTATTCAAGACTGATTACAGTGTGTAAAATGCGTATTCATCTTATAGCTGTTAGATTTGTTAATTATTTCAGACTAATTTAAATGATTAAAGTTGGACTTATAAAGCCAAATGGAATTTCCTATACTCTAAATATAAAGGTGGAGGCTCAATGCCTCTTTATTGGAAAGTGAGAACTTGAACTGTAGTAAATCATGTTCTCTCCCAGATCCTCTTCTTCATGAGACTCACATCCTGCCGACTTAACCCAATTCCCAAGAACTGACCACCAACTGGCCCTGAAGTTAGTGGGTGCTATCGGTTCCCTTTTCTCAGTTACTGTTTCTCTTGTTTTCCAACTCTTCACTCTTAACAGAAAGACACCCCTCACTCCTACCATCCTTACAAATTAGCGCCCCATCTCCAGTCTCCCTCTCCTCTCCGTAGTCATTGTCCCCTTCTTATTTCTCATCTCCCCACTGCTCCTCAAAAACCTTTTCCTTTAACACACCATCAGCTCCTGCATGTAAGCTGATAAGCACCTAGATTGCACTCACGACTAGTTTCCCCCCGCCACTGTGCCTGTCTGCTGGCCTAACAGCCAGTACCAGTTCAGCAGAAATGTCACCACAAACTCTGTTCCATTCTTTTGCCTGGCAACTGTTTGAGACTAACCAAGCTGTTCACCACCTTGGTAAGGCCAGTCCTAGTGAAGGGTTCCGACACAAAATGTAGACTTTCCTGCTCCTTGGATGCTGCCTGACCTGCTATGCTCCTCCAGCTCCACATTTTATAAACTCTGACTTCCAGCATCTGCAGTCCTTACTACCTCCAGTTCACAACCTTGGTGTCTTATTGACAACCACACATCTGCATCAATCCTAAGACTGTCTATTTCCACCCTTCGTGACATTTACCACTGAAACACCACCCCTGCATTCATAGCCTCAGGACATGACTTTTGCAAAACACACCTGGCTGGCACCCCATTTTCCACACTCTGTAAACTTAAAGCTCATTCAAAACTCTGTGGCCCATATCTATACTCTTGCTATGTCTCATTAATCACCATCCCTGCACTGCCCCTGACATTGGCTCCTATTGAAGCCAGGCCTTCAATTTAAAATTCTCATTCTTTTACCTCCCTTTCTCTTTTACGTCCTCCATGCAGGCATGCACTCTGAGATATATGCAGTCCTCTGATTCTGGTCTCTCGTGCAGCCCTATTATTAACAGCCATGTTAATAATTTATAGGTGGCCATGCCTTCAGCTACCAAGGCAACAAACATGTCCATCTCATTTCCCCATGTAAGAGGCTCCTTAAAACCTGCCTCACTGACCAAGCCTAGGGCTATCAGTCCTAAATCTCATTGTCAAATTTTATTCCATCAGAAGTGCCGGGGACCATTTTACTACGTCAAAGCAATTTATAAAATGCAAGTTTTTGTTGCTGTCTGTAAGATGTGTTTCATGTGCTGCTGAGAATACTCTACAGATCTTTATAGTTGTACTTTATGAACATATTTATTAAATTAATGGCGTTTACTAATTATATGTTGGTTCACGGTTTCAATTTGTGTATTTGCTTTCTAGATGATTCCATTTCTGGCATGGCATTTAATCCCAAATCTTAAGAACTTGTGTCATGACAAAGAAGCACTGATGATTTATTTGATTCTGCCAGAGAGTTCCTTGATGCAATACAATGAAACTATGAAAGATATACTTTCTGTCTATGTGGGAGCCATTGGGAGGCTAAATGATGCATCAAAAAATATTCTGAGTGAGTGAGTGAACAGAAATCCACAATGTTGCTCTTGTGAACCTGTACAGTGATACAAATCAAATTAGGCTTAGAGAAAATGAAAAGGAAGAATCTTAGTAATACATTACAGAAGGCAGCAATTTAGGATAGTTAGCAAAAGAACCATAGTTAACATGAGCGGAAATGTTTTATTCTTTTATTCTATCTTCTTTAGAAAGGAACTGGATAAACACCTAAAGATACAATATTGGCAATGCAAAAAGTCTAGGACCAGCTGGCAAGCATTTAGAGGATGAGCCTCAGAGAATAGTATCCTCTGTTCAGTAGCCATTTAATGATTTCAATGATTTGACCTTTGAAGGAATTTTCAAAGAAAATGGAAATCTTGTTTGCCTCTGATTCTGCCAGTTCCAATTTGGTTTGCGTTGACATAAGACCCTGTCACGCTGCAAATCTCAAATGTAGATAGCACTGAATCGGTAGTTTGTTACTTAGTATAAGCATACAAAACATCAGGTGCAAACTTGGACAGGTACACCATATTAAGGTATTCCTTTCCTGTAGTATGACTAAAAACATTTTCACTGCACACTGCCACTCTGCAGCAAGACCCCCTACTGTACCTGTGATATGTTACTGTTTTGGTGGCTGCTGGTAGCTGCACAGTTGATAACATTGTGCATTTTTATTACCTAGAAAATTGCTGGTCGACGTTGAAGTCATCGTATTTGAACAATGTTGTCCAAACGTTTAGGGCTGCAGTAGTAATTTTGCTTACAAGCCTCCATGCCTTGTATAAAGAATTGCCATGCCATCCTTCAATTAATGTATTGGAAAAAATTTTAAGGGAAGCTCTGAATGTCCTGGAACTGGTGTATCATGTAAGTATCAGAAAGGCCAACCATAAATAAAGCACTTGTCTCATTTTCCACGACCTTCTGTATTTTTGTTTTTGAACCTAGATATTAAACTCTGTTCTTCATGCGTTTTACCTCAGGCAAATATGAAAGCACTGCACAAAATTCCACAAAACAAATTCTACATCGATGAAGTTCTCCTGTTTGATGTTTGCTTTGAAGTCATTATTTTTAAAGAACATCAACTGCGGGTAAGTTTCCAACATCTTTACAGCAAGCAAGGATTTTAAGAATGTTGTACTGTTTGGTTGCAAGTTCATTGTTCACGGGTTAGTGCTATCCATGACAACAGATTCTTCCACAGCGGATGCAATTGAAGTTGAAATCGCTGCTGGGTGTGATTGGATCTATCCTTCACCTCCTTTTCTCTTTTGTGCTAGCTCTTTGCTCAATCTTGATATAGCATCTCCAATCATCATGATCTCTGGCCTGAGCATCCACTGGTAACTGAGGATGTGGGGCACAGAGTGGAACTTCTTGAGGGAATCTGCTTGCTTTGGTCAGCTCTCTGTACAACACAGTCTTGGGGCCAGTGGCTATCATTCATCCAGGCAACGTGACTATCCCAACACAGTTGACTTTGAAAGACGATATCCTCAACACTGGTGATCTTGGTATTTCCAGGAATTCAGTGTTAGTGATGTAATCCTGCCGGTGGATCTTAAGGATGCTGCAAAGGCAGCAGTGATGGGTGCACTCTCAAAAGTGGACATAAAGGCAGCGAAGGAGCAGGGGTTAAGAGAGCTGATGAGAATGGCAGAAACAAAGGTGAGGTTTGTATCTGGAAATGGGAGAGCTGTAGGATACTGCTGGCACTGAGTGTAAGGAAGCAGAAAGTGAAGGGCAGTGAGATGGGGTGTAGTGGGGTGTACTGAGGGTAGGGAACAGATAATGGGAGGTGAGGCTGAAGGGGTGAGACACTGTGGGTTGACAGAGGATTAGCATGGAGGGTGAATTGTGATGATGTGAGGTAGGGAGTTTGATGGGATTTCACCTGTTCTGTCATAAAATTACAAAACAACGCATTGAACAATTCTAAAATTTATGTTCAAGGGAAATTGCGATCTAAGGTAGGAAAATTTGGGAAAACTATCTCCACTGCTCAGTCACTTTAAAATCAGACAATATAAATTCAAGAGCACATAACATCAAAGGGACAGTTTGGGATAATTTAATCACAGTGAGATTTGTTCGGGATGACATAACATCTATATTAGCTTAGAAATGGCAAATTTTAAAAATATATGTTCAAACAGTAATAAACAAAGAACAAGGAAGAGTGTTTTTAATTTGGAATTAGATTCTTGACTAACGAGGAGTCAAAAGTCACTGGGGGGGAAGAGGAGGCCACAATCAATGCAGCTATTAATCTCATTGATTGGTGGAGCAGGCATGAGGGGCCAATTGGCCTTCTGCTGCTCCTAAATCAGATGTTAGTATGTTCTAAGTGAGACTGACAGTCCAGATAGGCTTCCATGCTGTAAATTCTTCATTATTGGTGAATTGCATATGTTTACTCCTGTGACACTGCCCACCTTTATTATGGGATCCAAAAGAAGAATGATACTTCAGGAGCTTCCTCTTGCTGACTTTCACTAAGCAGAGAAGCTTGCGGAACTGGAAAAACATCACATAATGACCTTTAGATTAATAGGCACTAATCAGAAATGTTGTATCTGACCCCAAGTAAACATGATTTGGTTGATATCATCTAGTGATGTTACTAGTACCAAACAACTACGACCTTGACCAGTTGCCAACTCTCAGAACCAACAGTCAGGCACTCTGAGGATCATTGCTAGCTTACACCACAATCTTGCAATGTTTGCCTCATTCAAAGTAGAGCTACTGCATATTATGGAACAGTATACAAAGAGCCATTGTGCCCTACTTTAAAATATTCAAGGCAGCTGACTTCACATCTCAAAGGCTACCAAGGATAAGTGAATATCTTCCAACCAATTCTTGGAGATCAGGCTTATTTCAGGCACTGTTGGAACATGAGCATTGTGCCCATTTTAGGTCTCCATTTTTAAACAGGAAAATGGGCCTTTCTTCTCGATATTGTCCACCCAATCATCCCATGACTTCTGCAAGACTTGAGAGCTGTGCTATGTTTGAGAGTGGAGTTGTCACAAGGTGCTGTGCTTTTCTCTCCTACAGCCCAATGGGTTAGAAGAAAAGAAGGTCCCACTTTGTTGCTATCCTTTCATCTTCAATTTAAATGCCAAGATTCAGATACTTCACATGAATTCAGTTTTGGAGAAAACTGTAAGTAATTTTATGAATTTAGGGGAAAATGAATAATTCAAATGTGCCTATAACCCTCATTGCTCTACTCTACTCCTTTTAAGTGCTCCTTAAAGCCTATTACATTGAACAATCTTTTGGTCACCTATCATTATATCTCCTAATGCGACTTTGTGGCAAATGTAATCTGATAAAGTTCCTGTAAAGGGACTTGCGACATTTTACTGTGTTGAAGGTACTATTTAAATGTAATTTTTTGTTGTGATGAAGTCCCTCTTTGCTCCTTGGTCTTACAAAATTCCTTAACTAGTGTCCAGCCGAGAGCGTTAATAACTGCCCTCAAAATTATCTTCATCCCAGCCACTGAAAGGCATAAAAACAATTAACAATGAATCTCCTAGGCACTGCTTTGAACTGTTTGGGAGGAAGATCGAGTGCAAATTGTTCCCCTCAACTTTTCAGTTTGAGTTGATAAGCAGCAATACGACAACAAATACAGTGCAACCTTGGTGCATTTGCCTTCTGGTGGAAGTACGCATGGACTAAGCAACGTCTGGGATACAGAAGGTTGTGGACATTACTGAAAACGTACATCTCAGAAACAGGCCATTCCACCCAACAGCTTCATGGTGATTTTTGTGTGCCACACAAGCCTCCTCCCTCCTTACTATATCTAACCCCATCCACATCTCCCTCCATCCTTTTGCCCTCATATATTTACCCAGCTTTACCTTAAATGCACCTTTGCTATTTGCAGCCACCATTGCTTGTGGGAGCAAATTCACATTGTCATCACTCTCCGATTAATGAAGTGGCCCTTAGATTTTCAGAACTGAAGAAGGGTCACTTAACTCAAAACGTTAACTCTACTTTCTCCTACGGATGCTGCTAGACCTGCTGAGTTTCTCCAGCTATTTTTGTTTTTGTCTCAGATTTCCAACATCTGCAGTTCTTTATTTTTATCTTTTAAATGTCAGTTCGGTTAAAGTTTTCTTTAACATGATGGTAGTGTCTCCTTCTGTTTCTAATTTGTGTTGGATAGAAAGCCTTTTTAGAAGCAATGAATTTCACATGCCGTAACGTCTGCATGGGAAACCCTGAACCCCCCAAGTATCCCATCTTCAACCTGAAAGTTAACCGCCAAGATTTGGTCAATGATACTTTTAATAAGCTGATACAAGTTGATGAGGACGATCTGAAGAAGGAACTCAAGGTAAAAAAAAATCAATTTAGCACTCTGTCAATGTAAACAGATTCAGCTCTTTGGGGTGCAATGATGCAGTGGTTATATTATTGGACTCATAATCCCAAGGAGGTCCATTTAAATGCTACCATGGAGATTTGAGAATCTCAACTGGGTTCAAAACATCTGGTCAAATGGTGCTTTGAAGCTGTTGGATCATTGTGAAAATCTGACTGGTTGAACAATATCCTTTAAGAAAGTTAGCCTCTCCTCTTAACCTGAGCTGGCCTAATTGTGACTCCTGTCCCACATCGACAGGATTCAAGTTAGTGGTCTCACAGTTGTTTACAGATGTAATGCTGATGGTTCAAGAAGAAGGTTGGAGGGCAAGGTCTTGGGGAAACCAAGTTACGTCAAGTGATTACATATATTGGTAATATTACTATGTTCACAGAATTGTTACAGCATAGACGGAGACTATTCGGCCCGTCACTTCTCTGCATGCTCTTTAAATGAGAACACCACAGAGCGCAATTCCCCTCTTTCTCCCTGTGGCCCTGTACACATTCCCTCTTTAGATAATACTCCAATTCTCCTTGAATGCTATTTCTAGATAATAACTGACACATTCGCATCCTGGCAATGAATTTAAATCAAAATCTTTGAGTTACTCTCAATACAGAGCAACCTCACCAGTCTGCATCCATTGTAGGAAGCTTGCCTTTTGTCTTATGAAGAGAGATTAAGCAATGTAAGCATACACTGTCTTGAGTTTAGATGAATGAGAGGAGATCTAATTGAGGTATATAAGATACAGGTGTTTCTGCTATAATGCATGTTTCGTTAAAACAAATTGGCTGTGATGTGATTGATGAACAGTGGACACAGTTTGGATAATGTGAACTTTCTGCTGCACAGTATAGCGATTTTCTATGGTGATTTCCCTATAACACAATTTTCTATGGCAATTTTCTATAGTGTGATTTTCTAGAACACGAGTTTGCACAAGAACACAACTATTGTGTTATAGGAGAACTACTTGTGTAAGATTTAAGAGAAGTTGCTTAGCTCAGTTGGCTGGATGGTGTGTATGTGATTTAGATGATGCCAGCAGTGCAGGCTCAATTCCCACACTGGCTGAGGTTACCATGAAGGTCCTGTTTCCTCAATCTCTCTCCTTACCTGAAGTGTAGTGACCCTCAGGTTAAACTGCCACCAGTCATTGTTCTCTAATGAGCGAGCAGCCCCATGATCCAGTAAGAGTATGATCACTTTACCTCTGGGGAGGCAATGGCCTTAGTGGTATAATCACGGGACTGTTAATCCAGACATCCGGGAATCCGGGTTGGAATCCTGCCATAGCAGATGGTGGAATTTGATTTAAGAAAATCTTTAATTAAGAGTCTAATGATGACCATGAATCCATTGTCTATTGTTGGAAAAACGCATCTTGTTCACTCATGTCCTTTCAGGAAGGAAACCTACCATCCTTACGTGGTCTGGCCTACATGTGACTCCAGACCCACATCAATGTGGCTGACTTTAATCTGCCCTCTGGGCAGTTAGCAATGGGTAATATACTTTGTCCTAGCCAGCAACACTTGCATTCTGTGAATCAATAAATAATGCAAAAGGGGATTGACAAAGTATAGATGGAGAGGATGTTCCTCATATGGGCAATCTAGTGCAAAAGGTCAGAGTTTCAGGATAAGGGGTAGCAGATTTAAAGCAGAGATGAGGAGAAACTACTTGTCTCAAAGGGTCGTGAAACTGTAGAATTCACAACCCCAGAGGGTGGTCGATGCTGGGACATTGAGTAAATTTAAGGAGAAGGTACCCAATTAAATTAGTAACAGTTCAAAGAGTTATGGAGAGTGGGCAGGAAAGTGGAGTTGGAGCCAAGATGAGATCAGCCATGATCATGTCTGCTTCTGCTCCTGGTTCTTATAAGTATACACACACACGTGCACACGCGCACACACACATGCACACGCACACGCACACACACACGCACATACACACACACACATGCACATGCACACACACATGCGCATGCACACACACATATGCACATACACACACACATGCACATGCACACACACATGCACATGCACACACATACAAAGACAAAAGTCCCTTGGTTGTAATTGAGGCTTAAGATCTTAATCAGAGACCACTGTTGGTTAGCTGGTTTTGTGCATACAGTAGTTATTTTAAAGTTCTCAGTTTCTGATATTTCTTTTCTGTGGTGGTTTGCAAGGGAACCATGACTGTTACTTTGGACAACACAGTGTTGAGTTTAGATAAATGAGAGGAGGTCTAATTGAGGTATAGAAGATACAGGTGTTTCTGCTATAAAGTGTGTTTCGTTAAAACGAATTGGCTGTGATGTGATTGATGAATAGTAGGCGCTGTTTGGATAATGTGAGTAATGGACACACCAACTTCCCTTACAGTCATCCCCAAAAGATCTAGAACCTTCATGAAATACTCATTCTCATACAAAATTCCATTGGGTGGCTTCATCTATGGTGTCAATGTCCAGTCCATTTGCAGTTGTTAACATTTTCCTGTGACTGCAGTAGGTTTTGATGGGTCTAGATTGTATGGAGTCTCTCTTCTTGCTACCGCCTTCAACCCTCTCCAACCTCGCACACCCTTTTCATGTGTAATCCATTGGTTCCTTCACCTCAACCTTGATAGCTTTGCATTTTCCGGCAATTTGTCTTGTCTCAGTCAAATTAACAATGGCTCCAACCAGCTTAAAAATTGTATTTTCAAAAGTAAAAGGGTGTAGCCTTGTGACATGCTGTTGAAAGGAGACTCAACTGAGAATTAGAATGATTGAGGTGAGTGGGGGAGGGGGGAGCTAGATGTTGCAGAGCAGATTGCTTTCTCTTGGCCAAAACAATAGAACCAAAACGGAGAGTAAATATAAAACAACTATTTCAGCGGTGAGCAGAAAATCTATAGAACAGGCTTCCGAGGTAGTCTGTGATGGTAGTTTGTATCGGTTCATTTAAAAGCAAGTTATGTAACTTTGTTTCAACAGTCGACATTTTGAGATACAGTATATGACTAATTTGAGACATAACATGTGGTAAGTGTGGTGTGCCTTTGAGGAGCAGGTGAATTCAGTTTATACTCCCCAAACCTCTGCAGCTCATATCTGAGTCCGTTGTACAATAACACCACTATGATTGCATCAAGTGACTACCAGAATGGTAGAAGTTTTAATTATTGGGTTTGTCTCTCTCAACTTGCAATTTCCATAGCGTTAAGTATATCTCTTGTATTGACAGTCAAAACCAGAATGCAGATGTGCAACTGTGATTCTACCCAAGTATTTGCAATGATTTTTATTTTTTTAGGTGAAGTTTGATGGAGAACCGGGTGAGGATCTGGGAGCTATAAGGCAGGAATTCTTCCTTTTTCTCTTTAGAGAGTTGATTCAACCAGATTCCAGAATGTTTACTTACCATGAAGACTTCAGAATCATTTGGTTTCCCCCAGAGGTGAGCCAAATTAACTTGTTTAAGAAAAGCAGGATGCCAATGTTAATAGGCGGTATGTTCGTTCTCCAGATATTGCAAAGTAATTTGAAAATATTATGTGCCTTCTAAGCTCCATCCCCAAACTGCAAAGTGCCTTCTAATCTGCAGCATTCTCTCACTAAAAATATGTTGCTTGGAATATTTCAGTCTTTACTTATCACAGTCTGACTGTGTGACCTCAAAGTCACACTCAAATAGAAGACATGCAACTTATTGTGAACAGAGCCCAATATATGTAGGAGCAAATTACTGCAGATGCTGGAATATGTACTGAAAACAATAAATGCTGCAGATCACAGCGGTCAGGCAGCAACCATGGAGAGAGAGCAAGCTAACGCTTTGACTCATTCTATGAGTCTAGGTGACTCTTCATCAGAGCTGAAGGGTTAGGTTTCAGCTCTGATGAAGTGTCATCTAGACTCAAAACGTTAGCTTGCTCTCTCTCCATGGATGCTGCCTGATTCGCTGTGATCTCCAGCGTTTATTGTTTTCAAAGCCCTATATATTTGTTACTTGTCTGTACATTACATGTATTTATGTAGAGTGTGTATATAGATTTTATCTAGTACTGTCTCTGAACATCAATCTTCAGGTACCATACTTGATGTGCACAATACAGTATTTGCATTTGATTAGCTCAAACTTTATGTTTAGTTTTAAAAAATGCAAGATGTTAGGAGATCACTGGGTAAGAAACAAACCAATTAAAATCCACAAAAAGCAATATTCATTGATATCTGTTCAGGAACGACATTACTAAGCTACATATAAAAGCAATTAGTCAACATTAATCCACCACGAGAAATGAAAGGTGAACTCAGTTCAGTTTTATTTTGTTGAAACTTCTTTCCATTGCTATCTTACGTTTGGATTCAACTAAGTACCTAAATATAGGGTTTATAATGTAGCAACAGTATCACATTATTACATGTACCAGAAAATGATCAAACGCATCTATACAGTTGTACTTAGTATATTTGAAATGTGACAGCCAACATTTTGTGAGCCAGAGATAACAAGTATGGGGCTGAATGAACACAGCAGGTCAAGCAGCATCATAGGAGCAGGAAAACTTGACGTTTCGGGCCTAAACCCTTCATCAGAAAGGGTTTCTGATGAAGG
>JAHRHZ010000218.1:30833123-30844843 GCA_024137785.1 Ginglymostoma cirratum | reverse complement strand
TTTCTGATGAAGGGTTTAGGCCCGAAACGTCAAGTTTTCCTGCTCCTATGATGCTGCTTGACCTGCTGTGTTCATCTAGCCCCATGCTTGTTATCTCGGATTCTCCAGCATCTGCAGTACCTTTTATCTCTGATACAATTTTGTGAGCTGGTGTCTTTTTCTGGTGCCAAGAGTTTGAGAATGCTAATGATTTATGTCTTTAGCAATTGATATAGAAGCATAGAAAATCGTAGCAGGCATAGACCATTCGGCCCTTTGAGCCTGCTCCATTATTTAACATGATCATGGCTGATCGTCCAACTCAATCCCCTGTTCCCACTTTCTCTCCATACCCTTTGATCCCTTTAGCCCTAAGAACTATGTCTAACTTATAAAGACGTATAGATTATTATATTCTTTTGTCTTCATTATCGTAGATCTCACTGCCCATTAAAAAATACCACCTGCTTGGAATACTGTGCGGCCTTGTTGTGTATAATTTCAGTGTGGTCTACATCCCATTCCCACTTGCACTCTTCAAGAAGCTACTGGGTATGAAGCCCACATTGGAGGATCTGAAGGAGCTAGAGCCTTCTTTAGAGAAGTAAGTTCCCAGATCTGCAGGCAACTTTCTCATATGATCGCAGATTTTATGCTGTTGCTATTCATGTATTTGTTTAATGAAATACCTGGTTCAGTGCTAGGCACAAGGTGTGAACAGGGAAGTAGAGACAACAGAAAAAAGAGAAGGATGAAGAGGTATGAAAAGGTGGCAAAAATAGCTTACAGGGGTCACAAGTTCCATATCAGTTGGAAATCATTTGATGCTAGGAGAATGTCTAAGTTCTCTCCCTTCATCTGCATAACTACTGCAACATTATTAGGTATCATTTTTGTTGAAAGGTTATCTCAAATTCATTGAAACATACCATCCAAAGAGCTAAATGAAGCTAAAGTATCTTCCACAAAAGCGCGATTCCAGAAAATCTATTGCATCCAGAAGGTCACATTCTCAAACTCTCTTTAGAAGTGAATCCTGTACTTTTAGATCTTGGTGTACAGGGGCAACTTCAATTTTTGCAGATGACACAAAACTTAGCGGATTGGTAAACTGTGAGGAGTACACGGTGAAACTCCACTAGGACATTAACAAGTTGATGGAGTGTGCAGATAGGTGGCCGATGAGTTTCAATGTAGGGAAATGTAAGATAATGCATTTTGATAGGAAGAACATTGAACTACAGTATCAAACAAAGGGGAAAATTCTACGGAGGGTGCATAAGTCATGGAAAATGGCAGGACAGGTAGACAGAGCTACAAGTAGAGTATACAGTATCTTCAGCTTTATTAATAAGGGTATAGTGTACAAGAGCAAGGAAGTGATATTAAACTTGTTTAAGACACTTGCTGGAACTCAGCTGGAGCATTATGCAGAGTTCTGGGTGCTATCTTTTAGGAAGGTTGTGCACAGATTGGAGAGTGTGCAGAACTGATTGATAAGAATGGTCCCAGGAATGAGAAACTTCAGTTATGAGGACAGATCAAATAATTTGGGAGTGTTTTTTGGGAGAGAAGAAATTTGAGAAGGGATTCAATAGAAGTTTATAGAATCATGAGCAGGCTGGAAGGAGCAGGCTGGGGAGAAGGTGTTCCTGCTTATAAGAGGAACAAGAACAAGAGCGGCATGGTTTTAAAGTGATGTGCACAAAAAGTAAGGGTGAGCTGACGAAAAGCTTTTGCACTCAGCGAGTTGTTAGTGTATAGAAAGCATTGTTTGCAAGTGTGGTGGAGGCAGCTTCAATTAAGCATTCAAGAGGGCATTGGATGATTATTCAGATAAAAATAATGTCTGAAGGAACGGAGAAAGTGCAGGAGATTGGCACTAGGTAATGACGCTCATTAAATGAGGGGCAGACTGTCCTTCTGCTGCACTGTAGCACTTCTGTGATTCAGTGAAATTGCTCCCTTTCTGGCCCAGAGAGGTCAGTTAGTATTATGCTAACAATTACCATGTCATTAAAAAAGGTACACTTAACTTCGAGTTCTAAATTTCTGTGGGGAATTTAAAAGGCAATTACTGTACAAATCAAAAGACATCTTAAAATAATGGAGAGGCAAAGGGTGATTACCTATGTGTGAAACATGTGGCAGGGGCATAATTGACCAACAGTTCTAAAGATTCATAACTCATGGTGTTCCTCGTAATCGTCCGAAATTTATGCTTGTTGTTTGCATTAATAACTTGTGCATTAATAATTTGCCATTCATGCTCTGAGTTTTTTTTTTCGATCAAAACACAGTCAATTAAAGATTATTGGGCTATGTATATGCATTACTTCTTTCAAAACATCCCATATTCATTTTCAACTCCAGTAATTGTTTTAGAGGTTTCTCAATTTACAATAGTTTGGTGCAATCATAACAGATTCAATTCCAATACTTTCTTTCTATTTCTGTCCATTTTTAGAACACTGCAGCATATTCTGGACAATGACGAGGACCTAGATGTGGACATAAACTTTTCTGTGAGTAGAAAGGATTTATGTCAATCATGTTGGAACAGCTCCAGACAGCTTACTAACAAGTAGAAGGTGTTCTTTCATTGTGTACTTGATGTCAGACCAAGCATTTTTAAAAGTCCAATTTGCAGCCTCACCAACTTAGACAGATAAAGAAGTTACATATGTATGATGCTTTCCATCTCAAAAGCTTTCAAATCTCTGCATTGAATTTTCTGAAATCATATGTCATAAAATGATATCAGGAATGAGAAAGTGACAAAGGAGGCCATTTGGTCCATTGTGAGAGAACTATACAACAATAACAAATTCCTTTGTCCTGCCCTTCCCCCAAGTACTTCTCTAATACCTTTTAGAAAATTGCTAATGATTTTGTTTCCTCTGCCCGTTCAGGTTGTGCCTTCTAGATCATAGTACCTCACTGTATATTTTCTTTTTATTCCTTGTACAGTCTCTGGTTCTTTTGCTAATTACTCTGAATGTCTATCATTCAATTCCCAACACTCCTTCCAATAGAAATAGATTTTCCTTATTTATTCTATCAGAACCCTTGAAGATTTTGAAAAGTCCTTTCAAATCTCTCCTTACTGTTCTTTAAAGAGAATAAGCTCAGTCCATGTAACTGCTGACTTTTATCCCTGATACCAATAGTTAATCAGAGCTCTTGTAATGCCATGGTAGTGTCCCTACATCTGAGCCAGAGGACCGTTTCAGGTGCCACCAGCTCCAGAAGTCAATATATAAGTTGATTAAAAATGTCTACCAATAGTAAATCTCTTCTGCATCATCTTCATCATTTCCTGCTAAAGGGTGGAGCCCAAATATGCTGACAGTATTTGACCTGAGCATTACTCATGCTAAACACCATTTTTCCACTTTTTTATTCTTTTTCTTTCTTTGCAAAGCCAAGGATCCACATTTTGTTTGTAAGTATCGGGACAAGTTGAGAAGCCTATTACAGTGGATTACATGCATTGTGGATAAGGAGGAGCCTGTTAATGTACTGTATTTGGATTTCCAGAAAGCATTTGACTAGGTTCCATATAAAAGGTTATTGTGCAATGTAAGAGCTTATGGTATAAAGGGTGATGTACTAGAATGGATAGAAGAACAGCCAGCTTGTAGAAAACAGAGAGCACGCATCAATAGATCTATTTCAGATAAGCAGGATGTGATGAGTGGGGATTGCAGGGGTCTGTGTTGAGCCCTCAACTTTTTATATTTTATATCACTGCCTTAGATGAGGAAACTGAAGACATGATAGCTAAGTTTGCAGATGACACAAAGATAAGTAAGGACATCAGTTGTGAAGATGATAGAACACGGATGCAGACTGTTTATAGGTAGGTTAAATAAGTGGGCAGAAGTCTGGCAGATGGAATGTAATGGGGAAAATATGAAGTTGTACAGTTTAGCAGGAAGAATGAACAACAGGGCATTGTTTAAAAGGAAAACAACTGCAATTTTGCTCTTCATTTAATGGAAGGATGTATATGCATTGGAGATGGTTCAGAGGAGATTTACCAGATTGATGCCTGGAATGAATGAGTAATCTTATCATATAATATTAGATAGGCTGGGCATGTTTTCCATAGAGTTCCAAAGAGCATGTGGTTAATTGATTGATGTATACAACATTCTAAATGTGGAGGTGGAAAGGATGTTTAATTCTACAGGTGAGTCCAGAACTAGGGGGCATGGCTTTAAAATTAGGGGCTGACATTTTTGTTTCCCACTGAGAATCGTGTGACTTTGGAACTCTCTGTTTCATAATGTGGTGGAGGCAGGGGCAGTGTTTAATTATAAGACTGAGGTTGATGAATTCTTGTTAGACGAAGAGATCAGAGGCTATCAGGGAAAGTGGAATTTGAAATAAAAACAGATCAGCCATGATTCTATAAAATGATGGAAAAAGCTGTGGGACCAAATGGCCTTATTCTATTGCTAATTTGTTTGTTTCCATTAGAAGTCGCATGTACCTGCAGCCACCAGACATTCTGATCCAGCACTTTATTTGAACTTTTTAAAAAATGCATTTTTACAGTGCATTTCACAACCAACTCAGTGCTTTGCAGGCAATGAAATACTTTTGAAGTATAGTTGTAGGAAATTACTATTTAGTTTATCTTGCTTGCCCTGATTCTTAACACAAAGGATCACTCATCATTAGTTGAAGGATTATGACTCACAACACAAGGAATCATAACTGACTCTTTTTTTAAAATGCAGATTGTCTGGGAGAATAAGGAGGTTGAGCTCATTCCAAATGGCAGGGACCAGCCTGTGACGAAAGAGAACAAGTACGTTATATGTAAATAGAGCTACAGTGAGGTCAGAGTTTTAGACCTCTTCCTTTTGTCTTTACTCATCTCTCTTCACCTGCTCCAAATGAAAGACTTGCCTGCTCCATTGTTCATGCACCCAAGCCTGTCCATTACCCAATTCCTTGAAGAAGCAACTTAGCAAATGTTGTATCTCCTGAGAATTTCCTTGTCTTCACTTTGATAGAATTGAGGGGTCAGATGAGGGCTATTGTTTTGCAGCTCAAGTATTGTTTTGTCTTATACTTCTTTGCCTTTCTCCAAAGGGGCTGCTAGGAGCCAGGTCATGTCAGGTTATGGAGGTGCAGGCATCAGGAATGTGGGAAAGACTTGATGGACCAGTTGTCATTCCCTGCCTGTTGCTATTTGTATTTCTGTAAGCAGTCTTGCCTGTTCCTGCCAGGCGTTGAGTAGCCTCCAAACAACTAAACTTAAAACTCCAGCCTTTCCCTGAATGGCATGCCCTTGGTCTACACAGCTCATGGACCTTATGTGAGCTATAACAAGATTGTACTTAAATGAGGGCTAATCCCATAACTGGTTTGGGCCTCTGGGCACCATCACTGTATTGTCAGCAGAGTTGCATTGCCTATTTGCTGCCCATTTCTGGCAGAGGGCAAAGGCTGCCCCAACCCAGGGATACAAATGTCATCAAACTGTATTGTTGGTAGTCTGTTCACATAGCAAACATTTGGGTCATATTTTAATGTTGCTGTTTCCTTACAATCAAAGGGAAGAATATGTGAACGCCTGCGTCAATTACATATTCACAGCATCAGCCAAAGAACCCTTTGATGAGTTTCGAAGAGGTTTCTATAAAGTTTGCGACAAGACTCTACTAAAGTTCTTCCAGCCACAAGAGCTGATGGACATATTGATTGGAAACGATGACTATGATTGGAACATGCTGGAAAAGGTTTGAAAACTATTTATAACCCATACAGAAATTACTGTGCCTAGAATCTGCCTCTTCATGAGGTCACTGTTTTAATACAGGGAAACACGGCAGGTAATTTGCACAAAGCAAGATTCCAAAAACACCAATGGTACAACAAGACTTATGTAGCACATTCTTAGTATAGAAGGCATAACAGAGAAAGAGCATCAGTTTATATTTAGAGGGTAGGGACTGGTCTTCTCTCCTTGATGACACTGTGAGCACTGTGAAAGATCCATGAAAATACTTTATAAACATCAATAGGAGGTCTTGCGGCACAGTGGGCAGTGTCCCTGCCTCCGAGCTAGAAACTCCGTGGTTAAGTTCCACTCTGGGACATTAGGGCCAAGGAAGGTGTGTTCATCAAGGCATGCTGAGTATCAACCTGCAAATCCTTCCAATGAACTGTCAATGGCAGGTAAGACCAGGAGAAATTCCATGTGATGGAAACAAAATTAGAGCATCCTCCATTGCTGTCCGTAGCTTTGGATGACAATATGTATGTAAAAAGGGCATTTTACCACAGCGACGTGAATTCCTTGGGGGCATTGGCATACTGGTTGGACTGCCAACTGGTGTGGATCAAACTGGTGCCAGCATCGTGGGATTTGATCCCCTTTCCACCTGTGCTGGCTTCAGGATCTGCCTCCTTCCTGGCCCATGGGAGGGTTTGTGGAGCTGTTGGCCATACCTGTCTTTGAGCAGAGTACTCAAGAACAATGATGTGACAACGTAAGGATTTGAAATGGATGCATATCCTAAAGTGTTTATCCTGCTGTGATATGATATGTGATTGTAATATATCATTTTTTAAACAATAACAGAATACCACATACAGTGGCAATTACAGCAGATCACATCCAACCATTGAGATATTTTGGAAAGTGTTCCATGAGCTGTCTTTGGCTGAGAAGAAAAAATTCCTGTGTAAGTACTGCATTGAGCTATAGAAGTTAGCCACATCAGATGTACACTTCCACAGTGAGCATCTCCCACAAAAGATCTCATTGACTCGGAGGGTGGTATTTAAGGGAGGCAGCTCTGCAAGTTTGTTTTCTTTATATCCTCATTCAATTTCTTTTTGAAATCATTAATTCTGCACAGTGAGTTCCAGAGTTAGGTGAATTATAATCTCTATTATTTAATACATAAGTTCAAAACATGTGGTTTACTTACTAAAGATCAACATTGATTGATTAATTGATTTGTTGTCACATGTACTGAAATAGAGTGAAAAGGTTTGTTTATGAGCAGTACAAGTAGATCACAGCAAGCAAAGGATGTACAGATCAAAAAGACTTAGAGGCATACAGGTTACATTGCAGGCTACATTATTTGAGGCTAGAATCCATTCAACAGTCTGATAACGGCCAGAAAGAAGCTGTTCCCGAACCTGCTTGTGCATATTTTCAGGCTTCTGTATCTTCTGCATGATGGAAGAGGTTGTAAGAGGTCCTTCCCGAGGTGGGATGGCTCTGTGATGATGTTGGCTGCCTTTGCGCGGCAGTGAGCTGTGTACACAGAGTCCATGGATGGAAGGTTGGCCTCCATAATGGTCTGGGCTGTGCACACCATCTTCTGTAGATTTTTACAGTCCTGGGCAGACCAGTTGGCGTACCAGGTCATTGTGCACATGGACAGTATGCTTTCAGTGGTGCATCTGTAGAAGTTGATGAGAGACCTTATGGGCATGCCGAATTTCCTGAGCCACCTGATAAAGAAGAGGTGTTGATGTGCCTTCTTGACTGTCGCATTTACATGAGAATTCCAGGACATTCTACACTAGAGCAGAGCTTTATGAATGCTGAATTTTCATTTTGTGCCTCCCAAATGGTTTACTTGAGGTAACTATTTTTAAAAAGGTTCTTCGATTTCAAAACAGGTTACTGACTCTTGATCTAATTTATTATTGGGATATGCTTGCGTGGTTGAGTGCTTGTTTCTTATCTAGCCTATTCTAGTATTGGTCCCTTCACTTTTAGAGATATCTCACAGCTTTAATGAGGGTTCAGTGCAGATTCACTGGAATGACACATACTGTGAAGGAAGACAAAGATAAAGAATGACTTGAAAAGTTGCAGCTTTTATTGCTGCAGCAACACAGAATATGGGAGAGATAAAAGGTACTGCAGATGCTGGAGAATCCGAGATAACAAGCATGGGGCTGGATGAACATAGCAGGTCAAGCAGCATCATAGGAGCAGGAAAACTTGACGTTTCGGGCCTAAACCCTTCATCAGAAATATGGGACCATCAGAAAGAAGTGTTGGTAATTTTCAAAGGTTAGAGGCTGAGAATTCTGCATTGAATAACTAATTTCCTGAACCCCTCCTCCACACTCTGCACCCCGAAGCCTGTCTATCAACTCCAAGGCACAAATCAGGAGTGTATTGCAATGCTCTCCACTTCCCTGAATGGGTGCAGCTCCAACAACACTCAAAGTTCACCTAGGGTAAAGTCACTCCATCTACAACCTTCAGCATTCACTCACTCCACCATCAATGTACAATAGCAGCAGTGTGTCCCATCTGCAAGATGTAATGATGCAATTTACCAATGGTTCTTAGACAGCACCTTCCCAACCCACGATCCCTAACACCTAGAAGGTACAAGGCCAGCAGACACATGGGAATGTCCCCATCTATAAGTTCCCTCCTAGCCACACAGCATCCTGACTTGGGATTCTATCACCAACTTTCACTATTGCTGAGTCAAAATTCTGGAATTCCCTCCCTAACACCACTTATACCCCAAGGACTGCAATGCTTCAAAGTAAAGTCCAAAGTAAAGCTTCAAATTGTTTTAGAGTTGGGCAACAAATCATGGCCTTGCCAAGATCATTTGAAAGGATGTGACTGAGTAGATAGATGCAGGGTGGAGGTTCATGAATGGTTAGCAAGTATGGGCTAATTTGGATATTTGAGACACTAAGTTATGCCAGACATAAACTTTGTCTCCTGGATGTTAATGAAACAGTTCAGAATGTGCTCTTTCAGAATCTTTAAACTCACGTGATACAGCAATTGATATATTAGGTAGACAGTAGGGACAATGGATGAAAAAGCCTTTAGTCACAATGTTCCACCCATCCTGGCATGGGCAGCTTTGCTGGACCAAAGTATTATCGTCCAGCCTGTTAACTTTGTTTCCTGGCATGTCAAAACAGTTACAAACATGAAGTACATAATGGCACAGGTACGGTTTTTAGAGATAATGCAGTATAAACACTCAAAACTCTCTTCTCAGTATTTCTTACAGGCAATGATCGTCTTCCAGTGATGGGAATGGTGTGTGTTAACATGCATATTATCTGGATTCCACTGTCAGAAGACAACTACCCGGAGGCAGATGTCTGCTTTAGTAACCTGAGACTTCCAGAATACAGCAGCATTGAAATTTTGAAAAAGCAACTGCTGACAGCCATTAACACTAGAGAAAGATTTGACAAAGTGTGAAGCACATTTACAATGAGAGGAAAATGTATTACATCCCATTTTGACTGTATTTTAACTTCTAATACCATGATCGTCAGCACTTGCATCATCCTAGCTTATCACAGTTACCCATCAACATCAGGCAAATGACACTAACCAAAAAAAAACCAAAAGAACTGTGGATGCTGTAAATCAGGAACGAAAACAAAGTTGCTGGAAAAGTTCAACAGCTCTGGCAGCATCTGTGGAGGAGAAAATAGAGTTAATGTTTCGGGTCCGGTGATTCTTCCTTAGAACTGACGGTGGCTGGGAAAACGCCAGTTTATATGCAGAAAATAAGGAGGTGAGTGGGGTAGCGAGTACTTCTACAGGGAGTACACCTCCCTATTTTCTGCATATAAACTGACGTTTTCCCAGCCACCGTCAGTTCTAAGGAAGAATCACCGGACCCGAAACATTAACTCTGTTTTCTCCTCCACAGATGCTGCCAGAGCTGCTGAGCTTTTCCAGCAAATGACGCTAACCATTTGCTATTACCATAGAACATCAACCACAAAGGTGTTACTTACATTGTACTAAACATGCCATTTCAGGTGACCTATTTCGAACTTTTCAAACAGTGCTTGGCACTTAGTGCTTTGGTCATTTTCACTTAAATTCGTTGGGGCCAAATTACCATGTTACAGAGTCATACAGCATGGAGACAGGCCCTTCAGTCTAACTAGTCCTTGCTGACCATAATCCCAAACTAAATTACTCCCACCTGCCTGCATTTAGCCCATTTCCTTCCAAACATTTCTTATTCATGCATTTATCCGAATGTCTTTTAAATATTGTAAGTATCTGCATCCATTACTTCCTCTGGAAGTTCATTCCATACATGAACAGCTCTCTGTGTAAAATAGTTGCTCTCATGTCTTTTTAAAATCTTTCTCCTCTCACCTTAATAATATACCCCCTAGTCTTGAAATTCCCTCGCTAGGGAAAAGACATCTGCCTTTCACCTTATCAATACCCCTCATGATTTTATAAGCCTTTATAAAGTCACCCCTCAACCTCCTATATTCCAGGGAAAAATGTCCCAATCCATCCAGCCCCTCATTATAACTCAAACCCTCCTTTCCCAGCAACATCCAGTCATCCCTTACATACTACATGGGAGACTGGCCAGGCTGTTAAGCCCACTCTGTTTTCCTGTGGGTTTTTAATAAGCCATGCAGATCAAATAGGAAGTGGGGAGATGGGGATAACTGAATACTCCCCTTTGTGCTTTTTTAAACAAGTTGTTAACTCATGCGTTTGCAGATTTATTCATTAACTGGACTGGCCATCAAATTCACAAAAAATTCCACCTATTTTTAAAACATGAATTTTTGACAGTGGACAAATTGTGTTGACACCAGTACCTCCAACATATATGGCAGAGACTGTATTCAGTATCCTACATGTATATGTTACTTTATTTTGGAATCTTAGCTTGGATTTTTCCTTTAGCTGTTAGGCTTTTATCCCCTAACAATGCATAGATTTGTTAAAGGAAACACTAAATAATCACACGAGCAAGAAAAGAGTAATAATGAGAAATAATGGGATTAAAAGAAAAGGAATGGGATGGAACTTCATTTGGAGTGTAACCAAACACCAAAAGCATTTGTCTGGAAAGATCTGAATGTGTGCTGCATTGTGGACAAGTCAGTATAATTCAGTAACTTTGGAAGATTCCATAAAGCATACAGTGGCCAGCCACTTAAAGAGGGCCCCAGTTTGGATTTTAAACTGTTTTGTACACAGGAATGATGTGTGTGTGAGATAACAAGCATGGGGCTGGATGAACACAGCAGGTCAAGCAGCATCATAGGAGCTTATCAATGATGTGTGTGTGTTTGGCATGAGAGGGTTTACTGGATTAATACTTGGAATGCATAGGCTGATTTATGAGGATCGGTTTGTCAGGCTTGAGGTTGTTTTGCCTGAGGTTTTGAATAATGAGGGCTGACTTGATTTAGTTTTATAATACCCTGAGAGGTCTTCACAAGGTGGATGCAAAAGGTGATGTTACTTTTGTGGATAAGTCCAGAACTAGGGGACACTGTTATAAAGAGAAAACAAGGTGTGGAGCTGGATGAACACAGCAGGTCAAGCTGCATCAGAGGAGCAGGAAAGCTGACGTTTTGGGCCTAGACCCTTCTTCAGAAAATTAGCTGGTAAGTTTCTCAACCCCAGCTCTTGACTTCTTCCTGTAGCCCTTGATCCCTTACTGATCAAGAGCCTATCTATTTCGGTTTTAAATACACTCAATGACTTGCAATGAGTTCACAGATTAACCACGTTCTGCCTGAAGAAATTCCTCCTCATCTCAGTTCTAAAAAGTTATCCTTACACTCTGAGGCTGTGCTGTCAGGTTCGAGTCTCTCCTACTGATGGAAATGTTCTCAATGCCCACTCTATCCTGGCCTCCCAGTATTCTATAAGTTTCACTGAGATCCCCCCTCATCCTTCTAAACTCTATCAAGTACAGACCCAGAGTCCT
>JAHRHZ010000218.1:30819727-30832723 GCA_024137785.1 Ginglymostoma cirratum | reverse complement strand
TTCCTGCTCCTCTCATGCTGCTTGACCTGCTGTGTTCATCCAGCTCTCCACCTTGTTATCTCAGATTCTCCAGCATCTGCAGTTCCCACTATCTCTGACACTGTTATAAAATTAGGCATTGCCCCTTAGGACAAGGATGGGGGAAAGATTCTTTTTCTCTCAGAGGGTTGTGTGAGTTTAGAATTCTCTGCTTCAAAAGGTGACGGAGCTGAAATTATTTAATAATTTTAAAGTTAAAGGTAGATTATTGATCGGCAAGGGAATCCAAGGTTAAAAATTTAGTAAACAAACCAACCATCTATGATCTTATTGAAAGGCAGAGCAGGCTTGAAGGGCTGAATCATCCACTTTTTTGCTCCTAATTCAAATGTTTGGGACCGCAGTGGTAAATTGATTTTCCTGCAACTGAATGAGCTCCTTTGATTGGACTTATCATTCAATTCCTCCACCATCTGATTGGCCGTGGCAAAGATGGATGGCAAATGAGGTGACCATATCTTCCATCATTACATCACAACCAGCCTATTGCTGAAAGATCATTTTCTTTGTGGACAGGTCCCTTAGCCTGATTCACAACCCACCTTCAGGACAACTCACTAGACCAGGTCAAGTGTGGTGATTGGGTTTGGTGTGGTGGATGGTGAAGAAACAGCATGAGGTTCCTACTCTGCTGGACCTCGATCCATTATTCAGAGACTTCTGCTCCCATATGGTTGACTCAAAAATTAGGATGCCACCACCACAAACCAAGGCTCACTGTCTGGGGTCTGATCACTAAGCCTCCAGCAATTAGAGATCATTCTGCAAGGAACCATGATAGAGCTGGGCAAGAGGAGCCTGGAGTTAACTAACAGATGTTTTCAAAAATAAACTATATTCCATTTCCTCCAAACACTTTTGAATATTAATGAGAAAAAGGAGGACATGGGGTAAGAGGCTGGGTGGAGATAACAGGATGTGGCAGGAATTCTGCCGGAAAATGTCCAAACCAGAGTTGGCAAGTTGTTAAGTTACTGATTCCACATGTAGCCAAAATAAAAATGTGACAAATATCTTTGTGTTTATGTGTTAGTGATCTTTCTGACTATATATAATCAATTTGAAGCAAATAATTATTGAGAGCTCATATATTACAAATAAAAGATTATTTACAATCATCTGTTCTGGTTTCTTCAACTCTATACCTGGTAAAGAAAACACCCAACACTTCATCAAAAGAATGTTTATATGCAGTTAACAATCATTTTTGACATCTTTTAACAAATTATTTCAACAAGGTCCAAACAATGTGATTTTAACATGCTCTGAAGTACAGTATTTAAGCAACACATGCACTGAAATCTCATGGGCATATGTATACTCATGTTTTCACTAATTGGATATAAAGATTTGTTCACAATGCTTGTGGGAAATTTGTGACTCTTCTGAGTTGGTAAATTTTAGATCAATTGTTTGATGAAGGAATTTCCTACAACTCCAGGAAGGAGTTTCAGCCTTTGGAAACATCTCAGCCCCTTTTGCTTTACAGATCAGCTTTCTACACTTCAACAAGATGTCAATACCCAAGATCCTGCTTCTTGCAACATTTCTCACTTTCTACTCTCAGAACTTTTCATAATGGGCACAGTAAGGACTATTGCTGAGCAACTAGCTCCCTAGCTGGAACTACTTTAAACAAATCCAGCTACCAGAGCTGAATGTACAAATACACGAAATTGTCTTATTAATAAATGTTAACTGGTGATATGTGTCATATTTTAGCCTTTGTGTATTCATGTTCACTCCAGTGTAATAGTGAGGGAATGCTGTACTGTTAGAGATGCTAATCTGGGCACTGCAGGGAATACATCATAGGTTGACAACAATGATACATGAACTTCAGGAATCAAGTTATGAAGAAAGATTATCCAGATTAGGCTGGTTTTCTCTAGAATTTGGATGCTTAAGGGGTGATCTGATCAAAGTCTTCAAGCTTTTAACTGGAAAAGACAGGGTAGATAAGGATAAACTATTTTCACTGGTTGGGGGTTCTAGACCTAAGTGCATAGTGGAAAAGTTAGTGCCAGACTGTCCAGGAGAGGTCTTAGGAAGCACCCCTGCACATGAAGGGTGATAAAAGTTTGGAACTCTGTTCCACAAATGGCAGTTGATGCAGGATCAGTTGTTAATCTGAGATAGATTGCTTTGTTTAGTAAAGTTATTAACAGATATGATCCAAAGATCCGTCGTGGCAGGACAGGTTTGAGGGGCTGAATGGCATACTCCTGTTCCTGTGTTCTCCATTGTATACACCGTTTGTACCACTATCCGGAGGTTCGTAAAATTCTGCACATTGTTTAGGCTTCCATTTTTAAAAGGAGATTGGATAAATACTTCAAAGGGTGGCACGGTGGCTTAGTGGTTAGCACTGCTGCCTCACAGCACCAGGAACCCAGGTTCAATTCCAACCTTGGGCGACTGTCTGTGTGGAGTTTGCACATTCTCCCTGTGTCTGTGTGGGTTTCCTCCAGGTGTTTTGGTTTCATCCCACAGTCCAAAGATGTGCAGGTTAGGTGGATTGGCCATTGGGAATTACCCATAGTGTTCAGGGATGTGTAGATTAAGTGGGTTACAGGGGATGGGTCTGGGTGGAATGCTCTGATGGTTGTGTGTGGACTTCTTGGGCTGAAGAGCCTGTTTACACAGTGTAGGGATTTTATGATTCTTATAAAGAATCACAGAATTGTGACAATGCAGAAGGAGACCATTTGGCTCATCGTGTCTGTACTGGCTCATTAAATAAGCATCATTACCTCGTGCCAATCTCCTACCTTTTCCCTATACCTATTGCATACAATTTCTATCCAAGTAATCATCCAAAGCCTTCTTGAACGGCTCAGTACTTCCACCACAGTTCCAAACAATGCATTGCAGACCCTAACCACTCGCTGTGTGAAAGATTTTATTCTCGTAGCATCCTTGCTTCATTGCCACATCACTTTAACTCTATGCCTTCTTGTTTTTCTTCCTTTTACAAGCAGGAACTGCTTCTCCCTCTCTACTCTATCCAGCCCACTCATGATTTTCAAAATCTCTAAGAAATCTCCGCTCAGCCTTTTTCTGTCAAAGGAAGACAGTCCCCATAACTGAAATTTATCATTTTTGAAACAAACAAAAGCAGAAATTGCTGGAGAAACTCGGCAGGTCTGGAAAGATCTCTGGAGAGAAAACAGAGTTACCCTTTGAGTCCAGTATGCTAGACCTTCTGAGTTTCTCCAGCAATTTCTGTTTGCCTTGCTTCAGATGCACGGCATCTGCAGTTCCCTGTTTTATTTCTCTGGGAACATTCTTGGGAATCACCTTGGCACTGTATCATAGAGTCATAGAGTCCCACAGCATGGAGACAGGCCCTTCAGCCCAAAAAACGTCGAATAAAGAAAAATAAAGACTAAAGGGTCCATGCCGACCATAGTGTACATCCATACTAACCCAATTTCCCTGCACTTGGCCCATATCCTTCTAAACCTTTCCTCTCCATGTATTCTTCCAAATGTCTTTTAAATGTTGTTAATGTACCAGCCATAACCACTTCTGCTGGCAGCTCATTCCATATGCGTACCACCCTCTGTGTAAAAAAGGTGCCCCTCAGGTTCCCATGTATTCTTTCCCCTCTTACCTTAAACTGATGCCCTTTAGTCCTCAATTCCCCAACCCTGGGAAAAAGACTGAGTGCATTCACCCTATCCATGCCTCTCACGATCTTACACACTTCAATAAGGTCCCCCCTCAGTCTCCTACACTGTAAAAAAAAAGTCCTAGCTTGTCCAACCTCTCCCAAAAAACTCAGTCCATTAGTCCTGGCAACATCCTTGTAAATTTCTTCTGAACTCTTTCCAGTTTAATAACATCATTCCTGAAGCAAGGTGACCAAAACTGAACACAATACTCCAAGCGCGGCCTCACCAATGTCCTGTACACCTGCAACATAACTTCCCCACTTCTGTACTCAGTGCCCTGACTGATGAAGGCCAGTGTGCCAAAAGCCTTCTTCACTGCCCCGCCTACCTGTGACTCCACTTTCCAGAGAACCGTGCACCAGAACTCCAAGGTCCCTCTGTACCACTACACTCCTTAAGGATCCATCATTGACCATGAAACTCCTACCTTGATTTGACTTTCCAAAATACAACACCTCACAGTTATCTATATTAAACCACATTTGCCATTTCTTAGCCCACTTCCCCAGCTGATCAAGATCCTGCTGCAATTTCCTCATGTCCACAATACCGTCTATTTTAGTGTCATTTACAAACTTACTAATCATGCTGTGTATATTCTCATCCAAATCATTGATATAGATAACAAAGCAATGGGCCCACATCTTTCCCTTAAACTAGTCCTAACTACTGTACACAATACTTAGGTTGAGGTCTAATAAGAGTCTCACACTTGAAATACAAGTATTTGCAGGGCTATAGGGAAAGGACATGGATATTTTCTCCATATATTCTCTGGGTTTTTAAAATAAGCATTTCGAGTTTGATTCAATCCACACAAACCACAGACATCTCCTACTCATATAAGACGATATTTACATGCATTTGAGGCACTAGGAGGATCCGAGAACTGAACAGATTCTCAAATAACATTAGCAGAAAAACATCAGAAAGTGGTCTTTCGGCACTGCACCTTGGCAGCAGCTACTGTAAGCTTTAATGTGTCCCTCAGCATGTCTCATACCTCTGAGCAGGTAGGACTTTTATGATTTTCTGGTTCAATGAACAGAGAACAAGCGAGTCAAGTCCTACACCAGCAAAGTACAAGCCCTGCTTCATAGGTCAAACCAGTCAGTTATCCTAACAGAGACAACAAGGTGTAGAGCTGGATGCACACAGCAGGCCAAGCAGCATCAGAGGAGCAGGAAAGCTGACGTTTCGGGTCTAGACCCTTCAGCTTTCCTGCTTCTCTGATTCTGCCTGGCCTGCTCTGTTCATCCAGCTCTACACCTTGTTGTCTCAGGTTTTCCAGCAGCGACAGTTCCTACTATCTCCCAGTTATCCTAACAGAGTGGTTTCCTCTTAAATGTCTGTATGGGATCTGTTTTGATGTTCAGTATCGATTTTCATTCGCCAGCTTTACGCCTAGTTAATGACGTGATTTCAGATTCGGTTTCATTTTCGGTTCCCTTTCATCATTCAAACAGCGCTCAAAAACGCGGAAATAAGTCGGAAATGGAAACTTAATACAGTCGCTGAACACTGCAGAAAGGTTACGCCCCAAAACAACTCAAATTCTCGTTGCCATTGACGGCTCAGAGGCGGAGCTAAAGGCAGGGAATTCCCCAGACAAGTCAATATATTCTCTGTGTGTGCGTCCGAGAGAGAGAGATTGTCAAAGGTTTAAACTAGAGCTACTGCAGCCTGTCTCTTACATCTGATTGTCTCTGGATTGAACTATTACCCTCTCTCTCGATTCCCAGTTGTTTGAGCAGGTAGCGAGAGAGAGAGGAGGGAGGATGTTGTGTTGGGGGGAGTTGGGCTCAGGGAGCGGACTACAGTCAGAGGAGATTCTCAAAGGAGAGAGGGTTCAGCATGTTTGCAGCCGGGAAGGAGTCACTGTGTTTGTGTTGGAAAATGGAAAAGTTTATACTAAAGCCCGCGGACTGAAGCAAAAATCAAAATCAGGTGAGGAGACAGAAATATTGCAAAAACTGAAGTTGCTGTAAAAGCTTAGCAGGTCTGGCAGCAATCTGTGCAGAGAAATCAAAATTAGCGTTTTGGGTCTGGTGACCCTTCCTCAGAACAGTTCTGAGGACCCGAAACGTACACTTTGATTTCTCTGCACAGATGCTGCCAGACCTGCTGAGCTTTCCCAGCAATTATTTGTTTTTGTTTGATTTGCAGCATCCGCAGTTTTCTTCGATTTTCAGAAATATTACAATCCTATCTATAATGGGAAGGAGAATTGTCTAAAATTAAATTATTATACATAACACTGATAGACATATTGCAAAGTAAATAGTACGCAGAGTCTGTAGCTAACTATATATTTAATAGAGATTCTGTATTATAATTTCTTCTGAAGAATTGGGCGGCGCTTGTTACAGTCTGATAATTCATTCAAATAGAATTGTCTCAGGAATTATATTTATTTTGCATTTGTCCTAAATATGGTTACAGTGTGGTATCAGTTACAATGTGGTTATTGATTATAATGCAGATGACAATGTCTGGATTTATCCAGAGCTGTGCCGTATCGGTTCCCGTCAAATCTCTCCCCAAACCAGTTTTCTTTTCCTCTTTTCTGATGAAGGGTTTAGGCCCGAAACGTCAAGTTTTCCTGCTCCTATGATGCTGCTTGACCTGCTGTGTTCATCCAGCCCCATGCTTGTTATCTCTCTTCTTTTCCTCTTTTATTTGATTTTAATGTGTTTCGGTTTCGTTTCTCAGCCACAGAGGCGGCTGCAGCAGCGACCTCTGGAGTCCGGTTCTGAAAAGACATCTTCAGCACATCGACCTTATAATAGAGATAGTAGGAACTGCAGATGCTGGAGAATCCGAGATAACCAGGTGTGGAGCTGGATGAACACAGCAGGCCAAGCAGCATCGTAGGAGCAGGAAAGCTTGACGTTTCGGGCCTAGACCCTTCAAGCTTTCCTGCTCCTATGATGCTGCTTGGCCTACTGTGTTCATCCAGCTCCAGACCTTATAATACACACCGTTAGCAAGGACCAGTTTAACGGATGAAGTTGAATTTTGGGATTCATAATTTGTTAAATCCCCATGTTATTACAATTGGCGTAGATAAATTGACCAGGAAAGGTTATTTTAATGTTTTCATTAGTCATTCTGATGGTTTGTATCTGGAGCATAATTTATTTTTGCATTCATTTCCATTCGTGAATAAATCATAACATTATCTTAGGTTTCTTAAACACTTGTTGTCCCTGGATCCTAATGTTTTGTAATTCATACATTTGTCTCGGTGTGCGTTCTGGGAAACAGCCCTGACAGCACAGTGTTCTGCATCATGGAGCTGCTCTGAACAAACTTCAACTATCTCACTAGCCACCTATTTTAAGACCCTAGGATGAAGTCCATTAGGACCCAGGCCCTTGTTACCTTGTTGTTCTGAGCTCTGGCTCTTTGCTAGAGGACTGTATCAATCCTCCTTACTCTACTTCCCCTGTTACCTCTGCATTTCTTCTTACTGCCCCTTTTGAGCTGCTTTCTGTATCATAGTGCACCTCAGCAAGACCCATGGAAACTGTGAATTTGGAATACAATGTTAAGCTGGTTAAAGACAAGAGCAGCCCTAAATTTTAATAAAGTCAACATTCTTACAATTATAACTCTGGATCATTAGTCCAGCAACGTAGTGATTGTAGAATAGAGATCATTTTGGACATGAAATATTAACTCTGTTTGTCTCTCCACTGATGCTTGCAGACGTGCTGAGTTTCTCCGCATACTCTGTGTTTGTTTCTGATTTACAGCATCCATGGTATTTTGTTAATGTACCCTTCAATATTAATATCCTGTGTTTATTCTCTCCCTGTAGGCCAATTTACTAACTTCAAGGATCAGAAAATCCACTTTGCCGATAGTGGAACATCCCACATCCTATTCCTTTCTAAAGCAGGAAGTCTTTTTCAGAGTAAGGTTAAGTCATGGAAAACGGCAGCTGAAACAAAAACATTCCCAATTATGATGCCACAGTAAGAGTTACATTCTGCCTGATGGCTTTTATATTTTTGTTTTGTTCCGTACTGTCATGTTGTAAATTGAGTTAGCTAAATATTAGAAACTGGCAAAACATTGATAAAAGTTGACTGTCAGACTGCCAACAGGTGCATGGAAAAATTTGTCATGTCTCATTTAAAAGACAGCACCTGACTCTGCTGAAATGTCAGCTTTGGTTATGTGCTGAACTTTCTAAAGTGGGACTTGAATGTGCAAATTGACCAGGCAAGAGTGCCACTAGCTGAACCAAACCTGCTAGGTGGATTCAGCAACTGCTTATCCAGTGATAAAGCTCTGACAGACAATATAATTGTGTTGTCTTTGTGTTTGTTTGCCTTGCCAATACAGAGACAAAGGAAAAGCTTGTGCAGGCGGTTGCATTTTGAAGTCTGACGTTAACTTTAACACAATAACTTTCATTGAAAAAAATTACAATAAAGCCTCTTGTGAAATGATATATTTCTGAGAACAATTTAGTAGTGATGTTTCATTATGCTTATGTTTCTATTCATTTAGGTTACTTAAGGATTTGAGTGCCAGAAAAATAATTCAAGTGGCCTGTGGAAACAGTCACTCACTGGCATTGACCAAAGGTAAAAAAAACATAGCATGCCTGTTACATACAAGCTAGGAGCAGCAGTAGGTTATTAGCCAATATGATCATGGCTAATCGTCTATCTCAATGCCAAATTGCTGCTTTCTCCCCATATCCCTTAATGCCTTTAATTGCTATCAAATTTATCTATCTCTTTCTTGATTATTTTCAGTAGCTTGGCATCCACAGCCTTCTGTGGTAGAGAATTCTACAAGTTCATTACACTTTGAATGAAGAAATCCTTCCTCATCTCAGTTGAACTCCCCCAACCAGGGAAAATATCCTTCTTGCATCGAGTCATAGGGATCTATAAGCACAGAATCATAGAACCCCTAAAGTGTGGAAGCAGACTATCTGGCCCATTGAGTCCACACCGACCCTCTGAAGAGCATCCCACCTGGTACCGTATCCCTGCATATCCCATCCCAGACACTATGGGCAATTTAGCATAGCCAGTCCTCCCAACCTGCATGTCTTTGGACAGTAGGAGGAAACCAGAGCACACGGAGGAAACCCACACAGTTGTGGGGAGAACGTGCAAAGTCCACACAGACAGTCACCCAAGGCTGGAATTGAACTTGGGTCCCTGGTGCTGTGAGGCAGCACTGCTAACCATTATGCCACCATGCTACCCCCAAAAGACCCTTTGGCTCAACTCATGCATGCTGACCAGATAGTCTAGACCCATATAACAGCATTTGTCCCATATCCCATTAAATCTTCCCCTTCCCATACTCAACCAGTTGCCTTTTAAATGTTGTAATCATACCGGACTCCACCACTTCCTCTGGCAGCTCATTCCATACACGCACCACCCTCTGCGTGAAGTTGTCCCTCAGGTCCCCTTTATATCTTTCCCGTCTCACCTTAAACCTATGCCCTCTAGTTTTTGACTCTCCCACCATGGAGAAAAGACCTTGTCCATTTACCCTATCCATGAACCTCATGATTTTGTAAACTCTATAAGGTTACCCCTTAGCCTCCAACGCTCCAGGGAAGATAGCCCCTCACTATAGCTCAAACCCTCCAACCCTGGCAACATCCTTCTAAATCTTTTCTGAAACCTTCCAAGTCAGTTAGGTGCTGTTCGAATTTTATATGTTTCAGTTAGATCCCGACTCATCCTTCTAAAATCTAATAAATACAGCTCCATACAAATCAATCTCTCCTTGTAGAAATGTCCTTATTACATTAAACATAATTGGAAGAGTTTTTTCCACTTGCTTCCTGCATCCATGTCCCTTAATTTGCAGACCCCTTATGTCCTCTTCACAATTTACTTTCCAACCTAATCTTGTCAAGGCAATTTTAAATTTTAAATGTAAGACTGACTTGATCTGATGCTGTTTGGGAATCCAAGGATTCTTCTATTCATTTGTCACCATGTGCATGTCTGCCTATTTCCTCTGCCATCTTGAACATTGCATTATTGTAATGCAAACTTAAGTAAAATACAGTGAAAAACACATAATGTCCATTCTGGTTGTGAACCACGTCTGAGTTTAGTGTCATACGTAGCTGTCATATTCTTTGATATTTCCATTTAATTAAATCACAATTTGGCGCTGAGGACGGCCAGAGCCAAGGTACGACATGAATATAAATATTATATTTCTATTTAATACTTATCTCGTTGACAAGCTGAGAAGGAGCAGGAACCTGTTATTCATTTTTGATAACGCCTTCCACTAAATAATTCTTTTAGCTGATCAAAATTATCAGGACTATTGGTTCTGATCAGAAGATTGTATGTTCACATCTCAATTCTGGAAGGCTGTGACTCAGTGTGGTGCTGATGGATTGCTGTGTTGCTGGAGGTCCTGTAATTTGGAGCAAGTACCCTTCTGTCTGTGTGGGTGAATATAAAAGATTTTACTGCACTATTTAAAAGAAAAGCCCCAGAGTTACACCCAGTATCCTGATGAATGTTAATCCCACAGTTAACATTGTAAAAACCTTAGTTAGTGGTTAACACCAAGCTGTTTATGGAAGTTTGGTATGTGCATTTTGGCATCCATTTCTCTGACATTACAATCATACTTTATTGTCACTAAGCACTTTGGACTACTCTGTCATTGTGGATGGTGTGATATGAATGCAGATCTGTCTTTTTCTTTTCTAATATATCACAAAACTTTGCAGCAAATTATTTTGTCTTTTGTGCCTTCAGTTCGAGAAGGTATAACTATTTGTTCTATGCTTGGGATTCAGGCATTGCTGGTTAATGCCATCCAAAGGTAGCTTGAATTAACAATCTGGTACAACTTGCATGGCCACTTCAGAAGACAGTGAAGAAACAGGTTTATATTTCCAGATGTTTTAAAGCTGAGTTCAAACTTTCAAACTGACACATTGAGATTTAAGCTCACGTCTGGAAAAAGACCTGATATTACTATATTGCCAAAAGGAATTAGTCAATAATGTCCTACCATCATGTGATTTCCCTTGCATGAACCCTAACTCAAGTCCCACATACATGATTCTTGATCCATATATATAGGAACAGCCCCCAGGTGGTTTCCATTGCCTATCTCATTATTCTTTTACCTTCAAAGGGTAAATAGTCCTATCTATTCATTACGTACGGGTGGAATCATTCACAACAGTTAGGCACCAATACCCACACCTGACCATCATTCAGGGCTAGTGCTCTGGTCTCTATTTGTTCGGGCTGTTTGGGGTGGGGTCTAAATTCAACCCTTCCTGATTCAGAGACTAGATTCACTGAACCAGTGTTGCTACCTTTTGGGTATGAGTAACCTGAACTTTAGAGACTGAATTTCAGTCATCACCTACCAGAGTGTGACTTGGACCCTTGACCTTCTGATTCAAAGATGTTTTCAATATCAAAGAGGTAACAGTAATTGAGATACCTGATAATATGAGAAATGGGAGACAAAAATAGAAATTGCTGGAAAAGCTCAGCGGGTCTGGCAGTGTCTGTGGAGAGAAATCAGAGTTAACATTTTGGGTCGAGTGACCCTTCCTCGGGACTGTATGAATAATGGTTTGTTCAATATCTGATGTGTATTTAGAACTTTATGAAATATAGGTTAAAGTAGAAATCAGTTTTTCTATTTTTCAGTTTTCTTGTAAGAGTTATACATGATCATTTCAAACGTACTGGAACCAAAAGTATATTTTTTTCATTTATTTTCTGTTGAAAGATGGCCAACTCTTTGCCTGGGGCCAGAACGCTTACGGCCAGCTCGGTCTTCGTACAAAAGATGCTTGTCAACGCACTCCTGCGTTGGTGGTATCTCTTCCTGGGATGCCAGTGGCTCAGATCACTGCAGGAGGAGAGCACAGCTTCGCCCTGTCTCTCTCTGGGGCGGTGTTTGGATGGGGAAGAAATAATCATGGACAGCTGGGACTCAAGGATACAGAAGGTAGGGACAATTACAAAAACTATTGCTCCTCCTTTTCCTTTATCTCCATTTCCATACAAAATTTGCATTATCTTTTAACTTTATTTCTTTATTTCCCTAATTTATCCTATGAAGAACTGTAACATAGAACTTCCTGCTTTTTTCTTTACTCCTGTATTTTTGTACCTAATCTATTTCAGTACCTAAGATGTGTAACTAGGTACTTTGTACCTAAGGTGGCACTGTGTGTGGCAACATGGTACACTTTTCATTGTACTTTTGCACTTGAGTACATGTGACAATAAAACCTAATTCTCATTCTAATTCGAAACCAGAGGATTTTTTTAACAATGGCTCAGAATTTGTGATCAGAGGCAAACTGTTACACTCGCCATTGATTTTGAAGAAGGTCGTTCACAATTACATGGTAATCTCTATAGCACAGGCTTCACATTTCTCTGGATTTAGTTCTAATTTTACTAGTTCTCTGGTATCAGACAGCAGTAACATCATCAAGCAATCGCTTTGAAGCAGTCTCACGGGAAAAACCAGGAATTTTCTTGCTCATGTTTTACAATTTTACAAACTGTTGAATTCAAAATTGGGAAATAGAAGTTGAATTAAGGTAGAAGCCGAAATTCCATAAGCAATCCTAGATTTAAAAATTTAATTTTTAATTTTTTAATTTTTAAAATTCTGTGGAATTTAGCACAGAGTAAAGCAATTCAGCATTCTCAATATAGTGCAATTTTCTCAACATAGTACAATTACAGTTGCCCCTATATTTATGAATGTCCAATCCCCCAGCATTTATATTTATGATCAAATCCCATACAGGAGCAGATCAATATTAATTTTAAAGATCTGGTGGGTGAACATTTGCTTGTCCTTATGAATGGCTATTTTATATTGTACTGTATTGTTCTCACTTGTGGATAAATTGACTTACGAATGTCCTCAAGAGCAGGACCAGTTCATAACTTGGGGACTGTCTGCAGTTTGATTATTAGTAATTTTGGCCTACCGTGCTATTGTGAAAATACTGTTAAACTAGAATTCTTCAGGATTTATTAGCCTGAAGAAGTGGAAGAACCCATCAAATTAGCAATTTCTAATTATTTCCATCTGCAAGGACTTCAACACCCTGCAGTGGAATAGAAACTCACTGACAGATGCTAGAGATAATAGGTACTGCAGATGCTGGAGAATCTGAGATAACAAGGTGTGGAGCTGGATGAACACAGCAGGCCAAGCAGCATCATAGGAGCAGGAAAGCTTGACGTTTCGGGCCTAGACCCTTCCTCAGAAAATT
>JAHRHZ010000218.1:30785985-30819327 GCA_024137785.1 Ginglymostoma cirratum | reverse complement strand
TTTCTGAGGAAGGGTCTAGGCCCGAAACGTCAAGCTTTCCTGCTCCTATGATGCTGCTTGGCCTGCTGTGTTCATCCAGCTCCACACCTTGTTATCACTGACAGATGCTTCTGGATTTCTAAGTTATATGTGTAGAAGCTAGACTTTATTTCCAGTTTCATAGTATTTAAAGCTGACAGTTTCTTGGTCATTGCAAGCATGAAGCCTGGGTCAATATGTTTTTGACCTCTCACCAGTTAAGTAAATATTGAGGCAGAAATTTCTTTGTATGTGCTTCATTGTTCAATGTCTGTGTTCTTGAACATAATCGGAAGACTGGAAAAGAAATCTCTTAGATCTGTTTATAAGAAATTGAAATCTTGGAATTGCATGCAGGTGCAAAATCAAAGCATATTGATAATGTGTATGTTTTGATTAAGAGATTTGCATATTTATGGATTTGTGGAAACCTGTGTTGATGAAATTGAGTTGCATTGCGATAACATAGAAGACTTTCATAGACTTAAATGTCATATCGGAGGAACGGAAATACAACAAATATATTGTAACAAATAGTCATTTGGTAGTGCAGAACTTGAGTATTGCTGAAAGAAGTCACATTTCATCAAAGATTTTTGCCTTGCACTCATCAGGACCATTTGCAAGAATACCGATACAAGGAGAAGACCAACATTTATATACATGGTAATGGAGTGCTGATTGGTTGGCAAGTGGACTCTCATTGATAGAGTGCAGCCTTGGAGAATGCCTCAATTAATTGTAATTGACAGTTAACTGCCAGGCTTTGTTTAAATTTAAATCAGGCTCTGATTTGTCAGAGAATTACCCTTAAAAATTAATCAGTAAATGGCCGTCACCTATTTTGTTGAGTTGAAACAGGCACATTGTGTGTTGATATTCTTTCTGACTGCAAAGAGCAGAGCCTTGAGTATGAATATTTGTAGCTTCCAATGCAAGTGCAAATCAGAAAATACATTTCTTTCAGATATTACTCAGATTGGCTGAATGCTGGAGATGAGAAAGAGATGAAACGTTTTACTGGAGCTGTTAATATTATGGCAACGATACTTTGATTCTTTTTGAGAGTTGATGGGAAAAGTCAAGGTAAATTAATTCTCCTGGTTGTGCATTTGCCAGTTGTTGTCGGAAAAATCCACAGATCATTTTGGTTGGACAAGTTAAATGAACAAGAAGAAATGTTGTTTCTGGAAACTTTGGCACCTTTAAGAAAGAGTTTTTTTTTTACAGAATAAGAGTCCAGAGCAATTACAACTGCTCCAATCTCATTCAGACAACTTTCAATCCATCTCGATAGTGGGTGGACTACCAATTAGAAATTGGACTCAAGCTTCTGTTAGGCAACAGTTCCAATTTCAGATCTGCCTAAAGTGACAACTGAGTGGTTGAATGTGTTGAAATATCATCCCTCACCACTGTGCATTCAGCTTGATCTATAACTAATGTATAATATATACCATCATCAGATGTATCTCCACAAGGTTTCATTATCCAGATTACAAATCTCCATACAAATGTCTGGTCTGTGTTAAGTAACTTGGAAAAGATTGGAAATAATTGGAAACTTTAATCTTGCTTACTACATTCACAGTTCAATATTGAGAAAGCCAAATGTAGACTGGGTGATTGGTTGGCTTAACATATCCATCACATTTGCATGTATGCTACTTACCTCCATGTGCATTTTCATTTCAATTTCTCTGATCATTCTCATCTTGAATGTTCATCTAAATTTGCTCCAAATAAGACCACACAAATTTAGACTATCTTTCATCTTCTTGCTGGGCCCTTCAGATCCTTTGCTTTGTACATTGATGTATTTAAAAATTGGAGCTCCATTGTCTTCCTATTTTCATTCTCCCAATTACGTTCAGTTTTATGTGCACTAACCATTGAGCTTCAGCATTTTTTAAATCATGACTAAATTGGATTCTTAACAATAGAAAAAATATTATTCCCTCACGTTATTCCATAAGAGAAGCAGACTGTCTGCAGAAATTCAGGATAGGAGTTTGCTACAACACCATGTTCAATTGAACAGTCAGAATCATTTTATTCTGACTCAGAGCCTTCATAATCAAATTAGCTGAGAATGTATTATTACTTTGGAAAAAGGAAGAGAAACGTGGGTCACTTGTCTTTCCAATCTTACTTACAGATAGGTATGAACCCAAACATGTGAAGCTATTGGAGGGTAAGAGGATCATCTATATCTCTTGTGGAGAAGAGCACACTGCTGTCCTGACAAAGGTTTGTTCAGGAGAAAAATTGAAATTAAAATCTCATCTTCTGTTCCTTTTTGGGGTGTGGCAGTAGCCCTAACTGTAATTACAGATTTTTGTTTTAGTCTTGATTGTAGTTCACCTGAAAGTGTGCAGTCTGATGATAAAAATTGCAATAGGCAAAGAGGTGACTGCTTCTTGGTAAATGGTTCAAGAATCTCCTGTGTGATTCTTGCTTCCTGATCTAGGCAAGAGCATAATGGGTGGAGTGTATTTTTACGCATGGGTTGGCACAAACAAGTAATGTCAATCTGCAGTGGGACAAAAAATGTGCGATGTCTAAGTAATAACTACATTCATTGGGATCATTAATATTTTTGGACTACACTTTTTCCTGCACTATTAATTAATGTGCTCATTGTAGTCTAGAATGAATCAGAATTTGGAATGTAGCAAATTATAACTAATAAAAGCAGTTAAGGTAACAAGGGATTCTAGTATAGACTCTGTCAACATTATCATACATGCTGGTGGGTTGGTTACCTCACTTAGCCAAATGACCAGAATCTGGTTGAGCCAACAGTATGGTTTCAATTCCTGTGCTGGCTGTCATGGTTTATAGAGGCCATGCCTCCATCCTTGTGGAGTGGTTACTCTCAAGCTATAAATAACTATTTCTCACTCTCTCTGATGAAGAAATATGACTCAGGACAATTAACATAATATGTACCGATTACCAACAATAAAAGGCCACCGGCACTTTTAAGATTAAGGTCTTTTTTTCCCCTGTGATGAGGAGTAACATTCCCTTGCACCATTATCTTTTTCCCTAGGATGGACTTGTTTTCACCTTTGGAGCTGGGAGTTATGGGCAGCTGGGACACAATTTTGCACAGGATGAGACCAAACCTCATCTACTCGGTTACCTGTTTGGAAAGAAAGTTTCTCAAATAGCATGTGGAAGGTAAGCTTGTAAGGCATCAAGAAAATTAAATCCAGCTATATCTCTTCCACTGTTCCTTACATGCAAACCAGAAACATTTAAATTAATCATCTCTTTTGTTACTAAACATCGATAGACATTTGCAGTGTGAGTCTATCTGGTTAATTATTTTATTATCTATAAAAGTCTAGGGTTGAGAGCTATTTTAAAGAAAAAAGTACACTTCATTTAAAAATAAATAATGACTTGGTCAACATGAGAACAAGGTGTGGTGAGTGGTCATTCGGGCTGACACAATGAAATAGCTTCGAGGAGTAAGATAACTGTGGGAGATGGGTGGTGTGAGATGTTGCAAAGGTCATGTGGCTTGCAATGATGGGTGGAAGCATGGGGCAATAGAGCCCAGACTTCAGTTCTCAGATTGGAAAGAGCTACAATACCTCACTACCCCATGCTTTTTGTATATCTCAGGAAGTCTTACTGGCTTCCTGACAACTTTAAGAGATGGACTCACTGCTGGAAATCAGATTAACATTCCATGAGTGTCTCAAGTATGCCATTAGATCCCAATTTCAGTTTATTTTTCAGGGTCCTGTCAGAGGGCAGCATCAAAATGAGGAATTAGCAGGACCCTTGTAGGAAATGGAGATGCCCTGTTTCAATTGTGTCTTTCCCACTGATCTAGGAGGGTAAAAATTCCTCCTGTTGGATGAGAATATAGGAGGCATGGTTATTAAGTTTATGGATGACACCAAAATTGGTGGTATAGTGGACGGTGAAGAGGATTATCTAAGTTTACAAAGAGATCTTGATCAATTGGGTCATTGGGCTGAGGAGTGGTTGATGGAGTTTAATTTGGATAAATGTGAGATATTGCATTTTGGTAAAACCATCAAGGGCAGGACTTATACAGTTAATGGTAGGGCACTGGGTAGCATTTTAGGACAGAGAGATCTACGGGTACATGTACATAATTCTTTGAAATTTGCATCACAGGGAGACAAGGTGGTTAAGAATGTGTTTAGCACACTTGCCATCATTGCTCAGACCTTTGAGTATAGGAACTGGGACGTCATGTTGAGGTTGTAGGGACCATTGGTGGGGCCTCTTCTGGAGTACTGTGTGCACGTCTGGTCGTCCTGTTGTAGGAAGGTTATCATTAAACTGGAGAGGATACAAAAATGATTTACCTGGATATTGCCAGGAATGGAGGATTTGTTATAAAAATAGGCTGGATAGGCTGGGACTTTTTTCACTGGAGCGTAATTGGTTGGGGGCGTGACCTTATAGATGTTTATAAAATCATGAGGGGCATAGATAAGGTGAATGGCAAATGTCTTCTCCCAAAGGTGCAGGAGTTAAAACTAGCAGGTATATTTTCAAGGTGAGAAAAGAGAGATTTAAAAAGGACATGAGGGGCAACTTTGCATGGAGAGTGTTTAGTGTGTGGAATGAATTGCCAGGGAAGTAGTGGATGCAGGTACAATTACAGCATTTAAAAGATATTCGGATAAGTACATGAATAGTAAGTGTTTAGAGAGATATGGCCCAAAAAAAGGGCAGGTGGGACTAGTTTAGTTTGGGACTAATTGGACCAATGGGCCTGTTGCCATGCTATAGGACTTTATGACACTGATCCAGAGTTCAATATTGAAAACATTAAGAGAGAGACCAAGATTGTTTGTGGTGTTTAGAGCTGATCAGCAGCACAAAACTGGGCAGACTCTTGTATAGTTATGAATGTGTATACTTATTTTTAAACAGTTACCACACCCTGGCCTTCGTTCCATCATCTGGCAAGATCTATTCTTTTGGTCATGGGGAGAAAGGACAGTTGGGAAATGGAGAGACCAGAGATCAGTTACTGCCTCTTCCCATCAACATAATGGGCACATCTGGCAAATGCACAACTGGAAATGGTAAGAGTTGGAAGTTTATGCATTTGTACACCCCATGGGAAAACTTTGAAAAGGAATAGCATGTAAAATCAATTGTTTGATGTGATGTTTTGCAGTTTGATTTTATATATAATGCAAGTGAAATTTGTCAACCGCACCAGCAATTAGGGAGCCAGTTAGCTCAGCTGGGTAAATGGGAAGTGTATGGTTCAGAATAATGCCAACAGCATGGGTTCGATTCCTATTCAGCTGAGGTAGACTTTGGATCCCCTTCATTGCTCTGCCACAAGTGTGGAAGGCAAAGGCCATCCATCACTGACAAAGCTGCCAGGATGAACAACTTGGGGGAAACATCAGAATTCCAATGCACCAAAGGCTTCAGCATAGACCGCTCATGGAATGGAATGGAATGGATATGCCATGAAGCACGGGGAATTAAAATTAAATGTAGATTTCAGGTGAGGTAGAGTTAGAAGCTGGGGAGAACTGTGTGCAATCCTCATTTTAACATTGCACATTTGATCCCTTTATTTTTATTCGTATTCGCATTGTAAATTCTTGTGTATATATTTATAATGTCCTTTGTAAACACGTTGCATTACTTACACCCTTCCTCCAGTGATAGTGCTGCAATATCCTCAGGAATAAACGTGTAATCACGTAGGCACTTTTCATTGGAAATATGAATATGCAGCTTTTTTGATATAAGAATATGGTAGGAAATGCATGTAAACGTAAAGTTAGCATACTACCCAACGATAAATAGGATGACATATAGTGTGGCATTGAAGTCCACCTAATTAGTTTTTGTGCATTTTCGCAGCCCATACAACCGAGCCAGTTATCAAAAGAATTTTTGCAGGTGGAAACCAGAGCTTTGCAGTGTGCGGTGATGAAGTGGTAAGAATATTTTATATACCGGAAGAATCAACTATGGAAAGACAGAATTTCACAATCCATAAGGCAGCCACTTTGCCTGACAAGCCAATGTTAACTCTCTGGAAGCACTTTCTACCTAGTTCCATTGTCCTCCCCCTTCCTCATGTACTTTTAGTTTTGTCTCCATGTATTCCTTCATCAACCAAAATTATTATAAATCTTCTCTGCTTAGAGCAGCAGCCTCCAAAGTGATATCTAATAATATGTCAGTGTCCGTAATACAGGTGCATAAGGGACATGGTGCCTCAAAATTAGTTGTTCATATCCAGGAAATTGAAACAAACCTGACCAAAATCTACCCCGGAGTTTACCCAGTAGTACTGCGGCTTTGTAAGCTTCTTTCCCCTGTCCAGTGTTGCTTTGCCTGCTTCCCTCTCTTTGGGTCACTTTCATCAGTGCAACCTGGCATTGCAGCTGCTCTCCTTTGACTGTCACAGGAGACAGTCTGAAATGATCCCAAGATATATGGCTAGCTCAGCCATATCAAGAGTACATTGTCTGCATGGGAGACAATTTCACTATCCCTTGAAGGATTGTCCTTGAAAGAACTTGATGTTCTTTGCTGGTAGACAGACGTTCAGTGCTATTTACTTTTTCTCTCCAGGATTTGTTGTCCATAATGGACCACTTTTCACACATAACTCCAAAGAGAATCATCACAGTGGACAATTTCCTGGAAAAGCAATTGTGCAAAGAAAGAAGAAAGTAAGTTGCCTTCACTAAAAATCCAGTTTAACTCTCTCAAATCCACACTACTTCCTTGAGAATATCTCATTAATTTCCTATGGACAAATATCCAGAAAATAATATGCCTAGATTTTACTTCTTGGTGTTAAGACTGGCATTAATACATTGATTTCCATTATAATAATTCTGATGATATAAAAGCACTAAACAGGGGATCTTAAGTTTCAATTTCTGGTGGACACATATATAATAAGAGCATTGAAAATAGACGTATGACCCCTGAAGCCTGCTTTACTGTTTAATATGTTCATGGTTAATATTTGACCACAATTCTACTATCCTGTATAATGCACATGCCTCATCAATTCTAAGAATCTATTAATCTTAACCTTAAATAATGTCAGCAACTGAACGTCCAGATCGTTGTGGAGCAGAGTGTTCTAAATATCATACCACCAGATGGGTTTCCAAGTTGCCCTCTGTATTGATGCAGGCAGCCACTGAAGTTGGAGGTACTCTGGTGGAGTCAGGACCTGAGCACAGTGATACCTCTGCTGCACATTGATCAGCAGATTGGACTGGAGGAATGTTTGGGCTACTGTTTATTTTACGATCTGTATTGTACTTGTGTTGAATGCCATTGGGATGCCATATAGAATTGAGGAGTCAATTAGTTTTTAGTTTCTTAACATCCCGAAGGCATATTTCACTGTTACACATTTTTTTTCAATCTATCTTGCCTGAATTTGTTCAATCAGTGCAGCCTCTAAATAAAATCCAGGTTGTAGATTCCTGTAATGTGATTTTAGCATGGTATTCAACTTCACTAGTTTTGTTTAAGCCTTGTAAAACTAATCATCTACAGGATCCAACTGTATCCTTATCAAGAATTTGAATTATCTATATACTGATGGAAGTATATAATGGTTTAAAAATACAACTGTGTAAATGCAATTTCTCTGAATTTTATTTACAGGGCAATTTCGGAGGCATTTTCTTGTTCTCAAACCCTAAGTGGAAGTTTCCTGGAAGTCAGGTAAAAAAATGTGCTGTTGCCTAACAATTAGAATCAAAACATCCCAAGGAGTCTTGCTACGGACTGTATTTGAGGTTATTACTTTATTCCCTGGGTTCAGGTCACAACTAGTTGATTTTTACACCCCCCCCCTTATTTTGTGATGTTTATTTAATTAATTTAATTTATGGAATTTGCAGACATTCATACAATTAAATGGATAAAAGGTTGGGGAAGAGAATGTATGTACAGAAATGCCACTCAAAGATTTACAGGGCTGAATCTGTTATTATTCCTTGTATTTCTATACTCAGTCAAACTATCAAGTTTTATTAACTTCCCTTCCCTGCCTTCTATTCATTCCCATTTGGGAATTCACAGTCTTCTGATCAAACACTTTCCACCAGCTACTTGTACTTTTGACTCCATCTCTCTTCCCAGAATCTGAGTAAGTGTCATTTGAGTATTTAAGGCAGGTAATCTGCAGTGTAACTAGGCAAATGCCTGAATTCTGAGGGAAGCTTACTACACTGTTTTTCCAAAAATATCATGTAATCAGCTGTACAGCTTCAGTACGTTGATGGAAAATATGAATTAGCCTCTCATACATTTCCAAATTCCTGTGCCCCATTATTGGTACCAATACGCACAACTGTCTAGGCTGTAAGCCCTGTAATTTCCTCCCTTATCTTCTCTGCCTCCTGACCATTTCTCCTTTTAAGGCACTCTTTAAAATCTGTCTCTTTAATCAAGCTTTAAGTCAGCTGGGTTAGTATCTTTTTCTTTAACTGGGTATTAAATATCCATCCGATGACTCTCTTATAAAGAAGCCCCAAGGGGCATTTTATTACACTGGAGGGAGCATATAATTTCAACTTGTGGTTGAGTTGGAAGTGGTCACCTAAAACTGATATCATCAGTAGAAGACCTGTACTTCACAAGGAATAAAGACTGAATGTAGGATATTGGACTAGACTTTAGCGTTCATGGGCATATTTCAATGGAATGAAAACCAGACAAAGATGCAAGGTCTGTGCAGGTTTTGCCAATTTATCAGACGGTGAAGGTTAAAGATTACCCTAGTGAAAGTGAATGTTTGAGCTCCAGAGTATTGTACCACTCTTTGTTTCAGGCAACTACATAGATTTGGGTCAACACAAAGAACTCGTACATCAAATCAATCTGCAGTAACTTTGAAGAAACCGGTACAATATAATACTGTTTCCAAAATGCATGAAGAATAATTTTTCATATGTTTCAAAACAGGAAGGATGGTCATTTCAAAACGAATGGAGAGATGTCTGGTCTCAATCTATCTGCAGTGTCTCGGGGCATTGAGTATTTGGCAAAAAATTGCTCATTGTTACATAAGGTAATGTTGCTGACTAATCACTCACACATACATCTTTGGTTAAGATTTTCATATGTTTCAAACAAGTTGCCACTTCGTCTTCTAAACTCCAGAGGATACAAACCTACCTTGGCCAAGCTTTCATCATAAGACAACCTGTCCATTTCTGGTAAACCTTCTCTTATTACTGCCTCCAATGGATGTACAACCCTCCCTAAAATAGGAGACCGACCGTCTACATATTTTTTATTCATTCATGGGATGAGAGTGTCACTGACCTAGCAGCATTCATTGTCCATCCCTAATTGCCCAGAGGACACTTAAGAGTAAACCACATTGCTGTGGGTGTGGAGTCACATGTAGGCCAAATCAGGTAAGGATGGCAGTTTCCTTCCCTAAAGGATAATAGTGAACCAGATGGGTTTTTCCAACAATTGACAATGGATTCACAGTCATCATTAGATTCTTAATTCCAGATATTTATTGAATTCACATTCCACAATCTGCCATGGTGGGATTTGAACCTTGGTCCCCAGAACATTGTCTGGGTCTCTGGATTAACAGTCCAGTGATAATACCACTCGGTCATTGCCTCCCCCATTCCAGAGGTAGTCTCACCAATGCCTGGTATGACTCGTTGTACCTCAATGTTTCTCCTTTTATAGCCTTCTGAGAATGATCTTAACGATTGTTTCTCCATGAATCATTGCTCTGGAAACTCTTTAAATTAGATAGATTCATGCCAGTCTGAGAATTAGGGCCAGACCATTTAGGAGAAATGTTGTAAAGCACTTCTAACACACAAAGGGCAGTAAATGATTGGATCTCTATTCATCAGCTGGGAGTGGATGCTGGATAAGTTGTTAATTTTAAATCTAAGATGGATAAATTTTTGTTAAGCAAAGGTATTAAGGGATGCGGGCCAAAGGCAGGTATATAGAGTTAGGCCACATATCAGTTGTGATCTCATTGAATGATGGAACAGGCCTGAGGGGCTGAATAGCCTACTCCTGTTCCTATGTCCTATGTTACTAAATATTTAGGGAATCTCTACTGGCATTACTCCCGTCAGCTGTTAAATGTCTGCATTATAATCCCCTATTGACCTGTACAATTGCATATTGTGCTGCAGATATTCACCTGTGACAATGGATGATCTTTCATTGCAATATGAATCAGGAATAAGACGTAAAGCACATTTTAGAGTTAAATGTAATGTACTAAATTGATAAAGTGGACTTCCCTTATTATAAAGGAGTTACAGTCCTGTTGCTGATGTTCACAATTTTACAGGTGAAGAATGCAGTCCAGCATAACCTGATCCCATCGTTACCTCGATCTCCGACTTGTGTGGAAACTTTGCGAGTTTACATTATAATACCAGAACTCATTGCTATTCTGACAGAGCCAAGGGACTCAGCAACGCTGCTAGAATCTTTAAACAGAGCCATTCTCTCACTTGAAGAAAATTATTTTAAAATTCTTGGTGAGTTTCTTTTCTCAATTGTGTAAATGTCAGTTAAAACACTGCTGATTGCAGTGAGAATAATTCTAAAATAAACTCTTCCACAATTCCTCCATTACTAAGGTGACAATGCTTCAAAACATACCTCAATAACTGTAAAGTTGACGGGCCCTGAGGAAATATTCTTTCGGTCTATTCTGCACCACTTTCAGTATGAATATGTTTTGGGTTCTCATAATCAGACAAGTTGCTGAAGCACTGGTGCTCCTGATCAGAACTTCAGTTGAAATATCACATAATGCGAAAATCAAGGCAGCTAATCTGTGGAAATTATCAGCAAAGGATTGGCTCGATTGTTTTAAGCATAGCACCCACCGTTCTATCTTAAGAGTTCATCATTCTGTTCACCTTTTATGATGCTTTACCATCTGGTAGGCTGTGTTTGATTTTGCGTGCACATTTCTGTTCCCATTCTTGACTAGAATGCTGGTGGAGGACAATGCCTGACGATTTCTTCATGCGCCTTGTGGCAGTATATCAAAAAGAATCCAATCGATTTCATCAACTTGCTCTGGCGAAGGCCTCAAAAGATGACACCAGACTACATGATGCATTAAAAATTTTACAAGCACTTTCTAAGGTCAGTGCAAGTTTAAGTGACTCTATCTCCACTTTGTTCCATCTTTAGCTGTCTTCTGCCTCCACTCAGAAAATGTTCTTTGCTACTTCCCTGCACAACCTACAAATAAGTCCTAAAACCCTACTTCTTTGTAGAGGTTTGTAATAAACTTGCTTAGGCAGGTTGTGACACATTTTTGAAGCAGGTAGGACTTGTATGCAGGTAGTGGACATCTCTGCACCATACAACCACCCTCCACCCCGATCTCGCTTGCTCATACACACGCTCACACACACACACACACACACACACGCTCACACACACACACACACAGAGTCAGGCCTACACTGTGCTGAAACCAATGGCAAGTTAAAGTAAAGCCAGACTGGGAGAGAAATGGCCATTCAATCCAACCCTGCCTGTTTCCTAATGTTAACTGAAAATGTGAGTGTTGTATAATGCTCTGATTGGGAGATCAGTGTTGCATTGCACATAATGTTCCAGCACAATGGTTGACTTGGTGTAACACTGAATTCTCCAAATCAGCCCTCAATATTTGCACTTAGATGTCATCCTTGTCATTGTTCAGGAGTAAATAATTTCAATTTAGACCGTAACATAGCAAATTGTATATGGTATGTTATGTGGAATGGTACTTGATGGACCAATTGCCCTTTCCCAAGCCCTGTTTTCTTAGAGTATCCAATGGCCGTTATAGACTGTATGAGTATGCAGTTGTGCAGCAGCCTAAAAGGTTCCAACTGGATTTGTTCCATTTTAAATACCCACAGCTGCACAATTTAGTTTAGAGGGACTGTGTAAAGTTTTTAGAACTACAAGCCCAAAGACAATTGTTCTTCCTACGCACATTGCTTTTAATAAACCCAAATTACTCCTGGACTAATCACAAAAATGTTAACCTATGTTTAATTCTATGCTGGCAGGTAAATTCGAGCAGACAGGCAAAGATCCCAGACAGAAACTTTTGCATTCCTGTAATGGAAAATTTGATGGACTCTGTGATGGTAGGTGGATGAATATTTCTAAATCTAATCTGCTTCACCAATCTCTCAGCCAGATCTTTACAGTTTGCCACATATCTCATTCACCCTCATTGTTCCATGGTTCGTCCATTACCATAAAAAAAATACAATTAACTTTGAATGCTGATTAGGTATTGGTGCAGTGTGTGTATATGTATATATGTGTAGAGAGACATTATAATTGCTGAGCAAGTTTGATGGCCTGAATGTTTCTATGAGACACTTTAAATGAACTTGTAATGTGGAGAGAATCTGACCTGAAATTAATTTCATGTTACATTAAGACATACTTTTACTTACCAATTTGCCATTTCTACTCTGTCTGCTGTACAGACAAGAACATTTTCATTGTGGAAAGGGGTTTGGATAGATTGGAAAGATGAAGGTTATTTTTGTTGGCAACTTAAAAAAAATGTGTAGAAATGTGAACGGCAATGCTCTCATTTTCTCCATGCTAGATTTAGCTTAATATTTGTTGGCCTCATGCACAAAGCAATCTAAATGAATGCTCACTTTTACTTATTTTCATGTCGTTGTTTTCAGGCCTTTTTGGAGACGTGGTTTCTTGGCAATTTCCAAGCTATGACTGTTCAGGTACATTTTAAATGAATACAGAATATATGATGATGGCCAAAAAGTGAATAGAGATAAACGTTTATAAAAATTTTATATAAAATCATGAATTAATTCCTTATGATTGAGGACATGGTAAATGAATGTGTTTGATCCATTTGCATCTTTTGTCATGAATGTATGTCAAATATTGGGCCATGAAAATGATGGATGACATTAATTAGTTAAAATCCCAGTCTTTATGAAAACAAAAATCTTCAACAATTTTTTATCACTTCTTGCTGGCGATCAATAGGGAATTCCAGTGTGTCAGTTTACATTGCCGGTGCTATGAGCAGTTGTGGCAGTCTCTTCCAGCCTGATTGTTGCAAAATTAATTCCTACGATATGGGCATCACTGGCAAGGTTAGCATTTATTGTCCACCCCGAGTTGCTCTGATGTGACTGAGATGGTGATGGTGGTGGAGAATTTCAAAGGATGGAGTGGTAACAGTTGATTTAATGTAATATAACATTGGGATGTAAGAGTCAATCATGTTGGTGTATACCTGAAAAAAACTAAAAGGACTTCAGAAAACAATTGAGTTATTAAGACAATATGACAGCTTTGCAGCCACAATTTACTGATCATAACTTTACTTCCAGATTTTTAAAGATAGAGATCACAGGCTGAAACTACTGTGATGAGATTAGAATTCTCTCGTTTACTTATACTAACTTAATTGCTAACTTCCTAAAATTAACTGCTTCGAATTAATTCTGCAATCAATTCTGGCTGGCACGGTGGCTCAGTGATTAGCACTTCTGCCTCACAGCGCCAGGGACCTGGCTTCAATTCCACCCTCGGGCGACTGTCTGTGTGGAGTATGCACATTCTCCCCATGTCTGCGCTGGTTTCTTCCAGGTGCTCTGGTTTCCTCCCACAGTCCAAAAATGTGCAGGGTAGGTGGATTGGCCATACTAAATTGCCGGTAGTGTCCAGGGATGTTTAGGTTAGGTGTGTTAGGCTTGGGGTAGGAGAATGAGTCAGGGTAGGATGCTCTTTGGAGGGGTGGTGTGGACTCGTAGGGCTGACTGGCCTGTTTCCACACTGTAGGGATTTTATTCTATTCTGTAATAAACTGAGCAGACGTGATGACATTCTGTTTCAGTTGGATGGCTCTATGATCTATTGAGTGAACAGTATGAAATTCTAGATAGTTTTGTTCCAAATATTCAGTCTGCAGTGAAAGCAAAACCACATTGACTTGACAAAAAAGAAGTAAAAAAGATTAGGAATTAATATTAAGAACTGATAACACAAGAGGCTGAATTGCAATCAGACAAAAGGTTTCATTCTTATCCACCTTTTATTGATACTTGTGGTCTCAAGGTTTTCCCATTCTAATGAAATGTTTCACCAAAGTGGTGTTTGTCACACAGCAAAATCAATATATTTGTAGAAGTAAAACACTTGTTTGTTTCTTGAGCACTCTGAAGTAAATCTGATCTGTCATGTTGGCATTGTGTTTTCTTCACAGTTAATGAGCGGCTATGCATTTTCAGAACATAAGGTTCAGCAATTCCTCTCAGCACAGCTCACAGTAAGTTGTCTGTGTTGCATGTTTGTTTTTGAGAATAATAATCATTTTGTTACTTTTTGAAATTTCCGCTCTGAAATAGATTGGGGGTCTGGAGCAGTCAGGAGGCCTGCTCTCAAGCCACACTAAGCCTAACCATGAGAAGGTGTGGGCCTCTTCTTCTGAGTTAGTTCTGTGGAGCCCTTGGCTTGGGTCCTGCTTGTTACTTCCTCACAGTGAGCCTACTGAGAATTCTAACTTCATTTAAGTGAAGTTTATGTCCATAACTGAGAGGGTCAGGAAGGACCTGAAGGCTCCTTGCAAAAGTATAGGAGAAGGTCATTCAACTCCTGGAGCCTGTTTCACCATTTAGTGAGACCTATGGCTGATCTGTGATCATGCTCCATATACATGCCTTTGGCCCCTATTCCTTAATACCTTTGCTGAACAAAAATGTATCTTATTTCAGATTTAAAATTAACAACCTGCTGTCAATAGGGGTGGTAAAAGCAATGGCAAGCAATGATTTTAAAAGTGAATTGGATGTGAATTTGGAAATAAGCTCACAGGTATAGAGCTGGGGAATGGGGCTGATTGCGTTGCTGTATGGAGAACTGGTACACAGTTGACACAATGAATGGTCTCCTTCTGTCACAAAAATGACTTAATTGCCTAGATTTTCACAGACTCATGGGGGCACCACACTTATGCAAACTAACATCAGGTGTTTGGATCCAGAATTCCTGCCCTGATTTCTGATGGATCCTATTTTTGCCAATTTTGTTTTCACACCAGCATCTGTGGCCCTTAACAGACCACATTTACCAAACGTTATTTGGGTTTCCCTAAGCTGAAGTAGTTGACAGATGATCCCTCTAGTTTATCATTCAAATACGTTGGCTTACAATTATTCACAGCATTTACGAAATGATCTGAGATTCGCTTTCTCCTGCATTGGAAGACAATTGGTGAATCAGAGCAGTAAAACAGTCTCGATGGGACATCAAAATGGGGTGAAACCTTTCAGATGGGAATCATTCGTTATTTTGTCGAAATATATTTTAACACAGACATAACTGGTTTTATAGGGTCATAGGGCTGCACAGCATGGAAACAGATCCTTTGGTCCAACTTGTCCATGCTGGCCAGATATCCCAAACTAATCTAGTCCCATTTCCCAGCATTTGTCCCATATCCCTCTAAACCCTTCCCATTCATATACCCATCCAGATGCCTTTTAAATATTGTAATTGTACTAGCCTCCACCACATCGTCTGGCAGCTCATTCCATACATGCACTTCCTGTGTGTGAAAATGTTGCCCCTTAGGTCCCTTTTAAATTATTCCCCTCTCACCTTAAACCTATGCCCTCTAGTTTTCGACTCCCCCACTCTGGGGAAAAGACCTTGGCTATTCACCCTATCCATGTGCCTCATGACTTCATAAACCTCTATAAGGTCATCCCTCAGTCTTTGACACTCCAGGGGAAATAGCGCCAGCCTATTCATTCTCTCCCTATAGCTCAAACCCTCTAACCCTGGCAACACCCTTGCAAATCTTTTCTGAACCCTTTCAAGTGTCACAACATCCTTCCTACAACAGGGAGACCAGAATTCCATGCAGTATTCCAAAAGAGGCCTAACCAATGTCCTGTACAGCCACAACATGACCTTCCAACTCCTATACTCAAAGCACTGACCAATAAAGGCAAGCGTACCAAATGCATTCTTCACTATCCTATCTACCTGGGACTCCACTTCCAAGGAACTATGAACCTGCACTCCAAGCTCTCTTTGTTCAGCCACACTCCTCAGGAATTTACCATCAATTATGTAAGTCCTGCCCAGGCTTGCCTTTCCAAAATTCAGCACCTCACATTTATCTAAATTACACTCTATCTGCCACTCCTCAGCCCATTGGCCCATCTGTTCAAGGTTCCGTTGAATTCTGAGGTAACCTTCTTTGCAGTCCACTACACCTCCAAGTTTGGTGTCATCTGCAAAATTACTAACCAAATCTCTTATGCTCACATCCCATCCTAGTATTACTTTTATTTTCATGGTAAAAGGAAGAGTGAACTTTTGTGAATTAAAAGGTGGAATTATGGAAACCTACAAAATAACGCACATTGCACCAAATGATATGTAAAGTAATGTAGCTAGGGTTTGACCCAAAAAAAAGTCCTCCAGCTACAGGGAATATTTTCACATATGAACAAAGAAACCAAGTTGCAATACACTGTGGTGCAAGTTTAACAAAACCCAGGTTAATTTTTCCTGTGCTGTGAAAGTGTTAAAAGCAATTGGTAGGTATGTTTCTGTTTACATACATATTATTAAGTATATTTATCTGAGCAACACTTATTTCTGATTGTAAAACAGACACAAACAAGCAATTTACTTAACATACATAATGTGCTTCTTCCATAGATACAACACCAATTGTTCGCATATCCTTGCATCTTCGATATGGAAACAAAGCTTCAAATATTGGGAATGGAATTCAACCTATTGGTAATGTTATGTATGAAAATTGCATTATGTAGAAACGTAGCCTAATGATTGAATGCCCATATTTAACATGCAGACTGAAGCTCATTCCAATATAGCAGCACATCAAGGGTTTTTGGATATATCACAAATTGTATTGAAAGAAGCTCTCACTGTTAACTAACTTTGGCACTTTTTTTGTCAGCTCCCCACTTGCAATTGTATTGAGACTGATCTGACTGGTGCCCTCTCATACATCAGAGCATGCAGGGTTAATGGGAGGGCACTAGTTTAGGTGCAGTACTATAGGAGATCCATTGATCATGCACTAAAAATCTGAAACAAAGTCAGCAAAATCTTACTTCCTGCTGTCACTTTTTTTGTCACTCTTTTGCATCAACTTCTCAATTGTAAATCCCAGCCTACCAGTCATTGATATCAAGATACACAATTGCAATTACATTTCCTCGCTCCAGTCTCCCTACTAGTTGAAACAGCGTCCAAACTCCTGAGCCTATACTGTAGAAAATCTGCTTTCAAAAATTTTCATGCAAGTGCATACGTGCCTTGAGTGCTCAACAAGCTACTGTGTCAACGTAAGTATCCCATGGCACTGTTGGGATAGAGTAGAGTTTGTCGAACTGGCCAAAATCTATCCCTCAACCACACACAAAAACACGTTAAATTGTTATTTATGTGCGAAGTGGCTGTCACGTTTCTTGCATTGCACGGAAATTATACATTTGCTGTAAAGTGCTTATAGAGTATGATGGTCCTGAAAAGTGCTTCATAAACATAAGTCTGTCTTTCTTTCAGGTAAATCGAAAGGAACCGATTCATCTGCAGGTTTCAAGGGAAGTAATTGTACAGAATGCACTGGAAGGCTTAAAATCATCCAGATCGACTCCTTGCTGTGCTGTACTTGAGGTATAAAACTGGGTCATTAATGAATGTTTAAAATTTCTTTCACGTGTGAAATATCTTTTGTATCTAATAACCAACTATCAATGACTGCATGAAAATAGATTTTACATGTTAATTGATATCTATTGGCGTTGCATACACACTGAAACAATATAATACAGATCCCATTTTAAAGTTTTTATTTTTGACCAGTGTTCTGGCAAAACTTGTGACAGTTTGGCAAAGTTGATTTTCCACAGTATAGTCTCAGGAGTTTGGAGGCTACTTCAGCCAGTAGAGAGACTGGGGCAGGGAAGTGTGATTGTAATTTGGCAGTGTTACTTAAAACCCCACATAGAACAGAAAAGGTTATGCAAAAGTGTTTCAAAAAGTAACAGCAATAACATTTTGTAGACTTTGTTGAGGATTTTTAATGCATGATCAATTGATCTCCAAAAGTGTTGCATTGAAACCAAGTGTGGTCTTGAGGTGAAGTGGGGTTAGATGACAAGGGGAAACTGTATCTAAGGGTGCACGATGTACGTTTGTCTCTGCCTTAAAATTATACATTCTTTACTTACATTTATATAGTTATTAGATTTGGCCCAATTTATAGTTAATTCATAATATGGGACACTGAGAAGTATAGTGGAACCCAACAATACCTCAGTGGAATGTGATAGTGCCACCACTGGCAGGTGGGTACAATTACAATGTGACATGTTTACATAAGCTATTTTGACTATAAATGTGAGCATACTGGTTATAGTAAGAAATGTGGCAAATGCACATAGACATTGACTGAATATTGAGAGCCTTTGATCTGTCACTATGGACAAGATTAGGGTGGACCAAAGAGCTTAAAAGCAAAATAAGAAGCTCTGATCAGTCACTGATTATTTACATGAGCAATTTAACCCAACTGGTTTTTGGCATGTGTATCAGCCCCTTTGTAACAACAGGTGATTAAGCCTGGCATTTGACACAAAATAGTTCAGGAGTCCAGAGGAGTCCTAAGTCAAGAGTCACTCGTAGATTCCTAGCTTCCACATCTGTCAGCAAGAGTCCCACAGGTTCCACATTGTGGACCTTTGGTGAACCCTAAATTGCTCCCAGACCCTGTCAACCTACCCAAACGCCCCTCCTCCAGTCTTGCAGCATATGATGCTGTTCAGAGCAGATGGAAGTTCTGCCTTAAACAAGACAAATGTCCTCTGCAGATTAGAACAGTGATCAATCTCCATTCATACAATCCCTAGTTTGCTCCTACCAGGGGTCAAAATATTATTCTTTTCAAAGGCTCCTCTTGAGATTTTCTGGAAGGCTGTGTTAATGACTTTTAGTGTCTACATTTACATTGTCACTAACGTATTTATTAGGTGCTGTAGTCACGTAGTTGTCATTTCAGGTATTTGGACTTGGACAAAAATAGAATTAGAAGAATTCATCACTACCCCTAATTAACTCTCTATTAAACCTAAAGCTACAGCACACAAGCAAACCAATAATATCCATGATACCACTGTATCTGACTTGGTATATGACAGCAAACATAATTTAACAACAAAAGTTTTTCTTACAAAACAACCCCCACATACTATTACATACAAAAATCCATCACCCTAATCACACCATCCCCAGTCTGGTAAGATCACAGCTGCTGTGTTTCTATGACATATGCATAAAGTTGAAACATTCAGTTGCAATTAATGCATTACCTCAGTACAACATAGAACATAGAACAGTACAGCACAGTATAGGCCCTTCGGCCCACGATGTTGTGCCAACCTATTATCCTACTAAGGTCAATCTACCCAGCATACCCCTACATTTTACTATCCTCCATGTGCCTATCCAAGAGTCACTTTAAAGTCTCTAAAGTGTCTGACTCCACTACCACTGCCGGCAGCACATTCCGTGCACCCACCACTCTCTGTGCGAAGAACCTACTTCTGACATCTCCCTTATACCTTTCTCCAATCAACTTAAAATTGTGCCCCCTCATAATGGTCATTTCCGCCCTGGGAAAAAGTGTCTGACTATCCACTCTATCTATGCGGTAATTTAATGTTTTCTCAATTAACCAAGTATTCTATTGTCAGTAATTATAAAACTGCCCCCTCTTTGTTTTACTTTCTTCTCCATCCACGTTGTGGCGTCTTCCTTAATCTTGCTGCCTTTTTCTCCCCACCTCACCCTATAACCCTCTGTCATCTTTGTTCTTCCCCAACAACACGCTTGTAGACCCTCTCTTTCCTTCTCACACCCATCTTGCTGCCTTCCCCATCCACCCCAACTCCTTTTCAGCTGCCTCCTGCTCTTCCCCTACACTTTCCACACCCAGCAAATTCCCTAGCCTGGACTCAGCAGAGGGAACTCTTGGTTCTGGCAAAAGGGTCCCATTCCCAAACTTGGGTATAGACACCCCCAACTACTCCTTCAGCTATTTATTTACCTAACAGCTGATTGTTCTTCCAAACACATTTATTGCTGATGGGCTCCCAAGTGAGCTGCTCACCGTTTCCTTCCATTCTATTGACAGTGGCCACTTTTCTTTGATTTTTATTCCCCTGTCCCTGTGAACTCTCCCACATGAGTTGGTAAATTGCAGCTCCATGTTTTTTGATCATTGACTCCTGCCGTTCTCATATGGATAAAATCTACAGGAAAGCCCCAGTGTTCTTTAGTGCCAAGTCTGTTAAGACATTATATAAACTTATAGTGAATTGATTCCTTGTTTGCAATCCATTGGGCGATCAACCAACCTTCCGTTTACGTGAAGACTTTTATCAGATCCTAACTTCAAATTAATGGAAATGTGATTATTCGAGGAAAAAGAAGTCAAGTAATTTGGCATTAAATAAAAAAAAGAACTGCAGATGCTGGAAACCAGAAACAAAAGCAAAAATTTCTGGAAAAACTCAGCAATTTGCTGGAAAAACTCAGCAAAAAATCAAAAACTCAGCACTCCATCTGCCCAAAAACAGAACTGAGGAAAGGCGACTGGACCCGAAACATTAATTCTGCTTTCTCCCCACAGATGCTGCCAGACCTGCTGAGCTTTTCCAGCAATTTCTGTTTTTGTTTCAAGTATTTTGGTGTTTTTATCAGCTGCCATTTCATATATATCCTTGGACAATATTGTACAAAAAGGGAAGAGCGAACACCAAAGGATGTAAACAGGAAGATCTTCCCAAATATTTTGGAGTGTGTTAATGTTTTACTCTTGATGCTGCTGCCATTTCAGGTCAGGTTTGAAGGTGAATCATGTTATGGCAAAGGGGTAACACAGGAATTCTTCACCCTCCTTAGTCGGGAGCTGCTTGTCAACAGGCGGATATTTAAGCGCTCCGAAGATTCTGGGTTGCTTTGGTTTCCGAATGAGGTAAGGCTTATGATACCTCATGACATGTGAAGATATGCATCAGAACTTCTTCCACCCCTTTTGTACTTTTGGTACCCAGGAATAGTGGATTTTAGTAGCTACGATCTTGAGGACCAGAACCCTGATACGCTGAAAAAAGTTAAGAAAAGGCTGTTATTCCAACAATTCTTCCGGTTGGTATGGACATCCTGTTTACTACTGGTATTTGAACAATTTGCCAGATTATATTGTTTTAGCATACCGTGTTCAATTCTCCGTAGGAAGGATGTTGTTAAATTTGACAGGGTGCAGAAAGGATTTACAACGATGTTGCCAGGACTGGGGCACTTTTCCCTGGAATATCGGAGGCTGAGGGGTGACATTATAGATGTTTATGAAATCATGAGGGGCATGGATAGGGTGACTGTAGTCGTAGAGTTGTACAGTCCCTTAGGTCCAACTCGTTCATGCTGACCAGATATCCTAAATTAATCAAGTTCCATCTGCCAGCATTTAGTCCATATTCCTCTAAACCCTTCCTATTTGCATACCCATCCTGACGCCTTTTAAATGTTGTAATTGTACCAGCCTCCACCATTTCCTCTGGCAGCTCGTTCCATACATGCACCACCCTCTGCGTGAAAAGGTTGCCCCATAGATCCCTTTTAAATCTTTCCCCTCTCACCTTAAACCTACACACTCTATTTTTGCACACCACCACCAGCAACCACCACCCCCCGCCCCCCCACCCAACTCCGGGGAAAAGACCTTGGCTATTCACCCTATCCATGCACTTCATGACTTCATAAACCTCTAAGGTCACCCCTCAGCCTCCCACACTCCAGGGAAAATAGCTCCAGCCTATTCAGAGCTCAAACTCTCCAACCCTGGCATCATCCTCGTAAATCTTTTCTGAACCCTTTCAAGTTTCACGGCATCTTCCTTAAAGTAGGGAGACCCGAACTGCATGCAGTATTCCAAAAGTGGCCTAACCAATGTCCTGTACAGACACAATGTGACCTCCCAATTCTGATACTCAATGCACTGACCAATAAAGGCAAACATACCAAATGCCTTTTTCACTATCCTGTCCACCTGGATTCCATTTTCAGGGAACTATGAATCTGCACTCCAAGATCTCTTTGATCAGCAACTCCCCAGGACTTTACCATTAAGTGTATAGGTCCTGCCCTGATTTGCATGTCCAAAATGCAGCACCTCTCATTTATCTAAGTTAATCTCCATCTGCCAATCCTTGGCCCATTGGCCCATCTGATCAAGGTCCTGTTGTACTCTGAGGTAACCTTCTTTGTCCACTACACCTCCAATTTTGGCGTCATCTGAAAACTTACTAAGCATACCTCCTTTGTTCACATTCAAATCATTTATATAAATGATGAAAATGATGACACAGCACCGATTCTTGTGGCACACCGCTAGTCACAGGCCTCCAGCCTGAAAAGCAACCCTCCATCACAACCCTCTGCCTTTCACCTTTGAGCCAGTTCTGTATCCAAATGGCGAGTTCTCCCTGAATGCGATGTGATCTAACCTTGCGAACCAGTCTACTATGAGGAACCTTGTCAAACGCTTTACTGAAGTCCACGTAGATCACGTCCACCACTCTGCCCTCATCAAACCTCTTTGTTACTTCTTCAAAACCTCAATCAAGTTAGTGAGACATGGTTTCCTATGCACAAAGCCATATTGACTATTCCCAATCAGTTCTTGCCTTTCCAAGTACATGTAAATAGCCAAGGTCATTTTTCCCAGGGTGGGGGAGCTCAATACTAGAGGGCTTATGTTTAAGGTGAGAGCAGAAAGATTTAAAAAGGACTCGAGGGATAATTTTTTCATACAGATGGTGGTGCATGCATGAAATGTGCTGCCAAAAGAAGCGGTAGAGACTGGTACAATTACAGCATTTAAAAGGCATTTGGATGGGTATATGAATAAGAAGGATTTAGCCGGACAATGGTCAAATGCTGGCAAATGGGACTAGATCAGATTGGGATGTCTGGTCAGTGTGAATGAGTTGGATTGAAGGGCTTGTTTCCGTGCTATATGACTCTATAACTCTAAGTCCCTATGTCATAAGAATCTGCCCTTAAGTTTCCTATGGGAAACTGCATAACTGTTCTCAATCAGGGATTGTATTTCAGCAATGGATTGTGAAGAGATGAAATATTTAGTTACAAAAGTAAAAGTAGTTGAGGAATTCTATGGTGTTTTCTATATGAGAGTATGTTGGTTTGTTAACTGCAAAAGAGATGATCTTATGGATCCCTGAAAGACCATGCGAGTATGATGCAATTTCTTGCACCAGACCAATGGTGTATGCAAACCATTTAAAAAGAGCAATGATAAAATAAATTGCGTGACATTGGCTCATTTTAGATTTAAGATCAACAGTAGTTGTGTTACGAAGAATGATTTACAAATTTAGTGCTCCATGTAGGGAACCTTACCCATCAAGAGCACATTTCATAGTCTGCAGGAGTTTTGTCATTCTGATAAATCATTGGAAAATTATGTGGGCCTTATATCCCGATTTCCAGTGAGCTCTTCTGATGGGTGAGGCTGCCTTTTGTGAGCACATCATCCAAAAGTCTCTCCTGTGGTGTCAACTCAGGGTGTAATTACCCCTTCCTGGAGGTAACATGGAAGGTGGTGAGAAGGGCAAATAACTGGGCAAGTTGGCCCTGGAGAGATACTCATCACCTACTTACCACCTCAGAAGTTACGTGCTGGGGACGAAGGTCAACTCGGGACTTTCTAAAGTCACCGTCTGTTAAGGGCCTTAAATAACGGCAACGTAAAGCCTCAGCTCACCATCAGCATGATTATTTTCTTCCTGGCAGATGGGAAAAGCAGATGGTTTCCAACAGGGACATCAGGGCCACATGAATGCTGGGTCTTCATTTGCCGCTATCTCTGGCCAGGCAGCGGCCACTGAAGCCATCTTCTGTCCTTGGCTCCAAGCCCCATGACCCACCTCTCCCCATAATTTCCCCCACCCAGCGAGACATGAATGAAAACAACCTGCCTTCTCTCCATTGAATTCCCTAAAGCCTAGACCTCCAGCAACAATCTCTAGGACCCAGAGGCTGACAGCCTCTGATGGGCCAGTGGCTTCTGCAACTTTGAGTCTCATGATTGGCTGGAATCTTGCTGGTCAGCTCTTCATACCTGATTGGAGCTGGATTCAGCGAGCATTCACATTGGGTGTTTGCCTCCAAGGGATGCCATGAAGGGCATGGACCACTCAATCTTGACTGCAAGCTTTAAGGGTGGCACAGTGGCTCAGTGGTTAGCACTGGTGCCTCACAGCACCAGAGACCTGGGTTCAATTCCACCCTCAGGTGACTGTGTGAAGTTTGCACATTCTCCCTGTGAATTTCCTCTGGGTGCTCTGGTTTCCTCCCACAGTCCAAAGATGTGCAGGTTAGGTGGATTGGCCAGGCTACAGTGACCAGGGATGTTTAGGTTAGACATGGGAAATTAGGGGAATGGGTCTGGGTGGGATGCTCTTCAGTGGGCAATGTAGACTTGTTGGGCTGAATGGCCTGTTTCCACACTGTAGTAAATCAAAGATTTGCTTCTTTGTTTGGAAGTATTGTGAAGACTTTACAAGGAATGATTTTACAATTTCTCGTCTTTTCGTGCTACACACAGGAACCAGAAATGGATGTTGCAATTCATCTGATGGGAGTTCTCTGCGGACTTGCTCTATCCAATTGTTTAATTTGCAATTTCAACTTCCCATTGGCTTTATACAAAAAGTTGCTCCATGTGTCACCAACTTTGGAGGATTTTAAGGAACTCTCACCAACAGAAGGAAAGTGAGTGAATCCACCAAATTATCTAACCTTTAATGCTGTTCCCTCCTATCACTACACCTCTCATCCTTGGTTCAACGTCCTGGGGAAAAGTAGGACTAATTCCGTTTTTCAAAATACCATAATTAGAACATTATCACTTAAAATGTTAAGTAAGCAATCTGTTTTGATCAATGCTTTCTGATCAGTGGAAATGAACAATTTGCAGTTAACAGCGTAGCCTTACACAAATCTTGCTTTGAAACTGGCAATGCAATGCCGAATCTTACTAACTTTCGATTTTTATGCTTTTTCTCGGTAATGCAGTTCACTCCAGGAGGTCCTTGATTATGAGTATGATAATATTGAAGAAATGCTGTGTCTGGATTTTACTGTAAGTCTATTCCTATATTATTTTGTCACTGGATCCGAAATATCTACTCTGATTATTTCTTCACAGATGCTCCCAGATATGCTGAGTTTTTCCCTCAACCTCTGTTTATGTTCCCACAATACATCAGTTTACTTTCAATTTACAGTATTACCAAATTGACGCAAATTGAAAGACCACCAATGCGCACTGGAGGTGACAAAGGAACATGAGTAGACCATTCAGAATAAATCATGTGCAAGTAGTGCTCATTCCAATCTGCACTCTACTCAATAAGACAATGAAACAAAGGAGCAGATGTAGGCCATTTAACCCATCAAGGCTGTCTTCAATGTAATTGTCACTGATCTAATAATCCTCAAATCCACTTTTCTGCTTTAGTCCCTTAACCCCCGATTCCCTTACTGATTAAAAATCTGTCTATCTCAGCTTTGAAAATGCTTAATGACCCAACATCTAGAGTCCTCTACAGTAAAGAATTTCACAGATTCACTTCCTCTGAGAGAGATTCACTACCCCCATCTTTGTCCTAACTGGGCTACCCCTTATTCCCAGATTATGCCCTCTGGTCCTGGACTCTCCCACCAGAAGAAACAACCTCTCAGCATCTACCCTGTCATACCCCCTAACTATCTTATATGCTTCAATAAAATTGTCGCTCATTCGTCTAAACTCTGCTATATCTGAAGGGCTGAGGGGGACTTTGGAGACTTGGTGGGGGTTGGTGTTCAGGACCCTATTATGAATCCAGCAGCAGCTCATCCATCCCAGAAGCCGATTTCCCTCAAATGTTTTGCTGATTGTGACTCTTTGGCAGTTGCTAGCCTGGAGAGGATATGGAGACACATTACATGCAATTATATCCCTTGTCTTCTGAAGGATATGCCTTGCTCGCTGGTATTGTTTAGTAGTTGTCATTAGCTCTTCCAGTTACATGCTCAGTCAGTCTTCCTCTTCAAACATGCAACAGCTCATTTCTTTGACTGCATTTACCTCTATGTAGTATCGGTCTGGGTTGCTTCTGTAATGAAGGTCCTATCATGTGCCCAAATTGCTTGACTGACATGTCTCCCTCTTGACTAGATGTAACATGGGGGTTGATGAGTTTAGGTTAGCGTTCACTCCATTCCCATTGGACGTGCGTACTCTGCTGGATATCAAGCCAGTACTCCAAGGGTGAAACTCTCATCACCATTTTCCAAGGGCAGTCATTCTTCATGAGTGAGCTTAGAACATGAAATTGTAGCAATTTATAGCTCAGCGGAGGCCATTCAGCCCCATATATGGCAGTGCCGAAATCGTATCTGGTTCCACAATATTCTTTATCAAAACAATGACTCATTTTGGCCAATTTTGTGGTAACAAAAAGGAGCGAACTTAAGTCTATCTGCAGTGATCGAAATTCAGTTGACATGCTAAATGAAAATTTGGTTGAATCTTTGCAAATGTTAACTAAGGGGACATCTGCGATGACTTGGCTATGTTCACCCAATGGGTGTATATCTAAAGACCTTCCGAATGGTGAACTAGTCACTGGGTCCCAACCTACTGGACATCCATCTGTGTGCTCCAATGACATTTGCCAGCTGGATATGACGGTGATGAACATTGGTAGATAGCTGGGAGACAACTGCAGGAACCTTTGAAAGCTGTAAGTCTGGACCAGTGTTGGAAGAGAAGTGGAGAAACGGAAATCTTGCTCACTAAGAGGGCCAAAGAAAAGAGAGGCCAATGAAACCTGCACTTTCTCAGCCTTTCTCCGCAGTAAGTGTAGCAGAGGCCGGCCATGCCAGAGTGCAGTTCCTACCCCATCCTTACACTCCGAGGGCAGAACCTGACCTGGAGAACAACTCTGTGCTTGAAAATGTCGAAATGATTTGGTTGGATTTATGTGAATTATGTAATTAAATGAAATAGGTGATGAAGTTTGATGTTACTTCAGAACACTGTTAAGGACCATGAACAAGCCAGGAGAAAAAGAAGAACTTTGTGTGTTTTATGTTTTCAGGTATCCGAGGAAACAGCTGATGGAAACAGAGTCATAAAGGAACTCATTCCTAATGGCATCAACACCCCTGTTCAAAAGCATAATCGGTAAATGCTCTTCATTAATATAAACTGTTTAATCATAACTGAATTAAATTGCTCTTTGACTGGGGACGCATTTATTTGCCTACAATTCTGGTTGCCTTTCTGTGGGAAGGATGTTGTTAAGCTCGAGAGGGTAAGGTTTACAAGAATGTTGCTGGGACTGGAGGATTTGAGTAATAGGGAAAGGCTGTACAGGCCGGGGTTTTTTTCCCTTGGACTGTCAGAAGCTGAGAGGGTGACCTTATAGAGTTTTATAAAATCATGAGGGGCATGGATGGGATGAATAGCCGAGGTCTTTTTCCTAGGGTGGGGGAGTCCAAAAATGTGGACATATGTTTAAGGTGAGAGGGGTAATATTTAAAAGGGACCTACGGGGCAACTTTTTAACACAGAGGATGGCATGTGTCTGGAACGAGCTGCAGAGGAAGTGGTGGAGGCTGGTATAATTACAACATTTAAAAGGCATCTGGGTGGGTATATGAATAGGAAGCATTTAGAGGGATATGGATCAAATGCTAGATTGGGATATCTGGTCAGCGTGGATGAGTTGGACTGAAGGATCTGTTTCCATGTTGTATGACTCTATGACTCTATAAATGTGATTATCTGATGCACAGAGCAGATTTTCCAAGGGCAGTCATGTGGAATGACATCCACTGTTGTGTATGATTTCAGCGTAGTTGCATAATGCAGTAATACAAATTGCATCCAGTTATATCCCTTGTCTCCTGAAGGAAATGCCTTGCTCAGTGGTTTGGTTTCGTGGTTGTCATTAGCTTCTCCAGTTACGTGCTCTATCCGTCTACCCCTTCTTTAGACATGCAACAGCACATTTCTTTGACTGCATTTATGTATAATTAGTGTCAGTCTGGGTTGCTTCTGTAATGAAGGTCCTATAATGTGCCCATATTGCTTGACTGACACATCTCCCTCTTGACTAGATGTAACATGGGGGTTGATGAGTTTGGTTTCGTGTTCACTCCAGTCCAATTGAGTACGTTTGCTCCACTGGATGTCAACCCAGTATTCCGAGAGTGAAACTCTCATTGCAACTTTCCAAGGACAGTCAATCTTCACAAGTGAGCTTAGAACATAGAATCATAGCAATTTACATGCCAGTAGAGGCCATTCAGCCTACCATGTCTCTGTCTGCACTCCTCAAATACTTATACTTCTCAATTAAACCTCTACCTTTTTATATCACACAAAAAGCCAGCTTATCTAATCTTTCATCGTGGTTGAAGTTCTCCAGTTCTTGCAACATCCAGATAAATCTGTTCTGTACCATCTCTCGTTTGATTGTATCCTCCCTGTAAATGTGGTGACTCAAAATGTACTCGCAATCCTCGAGTCTAATTATTTTCTAGTTGTGGGCTCTCCTGCCTTCCATTCATTTCAAAGTAATGGTATAAATTATATTGTATAAGTTTTTTTTAAGTAAAGCTACCAAATTATAAATTATTTACAATGAAGGCACCCCAGCTGAATACATTTCTGTCCTGGTGACTGTCACCAGTGTGCACTTTCCAATAGGTCAGTTGTCTCAAGATTCAGAATTGATTAAACCAAATGTTTTTGCTGATGTCATCAACTTATCACGGTTCTCCCAAATATATACTCTGACGTCTCTTTTAAAGAGATTTCCTGAAGTTTCAAAGAGACTGTAGCTTTAAAGTCAGCTCGGGCTGAATCACTCAGTGGCATTTTTCCTGATTAACTGGCAAAGGCTACAAAAGATGACTGTTACTACAACATGAGAAATCAATATCATTACATTTGGTATGCTCTAAGAAGAAAATTTGGGAAGGCACAGGGCAAAGAATAGAGGCAGTAGAAAAAAAAATAGCATTTTCAAAGAGCCAACAGCCACAAGATGGACTTCTGTGTTATAAGATTAGTTCGAAATTGAATTAACCACACTGGTGACTGGCTAACATGTTAGACGGTATTAGCTTATTCCTTGCAATAGCTCCATATAACTGAATGGCTTGCTAACACATCATTGTTAAGATTCATTGGAGCAGGAAAAGGCTATTCAGCCCACTGGTCTTATTCTTTGATATCCTTACCTAACCAAATTTGTGCATCTCAGTCTTAGCATCAGACTGGAGTCATGAAGAGGACTGTCAGGGTAACAAAGGCAGGATTCCTTTCTACAGCATATTAGTGAACTTATTCGATTTATGCAATAATCAGACATTATCACAATCTCTTTTATGGGTACGAGATTTTCATTCTGAAGCTTGCTTCATCTGGACACAGATTTGCAAGCTGTCACGTTGAACTTACATTATAAAGATTACTGAACCAAAAAACTACCTGTAGCCAGTTTTATGAAAGAAAATCCACTGATTTAAATGGTGTGGAATTCTTGAATTGTCACTAGCGGTGAAGACACTAAAATGTAAATGTATTACTAAGAATCAAATTATGAACAATGTGCAATTGATAATCAAGCCAAGCAAAGTAGCGCTTTCATTATCCTGAATTTCAATATTCATAGAATCCCTATAGTGCAGAAAGAGGCAATTCAGCCCATCGAGTCTGCACTGACCATCCAAAGAGATCCCACCCTATAACTCCACATTTACCATGGCTAATCCAACTAGTCTACACATCCCTAGACACTACAGGACAATTTAACACAGACAATCCAATCTTTCCGGGACATCTTTGGACTGTGGGAGGAAACTGGAGCACCTGGAGGAAACCCACGCAGAGACAGGGTGAACGTGCAAATTCCACACAGATAGTCACCCAAGGCTGGAATCAAACCCCGGTCCCTGGTGCTGTGAGGCATCAGTGCTAACCGCTGAGCAAGGCTGCATGTGTAGTCCAGTTGTAGTCCAATCCTGTTGCCCAGGAAAGCGAGACTGATGTAAGGTCAAATGCAAAGTTCAATAATAGTGTAGAACTCTGTATTCTGTAGATATAAGTATAAATTAATGGAGATAGACTTGTATTTCTTTGTGTTTACATGGTCAAAGGGCAATTGAATTGAGAAACTATATGTAAATGCAGTTTCTAAACCTAATTTCTTTACAAACAGAAAACAGTATGTTGATGCGTATGTGGATTATAAGCTTAACACATCTGTGAAGAAACAATTTGAAGCCTTTTCACAAGGTTTCAGGAAGTCGGCACTGCTGGTGGTGGACATATTCCTACCTGAAGAACTGAGGAATGTTATCCAAGGGCAAAACAATTTCGAGTGGGAGCTGCTGAAACAGGTATGGCACTGATTTGCACACTTACTTTTCAATGTCCTTGACAATTATTGTCTGTACAAGGAATGAATGCAGTGTCACAATAAATAGTTTATAAACTTCAACTCACGTCAATTCTTCATTAAAATCCATTAAATTTCTTTGTTAGTAGCCCACACTATCCAGTTGAAATTCAATCAGCCACCCAGTTTCAGTGGAAAGTACAATTGGGTGGGAGTATAATAGGAGCAGGTCACATATCTCCTCAAGCCTGTTCCAACATTTTAATTAGATTGTGATTCATCTGTATCTCCACTGACATCTGCACACCTTTGATCCATTAGGATTTTTAAATTCATCCACGGGATGAGGGTGTCGCTGGCTGGGTCAGCATTTATTGCCCATTACTATTTGCCCAGAGGGCAGTTAAGAGTCACCCACGTTGCTGTGGGTTTGGAGTCACATGTAGGCCAGACCAGGTAAGGATGGCAGTCTCCTTCACTAAAGGGCTTTAGTGAACCAGATGGGTTTTATCCTGACAATCAATTCATGGTCATCATCAGACCTAATTTCCAGATTTTATTCAGTTCAAATTTACCTTCTGCTGTGGCGGGATTTGAACCTAGGTGCCCAGAACATTACCTGCGTCTCTGGATCAACGACCAGCAATAATATCACTAGGCCATCGCCTCCCCTTTTAGGCAACCTTACCTAAACGCAAATCTGTCGATTTCAGTCTTCCAAATTCCATCTGACCCTGTACTATCACCATCTTTTGTGTGTGCTCCAGATTACTGATACACTTTGTCTGTAAAACTCCTTCCTAATGCAATTCCTCAATGACAGTTCCCTAAAATAAAGTTCAGAATTCCCATCACCATTTTAAATTATTTTGTATACTTCAATTAGATCATCATTCCACTATCTAAACTCAAGGAAGTATCAGCCAATGTCCATAAATCTGTGTTTTATATCTACAGAATGCAAGATACAAGGGATATTCACAAACTGACAAAACAGTCAGGAATTTTTGGGAAGTCTTCGAACAGTTACCAAAAGAGAAGAAATTAAGATTTCTTGGTAAGTAAGCATCGTGTGATTTAATGGATGATTACCTAGCCCAGGATGTTTATGTTTGGTGAAATTGAGATTGTTCATGGGGCTATCCAAGTGTATCAGTAATCTGAAGCACACACCAAAGACGTTGTTAACGTAAGATCGGACAGAATTTTGAAGTCTGAAATCAACAAATTTGGTTTTACATAAGCTTACCTAGTGGATTAAAGCTGGTTAAGTTGACACAAGCCAATTAGTCCAACTCACTTTTGCTGTTTCTTTTGAAAAGGTCCGGATGCTGGAACTCAGAAACAAAACTAGAAATTGCTGGAAAAACTCAGCAAGTCTGGTAGCATCTGTGGAGAGAAATCAGAGTTCACGTTTTGGGTCCAGTGATCCTTCCTCAGAACCATTCTTCTGAAGAACAGTCACTGGACCCAAAACGTGAACTCTGATTCCTCTCCACAGATGCTGCCAGACTTGCTGAGTTTTTCTAGCAATTTCTGTTTTTGTTTGCTGCTTTTTTCATTGTTTGTAGAAGGAAACGTGGCAGAGCTTTTCTCCTCTTTCAAAGGACCATTGCATCTGGTTGCACTGCCCTTTCAGTTGGTCCATTCTAGATCATAGCAACTCACTGCAATAACAACTTCTCTTCTGAATCTTTCATCAAATCTTTTTAATCTACATCTGATTACAGGATTTCCTCACAGTGGAAGCACCTTCCCCTTTCTTTTGAATCAAACCCTTCAAAAGTTGAAGCACTCCTTAAATTTCCTCTTCGCTTGTGTGTCTTGCGTGAGCAATCCTCACCTTATGTGAACAATCTCAGCATTTATGGTCTGTACAAGCAACTGGACTCCCTCATCCTTGAAATGATATTAATTGCATTGATAATGGTTATTAACTAAAAATGTCTCTCATATCATCAGTCCAAATGGGCTACTGCGTAATGATGCAAATAAATACAAACTAAGAGCAACAGTAGGCCATTTAGCCCTTTGAGCCTACTCTGCCAATTAATAATATCATGGCTGTAACGTCATACCCTTATTCTTTTCTACCCCCATTGCCTTTTACCACTTACTTAACAAGAATCTATCAATTGCTGGTCCAGCTTTTCAAGAAGAGAGTTCCAGAGGCTCTCCATCCTCTGAGACAGAAAAGAAAATCACCACACCTGTGGGTTACATGGGACACCCTTTATTTTTAAACAGGTCTACTGAAAGCAAAGTACTGCAGGTGCAGGAGATCTGAAATAAAAACCGAAACTGCTGGAGAACCTCAGCAGGTTAGGCAGAAACTGTGGAGAGAGAAATCGAATTAGTGTCTTGAGACTGATATGACTGTTCAAAACTGTTTCCCTCAATCCATGATATCACCAGACCTGCTGACTTTTTTGATCATTCATTTGAAGAATGGGGGCATCAGGGGAGGGGGTGCAGTGTGGTGGGGGGTGGGTGGGTGCTGGGCCAGCATTTATTTCCCATCCCAGAGGGCAGTTGAGAGTCAACCACATTGCTTTGGATCTGGAGTCACTTGTAGGCCAGACCAGGTAAGGATGGCAGGTTCCTTCCCTTAAGAACATTAGTGAAGCAGATGTAGTGGAGAGATAGTAGGAAGTGCAGATGCTGGAGAATCTGAGATAACAAGGTGTAGAGCTGGATGAACACAGCAGGCCAAGCAGCATCAGAG
>JAHRHZ010000218.1:30765608-30785585 GCA_024137785.1 Ginglymostoma cirratum | reverse complement strand
CTCTGATGCTGCTTGGCCTGCTGTGTTCATCCAGCTCTACACCTTGTTATCTCAGTGAAGCAGATGGATTTTTCTTGACAATCGATTCATGCTTATTGTTAATTAATTTCAGATTTTCATTGAACCTGCCATGGTGGGATTCGAACCTAGGTCCCCAAAGAATTACCTGGGTCACTGGATTAATAGTCCAGCGATAATATTACTAGGTTGTGAGTCCCTCCAGCACTTTTTGTTTTCACCCCTAATTCTGGATTGCCCTACAGGAGGTTGCATTCTTTCCATACACACCTTGTCAAGATACCTCAGCACGTTATATGTTTCAGTCAAGTCACTTCTTAATCTTGTAAACTCCAGTGGACACATGCCTAGCTTGTCCAACCTTTGCTCATTTAACAACGAATCCCCTTTCCAAGTATCAATCTGGTAAACATAATCTGAACTGCTTCCAATGTATCTTTGAGGGACTGGCATTAGAGTTCTTCCTTATTGATGGAATATGTGAAATTCCACCTGTTTTAAAGGGCATCTTATTGTTTTAATTGTGCTTTGGGGATCAAGTGCACTTTAAAGATAAGAATATAGAACTAACAAGAGCAGTTGGGGTCCGGAATTTTCTCGGCAATCACTTCTAATTCACCCAAGTCAAAGAAGGCCAAAGGTATAGAAACGAGGGCAGAGACTAATGTCAGAGAAACCTGGTACTGATTGAGGCTGATACATGGACCCAAAAATGGACCTGCATAATTCTGAACATAACTTTAATCTGAAAGTTTATTCTTTTCTCATTTTCAGCCTTTCTGTCGGGAAGTAATAGAATCCCAGCGGGTGGGTTTCAGAATTTTAGCATCGTGATTCTGAACACCAAGAATGAGGAGCCAGATTGCTCATACCCTCGCGCATACACCTGTGACTTGATCCTGGACCTTCCCAACTATAGCTGCATCGAAATATTGGAAGAAAAGTTACTTCATGCAATGGAATCCTGTGAAGAATTCAATGCACAAGAACTGTAGCTTGAGACTGTGTTTGTTTAATCTGAGAAATGTCAGTGTGATTGACCAGGAATACATGACTGATGTGATTTATCTTTAAAAAATTGCATCAGAACATTTGTTTCATTGCAACACAGAAAACACCCAGTGATTGGATGTGACGTGGCAATAATTTAAGCTTCTATGATAAAACTGAGACATTTGCTTTATTTTTATTAATTCACAGAACATGACTAGTGATATTAATGCCTGCATTAATTTCCTGAAAGAGGGTGATAGTTAAGAGTAAGTCATACCGCTGTGAGTCCAGGTCCATATACTGGCCACACCCAGTAAGGACAGGAGCTATAAGTGAACCTGAGGGGTTTTCAGAATGACCCACTATTTGCACTTTTTCTCCCCCAGATTTAGCTGCTTGAATTTAAATTCTCAAGCTGTAATGGTGGGATTTTAACTTGTGTTCCTGGATATTCATCCAGTCCTGCTGCATTACTAGTCCAGTCATATGAGCATGATGCAGCTGTAATCTCTGTATGAAATGTATTGCACTTCACTGTGGGGGTGTTTTACAATAATTATTCATTTCTGGGATGTGGGTGCCACTGTATTGCCCATCCCTAATTGCCATTGGAAAGGTGGTGGTGAGCTGCAGTCCTTGGGGTTTAGGTACGCCCACAGTACTGTTGTGTAAGGGAGTTCTGGGATTTTGACCCAGTGACAGTGAAGAAACGGCAGTACAGTTCTAAGTCAGGATAGTGTGTGGCTTAGAGGGAAACTTTTTGCCAGTGCTGTTCCCATGCATCTGCTTCCTTTTTGCATGATAAAGGTTGTGGGTTTGGAGGATGATGTTCGAGGAATCCTGGTGAGTTACTGCAGTAAATCTTGTAGCAGATTTGTGCCAATCAGTTTCTCATTGATGGTGCCAAACTTCTTGAGCGATGTTGTAGTTGCATCCACCCGGCCGTGTGGAGAGTAATCCAACACACTTTCCTGATTTATGCCTTGTAGATGGTGGCCAGGCTTAAGGGAGATCGGAGGTTAGTTGTATGCCTAATGCGCTTACTCAATGGAACCCGTACAAAGGTTAGAGGAAATATTACACAAATTTGGGAGGTAAAGATTGAGAAGATTTTGTTACAGTTATTGGTTTGAGCAAGTTTTTAATCTTGGCTTCATTTTGGAAAAAAAAATTTCAATGACCTTTATCTTAATGACTGGAGCAAAGTTATAATCTATTCATCAAAACTTAATGACAAGCTTGCAGTTATTTCGAAGTATAAGTCATGCCATGCCACACTGAATTCATAGCGCAGAAACAAGCCATTCAGACCAACCAATCCATGCTAACATTTATGCTCTATTCATCTACTCTCATCCTACTTCATCTAACGGAACCAGCACTATCTTGGATACCTGGTGCCCTCATATGGTTATCTTACTCCCACTTAACATTAGCGTACTATTTGTCTCAACTACTCAGTGTAGTAGAGTTTCAGATTCTCACTCCTCTTCCATTGAAGAAGTTTCTTCTGAATTCTCCATTTGATTTCTCCAACCTGTACTAATTTCTCCAACTTTTTATCTTTGCCCGTGTTCTTTCTGTGCTTATTCTATCAAAATTTCTATGAGCCTATTCAAGAGGACATACCTCAGCCTTCTCATTGTAACAACAAAAAAAGGTCCAGTCATTCATTGTTTACTATTAAGTATAAGCTCACACTTCTAGAATGAAGAACTGTTTTGGTGCACTTTGCCTTGCAATTGACGCTGTTTGTAAAATATTACTTATTTCCACGTGTAAATAGCTTTTCAAGCTTTATTTCAATATTCATAAATAAATGTTCTACTGATTTTTATTCCTTGTCTCAGAGGTAGTTATTGCGTGATGCTTTCATTTTTGCAGCCCAGAATTTGCCAGTGGAGTGAGCAAGAGGGTGACTCAGTCATTGCCTCCCCTTCCACATGATTGTTGCCCCAGTCTATTGCTGATCTTACGGATACAATGCCTTTTCATTGCTAATCTCACAGATACAAGTGGATCAACTTGTCACCTGGTTCCTTATGCTTTCTTGAACCTTTCTCAATGTTGTACCGAGAATCTAAACCACCCAAAGTATCGCTGCACACTTCCAGAAAAGGGTGGATACAGTCAAGAACAAGCAATCACCATAACAAATTGTGATTCTGAACTCTTAGAAATCTGCTCCGGCATCAGTTGTTTGGTAGGAAACCTATTATTCTACAAGGTGTATTTTCTCCCCATTTCCTGTTGTTCCCGCATGACCTGTAAGCGCATCCTTTCAAACATTTATTCAAGCACCTTTTGAAAGTCACTATTGAATCTGCTTCCACAACACTTTCAGGCAGTGCATATGAGATCACAGCAGATCATGAAGTAAACTTTTTCTGCACATCTCCACCCGGTTTGAATTGCCAATTACCTTAATTCTGTGTCCTCTAATTATTTTATAGAGGTTTATAAAATCATGAGGGTCATGGATAGGGTAAATAGACAAGGTCTTTTCCCTGGGTTGAGGGAGTCCAAAATTAGAGGGTATAAGTCTAAGGTAAAGGGAAAGATGTAAGAGGGACCTAAGGGACAGAGGGTGGTGCGTGTGTGGAATGAGCTGCCAGAGGAAGTGGTGGAGGCTGGTACTGTTATAACATTTAAAATATTATAGTTTTAACATTGGATGGGCATATGAATAGGAGCGGTTTAGAGAGATATGGACCAAATGCTGGCAAATGGGACTAGATCTATATAGGATATTTGGTAGGTATGGATGAGTTAAACTGAAGGGCCTGTGCTGTATATCTCTATGACTCTCTACTGATCCATTCACCAATGAAAGCTTCTCCTTACTCTTGTCAAACACCTGTTACAATCCAGCTGAACCAATACTGGACAAGTCAGATTCTAAAGAAAAGCTTAGCTTGATGGAGCTTGACTAATATCTTTTACAAGGTGGTACCGTGGTGGTGAGTCACTGAACATATTCACGAGAGGCTGCTAGTGAATTTTAACAGAACGTAAGTTTATTGTTCCGAAAAAGGGAAACAAAACATATATATATAAGACAATTCAGAAAAATCATCATAAAGAACAGAAGGAAAGACTCAAACATTTTCCTCAGCAATATACTTTATGGACATTCAATTCCAGTGATGTGTCAGGCCTGTTTTCACCTTGAGTCATAGAACTGTACAGCATGGAAACTTACCCTTTAGACCAATTTGTCCATGCTGACCCGATATCCCAAATTAATCTAGCCCCATTTGCCAGCATTTGCCCATATCCCTCCAAACCTTTCCTATTCATGTACTCATCCAGATGCCTTTTAAATGTTGTAATTGTACCAGCCTCCAGCACTTCTCTGGCAGGTCATTCGATCCTTTTTCAAAGTGCCATTGTTTTGGTTTCTTTCCCCAAAGTTCCAAAACAATGTAGCAGCTCATAAAACAGTCATTACTGCTCCAAACATTCGAGGAAAATCAGCTCTAACACTGAAAATACCTCAAAAACAGAGCAGCTCTTACAACCAGAATGTCCTCCCTTCCTCCAAAACTTTCAAATTTCTAATTCAATTGACAACGTTTCAGCGATTTACTTCACATTCAGCAGATGTGATTTGCTCCTTTACTGTGTCTCCCTGAGACGTGCAGACACCCATTTCTTTCACTGGTCTCCAAGGAAAATAAAGCTCAAGTCTTTGATTACAGCTAAGGTTCTAAATAACATATCTACAGTTACAAAGCTTTTCTGCTGATTTGTACCAGCATCTGGCCTCTGGCCCTGCTTTTTCTTTCTCTATTTTGTAAATACTCAATAAACATTACAGCAATTATCTCAACACTTAGCTCATCTATTCATTTAGCTTATGTCGCATTATTTATTGGAAATGTTGTCTCGAATCATTGCTCAACAATGTGAGTTTTTGACCTGTATCAACACACATCTTCAAATAACAGCTGAAAACCAAAATCCCATTTACTTTAGAATCCAAGGACCCACGTAATATTAATGACCTTCATCATACTCTTCATTCTGCCTTTGAGAATTAAAAGAGAATGTTTGCAGAAAGGTTAAGATGAACATACAATGTTGATACATTTATTGATAAAATAAAGACTCCATAGTCCTACCAGACCATAGGGCTGGTCTCTCATACACAGAGATGACTGGTTCATAACAGAGATGGCTGGTGCTGTTTTAACCTGAGGGTCACCACACCATAGGTGAGGAGAGAGGTTGAAACAGAAAGCCCTTTGTGGTAGCCTCAGCTAGTACAGGAATTGAACCCATGCTGTTGGCATCATTCTGCATTACAAACTGACCATCCAGCCAACAGAAAGCCACAGTATTGGTGAAGAATGTCAGATTAATTTTGTCAGCCCCATATCTCATGAATCAGAATTCTTCCATCATTAAACAGGAAAGGTTGTTCCTAAGGAGATCATTTAAAGTAGTGTAGCACACAGAGAACTCCTGTCACTACACGGCTTTAATGAATAATTCAGCTTACTGCGCATTATAGAAAGCGTTCAGAGTCATAGTATAAAACTAGGAGTTGCCCATCTAAACAGAGACAAGATTTTTTTTTCCTTTCGGTTGGTTGTTAGTCATTGGAATCCCCTTTCTCAAAAGACTGTGGATGCAAAGCCTTTGTATAGTTTTAAGGCAGAGGGAGGTAGATTCTTGATTACCAAGGAAATGAAAGATTATTAGGGATGTGCATTCAATCAGCCATGATCTTATTGAATGGCAGAGAAGGCTCCAAGGGCCTGCTCTTGTTCCTTGTCCAGATGAGTCACAGCAGTGCAAAGGTCAAAGTCAAAACAGCCTCCCATCTATACATTAACATTCTGCACCACATTGAGACATGGTATTAGTAACTGAAATATTTCCCCACTCTAGAAACAGTTCTCAGGGCTTTTGCGATGAAGTGGTAGTGTCCCTACCTCTGGGCTTGGAAAACTTAGGTTCAAGTTCTATCAGCCACACAGACGTCATGACACGTACTGATAAATTAATTTAAAGCAATAATGAAAAAGTTTTACACTTAGCCCATCGCGCTACAGATTGTAATATGGGGCAGGACCCTGCAAAGTGATGGGATATCAAGTGGACAAATATGATTGAAACCTTACCCCTCATATTGTTCGATTTTACTTGCCAGTGGTTCACACTGTTGTTCAGAGGTGGTGCCAAATTTCTTAAGTACAGAAAGATATTCTGTGTGTGTGTCTGAGAGAGACTCTCAAAGGCAGTTTGTTTGAACTTGAGATATAGCAGCTCCAGAAAAGGAATCTTTTTTCTCTGACTGTCTCTGGACTGAAGGCAAATGCCGAGTGTATTATCGCTAGACTATTCATCCAGAAACACAGCTAATGTTCTGGGGACCGGCGTTTAAAGCTCGCCACGGCAGATGGTGGAATTTGAATTCCAGAAAAATAATCTGGAGTTAAGAATCTACTGATGACTATGAAATTATTGTCGATTGTTGGAAACATCCATCTGGTTCACTAAATAAAAACCAACAGAACTGCGGATGTTGTAAATCAGGAACGAAAACAGAAGTTGCTGGAAAAGATCAGCAGGACTGGCAGTGTCTGTGAAGAAAAAAAATCAGAGTTAACGTTTCGGGTCCAGTGACCCTTCGTCAGAACTGATGGTAGCTGGGAAAACGTCAGTTTATATGCAGAAAATAGGGAGGGGGACGGGATAGGGAGTAAATGATAGGATAGAGCCCAAAGAGAGAGAAAAGCAGTTGGCTAGACAAAGGAGTTGATAACAATCTGGCTAGGAGGGTGAATAGTTGTTAACGGGGACTGTTAGTGACTAACAATAGATATTGTGTAATGGTGGGCAATGTAATAACAAGGCCTGGCATGTGGGCAGGGGACTAGGACATGGGAGAGTTTAGGCCCTAAAAATTATTAAACTCACTATTGAGTCTGGAGGGCTGCAGGGTCCCCAAGCGGAAAATGAGGTGTTGTTCTTCCAGCTTACGTTTAGCTTCACTGGAACACTGCAGCAAGCCAGAGACAAAGATGTTGGCCAGGGAATAGTGGGGAAGGAGGAGGTAAGTGGGCATGCACCTTCGCTGATTGCAGGGGAAGGTGCCTGGGGCTGTGGCAGGGTGTTGGGGTGAAGGAAGAGTGGACCAGGGTGGCCCAGAGGGAATAGTCCCTGTGGAAGGTGGACAAGGGAGGGGAGGGGAGGGGAATATGTATGTGGTGGTGGCATCTCACTGGAGGTGACAGAAATGGCATCTGATGATCTTTTGGATGTGGATGCTGGTGGGATGGTAGGTAAGGACAAGGGGAACCCTATCGCTGTTGCGGGAGGGAAGAGAGGGGGTGAGGGCGGAAGTGCAGGAGATGGGTTGAACCCAGTTGAGGGCCCTGTCAACCACTGAGCTGGGGAATCCCTACTATCCAAGGCCCAAACATACCTTCCAGGTGAAGCAACACTTCACCTGCACTTCCCAGAATCTAGTCTACTATATCTGCTGCTCACAATGTGGTCTCCTCTACACTGGGGAAACGAAGCATAGACTGGGTGACCGCTTTGCAGAACATCTATGTTCTGTTCACAAAATAGACCCTGAGCTACCTGTTGCCTGTCACTTTAACACACCACCTGTTCCCTGGCCAACATCTCTGTCTCTGGCTTACTGCAGGGTTCCAGCAAAGCTCAACGCAAGCTGAAAGGACAACACATCATTTTCCACTTGGGGACCCTGCAGCCCTCCAGACTCAATCTCGAGTTCAATAATTTGTCTAGACAACTGCTCTTCTCTCTCCTCAGGCTCTATCCTATCATTTACCCCCTACCCCATCCCCCTCCCTATTTTCTGCATATAAACTGATGTTTTCCCAGCTGCCACGAGTTCTGAGGGAGGGTCACCGGACCCGAAATGTTAACTCTGATTTTTTCTTCACAGATGCTGCCAGACCTTTTCCAGCAACTTCTGTTTTTGTTCCATTGGTTCACTAATGTCTTTTAGGGGAGGAAACTGCCATCCTGACTTGGTCTGGCCTACATATGACTCCAGACCCACAGCAACGTAGTCAACTTTCAGTTACCCTCTGAAATAGCCTAGCAAGCCATTCAGATGTACCAATTGCTACAAAGTCTCAAAGAAATTAAACCGGATGGATTACCTGGCATTGACCTAGGCACCAGAAAAGTCACTGGCAGAGACAGCCCTGCCAACCCTGTAAAGTTGTCCTCACTAACATCTGGGGACTAGTGCCAAAATTGGGCCCCTCAGCCCAAACTGGTCCATACTGACCACCATGCCCACTCAGCTAGTCCAATTGCCTGCATTTGGTCCATATCCGTCTAAACCCTTCCCATCCATGTACCTATCCAAATGTTTTTTATATGTTGCTGTAGTACCTGCCTCAACCACTTTCTCTGGCAGCCCATTCTTTATATGCACCATTCTCTATGTGGAGAAGTTGCCCATCAGGTCCTTCTCAAATCTTTCCCCTCTCACCTTTAAACTATGCCCTCCAGTTTTCAATTCCCATCCCTGGGAAAAAGACTAAACACATTCATCCTATCCACGTCCCTCATGACTTTATACACCTCAATAAGGCCACCCCTCATTCTCCTATGTTCCAAGGAATAAAGTCCTCTCCTGGCCAACCTTTCCCTATAACTCAGGCCTACTAGTCCTGGCAACATCCTCGTAAATCTTTGCACACTTTCCAGTTTAACTATGTCTTTCTGTTAATATGTTGACCAAAACTGTACGCAGTACTCCAAGTGCGGCCTCATCAATGACATACACAACTGTACCATAATGTCCCAACTTCTATACTTAATGCCTCGACCAATAAAGGCCAGCATGCTAAATGCCTTCTTCACCACCCTATCCACCTGTGAAGCTGCTTTCAACAAACTATGTCCTTGTACTCCTAGGTCCCTGTGTTCCACAACACTCCTCAGGACCTTACCATTTGCTGTATAAGTCCTATCCTGATTTGACTTTCCAAAGCGCTACACCTCACACTTATCTGTATTAAATTGCATTTGCCAATCCTCAGCCCACTTCCCTATCTGATCAAGATCCCTCTGTAATTTTTGATAACTTTGCTCGCCAACAATACCTCATAATTTTGTATCATCCATTAACTTTCTAATCGGGATGGTGTTGCCCCGGGAGTCCTCAACATTGACTCCGTACCCCATAAGAATTGGATTTTCCCTTCTCTTGGTTGCCAGTTGTTTAAACAGCGTGTAATAAAGTGAATGGAAAGGGGAGTGGATTGGAAAGTTGGGTTCAGTAAGTCAATCTTACATGAGCAAAGTGCATTTGTGCTGCTTCATAGCTCAAACCAGCCAGTAATACTAACTCCACCTTCTAGGTGAAAGTACTTCTTTCAGTCCAATCTACAGCGTTTGCTGCTCACAAATCCGTCTCCTTTATATTGGCAAGAGCAAACCCGCTCTGGGTGACTGCTTTGTGGAACACTTCCACTCTGTCCAACCTCCCAATTGCTTGCAATTTCAATAAACCACCTTGCCTTGGTACTAACATTTCTGTCCTGGGCCAGCTACAGTGCTCCAACAAAACATAACGCAAGTGCTAGGTACAAAACCTTATTTTCTAGTTAGTGACAGTACTGCCTTGAGGTCTCAATATTGAATTCCATAACTTCAGAAACACACTGCATTTTGACTGTTTTTTCTTTTTCTCTTACATTCTCCCAACCTCCCAAACCCTTGCATAGATTTTATTCGCAGCAACCATCAATTCTGAGGAAGGGTCACTGAACCCGAAACGTTAACTCTGATTTCTCTCCACAGATGCTGCCCAGACCTACTGAGCTTTTCCAGCAATTTCTGTTTTTCTTTGTGCTTGTGGCGTTTGCGTCTTCTTTACTGCGCTCTTAGTAGACAGAACCCATTCTCTCCCTTTCGCACCTTAATTCACACCCATTTTACTTTTTTTTTTCTCTTTCTCCACCTCCAACAAGCCCCTTGTCTTTGGCGCTGAGCCTCTGTGTGAGAATAGACTAAATTCCCAAACCTCTCAATTCTGAAGGAGTCATCCTGGACTCGAAACATTAACAAGCATGGGGCTGGATGAACACAGCAGGTCAAGCAGCATAGGAGTGACCTGGTGTGTTCATCCAGCCCCACGCTTGTTATCTCGGATTCTCCAGCATCTGCAGTACTTTTGATCTCGAAACATTAACTCTGTTTTCTCTCCAGAGAGAAAAGGTGCTGCCAGACCCGCTGGGTTTCTCCAGAATTCTTTGTTTGTTTTAGATATTCAGCATCCGCAGTATCTCACTTGTTTACGAACAAGTGTGGTTTCTTCTTGATTTTATGGGATCTGTTTCGATGTTCAGTATCGATTTTCATTCGCCAACCTTACTCCTAGTTAATCAATTGGCTTCAGATTACGTTTCAGTTCCAGTTTCCTTTCATCACTCCATCAGCACGGTCAGTCGGGAAATGGAAACTTAATGTAGTAGCTCAATGCAGTTTGAAGGTGACTCCCCAAAACAACTCAAAATTCTCGTTGCCATTGGCTCGTATTGCTGGCTCAGAGGCGGAGCCAAAGAAAGGGAAGTTCCCAAACAAATAAATATATATTGTGTGTGTGTATAGGTCCAACAGAGAGATTGTCAAAGGCAGTATTGGTTCAGCCCCGGAAACAGGAATATTTTATATCTGACTCTCCCTGGGTTGAATTATTCTTTTCTCCTCTCTCGGTTCCCGATTGTTGGAAGGGGAACAATAAAACAGGTAGCGAGAGAGAGAGGAGGGAGGATGTTGTGTTGGGGGGAGTTGGGCTCAGGGAGCGGACTACAGTCAGAGGAGATTCTCGAAGGAGAGAGGGTTCATTATGTTTGCAGCCGGGAAGGAGTCACTGTGTTTGTGTTGGAAAATGGAAAAGTTTACACCAAAGCCCGCGGACGGAAGCGAAGATCAAAATCAGGTGAGGAGACAGAAATATTGCAATCCTGTCTATAAGAGGAAGGAGAATTGTTTAACATTGAATGGTTATAAATGTAAAGATATCTGTATCAATTTAGACATATTGCAAAGCATATGACGCGTTCAAAGTTTGCAGCTAACTATATATGGAGTAGAGACCCTGTAATATCAATATTAAATTCTTGTCAAGAATTGTGTTTTCTTCATCCATTGGTCTCTGGATGAGTCAGCATTTATTGCCCATCCCTTGTTAACCGTTTGTTAGTGACTTGTGTTACAGTCTGATAATTCATTCGAGTAAAATTGTCCCAGGAATTGTATTTAATGTTTGTTTTAATGCTGTGCCCGAGACCCACGTTGCATTTGTCTAACTGTTTGAGTGTCAGTTATAATGTGGACATCGGTTATGATGTGGGTTTTGAGTATAATGTGGACATCAACCGTAAGTTAGTTATCGGTTAGAATGTAGGTGATGGTTTGGACGTGATTATTGGTTGTAACGTGGATGTCGATTGTAAAATACAGGCTCACGGTGTCTGGGTTTTAAGTGCAGTTTCCAGAGAGTTGTGGTATCTTTTTCCCACGTAACTCTTTCCTTGCTCTCTCTAAACTACAGTTCTTCATTTTTGATTGTGGCATCTTTCGGTTTCGTTTATCAGCCACAGGGACAAACCTGCAGCAATGACACAGAGTCCTGCTCTCAACCGCGAAGTAGCCGCCTCCAAAAACTGACTCAGTTTGATCTGTTCATGCAAACAGAGCCAACAATATCTTTGCGGAAACAAACAAAAATTCAGTCATACTTGTAAATTCGCAGAGGGTTTCATCATCATCCCATCTCTACAGTGTGGAAACAGGCCCTTCCGCCCAACATAGTCCACAACAACAACACTCAGAGCACCCTACCTAGACCCATTCCCCTATAACCTACCCAATCTACATATCCCTGAACACTACAGGCAATTTTTAGCATGGCCAATCCACCTAACCTGCACATCTTTGGACTGTGGGAGGAAGCTGGAGCACCCAAAGGAAGCCCACGCAGACACAGGGAGAATATGCAAACTCCACACTGTCACCCAAGGGTAGAATCAAACCCAGGTCCCTGGTGCTGTGAGGCAACAGTGCTAACCACTGAGCCACCCTGATCTGGTTTGGAGCAACAATATTTGTCTTAAAGTGAAATGTTGCCTTAATCACACCATCAGACATGATTTTAAGCCTCCAGGCGATTGGGCAGTTATTATTGCCCAGGGCTCATGACCCACCAAGGGGTAATTAGTTGGCATTTTAACCAACAACAACAGGGATATGACAAGGGCACTCATCAAAATCCTGTGGGTCATTTTTTAAGATTAGCAAATCAGAAGCTAACTCATTTTGTCCTGTGTACTTCTTAATATCGTTTAATACAGCTTTTCTTCTGTCTTGCTCTGCTCTCCATTATCTCCTTGTTTACTTACCCTTTTATATCTGTCTTTCTCTGGGTTCCATCTCCACGTGTCCACTCACCTCTCCCCCAGCCCCCAATTCAGCTTCAGCACCAATGCCACTTCCTCCCAGCCGCTAACAGTTCTCAATAAGGGTCATGGGGCAGAAACATTTTCTGTTTTCTTCCCACAATGCTGCCAGACCTGCTGAGTTTCTCCAGCAGTTCCTGGTTTTGGGAGTCATTAAAATCTCCCAGGTCTCGCTCCTGTGGGCAGCTGATGCATTTCTAGCCATAGGTCTTTGGGGAATGATTTTGATTAAAATGGGAAGGAATTGAGTTACAAATAGAAATTGTTCCTTTTCTGACCTCCCTCTATGTTGCCAACTAAATTATTCTGGTGAGAAACCTACAGGGATGCTACTGGCTTGGCCAGCTTTTATTGTCCACCCATAGTTGCAATAAGACCATTAGAACAAGAACACTGGTAGGCCATTTGAGCCTGCTCCACCATTCAGTGTCCTCCCCATGTCCATTTTCCTGCCCCATCTCCTTTACCTTTGATTTCTCTACTAATCAAGAATCTCTCAGCCTTAAATATAGCAAGAGAGTGCAAACGCTGGGAGAGGAGCTAAGTGCGCGAGTTTAGGCAAGAGGGTTGGGAGGCATTGTTCTGATTTGTCCTGACCCTTTTTGCAAGGGGCTGCTTTGTGGCTGAGAAGGTTAGATTGAAGGGTGGGTCTAGGTGAATACTGGGCTTTGTTGAGAAGGACATGCAGCAGTAAGGTAAGGGTAAGACTGCTAGTTGTTAAAGGTGCAGAGATGGCAGTCAGTAGAGTGGCATGCACCTCCTGTTGGATGTGGGAGATCAGGGAGCAGTCGACTGTCCCTGGTCATGATGTCTGCAGAATGTGTGTCTGGTTGCAGCCCCTCTCAGACCACGTGGATCGGTTGGAGCAGCAATTGGAAGCACTGAGGAGCATACAGGAGGCAGACAGTGAGATAGATGGTAGCTGCAGGGAGTTGGTCACACAGCAGGTACAGTCAGGTAAATGGGTGACTGCCAGGAGAGGTAGGCATGGAGCACAGGAGTCTCCTGTGGCTATCCACCTTACAAACAAGAATACCATTTTAGATACTGCTGGGCGGGATAGCCTCTCAGGGAAAAATAGCAGCAGCAGCCACGTCTTTGGCACCATGACTGGTTTTGCTGAAAAGAAAGGTATGGCAAAGTCCAAGCAATCAATTGTGAATACAATAGGATTCCTATCAACTGGGCCAATGGGCCGAGGAATACCATATGGAGTTTAATTTAAATAATCCAAGGTATTTCATTTTGGTAAAACAAATCTGGGTAGGATTTACACATTTAATGGTAGGGCCCTAGGGACTTGTCGAACAGAGAGACCGAGGGGTGCAGGTACATAATTCCTTGGAAGTGGCATCACAGGTAGACAGGGTGATGAAGAAGGTGTTTGGCACACTTGCCTTCATTGGTCAGAGAACTGAGTGCAGGTCTTGGAATATCATGTTACAGCTGTACAAGACATTGGTACGGCCATGTTTAGTGTACTGCCTGCAGTTCTGGTCACCCTGCTATAGGAAGGATGTTATTAAACTGGAAGAAAGGGTGCAAAAAAGATTTACAATGATGTTACGAGACAAAAGAGTTTCAGTTATAAGGAGAGGCTGGGACATTTTTCCTGGAACTGGAAACTGAGGTAGGGGACTGAGGAGTGATCTTATAAAGGTTTATAAAGTCATGAGGGGCTTAGATAAGATGGATAGCCATGGTCTTTTGCCCAGGATAGGGGAGCGCAGAATTAGAGGGCATGGGTTTACGGTGAGAGGGGATAGATTTAAAAGAGATCTGATGGGCAAATTTTTCACACAGAGGGTAATGCGTGGATGAAACAAGCCGCCAGAGGATACGAAAGGTATAGAGGGATATGGGCCAAACACAGGCAAATGGTATTGGTTCAATTTAGGATACCATATCAGCATGGACAAGTTGAGCCAAAAGGTCTGTTTCTCTGCCATATAACTCTATGACTCTAACCGCATAGCTCTCTCAGGTAACAAGTTCCAAAGATTCACAACCCTCTGACAGAAAGAATTTCTCCTCATTTCTATCTTAAATTGGTGCCTCTGTATTCTGAGACTGTGCTGTCTGATCTTAGACTGTCCCATGAGGAGAAACACTTTCTCAGCATTTACTCTGTCAAGCCCTCTTAAGAATCACATATGTGTTTCAATTAGATCACTTTCATTATTCGAAGTTTCAGTGAGTAGAGTCCCAACCTGTTTAGCTTTTGCTTATAAGACAATCCCTCCACGCCAGGGATTATCCTGTGAATGTTTTCAAAACAGCGTCCAATGAAATTATATCTTTTCTTAAATAAGGGGACAAAAACTGCTCATATTACTTCAAATTACTCTCACCAAAACCTTGCACAGTTACAGTAAAATTTCCCTACTCTTACACTCAACTCCCTTGAAATAAAAACAACATTCCACGAGCCTTTCAGATTATCTGCTGCATTTGTGTGCCAGCTTTCTGTGTTTCATGTACAAGTACCCTCAAGTCCCTTTGTTTTGCAGCTTTCTACAGATTTTTCTCCATTTAAATAATAGTCTGTTATTTTATTCTCCCTTGAAAAATTAACAACATCACATTTTCCCTGATTATAGTCCATTTGTCAATTTTTTGCCCACTTACCTAACTTATCAATATGTCTCTGTAAACTGTTGAGAAGGTGGTGGTGAGCTGCTTTCCTGAACAGCTGCAGTCTATGTGCTGTTGGTGGTCCCACAGTACAGTTTATGAGGGAATTCAAGGATTTTGACCCAGTGACGGTGAAGGAACAACGACATATTTTCAAGTCAGGATAGTGAGTGGCTGCAGCCGCAGAAGATATAACACCTATCTGTTTACATCCTCCTTTCTCAGTTTCCAAGGGCCCAAACACACCTTCCGTGAAGCAGCACTTTACCTGCACTTCACATAATCTAGTCTACTGCATTAACTGCTCACAATGTGGTCTCTTCTGCTTTGGGGAAACAAAGCATATACTGGATGACTACTTTGCAGAACACTTGCGTTTTGTTGGCAAGAATGAGCTTGAGCTTCCAGTTGCCTGCCGCTTCAACACACCATCCTGTTCCCTGGCCAACACCTCTGCCTCAGACTTGCTGCAGTTGTCCCGCGAAACTCAGTGCAAGCTGGAAGAACAGCAGCTTGTTTTCTGCTTGGGACCTTGTAGCCTACCGGACTCAACATCGAGTTCAATAACTTTAGTGCTTGAGCTCTTCCATGTCCTTACCCCAACCCCCACACACCAGACCTTGTTATCTCACAGTCTACTATTACACACAACCCATTGTTAGCCACAAACAGTCCCCATTAATAGCTATTCACTCTCCCAGCCAGATCGTTATCCACTCCTTTCTCTGTCCAACTGCTCTTCTGTCTCTTTTGCCTCTATCCCCACCTATCATTTACTTCTTGCCCCTCCCCCACCCTATTTTCTGCATATAAACTGACATTTTCTTAGCTACCATCAGTTCTGAGGAAGGGTCTCTCAACCGAAAACATTAACTCTGATTTCTGTCCACAGATGCTGCAATTTCCATTTTAGTTTGTGCTTGTGTCTTAGCAGGGAGCTTGCAAGTGGTGGTGTTCCCATGTAACTGCTGCCCTTGTCCTTCTAGATAGTAGTGGTTTTCGGTTTGGAAGGTGCTATCTAAGAATTTTTGACTCAGCATCACATTCTATTGGGAATGGAGTTTCTGATCTTTACAACCCCTTTTCAAAGAGGTATTTCCTAACTTCACTTTCAAATGGCCTGGTTCTTGTATTCAAATGCAACCTGACATGATAATCTAATCCTTGAAACCTTAATATAATTCCAGTAAAGTGACAAATATTGTAACAACCACATTTTTTAAGTAACTCGGCAGCAACAAGGCATAACGCATTCTAAATTGAACTTGTTGGTTCTCCATTTTCTATATGTAGTTTTATATTTACTGTTGTAATGTATGCATCACTAACAAGGTTGACACTTATTGTGCATCCTGTCCTGCAAATACTTGGTGGCACTTGATGTCATGTTTTGACATGAGTAAGAGGCTTCTTGGGCCGTCTTAGGGTTGATGACCCAATGGGCCAAACGGCCTAATTCTGTTCCTATATCTTATGGTCTTATGGAATATCATTGATGTGAGACTGGAGTTACTTTTAGTCACTAACTATAGACAGTAGATCTCCTTTCCCAAAGGACTTTGTGAATGAGATGGCTTTTTTTAAAAAAAATTTCAAATTCTCAAACTGTAACCATGGAATTCAACCTCACATCTGAGGATTACGTAACCGTTTTAACCTCAAATAATAATATTTTGCTTTTGTTCTTTCCCTGTAGGAAGTTTTGTTCACTTCAAAGAGCAGAATATCCACTTTGCCGACAGTGGGTCATCCCACATCCTGTTCCTTTCTAAGGCCGGAAGTCTTTATTATAGTGAAGTAAAGTCAAAGCAACTTGAAGCTCAGGCAAAGGAGTTCTCCATACTGAAACCACAGTAAGAATCATATCATTTCTGGTGGCTTTTATGTGAAAAATAATGGATCATTTGTTTGGTTCTGCAGTGTCATGTTGTAAACTGAATTGCTATCGGTGTTAGAAGATGGCAGAGTGATGACAGAATTTAGCCCTTCAAGGTATCAAGTCACCATTGTCTTACTAGACCATAGGCTGCACTTTCATTAGAGAAAGACCACTGGTGGTGAATTAACCTGAGGGCCACCATTCCTCAGGTGAGGGGAGAGGTTGAGAAGAAGAGTCCTTCATGGTAACCTCAGCTGGTGATGGGAATTGAACCAAACATCACACTGCTTCGCAAACCAACTACCCAGCCAACTGAGTTAAACCAACCCCCACTTAGCCCTTAGACGACCCAATAACCAGGTGACAAAATTTAATGTTCCATTCAAAAGCAGTCTATCAGTACTGCATCACCATCATTGTTATCAGCTGTCCTTTAATTCAAAGGTAGCGTCTATTCAGGGTCTTTGAGTTTCTGCCATCAGTCTTCATGTGACTGAATAGGTTGATTTTAAGCCCACAGATCTTTAGCCGCATTCTGTGGAGTGTCCCGCATAGTACTGGGATGTGGAGTACAGGATTCCTCCCTGTTGCTGATCTTTTGGACATTGTGAGTCAAAGCTTGAGGGACATGTTGCTTGATTCAGCTTGGGGGACACGTTGCCACTATTCTGAAAATTTGGTAATAAGCTCCACCCAATCATTAATGTCAATGCTGTGGTGTTTTAAGGAGAGTTTCAACATGTCTTTGAAGCAATTTTTTTTTGCCTTCATCTAGAACATTGGCCACTTGAGAGTTGAGATAACAGGATCTGGCAGTCAGGATGTGGTTTTAAACCATTGCATAGTGTCCTATATATCAAAGCTCATTTTGTAGCAGATTTGCCTGAATGCTTTGAGAGCTGGTTTTAAGAAAGGTATTAGCATTTTGATAATCTTCCCATTGCCTGCAAAATGTGTGGCAGGAGCATTGCTGATGGAATTTCTCCAGTACCCTTTTATATAACTGATAAGGTCTTACAAACTAGCTATGGTGATAACAGTGATTCTGAACACCAGGAAGACATTTTAGACTTGCAGAGCTTTTCAATGTCAAACACTTGGTCTCTCCTATGTGACAGCACTCCTGAAACATCAGCATTAATTTTGTGCTCAAGTCTATGGAGTGGGACTTGACATTACAACTTGCTACATTTGAAGACAAGAGTGCCACCAGCTGAACCAAGGCTGACTCACTAACTCACTTTGGTGGGTTTGGCAACTGTTTATCCAGTGATACATTTCAAATAAGCAGTATGATCCTGTAGCATTGTAACTGCTTATGAAATTCACGCAGAGACACAATGACAACAAAAAATATGCTGGTGCCGGTTACAGTTTAAAAGTCCAATGATGATGTACTATAAACGTGGGTTAGAAAATAATTTTTTAAATCCTCCCAAAAAATTAAATAAACTAGAAACATTACTAAGAAAAAAATTAGAAATGGTGATTTTTTTTTTTAAAAAGAAAATCATTCCTGAGAACTGGGCATCACTGGCTGGACCAACAGTTATTTTCCATTCCAAGGTGGTAGTGAACTGCCTCTGAAGCCCATTTGCTGTAGCTAGACCACCAATGTTATTCAGGATAGAGTTCTAAGATGTTGGTTGAATTTGCATTCTGATTCTGTTCTATTTATGTTTAGGTTACTTAAGAGTTTGAATGTCAGAAAAGTCATTCAAGTGGCCTGTGGAAACAATCACTCACTGGCATTGACCAAAGGTAAAATTTAGTCTTGAACATCATTGTAACATAATCAGAAGTAGGTTAAAATTAATACGCCACGCATCTAGACCTGTTGCGAACTAGGTCCGCCTTTAGCATCATAAAAGACTTGCATATTCAGTGATTAATACTGGAAAACTAAATTGTCTTTAGTCAGCTTATGATACACCTTTGAAGCAGGTTGGATTTGAACTTTAACCTTAGATTTAGGAACACCAGCACGGCACTGTAACAGCCTTTCATTAAAAGTCGGCTTTTTGCATTCGCTGATATGTCAGTTGCTGCAGGATCCTAGAGCAACCTTGTGATGATGTCACAGAGCTGCACATCACCGTGTACAAATAACACAGTGTGGGTTCAGTTAGAACTTTCTCCACCAGGCGAAATTATAGGATGGTAATGAAAACACAAGGAAGATACGTTTGTCCTTAGGAAATGTTACTATAAGGCATAGCCTGAAATATCTATGATTAACTTGTATAGCAGTATTTAGGACTAATGTGTGATAGATAGTAATGCTTTGAAGTCTAAATCTGAACACAGGCCCTGACATTGTCTTCTCCTCAATCAGTCTATCTCAAATGCAAAATCATAGTGGGGCATCACACCACGCAATAAAATAACCTCACATAGCTTTCCTCATTATTTAATATTTTACAATACCTTCCCTAGGGCAACAGCAACTAAAAGTAAAAAGGCCCATCTACGTTTTACTATAGGATAAATGTAGCACAATTATTTTACACATGTACCCTTATGGAACCACTAAGATTTAATGCTGTGGTCTCTAAGGCTATCTGTAGCAGGATCTGAGCTCAACCTTTTCTGACTCAGAAACTAGTATCAATTGAACCAATGATTTCTACATTTTTGAGGTGCACAGTATGCTGGAAGCAAACATCATATGTAGAGACCATTCAAAGATGGATACATTAAGTGATGTATAGCTTTATTTAGAGCTAATTTCCGTCAAGACTAATATCGCCTGAAAACTTCTGTTCGCCGACTTCAAGCTACCCAATCCCACAAACACATAAGCCTTGGGTGTGTAGGCTTAACATAGCCATCCCAGACAGAAAGAAACTACTGGAGAATGTTACCCTCTTTAGAGCAGCCTGCTTAATTTAAATAAACCTTAGCTATACTAAGCCATATTTCAAGGATAACACAATGTGGAGCTGGAGGAACACAGCAGGTCAGGCAGCATCAGAGGAGCAGGAAAGTTGA
>JAHRHZ010000218.1:30654847-30765508 GCA_024137785.1 Ginglymostoma cirratum | reverse complement strand
GGAGGAACACAGCAGGTCAGGCAGCATCAGAGGAGCAGGAAAGTTGATGTTTCGGGTCGGGACCCTTTTTCAGAAAGAAGGGGCCTTTTCTGAAGAAGGGTCCTGACCCAAAACGTCAACTTTCCTGCTCCTCTGATGCTGCCTGGCCTGCTGTGTTTCTCCAGCTCCACACTGTGTAATCTCTGACTCCAGCATTGGCAGTTCTTATTATCCCATATTATAAGGGTCTGGATTTCTCTCTTCAGAATTTATACTTGGCCAGTTTAAGGAGCTTGTGAGAGAAAAGGATATGTCGTAACAGAAAATCATTAATGAGATGATTTAGTAATCTTGCCATTTTATTAGTAGGAATTAAAAAGTAATCAACTTTAAATGGTAAGTAACCTGCCATGACGAAAAGAAAAATCAAAAGGTATAACACCATATCCAATAAAACCCAGCTTGATGTTATTTTAAACTATTCAAGAATATCTAGGAATTTTAAAGAATAAAAATATCAATCAACATTTAAAGTAAAATTTTATCTTGAAACCCCAAACAATGAAGGTATCGTCTCCGTTTAGAGAAAATATCTTCTGGAGCATTACATGAGGGTTTCTAATACTTCTGAAATCTACAGTGACAGGGTTTTACTTTTATATTCACCCTCCCTGTTTTGAAAAACCTTGCAATTCTTTCCCGATTTCACATGTTGCTGTATCATTTAACCTTATTCCTCAATTATTTTAGTGAAGATTCCCTTATGAAGTTGTGAACTCTTATCTGGTCAATTTGTTTGTTTTGTTGCATAACTGCTTATAAAATTTTCTTATATCTGTTCCTTACTCTTTTCAAAAATAAACTAATCCTTTGTTAAAAGTTTATCAGTAAAAGGATGTTCATTTTTTCTGTAAAACAAAATCTGAAAAAACTATGGACACTGTAAATCAGAAACAAAAACAGAAATTGCTGGAAAAGCTCAGCGGGCCTGGCAACATCCGCGGAGAGAAAATAGAGTTAATATTTCAGGTTGAGTGACCCTTCCTCAGGACTGTTCTGAAGAAGGGTCACTCAAAGCATTAACTCTGATTTCTTTCCACTGATGTTGCCAGATCTGCTGAGCTTTTCCAGCAATTTCAGTTTTTGTTCATTTTCTCTGTCTTTAGCTTTGCACACAAGTCTATCTTTTTTTGACATGAGTGTTGTTTGATCCCATTGTCTCCTGCTATTTGTATCATAAGGATCTTTGCTTGCTATCTTCTATCAGTTGGATATTTCAGGTTTTATAGTTCCCATACCTCCCCTGCAACGAACATTTTGTGTTCACATCTAAGTGAAATGGAGCCATGTCACTTTCAAGGCCTACTCTTTTTGATTTAATTATTGTTTACACTTTTTTGTTTTGTCTGTTCTGCGAGGAAGTACATTAACTTAATTGATAGCACTTGTGTGTTATCCCTATGTCCCCTTCCAGGTTTCTCCTAAATTCAGGGTAGACCTTGCTGACATTTTCTGCTCACTCCGATGGCTCCTTGAATGATTATCTTCTTGTTCTCATGAATCCTTGGCTTTACGTGTTTTTGCTATCAATATGTGTCCTATCTAATTATTTGTACTTGTTTATCAACCTAAACTACATTTCTAACAAGATAACATCACAACAAGACCACTGAGTGGAACATTATATCTTGAGGCTTGTGAGTCGGTTGGCTTGGATGGCTGCTTTGTGATGCAGAATGATACCAACAGTGCAGGTTCACTTCCTGTACTAGCTGAGGCTACCGTAAAGGTCCTGCCTTCCCAAACTCACCCCTAGCCTGAGGTGTGGTGACCCTCGGGTTCAACCCACCAGCAGTTGTCCCTCTCTAATGAGAGACCACCCCTATGGTCTGCTGGGACTTTTCTAACTTTACCTCATATTGAGGTATTTGTACTGTGGGAGAAGTGTTTGTTCACAGGGTAGAGCTAACTGTTCAAAGCCATGAATCTTATTGACATTCAGCAACGTACAAAAATTGGACTAAAATAGAAACAAGTTTCCTGTATTTAAGTTTTCTTGTAAACATGATAATTTGAAACTTAGAATACACTTACTTTCGCCAAAGGTTTTTTTATTCTTCTTACTTCTTTTATGCTGAAAGATGGTCAACTCTTTGCCTGGGGACAGAACACTTATGGCCAGCTCGGTGTTGGTACAACAGATGCCTCCCAGCACAATCATCAGCGTGTGATGTCCCTCATTGGGATACCAATAGCACAGATCACTGCAGGAGGAGAACACAGCTTCGCCCTGTCTCTCTCTGGGGCCGTGTTTGGATGGGGAAGAAATAATCACGGACAGCTGGGACTCAAGGACACAGAAGGTAAGAACGTTTACAGAAACAGTTACCCCTCCTTTTCGTTTCTACTAGTTCCACTTTCAAACAAAGGTTTGCATCCATCCAAAACCAGAGAATCATTTAACAATGGATCTAATTTTGTGTTTAGTGTTTAAGTTCATCAACTCTACTGACCTCAAAGAAAGCTGCCCACAATGACCTAATGATTTCTGTGGCATAGGTTTCGCGTTTCCTCATATTAATTCCAGTTTGCATCCAGCAACAATGATATCATCAAGTCAGCTAAGCAGATATTTGCTTTGAAAAATTTTCACAGACGGAGAATCAGGAAGTAACAAGCAAAATAATGATTGGGATACAGATAGAAGATGAAACTGAACTATCATTAAAAAACATCAAAACAATTAAAAAATCCATGGAATTTCACATGGAATGGAGGATGTTTAGGTTCCATAAATATAAATTCAACTCATCATGGCCAGAGAATGCATTCACCAATAATTCTTGCTGACTACACTGTTAAAAACTCAGTTAAGTCTCTGTCAACAAGAAGTAATACCTGTCGAATAATTTTACAATGAAACTATTGTGTAAAATGTGGAAAGCTCTTGAACCCTTGTTATTCCCAGGTCAATTTAGAGGGAGGTTCATTGTTGTGGGTATGCAGTCACATGTAGGCCTGACCACAGAAGGATGATGGAATCTTCAAAAGGCAATCAATTATTTCGTGGTCACCATTATAGAAGCTAGCTCTCAATTCCACATCTTCTGAATTGAATTTTCGTCTATTTACCCAAGGACAATAATCCTAAGCCTCTGGGGTACTAGCTCAAATAATTTTACCACATTGTCATTACTTCCTTATTTATCCCTAATTTATTTGAAATTTACTCAATTAATGATAATTTATTCCTGTTTAAAATCACGTGCGCACCAGTAATATTTTATTCTTACCATGTTTTCTTGACAAATTCCTGATGCAAAAAAAACACATAACAAAGAGCACTTTACAACAGGAGGTTTCCCCTACATCAATTGTGGAGACTGACCGGAAAGAGGTTTATAACAATATTGAGTGGAATACAAAAGTCAGAATAATAATGATTCATTTAATGGTTTTAATTTAGTGAGACACCTCCTCTTCAAAATACCCCAGAACAGGTGATAGCTTTGGAAATAGTAGAAGGAATGTTACTTCATCAATCTTTCAATCGTTCTTACAGATAGACATAAGCCGAGCCACGTAAAGCTGTTGGATTGTAAGAAGGTTGTCCATGTCGCTTGTGGAGAAGAGCACACTGCTGTTCTGACAAAGGTTTGTTCAGAAGCACTTAAGTCATCTTTATTCAAGTGTGGGGATATTCTAACATTGTAAGTGATAATTTGGGAGCTTTACCATTGTTTGCAGCCTATATAATAAAACCAAAGATTTCCCTTGTGATCAGATGTAACATGTCCTCAATTCATTGTTTTTCCTTTAGGATGGGCTTGTTTTCACCTTTGGAGCGGGGCGTTATGGGCAACTTGGACACAACTCTACAGAGGATGAGACTAAACCTCATCTGGTCGGTTACCAGATTTTTGGAAAGAAAGTTTCTCAAATAGCTTGTGGAAGGTGTGATCTCAAAACAAGAAATCAAATTAAATGAAGCTATGTCTCTTTCACTCTTTCTTATGTGGGAACCAGAAAGATTTGAAATTATGCAATACATTAGTCACTTAACACAGATTGCCATGTGCCATGTAACTTCATCTGGTCAACTGTTTCATTATCCGTACAGTTCAGTGACAGTTTTAGATTGTTAAGATCTATTTCTTATTTGTGAATAAATAATAGCTCAGTGTGTGGTTTAAGTGTGGCAAGTGGACATTCAGACTTTGAGGAGCCTGAGGGGAGAGATATTTGAGAGTGTGGCTTGGGAATAATTCGTGGAAGCCTGGCACAGCAGAAGTCTGGACTTCTATTGTGGAGCTCCAAGGGACAATTCTACTCTTCTGACTAGGTCCCATTGGTTTTTGGCACTTGTCAAGTATGTATAGGCTGGGGAGATGGCGGTGTAGTAATTTCACTATGCCAGTAATCTATGACCCTCTGTTTAATGTTCTGGGACTATAGGTTTGAATCCCACCATAGAAAGTAGTGAAATTTGAATTCATTCTTTTAGAAAATGTTCTTTGTAAAATGGTGGCCTAGAGTTTGTGTAACCATTATTGTAAAAACTCCACCTGGTTCACCAGTGCACTGAAGGGAAGTAAACCTGCCATCTATTCCAGCTTACATGTAAAAACCGAAAGAACTGTGGATACTGTAAATCAGGAACAAAACCAAAGTTGCTGGAAAAGCTCAGCAGCTTTGCATCTGCGAAGGTAAAAACAGAGTTAACATTTCGGGTCCAGTGACCCTTCCTCAGAACTGTGGACACCGGACAATGAAAAGTTCTGAGGAAGGGTCACCGCACCTGAAATGTTAGCTCTGTTTTTTCCCTTCACATATGCTGCCAGACCTGCTGAGCTTTTTCAGCAACTTTGTTTTTGTTCCTAGCTTACATGTGACTCCAGAACCACAGCCATGTGATTGACTGTGTTAGAGGTGGGCAATAAATGCTGACCTAGCCAGTGATGCCTATATCCCATGAGTAAAGAGAAAAAAAACATGTCATCAAAACTAACAGCATTGGAATGAGAAGACAGTAGGAAATGAATGGAAAATGGAACAGCTGTATTTTAGTTACACTTTCTTAGTAATCAGTAGGAGTGAATATTTAGAATTACTTCGCATCTTGAAGCATCAAGTTCCAAAGCTACAAGACTAAGAGAAATTTTGCATTGTTTAGAGCTAATCAGCAATGCAAAACCAGGAAAAATCATGGAAAGTTATGATGTGTTTATTTTAAACAGTTACCACACACTTGTCTTTGTTCAATCATCTGGGAAGATCTATTCCTTTGGTCGTGGAGACAAAGGGCAACTTGGAAATAGAGAAACCAAAGATCAGCTAGTGCCTCTTCCCATCAACATAATGGATATAGTCAACAAGAATGGAAATGGAACCGGTGAGCATTGTAAGACTCTATTCCCCATTGTGCGGAAAATGTAAATGTTAATGTTGATCTGTGGTACAATACTTTGTAATTTCAGCCAGGCTTTGATGTTATATGAAAAACATATGAAACTAGTCAACTTCATGTGCCCACAGGGAATATAAAATTACACAAGTTAAATAATTAAACTAATCTTTAAAATAATTTTTCAGGTCTGTGGACAACCATACCAAGATCTATAGAAATAATTCAGTTCTCATTTTAAACTTCCAATTTCAGTCCTTATTTTTATTCACTTTCACATTTTGAATTCTTATTTATAATGGAAAATCCCTATGTAAAGTTGTATTGCTGTAACCATTTGTTGCCGCCCCCCCACCCCCACAATGATGACACTGTAAATTCTTCAGTCAATGTGTAATTCTATAGGCTTTTTCCATTCCAAACATGGGCAAATAAATTTGCGTTGGAAGAGCAAGATAGAAAAGAGTCATAAATATAAACTGAACACATTACATAGGGAAGAACAGGTCAACACGTACTTTGAATGACATTGATGTCCAACGTGTATTCATACATCTTGACAGATCACGAAACAAAGTCAGTTGTGAGAAGAATATTTGCAGGAGGAAACCAAAGCTTTGCAGAGTGTGATCGTGCAGTGGTAAGAATCTAAGTACTCCTTAAATCACATGGTAGTGTTGCAATAAGCAGTACCAGTGTGCAAGACTGTACAATGGGAATGGACATTCATTTGGCTCAAAAACATTTCAGATCATTGCTCCATATTTGAAAACTGACTTTTCCATTTTTAATTCAAATCCACTCCATTCATATAAAACTAAAACGAAGAACTACTGATACTGGAGATCCGAAACAAAAACAGAAAGTAATGGAGGAACTCAGCATGTTTGGCAGCAGCTGTGGAGAGAGAAACGATTAACATTTCAAAATGTTCACTCCTCTTTTCTCTCCAAAGATGCTGCAAGACAGCTGAATTTCTCCAGCACTGTTTTTTGGTCTATTCTGTTCAAGTCCTTGCCTCAGAATCTGGTGAAGTTTCATTCTTGGTAGTTTTGTCACTAGTACTTTGCCATTGACTTCCAGGCTCAGGCCAGGCAAGGAGACTAGCCCTGAGTCCACCCCATGGAGACAAACCCATGCTGTGGATGTTATTCTGAAACACACACTAACCACTTGAGTTAAACAGAGCTCTTCCCCTGTCCATCCATTTCACTCATAATTTCCTTAATTAACTATTTAATTAAACTGAAAATGTAGTTGAAACTGATTCAAAAATAATTTTCAGAAGTGATTGAATGTGGATGTGAAGGATGGAGAATTACAGGATTGTGGAGAAAGAACATTGTCTCTATTGTAGAGAATTGATGTTTCCCGTCAGTGTTCCTCATGTACATTTAATCCTCTTGGTATATTTTTCTCTTTAGGATTCGGTGTCCTCTACTGACCAATCTGCCCTCTCCACACTCAATGCTTTCAGGCGAATCATGACAGTGGACAATTTACTGGAGCAGGAATTGAACAAAAACAAGAGAAAGTAAGTTGCCTTCCTGAGAAATTCATTTTGCCATCCTCAATTTCCATGCAATTTCTTATTAATGCCTGTTTATGAATACCTTTTGTATTGATCTCCTCTATGCAAACACATGTTACCTGTCAGTGTTAAATCTGACATTCCCTTACTGATGTTAAAGTGACAAACATCAGATAATTTAAATTCCAGTCTCTTGTGGTACAGAGATATATGAAGAAGATAATCAATAGAATCAACAGTAGGCCGATCAGACACATGATGGAGCCCCAATCTACCATTTAAATAAATAGAAGTGTTTAACATTTAAAAATGAGAGATAATTAGCAATAGTCTATAAAGTACCATAGACATTTCTCCATTAAAAAAACAATGAGACGAATTAATGGCGCACCAGTGGTTTGCTGTAAGGATCTTTGCTGGGTCCACTGTTTTTTGTCATTTATAGAAATGATTTGGATGTGAATATAGGAGGTATGGCTAGTACGTTTGCAGATGACACCAAAATTGGTGGTGTAGTGGACAGTGAAGAAGGTGACCTCAGAGTACAACAGGATCTTGGTCAGGTGGGCCAAAGAGTGGCAGATGGAGCTTAATTTAGATCAATGTGAGGTGTTGCATTTTGGTGAGGCAATCAGTGCAGGACTTATAAAGTCAACGGTAGGGCCCTGGGGAGTATTGCCAAACAAAGGGACCCAGGCATGTAGGTGCATGGTTCCTTGAAAGTGGAGTCACAGGTAGACAGAGTGATTATGCAGACAACAAAAACAGAAATTGCTGGATAAGCTCAGCAGATCTGGCAGCATCCATGGAGATAAATGAAAGTTAACATTTCGGGTTTGATTTCTCTCCACAGATGCTGCCATACTTGCTGATCTTATCCAGCAATTTCTGTTTTTGTTTCTGATTTGCAGCATCCCCAGTTCTTTTGGTTGTTACAAAGGCATTTGGCACGCTTACCTTCATTGGTCAGCACATTTGAGTATAGGAGCTGGGCTGTACATGTTGCAAGTATATAGGACATTGGTTAGGCCACTTTTGGAAAACTGCATTCAATCTGGTCTCCCTGCTATAGGAACAATGTTGTTACACTTGAAATGGTTCAGAAAAGATTTACAAGGGTGTTACAGGGATTGGAGGATTTGAGCTAAAGGGAGAGGCTGAATAGACTGGCGCTTTCTTCCCTGGAGTGTCAGAGGCTGAGGGATCACCTTGTAGAGGTTTTTAAAATCATGAGGGGCATGGATAGGGCGAATAGCCAAGCTCTTTTTCCCTGGGTAGGGGAGTCCAAAACCTAGAGGGCATAGGTTTAAGGTGAGAGGAGAAAGATTTAAAAGGGATCTAATGGGCAACTTTTTCACGCCGAGGGTGGATGGAACGAGCTGCCAGAAGAACAGGTGGAGGTGGGTACAACTACAACAATTAAAAGGTATCTGGACGGGTACATGAATAGGAAGGGTTTGGAGGGATACAGGATAAATGCAGGCAAGTGGGGCTCGATCAGTTTAGGATATCTGGTCAGCATGAGCGAGTTGGACTGAAGGATCTGTTTTCATGCTGTATAACTCTATGACTGTAATTCTTTTTGAATTTCAATTACAGGGCAATCGTTCGGGCATTTTCTTCTCCTCAAGTTGTGTGTGGAAGTTTCCTGGATGTCAGGTAAACAAATGTGTTATTGGCTAATTATGAGCCCCAAAATATCCTAAGTGAACTTGTTACAGCTCCTATTTAAGTTCCTTGCTTTATTGCGTAGGCCCAAACCAAAAGACAGGTCCCAAGTTCTTTACCAAACATCATTAGGATACATTTTACTTTTTGCATTTACTTTGCTCAATCTTCTTGAGGAGGTTCATACAATGAAACAAGCTGAAAGTTGGAGTAGCCAAAAAAATTGTGCAATGTGATGCTGCTCAAGGCAGATTTTGTTATTCTGCCTGTTTTTCCTGTACTATGTTGAATTGTCAAGCTTTGTCAAGTGATAGGTCTATCTCTCTCTCCTCTTCTCCAATAGTTATGTTGAGTTTGGGAAATCATTGACTAGTCAATTTTTGTCAAACACTTTCCACCCATTCAATTACATTCTTCACTCCATCATTCTTCCAGAAATTTGGATACAGCTCATTTCAGTATTTCAGGCATTACCTACAATTGAGAAGCTGCCTGTGTTGTGAGGGGAACTTCATTGTGCTGTTTTGCCACAAAGTAGTTTAAGGAGCTGAATGTTTTCAAAGTGTCGGAAGAAAATACAATACGGACATCTTGTGCAGCTGCATTTTCCTTCAACTCACCATTGGTGGCCTTGCTGACAACGTCTCTGCCCTAAGTTCTGGAATTCCTGCTAAAACTGTTTCTGTCCCTCCATTTCAATGCAGTGCAGAACTGGAGGAACACAGCAGGTCAGGCAGCATCAGAGGAGCAGAAAAATCAATGTTTTGGGTTTACACCCTTCATTCAGCCGTGTACCAGCATTATCTGCAATTGAGAAGCTGCCTCTGTTGTGAGGGGAACTCCTGCCCTGCTGAAGCTGCCTGACCTGCTGTGTTCCTCCAGCTCCACACTGTATTGACTCTGACTCCAGCATCTGCAGTTCTTGCTATCTCTCTCTCTCTGACCCTCCACTTTCCTCCTTTAAAAAATTCGTTAAAAAATATCTTTTTAATCTAAACTTTTGGATCAAATCACTTAATGCCTTTTTCTTTGAATTGGCATCAGATTTTTGTCCCATGACAGTCCAGTGAATATTGGAAGTTTCTTTGCATTTGAGGTGTCATATAAAGGCAATTTGCAGTTGTTGATGCAGCAATGGTTATGTAGGACCAATTTTAATTGGAGAGGCTCTGCTCTTCACAAGGACTAATGAGGTTAAAAGCTGACAATATTGGGCCCAAACGTTACCATTCCATCAGGGACCGTTCCTAATGACTACCTGCCAGGGAGGAGTGGTGGAGTGGGGAAAGAGTTATAGAGTCATAGAGATGTGCAGCATGGAAACGGATGCCTTAGTCCAACCCATCCACACCAACCAGATATCCCAATCTGACCTAATCCCATTTGCCAGCATTTGGCCGATATCCCTGTAAATACCTTCCTAATCATATACTCATCAAAATGCCTTTTAAATGTTGTAATTGTACCAGCCTCCACCACTTCCTCTGGCAGCTCATTTCATACACGCACCAACTTCCGTGTGAAAAAGTTGCCTCTCATGTCCCTTTTAAACCTTTCCCCTGTCACCTTAAACCTGTGCCTTCTAGTTTGTGACTCCCCTACCCTGAAAAAAAGACCTTGGCTATTCACCTTGTCAATGCCCCTCATGATTTTAAAAACCTCTATAAGGTCACCCCTCAGCCTCCGACACTCCAGGGAAAAAAGCCCTCCCCTATTTAGCCTCTCCCTATAGCTCAAAACTTTCAGCCCCGACATCATCTCTATAAATGTTTTCTGAGCCCTAGCTGTAAAAAAAAAATACCAATTCGCTTTATCAGATCACTTTACTGGGATCAGTTACCTCAGTTGGCTGGATAGCTGGTTTGCGATGAAGAATGATGTAAACAATATGGGTTGACTTTCTGGCTGACATTACCATGAAGATCCCTCCCCCTCAACCTTTGTCTGTGCCTGAGATGTGGTGACCATCAGGTTAATCCACCCCCAGTCGTCTTTCTTTAGTGAGAGAGAAACCTTATAGCTCTATGGGTGATTTTGCATTACCGGTTGGTAAAAGTGAACAATTCCCCAATGAAAGTGGGTGTTTGAGCTCCAACATATCATATCTCTTTCTGTTTCAAATGACTTACATAGATTTGGTTGGGCACAAAGATACAGTGCTTCAAATGAATCTACAACATCAAAGAAGCCAATACGATATTGTATTGTTTCCACAGCGCATTAATAATCATTCTTACTATGTATTTCAAAACAGCAAGAATGGCCATTTCAAAACGAATGGAGAGACGTCTGGCCTGGATTTGTCTGCAGTACACCTGGGCTTCATGAATTTGGCAAAAAACTCCTTAACTTTGCAGGTAATGTTACAGACTAATCAATCCTATAGCTTCTCACAGGTTAAGATGCTGCAAAGTACTTTCTTCCATCCCTAAACATCTCTGATTCATTGAAGGGGATAAAGGGAGAGAAGACACAAACACAATAGCTATCAGTGGAAAGGATAACTGTTGGGGGTTAAAGAGTGATAAGTCCCCTGGACCTGATGGGATGCATCCTAGAATTTTGAAAAAATTAGCTACAGAGGTAATGTAAATGTAAATGTGAGCACTGGTGGTAATCTTCCAAGAATCCTTAGATTCAGAGAGATTGTTTCCCCTTGTAATAGACTCTAGGACCAGAGGGCATAATCTCAGAGTACAGAGTCATCCACTTAAGACAGAGGTAAGGAGGATATTTTTCCATCAGAGGATAGTGAATCTGAGGATTTGATTTACTGCCGAGGGCTGTCATGAATGGGTCATGAAATATATTCAAGTCTGAGATAAACAAATTTTTAATGTGTAAGGGAATCAAAGATTATGGGATTAAGGCAGGAAAGTCGAGTTGAGGATTATCAGATTAGCCATGGTCTAACTGAATGGTGAACAGACTCAATGGGCTAAATGGCCTACACTTGCTCATGATCTAGCCCTGAATATTCTGCTTGCGAGGCAAGAATGCTACCAGGAAATCCAAGACTCAGCCCTTTCAGGTTCAGTGAGACACCATTTCACTGTGCAGGTAATGCAGGTAAGAGTGCAGTGGAATTAGTGGATCTTTCAGGGGATGTGGAAAACACTGGCAAGGCTAACGTTTGATGCCCATCCCTAATTATCCTTGATTGTCCAGCTAGGTCATATAAGAGGGTAGCTTTGGGCACCTCATTAAGAAAGAACGCACAATGTACATTCAGAGTCATGATAGCAAGAATGGAAATCATTCATTCAGTAAAGGAAAATCGTATGGATGTTGGCATTAATTGCAAGAGTATTAGAGTAAGGTTACTGAGGATTTTGATGGTGCGGAAGTGGAGTGGGGGGATGCTATTAATGAATCCTTGAGCCTTGACAGTCAGGAGCACAGGAGAAGGGTGAGGCTCCAATGGCGGTGGGGGGCGGGGTGGTGTTGGGGAGGAGGGGAGAGTGCAGAGATGAGCATAGTGGGCTAATGTACTAGTAAAGTGATGAGACAAGTTGAAGAAGGTTTCAGAGGGTTGGGATGTGTTCCCTTTGAACAATTTAAGGCTGCAATGGACAGATTATAGGCCTCTTAAGCAATCGAGGGATGGGGGAAAATGCAGAAGAGCAGAGTTGAAACAGCCTTCCCCCGTTCCTATATCTTATGGTCTTATTTTATTGCTCCAAGTGGATAAAGTGGCTTTTAATTATTGCGCTTCTGTTGCTGATGTTCACAATTTTACAGGTGAAGAATGCAGTCGAGAATAACCTGATCCCATCGTTACCTCGATCTCCAACTTGTGTGGAAACATTGCGAGTTTACATTATAATACTAGAACTCGTTGCTGTTCTAGGAGAGTCAAGGGACTCAGCAATGCTGCTGGAATCTTTAAACAGGTCCATTCTCTCACTTGAAGAAAGTTATTTTAAAATTCTTGGTAAGATTTTTAAACACTTTTCTAAGGATTTAAATGCAATTGATGGTTGCCATTCAAAGAAAATAATTAAGAAATCAAATTGGTTTTTGCAATTCTTACAATCCAAAAGTGGCATTACTTAACTGATTACAAAGTTCATCAAGGTGCTCTGAGGTGTTGAGAAGTGCTATATAAATGCAACTCTTTCTGTATTTTCTATACTGCCTAGAGAGGCCAGATATCTTGGGTGACAATGACTGGACAGGATGCTGAAGCAGTAAATCATCTCCTGATCAGAACTTTGGGGGAAATGCTACGTTAACCCAGTTTCCATTGAAGGTCAAACAGCTGATCCAGAGCTCTTTGGGGGAAAGTATCAGCAAATTGAATAGCATAACTGTTTGAAGGATGGCAGCCACTGTTCTATCTCTAAAGCTCACCATCCTGTTCTGTGATCAGTGACCATTTAGGAGGTTGTGTTTTGTTTTACACAAACATTTCTGTGCCATTTCTTTACAGAATGCTGGTGCTGTACAATGCCTTATTATTTCTTCATGCGCCTTGTGAGGATGTATCAGAAAGAATCACATCGCCTTCTTCAACTCACAATGACAGGCACCTCACTGTGCGATCCCCAACTACACAATTCATTGAAAATCTTACAAACACTTTACAAGGTGGGTACAAGTTTGCCTTGTTGTTCTGCACCTTTAGGTGGATTGTGCCCCTGTTTGGGAATGAATCTAATGGCTTTCTCACTGTACAATCTTCAACTGAGTCCTGAAACCCTACTTCTTTGATCAGTTGCCTCCCATCATTCTCCTTGTTACTGTATTTGCTGTTTATTTTCTTCCATGTGTTTTCTTCTGTGCAGATGTTTTAAGAACATAAGAACTAGGAGCAGGATGTGGCCATTCAGCCCTTGATTCTGCTCAGCCATTTAGTACAATTGTGGCTGACCTCATCTCCATCTCAACTCCACTTTCTTGCCTGCTTTCTATAACCCTTCAACGCATTACTAATTAAAAATCTGTTTATCTCCTCCTTAAATTTACTCAATATCCCAGCATCCACTGAACTCTAAGGTAATGAATTCCACAGATTCATGACCCTTTGAGAGAAGTAATTTCTCCTCATCTCTGTTTCAAATCTGCCACCCCTTATCCCAAACTACCGTATCTCCTTTTGATTGCCCAACATCCTTTCTATGCCTTCTTTGTCAATCCCCTTTAACATCCTATACTCCTCAATTAGATTTCCTCTCATTCTTCTCAACTCCAGAGAGTATAGATCTAAACCGCCCAATCTTTCTTCAAAAGACAAATTCCTCAGCTCTAGAATCAATCTTTTACTTGATGTGGAGGAGCATTGAGAATTCAAAATAGTTTAGAAGGCAACATGACAACACTGTGAAATGTAGATTCCGTCATGCAACATTGTAGTCTCAACATTAATCTAAAAGTGATTGGATGAGTTCAGCTTGGACACCCATTTTACAACACACCTGACTTTACTGTACACTGATGTCAATGGAAAGTTAAAGTAACATTTGACCCAGACTCTTCCTAATTTTAACCTAAGCTAAAATTGGGACATTTTTAAAATTACTGAGATTGTGAAATCACAGGCAGCCATTTATAATCTGCCTATGTGGTGGCTAGAATCTTGTGATGCTCCCAGGAATGGGAAACAAGAGGCCAGTGAAACTCAATAGTACAAGAGACTAAGAATCAGGCTCCCAACAGCAGGATGGAAATTTGCAACTAAATTCTCGGAACTTTAAAGATGTTGGAACGGTCCTACAACAGGCAGTGGGAATTGCTTTTTGCACGCATCTATATGTTGTCACTTGCACGATCATTAAAAGGCCAGCTGACCACAAATAAGCTCCCATTCCCAATCATCTCCTCCACGAGTGAGCAACTTGTGCCTCAAGATTCCCTACCGCATTTAAAGAGGTACGCAGCAAGTGAAATGCGATTCTTGCTGGACTTTGGAGCGAGTGACTGCCATTTTCTCCTCTTTGAGGACTGTTCTTCTGTGCCAGGCTGTAATTGACAGTTGTCTAAGCTGCACAGGGCATGTTGGTGACCGAGGGAGGGAGAAAGACTGGTGTGTAACGGGCTTGGGTCAAAGAGGCTGGCCAAGGGTGGAAATTCTTGCCCTCATTTGGTGGCTTCACTATGATAAATTGCCCACAGTATCCAGCGATGTGCAGGTTAGGTGGATTAGCCATGGGAAGTGCAGGATCACAGGGATAGGGTAGGGAGTTATGTCTGTGTGGGATGCTGTTTGGAGGGTCAGTGTGGATTCAATGGGCCAAATGGCCTGTTTCCACATTGTAGGGATTCTATGATTCATTACCAGTCTCTGTAATGTCATCAAAAACCTCCAATACCTTAGTTAAACATAATTTGTCCATAATATATCTGTGTTATCTTTTCTAAATTAACAAATATTTGCTCAAATGACTACTTACTTTGTTCCAAATTATCATTTCTGGAAGCTTGCTCCACACCCACCACCCAGCTGGTCTGTAATTTCTGGGCTTTTTATGTACGGACAACCTATTGTATGGTTCCTCTTTACCAATTTTAAACCCTTTATGTGTCTGAACTACCTCCTGTTTCCCTCAACTTGTGTATCATTTTCTCCCTTGCTAAAGATCGAAGCAAAATATTCATTTCATGCCCCTTGCCTACATGCGTAAATCCTCTTTCACATCCTTATTGACCTCATTCCTTCTTTTATCTCCCTTTTACTATTTATAGGCCGATAGCTTTTTAATTCTTTTTCCATTAGCTGCCAATTTCTCTCTTCTTTGCTTCTCTTTTGCTTTTTCAATTACCCTTTCAAATTTCTATATTAATCCTATTTACCACCTGGCGTCCATCATAAGCAGATTTTTGCTTCCTCATCTTATTCTCCATTCCATTTGTCATCTTGGGTGCTCTGGATTTGTTTTCGCTGCCTTTGTCTTTCATGGGACAATATCTTGACTGTGCCCAAAACATCCCTTCTTTAAGGCAGCCTGGGTTCACTTACAGTTTTGCGTGATACAATAATGATGGGTCCGTCTATACTGGAAACCCAAACATTTAAGAGGAAAAGATCGCGTTAGAGAGCTTTTGGAACAATTGGTCCAAAGTTATCCATTCCTCTCAAGTACCCTCCACTTGCCCCATAGCGTGCCTTAAATTATTTGTGTACTATATTTTGAATTATTAATCTATGGTTAATTATTTTTGGGCAGGTAAACTTGAACAGAGATGCAAAGATTTTTGAGGGAAATTTCTACATTCCTGTCATGAAGGTGTTGAACGGCTCTTTAACAGTAAGTGGACAAATAATCCAGTAAGTGGATGAGCTGGTTCATTCCGGGGCTCTCTGTTTTCTAGCATTCATGTTAAGGGGTGGATCTCCCATGCCATCTTCCTTCCATAATTTCAGTGGAAACCTGCGTTAAGAATTGGAAAATAGGTTTGGGTTGTTTTCTATTGCTGTGTATGATTTTGCATTCAATGAGACTTTTTCAAAATTGGTCGCAATTTCAGAAGTAGGGATGCCTGGAGCAGAAGTTTTATTGACAACATGGGCTGTAGAGATGGCAGAACGGAGGCGCCACCTCTGGTAGTCATGTGTAATTACAGTGTGAGTGGTTTCCATTCGAAATGTGATTGGTAGAACGCGTGGGAAAATTCAATGCAAAATTGTAATAAAAATATCAGAGTTAGAGGAAAGGCTTTGTAGACGTTGTGCATGTGATTATAAACTGTTGAATATATATTACTCGTTAATGTTTGTGGACCCTTCTAACAGAAATATTAAAGGATACTTCACATTTTATCAATCCAATCTTATGAGTAATTGTTTGATACAAAAGTTACTGAAGAAAGATAAAATCAGAGACCTTTACAGGTCAGAAGGAACACATTCATCCCCTTGTGCCTGTGCTAGTCCATTGAAAGAGTCATTATATTTAAGCTGACTCTCCCCTGTTCTTTGATCTACCTTTCTTCTTTCCAAATATTTAACCAATTCTCTTTCAAAGCTGCCACTGAATCTGCTTCCCCGCCTATCCAGCAGACCATTGTACATTGGTGCATAAAATTAATTCTTATTTCCTCCATGGTTTCTTTTGATGATGCTTCATTTTATAACCCCTTAGCCACCTTCTAAGAACTTTGCCTGATGAGTGAGCAGTGCTCCAGAAGCTTGTGATTCCAAATAAACCTGTTGGGCTATAGCCTGGTGTCGTGTCTGACCTTGTCCACTCCAGTCCAACACAGGCACCTCCACATCATACCTACCAAGACCATGAGGACATGAATGACAAGCAAAATTCCAAGGCCACAGGCCTTACCATTTCACTCCGTTCCCAGCCACACATCTGCGTTTGATTATCTTGCAGACTGTGAAACTTGTTTGGAATAAAGTACATTTTCCAAAAGGGTTATCTGACTACTTCAAGGTCTTCTGGCGAGTTTAGACCTTTTCCTAGACCTAATAAAGTCCACAAGTTGTGTTCTAAGACTTGCTCAAACAAAAATCAGCTCCAGGTGGCAAATAGGACTAGATTAATTCAGGATATCTGATCGGCATGAACGAGTTGGACCGAAGGTTCTGTTTGTAGAGCTCTATGACTCTATGTAGAAGCATCTGGACTTTTAGATGTATCACTGCCTTCAGGAAACACATGTGTGTATGATCTCCTGGCCCTGTTTCCCTCCACCATGATAAAGGAATGAGTGTGTCAGTGTTAGAGTGTGTATGCATGTTGGGTTTAGAGGCAGGACATGTGGATTTGGGCCCTGGCTGCCATTTTGAATGGGGTGAATATGCTAAATCCTGTATCTAATGAACACAGTGGACGCAGCTGAAGTCCTCTCTTGTATGAAAGAAGAGAGAGCATTAAATGCCAGAGATTAGAGGCTGGTTAGACAGAGTCCAGTCGTATACTTTACTCGTCAGAATTTTATTTCAGCTCACACAGCGCAAACTCCAACACTGATATATATAAGAACATAGAACAGAGAACAATACAGCACAGTACAGGCCCTTCCGCTCAAGATGTTGTGCCGACCTATTATCCTACTAAGATCAAGCTACCCTACATACCCTACATTTTACTATCCTCCATGTGCCTATCCAAGAGTCGCTTAAAAGCATCTAAAGTACCTGACTGCACTACCACTGCCGGCAGCCCATTCCACATACCCACCACTCTCTGTGTAAAGAACCTACCTCTGACATCTCCCCTATACCTTTCTCCAATCAACTTAAAATTATGCCTCCTCATAAAAGTCATTTCCGCCCTGGGGAAAACTCTCTAGCTATCCACTCTATCTACGCCTTGATATAGCTACATTTGTTAACACCAAGGGGCATGTGTGATATGCTCTAGAGAAATGCTGGAGCATATGCTGGGGAGTAAGGTTTATTTAAAAGAGTCCGCATATGTGTCTTGGAAAAGATTGGGAAGTGGGGTAAAGAGAGAACTGACAAAGCCCATTCTTCCCTGCCCTTTGTGGATCTGATAATGAACCATCTCCCTGGTCCATCCTCTCCTTGGTCTGTTCTCCTCCACCTCCACATTCTGCCTCAGTCCATTCTTTTACTGCCTTGATGTTCAAAGCTCTGGATTTGACTTAAAATTTGTTTATGTCATAGCGAAATGTTTGTTAATTAATTCTCACCCTCCCTTATTTTTATTTTACTGTTTCTGGGTAAAGGCTGCCAGGTTGTTTCCTGCCGATTCTCAAATTATAATTAATGAGCTATATATTATGTAAATGTGATAATATGTGAGGGTAGCCAGAAAGTGAATAGTGATATACAGCACAGAAACAGACTGTCTGGGACAACTCGTCCATACTGACCAGATATCCTTACTAAATCTAGTCCCATTTGCCAGCATTTGGCCCATACACCTCTAAACCCTTCCTATTCATATACCCATCCAGATGCCTTTTAAATGTTGTAATTGTACCAGCCTCCACCACTTCCTCTGATAGCTCATTCCATACATGCAGAACCCTTTGCATGAAAAAGTTGCCCCTTGGGTCCGTTTTAAATCTTTGCCCTCTCACTTAAACCTATGCCCTCTAGTTTTGGACTCCCCAACCCCAGGGAAAAGACCTTGTCCATTTACCTTATCCATGCACTTCATGATTTTATAAACCCATATAAGGTAACCCCTCAGTCTCCGACACTCCAGGGAAAATAGCCCCTGTCTATTCAGCCTCTCCCTATAGATCAAACACTCCAACCCTGGCAACATCCCTGTAAATCTTTTCTGAACCCTTTCAAGTTTCACAACATCCTTCCTATATCAGGGAGATCAGAATTGCACGCAGTATTCTAATAGTGGCCTGACTAATGTCCTGTACCACCACAACATGACCTCCCAACTCTGATACTCAATGCCCTGACCAATAAAGGCAAGTATACCAAATGCCTGCTTCACTATCCTATCTACCTGCGACCCCACTTGCAAGGAACTATGAACCTGCACTCCAAGGTCTCTGTGTTCAGCAACGCTCTCCAGGACCTTACCATTAGGTATATAACTCCTGCCCTGATTTGCTATTCCAAAATGCAGCACCTCACATTTATCTTAATGAAACTCCATCTGCGACTCCTCAGTCCATTGGTCCATTTGATCAATATCCCATTGTACTCTGAGGTAACCTTCTCCGCTGTCCACTCCACTTCCAATTTCGGTGTTGTCTGCAAACTTACTAACCATACCTTCTATGTTCACATCCAAATCATTTATATAAATGACAAAAAGCAGTGGACACAGCGCCAATCTTTGTGGCACACCGCTGGTCACAGATCTCCAGCCTGAAAAGCAGCCCTCCACCACCACCTTTTACCTTCAAGCCAGTTCTGTATCCAAATAGCTAGTTCTGGGGACATATCCACTTTGTGCATTTTAAGACGTCCAGCACCTCCTCCTCTGTAATATGGACATTTTTCAAGATGTCGCTATTTATTTGCCCACATTCTCTATCTTCCATATCCTTTTCCACAGCAAACACTGTTGCAAAAAACTCATTTATTATCTCCCCCATCTCCTGCAATTCCACACAAAGGCGGCCTGGCTGATCTTTAAAACGCACTGTTCTCTCCCGAGATACCCTTTTGTCCTTAATGTATCTGTAGAATCCCTTTGGATTCTCCTTTAATCCTATTTGCCAAAGCTATCTCAGGTGCCCTCTTTGCCCGCCTGATTTCCATCTTAAGTATACCTCTACTGCCTTTATACTCTTCTAGGGATTCATTCGATCTCTACTGTCTCTACCTGACATATGCTTCCTTCTTAGCCTTAACCAAAACCTCAATTTGTCTAGTCATCCAAAATTGCCTACACCTACCAGCCGTGCTCTTCACCCTAACAGGAACATACTGTCTCTGGACTGTCGTTAGCTCATTTTTGAATGCTTCCCATTTTCCAGCCATCCCTTTACCTGTGAACATCTGCCCCCAGTTCAGCTACTGCTATTTATTTATTATTATTCGTTGCCATTATATTTATTATTTTTGGATTGGACTGGGTGAGAGTGAGTGAATAAGATATCGCAGGCAAGGGTGAGAGTGGTAGAGCATGAGCAATAGTAGAGATACAATGGAAAGTGAGATGGCAGAAGGAAGATGGTGAGGCCAAGAAGGATGAGACACCCTATAATAGATATAATCACTGATGTTTGTTTTATGTTTTCTTTGCAGTTAATGAATGTCTTTAATGTTCCACAAATTCACCTTCAATTCTACTTCACAGCACTTCATATGGTGAGTTGTAAATTATGATCATTATGTTTTATTATTTTTTACTCCATTGCATAAAACAGGGGGAGGCAATGGCCTTGTGGTATTATCTCCGGACTGTTAATCCAGAGACCCAGATAATGTTCTGAGGACCTGGGTTCAAATCTCATCTCACCTCACCTCACCTCACCTCACCTCACCTCACCTCACCTCAGCAAATGGAGGAATTTGAATTCAAAAAAAAAGAAATCTGGAACTAAGAGTCTAATGATGACTGTGAATCCATTGCCAAAAAACCCATCTGGTTCACTAATGTCCTTCAGGGAAGGAAACTGCCATCCTTACCCGGTCTGGCCTACATGTGACTCCAGTCTCACAGCAGTGTGGTTGACTCTCAACTGCCCTCTGGGCAATTAGGGATGGACAATAAATGGTGCCTGCCCAGCAACACCCTCATCCCATTAATGAATTAAAAAAAAATAAGGCAAACAAAGAAAAGTGATTCCCATTAGTTGATAGTACAAGTGCTGGAGAAACAGATTTAAGATTTCAAGTGAAAGATGCAGAGAATGTGAGGAAAAATTTTTCTCTTGATTAGTAATACTAACCTGAAACACTTTGCCTTTGAGGGTGGTGAAATCAGAGACACTCAAAGATTTCAGATGGAAATTGGATGGGAACTTGAAAATAAACTTGCAGGGCCATGGGGAAAGTACGAGAGAATGAAAATTTTTGGATTTCTCCGTGGAAAGTCAGCATAGAGTCGATTGGCTAAATGATATACTTCTGCACTAAAAATGACTACAGTTCTCCGTTCACCACCAAACCTTTCCATCCCATTCAGAGTAGGATTATAGCAGGTGATCGCAAGTTTCCCTGTTGGTATTCTATTGGAATAGGTTGAAAATGACAACTGATTGCAACATCAAAGAAGGATGACTCCAACATACTATCCCTCCCACACTTCCCAATAGCAAGCCCTGGATGACTTGTACCAGTCTATACATTCTGACAACTCAGAGCTGTACCAGGCACTATAAAACAAGAACAGCTCTCAACCCTTAAACCACTGATCTGATTCTGAATGTATCAGCAGACTTTTGGGAGTGTCGTCTGTTCCTTATTGAGTCATCTTTAGTGTTGTTGAAAATAGACACTTCCTGTGAAGCTTTTCATCTTGCACTCATCAGAACATTTCACAAGAATGCGCTTTTAAGGGGAAAACTAACATTTATATTACAAGATCAGAGAGTGCTGAGACAACAAGGTGTAGAGCTGGAGGAACACAGCAGGCCAAGCAGCTTCAGAGGAGTAGGAAAGCTGACGTTTTGGGTCGAGACCCTTCTTCAGAAATGGGGGAGAGGAAGGACGATTCTGAAATAAATAGGAAGAAAGGGGGAGGCAGATAAAAGATGGATAGAGGAGAAGATAGGTGGAGAGGAGAGAGACAGGTCAAGGAGGCGGGGTTGGAGCCAGTAAAGGTGATGGTAGGTGGGGAGTTAGGGAGGGGATAGATTGGTCCAGGGAGGACGGACAGGTCAAGGAGGTGGGATGAGGCTAGTTGGTCGGAGATGGGGATGGGGCTTGAGGTGGGAGGAGTAGATAGGTGGGAGGACAGGTTAGGGAGGGGGGTACGAGCTGGGCTGGTGTTGGGATGCGGTCAGGGGAGGGGAGATTTTGAAGCTTGTGAAGTCCACATTGATACCATTGGGCTGCAGTGTTCCTAAGCGAAATATGAGATGCTGTTCCTGCAACCTTCGGGTGGCATTGTTGTGACACTGCAGGAGGCCCAGGATGGACATGTCGTCCAAGGACTGGGAGGGGGAGTTGAAATGGTTTGCAACTGAGAGGTGCAGTTGTCTGGTGTGAACCGAACATAGGTGTTCCACAAAGCGGTCCCCAAGCCTCCGCTTGGTTTCCCCGATGTAGAGGAGGCCACAACGGGAACAGCTGATACAGTATACCACATTAGCAGATGTGCAGGTAAACATCTGTTTGATGTGGAAGGTCTTCTTAGGGCCTGGGATGAGGGTGAGAGGGGAGGTGTAGGGGCAGGTGTAGCACTTCCTGCGGTTGCAGGGAAAAGTGCCGGGTGAGGTGGGGCTAGTGGGGAGTGCGGAGCGGACAAGGAAGTCATGGAGAAAGTGGTCCCTCCAGAAAGCAGATAAGGGTGCGGAGGGAAAAATGTCTTTGGTAGTGGGGTCGGATTGCAGATGGCGGAAGTGTCAGAGGATGATGCGTTGGATCCGGAGGTTGGTGGGGTGGTACGTGAGGACGAGGGGGATTCTGTTTTGGTTGTTGTTGCGGGGAGGGGGTGTGAAGGATGAGTTGCGGGAGATGCGAGAGACACGGTCGAGGGCGTTCTCGACCACTGAGGGGGGAAAGTTGCGGTCCTTGAAAAACAAGGACATCTGGGATGTCTGGGAGTAGAATGCCTCCTCTTGGGAGCAGATGCAGCAGAGGTGAAGGAATTGGGAATAGGAAGTGGCCTTTTTGCAGGAAGGTGGGTGAGAGGAGTACTCTAGGTAGCTGTGGGAGTCAGTAGAGTTCATCCAGCTCTACACCTTGTTGTCTCAGATTCTCCAGCATCGGCAGTTCCTACTATCTCTGTAGCAGAGAGTGCTGATTGGTTGGCAAGTAGACTGTGGTTTGTGGAGGAGTTGCCACAGAGTATTTACTCATTAATGCAGATTGACAGTTTACGGCCAGTTTTGTTACATTTTAAAACAAGATAGTTTATTTTTACGAGTCAGTGCATTGCCTGAGAAATTAACCATTGGATAGCTGTCACCTATTTGATTGAAAGAGGCACAACTTGTTTCTGGTCGCAAAGAGCAAGGTCCTGAGAATCGATGTGTAGCTTCCAGTACACACAAGTACACTACACTGTGCGCCCAGGAGATAATCCTAAATAGGTTGTCATGTACTTCTTCACCCATTCAGGGTTATTCAGCAAATATTTTCCAATTGCAGAAGCATATCTAATGTTAGACATTATGTTGCAAGTTTTGCAAGCGTGGGCTGTTGGGTTTATTCAGTACCTCGCTTGTTGTAAACAGCTGAAGGTACAAGCTGTTCAATATGGAATCATAGAATCCCTACAGTGTAGAAACAGGCCCTTCAGTGCAACAAGTCCACACCAACCCTTGGAGCATCACACCCAGACCCATTTCCTTATAACCCACCTGAGCTACACATCCCTGAACACTACGGGCAATTTAGCATGGCCAATGCAGCTAACCTGCACATCTTTGGACTGTGGGAGGAAACGCACGCAGACACAGGAAGAATGTGCAAATTCCACACAGACAGTCACCAAGGGTGAAGTTGAACCCGGGGCTCTGGTGCTGTCAGGCGGCAGTGCTAGCCACACAATGCTAGCCACTGAGCCACTGTGCTGCCCATATCATAGAATCTCTACAGTGTGGAAACAGGTCCTTCGGCCCAACAAGTCCACACCGACTCTCACAGCATCCCGCCCAGACCCATCACCCTATAACCTACCTAATTAACACTAGGGGTAATTTTTAGTATGGCCAATCCACCTAGCCTTCACATCTTTGGACTGTGGGAGGAAACCGGAGCACCCGGATGAAACCAACAGAGACACAGGGAGAATATGCAATCTCCACACATACAGTCACCCAAGGGTGAAATCGAACCTGGGTCCCTGGCACTGTGAGGCAGCAGTGCTAACCACTGTGCCGCCTAATCAGGATCTATTGGTTTTTTTGGACATTTAACTGACATGACTAACATCTTACCCTATACACAATCCTCAATTGTGTGGTACACATAATGTCTTTGGTTTGTGGTGAACATCCCTCCTATTGCTACTGCATTGTAACAACATAAAACAGCTAGCTTCACCAGTTGATCAAACTTTAAGATATACCAAAGTTAAAGTGAGGGACTGTTGAGAGTGATCCTGACATCTGCAGCATTGACCATTTAAGTCTTCCCTCTTTCTGAGCTTGTGTCTGATTCTCCCATTTGTTCAGGTTCAGCAACTTAATATTTTCACAGCTGTAACTTGAAATCTCAACAGATCCCCTTTACCAAGTATCTTCTTGGTTGCTCAAAATGGAAGAATGTTTTAAAAACTGAGGATCCCTGTACTTAGTGTTTCAAGTGAATTTGGTTATAATCAGAACCTCTGATGTATTTCTACACCATCTTGAGGAATTTTGGGCATCATATAAACTAATGCTCAGAATGAAAGTTTTTTTTTTACCTTGCTACGATAGATTCCCCAATTTTACTTCGGAGGAATTGCTATCTGTCAGTTCTTCAGGGAGAGGTTTTTGTGGAGATCAGATATTTGCATTGTTCCACATTCATAAATAAATGGTGATCTGGAGCAATAAGACAACGTCAAAGGAATACTCTCAAGTTGTGGTGGGTGTATTTCGATTAGGAATCATTTGTTACTTTAGGAAGAATATATAAACACGTGTAACTGTTTTGTGAACATACAGTATTTGTTTATCTTTTTTTCCATAGATTGCACAGCAATTAAAGTCATATCCTTGCATCTTTGATTTGGAAACAAAACTTGCATTATTGAATCTGGAATGCAGAATACTCCAAAATGACGTATGTATTATATTGTGTTCTGCAATGTGTATGCTAATAATTGGGTAATTGTAAGTAATGTATGAACTGAGGCACGTTTTAACATCATCTTCAAGGTTGTGTTACAACTTGTAATAGAGAAGCGCACTCTGTTGACTAAGTTCTCATCATCTGCATGGAGATTGATCAATTTTGGTGGTTCCCCCAATTACTGATATCTTCAGAGTAATGCAGGGTCTGTGGATAAGGTACTGGGAGTTGCTGATGTATGTTTCTTCAGGGCCCACCAAGCTGCCTTCTCAGGTAGACATAAAAAGAGAGAAGTTATGAAAGAAGCAGTACGGCTGGCAAACACAAGGAGAGCTGTAAATTGACGAGCTGGAGTGTGAAGGCGATCAGCACACAGATGTAAACACAAAATGAAAGCATGCACATGGAGATAGAAAGAGAAATATAGAAAATTCTTGTCAAGAAAAAAGTTATTCTCAGGAAGAGGTCTATTTCTCTGTTTAGCAGAAAAAGTGACAGGAGTTCTTGGAGGTAATGTGTGAACTCTCTGTGGCCAGGATTGAGAGTCCCGAAGGCTGTGCTGCCTGCCTCATACCCGGGTTCAGGACATCATATCAAGGTTGCAGAGGGATTTGGGATGGATGGGGAAAGATCCAGTCGTCATGATCCACATAGGTACCAATGATACAGGTGGAAAGTAGAAAGAGGTTCTGCTGTGGGAATATGAGCAGCTAGGGGCTAAATTGAAAAGCAGAACCAAAAACATAATAATCTCAGGATTACTACCTGAGCCAGGAGCAAATTGACAACAGGGTCTACAAGATTAAAGACGTAAGTGTGTGGCTCAAAGATTGCTGTGGGAGAAATGAGTTTGAATTCATGGGACATTGGCACCAATACTGGGGAAGGAGGGAGTTGTTCCAATGGAATGGACTCCAACTGAATCATGGTGGGATCATAGTCCTGGCAAATTACATAACTAAGGCTGTAGATCTGTGAGTGGGTGGGGATTGTAAGAGAAGATGGGGGGTGGGCACAGTTTGGTTCAGTTGTGTGGAAAATTAGGGAAAAAGTCAAAGGTAGGGAGAGCTCAGCAGAGGTTATTACAGAATCCAGAACAAGTAATAGGATAGAGAGTATGGAAAGGGTCAGGAATCTAACTTCAAGCACAGGATGTATGGGGACAATTATGAGAACGGGGAAGTCAACGCAGGACTGAGGGTGTTGTACTTAAATACACACAGTATACAAAACATGGCAAGTGAGCTTGTAGCGTAGATTGAAATTGGCAGGTACAATGTTGTGGGTATTGTAAAGATGTGGCTGCAAGGGGATCCAAGGATACACATCCTATCAAATGGACAAGCAGATGAGTGGGTTGGGAAGTGGAGTGTCGGGGTTGCCTTGTTAGTAACAAATGAAATCAAATCGGTAGCAAGAAGTGATATAGATTCAGAAGGCATAGAATCTGTGTGGGTTAAGTTGAGGAACACGAAGGGAAAAATACCCTGGTGGGAGTTGTGTACAGGTCTCCTGGCAGCAGTCAGGATGAGAAGAAGAAAGTGGTTGGAGAAAATCAGGTTGGTATGGAATCTCAAGAAAGGGAATCCATGGACTGTCTATGAGATTGTTTTTGGAGCAGCTTGTGGTCCAGCCCACTAGGGAACAGGCAGTTCTAGATTTGATGATGTATAGTGAGGCAGACTTGATTAGGGAACTTAAGATTGAGAAACTCCTAGGAGGCAGTGACCATAATGTGATAGAATTCACTCTGCGGTTTGAGAAGCTGGAATCGGATGTAACCGAATTATAAAGGTAACTACAAAGACATGAGGGAGGAGTTGGGCAGGTTGGAAGGGGAGCCGAGCAGGGAAGACAGTGGGGCAGCAATGACAGGGGTTCCTGGGGGTAATTCAGGAAGCACAGCAGAAATTCATCTCAAGGAAGAAGAAACATTAAGTGGAGGATGAGACAACCATGGCCAACAAGGAAAGTCAGGGATATCATAAAAACAGAAGAAAAGCATCTCATGAGGTGAAGATTAGTGGAAAGCCTTTAAAAACAGAAGAGGCTAAGTTAAAAAGCAGTAAGAGGGCAGAAAATGCAATATCAGAGAAAGCTACCTAGTAATATAAAGAAGATTACAAGAGGTTTTGTAGATATCTGAAAGGTAAGCGAGGGGCAAGACTGAACAGTGGATCATTGGAAAATCAGGCTGGAGAAGTAGTAATGGGGAACAAAGGGTGGATGAACTGAATAGGTACTTTGCATGTGTTTTCATAGTGGAAGCCACCAGTAGCATACCAGAGCTTCGAGAAAGTCAGGGGGAAGAGATGAATGCCATGGCTAACACTAAGGAGAAGAAGCTGAGGAAGTTGAAAAGATCTGAGATGGAGAAATCATCCGCACCAGATGCACTATATCCTAGAGTTCTGAAGGAGATGGCTGAGGAGATTGCGTAGAGGCATTGGTGGTGATCTTTCAGGAGTCACTGGAGTCACGGTGTTTCACAGAGGACTGGAAAATGGCCAATGCAACACCTCTGTTTAAGAAGGGAGGGAGACAGAACATAGGAAACTATAGGCTGGTTAGGTTGACCACAGTCATTGGTAAGACATTAGCGTCCATTATCAAGGATGAGATTGCAGTGTGCTTGGAAGTGCATGGTAAAAAACGACTGAGTCAGCACGGCTTCATCAAGAGGAGGTTATATCTAACAAATCTGTTGGAATTCTTTGAGGAGGTAATGAACAAATTAGACAATGGAGAGCCAATGAACGTGATCTATTTGGATTTCCAGAAGGCCTTTGACAAGGTGCTGCACAGGAGACTGCTAAGTAAGATAAAAGCCATGGTGTTAGGGGCAATGAACTGGCAGGAATAGAGGATTGCCTGACTGGCAGAAAACAGAGAGAAAGGATAAGATTGCCAGTGACTAGTGAAGTTCTGCAGGGGTTTGTGCTGAGGCTACAACTATTCATGTTATACATTAACAAACTGGACGAAGGAACTGAGAGCATTATTGCTAAGTTTGCAGGTGACATAAAAATGGGCAGAGGGACAGGTAGTGTTGAGGAAGTGAGGAGGCTGCAGAAGGACTTGGACGGGCTAGGAGAGTGGGCAAAGAAATGGCAGATGTAACACAATCTGGGAACATGTGGTTACACACTTTGGAAGGAAGAATAGAGACACAGACTATTTTACAAATGGCATGAGGCTTTATAAATCCAAAGCATGAAGGGATTTGGGAGTCCTGGTTTAGAATTCTCTTAAGGTTAACAAGCAGTTTCAGCTGGCAGTTAGGAAGGCAAGTGCAATGTTGGCATTCATTTCAAGAGCACTGGAATAAAAGAGCAGAAATGTAGTGCTGAGACTGTATAAGGCTCTGATCGGACTGCATTTAGAATATTGTGAGCAGTTCTGGCCCTTGACTCTCAAGAAGGATATGCTGGCCTTGGAGGAGGTCAGGAGGAGATTTACAAGAATGATCGTAGGGATGAACAGCTTGTCATATGAGGGATGGTTGAGGACTCTGGGTCTGCACTCAATGGAGTTTAGAAGGATGACAGGGAATTTCATAGAAACTTATGGAATACTGAGTAGCCTGGATAGAGTGGAAGTGGAGAAGATGTTTTCACTAGTAGGAAAGACTTGGACACAAGAGCACATGCTTAGAGTGAGAGGACAACCCTTTAGAACTGGGATGAGGAGAAATTTCTTCAGCCCAAGTGTGGTGAATCTGTGGAACTCATGGCCGCACAGGACTGTGGAGGCCAAGTCATTGAGTGTATTTAAGATGGAGATAGGTAGGTTCTTGATTGGTAAGGGGATCAAGGGTTATGGGAGAAGGCAGAAGAATGGGGTTGAGACACTTATCATCCATGATTGAATGGCAGTGCAAACCAATGGGCCGAATGGCCTAATTCTGCTCCCGTGTCTTGCGGGCATATGGTCTTATAGAACTAGTTATAAAGGTCTGTAATCTGGAAAGCTTTACAAACGGTTTGGAGGTGATAGGTTTCTGAGTGTTTTCCCAGAAGTGGCCAAATGGTAAGCTGGGGTGTTGAAAATGCGCTTTGAAAAGCAACAGCATCAGGGCTGTCATGACTCAAGGGAGAGAGAATTTAGAGAAGCATGCTTTGCTGATAGTAACTGTACCTGCAAAATCTGAAAGAGAAATTTATTCTCAGTTGCCACACCACATAAACAGTGAACAAGATATTGTATCTGTGACAAGAGGAACTATACAGCTGCTTGTGGTTCTGTCGGACATAACTTCACAGTGACTGTTTTAAAGTGAAATGTACCTTTTGTTTAAAGTACCATTTTCTTGTGTGACATGATTCATGTTAAAGTGCGAACTCCAAAACGTGCAATCTTGTAGGTAATTTCTTCTGTTGGGTGAATCATTCAGTAAATCAATTCACTTTCATTTCAAGTTTCCTCATGGTGTGTATAGTGAACAGTAACAGCTGGTTATTTGTCTATCAGCCACTTGGTAACTGATGCCAAAAATGAAGTTGGATGTATTTTACTTTCAAGACTGTGTTTTGGATTTTTTGTGTGTGTCTGTCTGTTCCTTTTGTACGTTTACAAGCTGGAATGGTTTCCTTCAATGCAAAATGATTTGTTTCGGCAGGACTTTCAAACATTACAGCTCCAGGTTTCAAGGGCGTCGATTTTTCAGGACGCACTGCAAGGCTTAAAGACTCAATTAGCTGCTTATTTTACAACAATTCAGGTACAGAACTGTTGCCTTTCAATAAGTGGTGATCTTCGTTTCACTTAAGAAGCAGTTTTACAAATCTAATTGTCAACTCAGCATTAAAATAGCTTTTACAAATTAGTTGATATCTTTTGCACATGAGGTCAAAAGGTCTAATTCTGACTGCATTTTAAAGTATCTATTTTTGGTCAGTATTTTTACAAATTTTATGGGAATTTGGGAAATCCAGGAGCTGGATCAGCTGCAGGGAGATGATTTTCTGCAGTCCAGGGCAAGGATTCTGCCCCAAGTGCACCACCATCCTTTCTCCACCAGCTACAGATTGATTTTTAATCAATGAGGGGATCACGGGTTATGGGGGAAAAGGCAGGGAAGTGGAATTATGGATGATCAGATCAGATCAGCCATGGCCTCACTGAATGCCGGAGCAGACTCAGTAGGCTGAATGGCCTATTTCTGCTTCTACATCTGATGGTCAAATGGGATGGTTATTACTCAGGTCATAAAATAATACTAACACATTTTTGATTATTCGCATGCTGGTAATTCATAAGAAATGTGACATTATATATTTCAATGAACAACGGTGTATGAAGTGAGAAAAGGGACACCAAAGGATATCAAAACACAAAGCTCTCAAATGTTCTGGAATGCATTAGCATTAACTTTTTGCCATTTCAGGTCAGGTTTAATGGTGAACTATGTTATGGCCATGGGGTATCTCAGGAGTTCTTCACCCTCTTTACTCAAGAACTGTATAGCAATGGACGGCTGTTCAAACCCAAGAAACATTCTAAGCTACTTTGGTTCCCTAAGTGGGTAAGGCTCATTATAATGTGTGACTGATAAAAGTGTGCAATGGAAATCCCAGAAAAATGCCGGAGCTGTACTTTGTGTCCTTCTTATTGCATGTCTAACACGTAGGATAAGTGGATTTTAATGGACAAGAGTTTGATTTACAATACGGAAACCAATGCCTTCATGTCATGCAGTTAGTAAAACTTAAAGCGTTCATTAGAGGGATGTTGCTTTTCACATTTTTTTCCTGTTACTACTCTGGGCACCTTATTTCTTATTGGTGCCCAGGTAATTTATCCATTTGAGAATTAAGGATGTCCCTAGACTGTAGGTATCCTATGTTAGCCTTTCCTTGTTGACCAAGGATGGGCAATAAATACCTACCAGCCTTAGCAACCCTGCCCATAAATTAATAATTTATTATAAATAAATAATTGTTACTAATAGTAAAGTCTAAAAACTACTACTCCATAGCAATTCAGTTGCTATGTCATTCTCAACTGTTGATATTATTGCAACCGCAAATGTAATGAGACATTAGCTTTATAAATTTCCAAAATACATTCATGATGGGTGGCCCCAGTGACATATAACCAGTGGAATTTTGTTTTCCTAGGGGTTCAGGCTCATTAGTTGAATATTAGATTGTTGAGAATGCTGAATAATGTGAAGGCAGATGTCCTGAGCAGAAATGTGCTACAAATTGGAGAGAAGACCCCCTATCAGGTCTCCTGCTTCCGTGACTGGTTACAACGACTTGGAAATAATCACCTTTGCTTCAGTGTCTTCACGTCAAAATCCAGGAATTCCCTCCCTAGTGGTATTGTGCTGGTTCAAGAAGGCAGCTCACCACCACCTTCTCAAGGGCAACTAAGGATGAGCAATAAATGTTGGCCTAGTCAGTTATTCCCACAGCCCATGAGTGAATTAAATTGTTTTGAAAAACCATGTAGTTGAATAGTTCTTAATATTGAGATTGGGACCATAGGATATTTCTTCATGTTGGCCAAATTGATATATTATTACAAAAAAGATGACTTTATGGATCCTTGAAGGGTTACTGAAGTATGCGAGCCTGTTTCTTGCTAACATAATCTGTAATCCTGTTTACTATGTGCTCCTGCTATAGGCCCAAAACAAAGCAATGTTGTTATCAAAAGAAAATGCCTTGTAAAATAAATCGCATCAATGTGGCATGTTCTAGAACATAGAACAGTACAGCACAGTACAAGCCCTTCGGCTCACGACGTTGTGCCAACCTATTATCCTACCTAAGATCATTCCATTCTCCACATGCCTATCGAAGAGTTGCTTAAAAGTCTCTAAAGTATCTGATTCCACTACCACTGCTGGCAGCACATTCCACACACCCACCACTCTCTGTGTAAAGAACCTACCTCTGACATCTCCCCTATATCTTCCTCCAACCACCTTAAAATTATGCCCCCTCGTAATAGTCATTTCCGCCCTGGGAAAAAGTCTCTGACTATCCACTCTATCTATGCCTCTCATCATCTTGTACACCTCTATCAAGTCACCTCTCATCCTTCTTTGCTCTAATGAAAAAAACCCTAGCTCCCTCAACCTTTCCTCATAAGACCTGTCCTGCAGTCCAGGCAGCATTCTGGTAAATCTCCTCAGCACCCTCTCTAAAGCTTCCACATCTTTCCTATAATGAGGTGACCAGAACTGAACACAGGCATTCCAAGTATTCCAAGTGTGGTCTAACCAGAGTTTTATAGAGCTGCAACATAACCTCATGGCTCTTAAACGCAATTCCCCTGCCAATGAAAGCCAACACACCATACACCTTCTTCACAACCCTATCAACTTGGATAGCAACTTTGAGGGATCTGTGGACGTGGACCCCAAGATCCCTCTGTTCCTCCACACTGCAGAGTATCCTGCCATTAAACCCGTATTCTGCGTTCAAATCCGACCTTCCAAAATGAATCACTTCACACTTTCAATTCGACCTTCCAAAATGAATCACTTCACACTCTAAACTGAAGGTCAGAATTTTAGAAAGCTCTTAGCTGGCAGATGAAGCTTTCCTCTGGGAGGACATGGTTAGAAAATTTCCCTACTGAAACCCTGATTATATTATTAAAAAGTATTGTGAAGACTTTACAAGGAAGAATTTCACAATTTCATTATTTTTTTTGCAATAGGTACAGGAACCAGAAATGGATGAAGCATTTTATTTGGTGGGAATTCTCTGCCGATTTGCTGTATCCAATGGTTTTATTTGTAATTTTCACTTCCCATTGGCTTTATACAAAAAGCTGCTCAACGTGCCACCAACATTGGACGATCTGAAGGAACTTTCACCAACACTGGGAAAGTGAGTGAACTCTAAACATTTCCTCACACATTCATCAACTATGGGGACATACCCGTGTCTATTAGACTAATAACCCAGAAGCTCAGTCTAATGCTCAGTGACATGGGGTCTAAATCCTACCAAGGCAGTTGGTTTAGTTTAGATGCAAATAGTAATCCAATATTAAGATTCAGTAATGGTGAAATGATGACTGGTCTGACTACCATTGAATATAACCCATTTTGTTCACTGGGGAAATCTGCAATCCATATCTGGTCTGGTCCCACATGTGACTCAGGCCCAGCGCAATGGGGTTGACTGTTGACTGCCTTCTGAAATGGCCTAGCAAGATATTCAATTCAAGGCTAATTAGGGATGAGAACAATTGCTGACCTTGCCATATTCTACAAAAGAATTAAGAAAAAATCCCCCAAATTATCTAAACTTTAATGTGCCTTTTCCTGTTAATACAGATCACTCCAGGATGTCCTTGACTATGAGTATGATGACATTGAAGACATATATTGTCAGGATTTTACTGTAAGTTTACCCCTGTGCCACATCAGTAATGGACTTATTTTTCAAACTGTGTTGAAAGTAAAATAGAAAGATAACCATACGGACTAGAAGGAACAGAGGAATAGGATATAACAAGGTGTAGAGCTGGATGAACACAGTCCAAGCAGCATCAGAGGAGCAGGAAAGCTGACGTTTCGGGTCTAGACCCTTCTTCAGAAAAAAGAGGTGTAGCTCATTCAGATTTAGTGGAGCTCGCTATGACCATGTTTTCACAGTGCCATTTGGCTCGGTTGGATGGACATTTAGGTTGCAATGTAGAGTAACACCAACAGCGTGGGATCAATTCCTTTACCAGCTGAGATTACCATGAAGGATTCTCCATCTTAAACTTTCCTTCTGCTTGAAGTGTGGCGACCCTTAATGAGAGAGTAAGCCTGTGGTCCACTGGGAAAAACACAGAGCAAAGAACAATACAGCGCAGGAACAGGCCCTTGGGCCCTCCAAGCCTGTGTCGACACATTTTTGCCCTTCCATACTCAAACTGTCTTCTCTTACAGGATCTGTATCCCTCTATTCCCTTCCCATTCATTCATTCGTCCAGGTGATTCTTGAATGATGCTATTGTGTCTGCTTCCACCACCTCCTCTGGCAATGTGTTCCAGGCACTCACCACAATTTGTGTGAAAAACCTGCCTCGCACATCTCTTTTAAACTTTCCCCCCTGCACCTTGAACCTGTGTCACCTACTAATTGACCCCTCAACTCTGGGAAAAAGCCCCTTACTTTTTGCTCTGTCCATGCCATTCACAATCTTATTAACTTCTATCAGGTCGCCCCTCAACCTCTTGCATTCCAGTGAAAACAAACCCAGACTATCCAACCTTTCTTCAGAACTAAAATCTCCCATACCAGGAAACATTCTGGCAAACCTTTTCGGTACCCTCCCCAAGGCAGCCGCATCCTTCTGGTAGTGTGGTGACCAGCATTGTATGCAATATTCCAAGTGTGGCCTGAATAAAGTTCTATGAAACTGCAGCATAATTAGCCAAACCTTATACTCAATGCCCTTCCAATGAAGGCAAGCATGTCTTAGGCCTTTTTTTAACCACCTTTTCTACCTGCACTGCCACCTTCAGTGATCTGTGGACCTGCACACCCAGATCCCTCTACATATCAATACTCCTAAGGGTCCTGCCATTCACCGTATAATTTCCACTGGTACTTGATGTTCCAAAATGCATCGCCTCACATTTGTCTGGATTAAACTTCACCTGCCGTTTTTCTGCCCAAGCCTCCAACTGATCTATATCCTGCTGTATCCTCTGACAATCCTCCTCACTATCCACAACACCAACAATCTTTGTATTGTCTGCAAACTTACTGAGAAGACTAGCCACGTTTTCCTCCAAATCATTAATGTAGACCACAAACAGCAGAGGTCCCAGCACTGATCCCTGTGGAACACCACTAGGCACAACCCTCCATTCTAAAAAGCATCCTTCCACCACCGCTCTCTGTCTCCTATGATAAAGCCAGATCTGTACCATCTTGCCAGTTCACCCTGATACCATAGGACTTCATCTTTTGCACCAGTCTGACATGAGGGACCTTGTCAAAGGCTTCACTGCAGTCCATGTAGACAACATCAACTACTTTTCCCTCATCAACCATCTTCACCAAGTTGGGTCAAGGTGATGTGAAAGAACCTAAGAGGCTATTCAGTTCCTGGGGGAAGGCTGCACAGAAAGGCATCCTGGGGAAGCTGACACTCGAAGCAAAGTTTAAAAGTTAAGATTTAAACATAAAACATCCCTCCTGTTCTTACTCCCCTCACTCTCCGTGACCCATCTATGCCAACATATGCCCCTGCACCCATCCTCATGGGCATTCATACCCTCTGTGCCTATCTACTCATCCCCTGTGGCCTCTCATAGTCCCTATTCAACTCTATGCCTATCTCCTCACCCTGGGTAGATTGTCAAAACCCCTTTGCTTCTGCACCAATCCATGCCCATAAAACTCAATGTTAGTGAGGCACGACCTCCCCCGCACAAAACCATGCTATGGACTATGGTGACTTTACCTTTCACTCTGACCAGGAAGACCAAGAACAAATGTCATTAGTTTGAAGCAATGCCAGTTGTACCTCCACCAGCACTTCACTAGTCCCGAAAAGTACCCTTCTCCTGGAGGCTGTGCTGGCAGTAATCCATGTCAGATGCTCTGATCAGGCAGCCTCTCTACAATAAATTCAACAGAATGAAACTTAGCTTTCCCAATGCCCGTTTCCTGCTTTGCTTGGGGCTGCATAAGGTCCTAAAACAGGCGTAGGTCTCTGCATTGTCCTAACGACCGGCCCAACGTTCATTGTATGAGGTTAGCCCAGGGGTCTGAGAAAATATTTGAGCCCAGTATTAGAATGGGTGTTGGGGAGGCCGGGGTCATTGGCAACAAGCAGGAAAGTGAAGTTGAGGCCAAGATCAGATCAATCATGATTTTATAGAAAGGCAAAGCAGTCTCAAGGGATTCATCAACTCTTGCTATTACAATCCTATGCTTTCATAGACAACATTGCAGTCCAGCGAAATGATTCATTTTTGCCCTGATTTCTGACTCGGCACAACGATGACTGATTTCTTTAACCAACTGGGTCAATTTTGTAACAAAAAGAGCAAATGGAGTAAATTTAGTCCCACCCAGTGATAAAATTCTGCTTACAAGGGTAAAAGAAAACTGCTGAACTGCTTTCTAAATTACAAGAGGTGACTAGGAGAAGCCAGAGGTAATGCAACCCTTGAAATCAACCCATAATGAGAATAATGAGATACAATGAGGAGATGTCAGTTTGGCTTATATACAGTTTTAAATTATGCTGCACTTACCTTAGACAAGGACATCCCAAAGCATTTAACATCTAACTGAATACATTCTCAGTAGTCATTGTTGTAATGTAATCTCCTTCAGGCAGCAAGAAGTAACATGGCCAGATAATCTTCAGGATAAATATTGGCCATGAGGCTGTAAAATCTCCCCTTTCTTTCCTTCAGATGGTGTCATTGGTTCATTTAATCCATATAAGGCACAGCACATTGGTTTTCAAAAAGTTACATTGGTTTCAGCTGTTGTGCTGCATTTTTGGGAAGCTGTAGTGATCAATCATTCAATGTTTTGACTATGCGAGTTTGTTAACTATTCTATGCTCACCATGCTTGAGTGGTTATTGTCTTGATGGTGGACTCAGAAAAGTAAACAAACTGTAGCAAGCTGCTAGGAAGAACTAGAAGCTGAAAGCTTCAAGAATGGAGCAGACATTTTAAAGCATTGGGTAAAACTCTTGCAATAAATAACCTGGTACGTAATTTCTGCAAAATTCTGAGACAAACATACACAAAAGTACACATACACAAACATACACAATACACTATGGAGAATGTGGTAGGTGAGGACTGAGCCCTTGATTTACCTTTAATTCTTCCTAGAGGCCTCAGTTTCTTTTGCACCTCATTACATAAAACTACTCTCAGGACTTTTCTGCTCTTTTTAATTTTGCCCACTCCTCTTTTTGTATAGCAGCTGACAGATGTCAAGACTATGTCTCTGGGACAGGAAGGGTCCTGCGCACCATCCAAAAATGAGGCCTGGCCCAGAGTGGAGATGGGGCAACAGTTCTACCCCATTCCCCATGCCCAGAAACAAAACCACCTCCAAAATAAATTCACAGTTTAAAGAGCCTAAGTGAATTGATTGGATTAATGTGAATTGTGTAAATGAAAAGCTAAATGTGCTGAAGTTTAAACTTCTTGCAGGGTATAGTTGAGAATTGTAGACAAACCTGGAGGAAATAAAGTACATTTCATAACTTTGTGTTTTATTTTTGCAGATAAACAAAAAAACAGCAGATGGCAACAGAATCCAACAGGAACTCATTCCTAATGGTAGCAATATACCTCTTCAAAAGCATAATAGGTAAATGTTCTCGATTTAATATTGACTGCTCAGTCATTACTGAACGAATTTGTCTTTGACTAGTGTTGTATTTGTACCATGACCATATATCAGGTGTTTCCTCCGACTGTCTATGAGCTCAAAATTTATATAAGAATGTGTGTTTCCCTCTTAGTTTCTCAGTGTTTCAACTTACAATAACCAGCAGCACAGTTTTGTGTTTTAAACAAGATAAAAGGTTGGCTTATTACACAACTAAGGCTGAAAGTTTCTAAAGCGTATAGAGGCAAAGTTATTAGCCAAAACATAAATGCAACTATTTAAAGTACAGATCAAAGTTACTTGTGAAGATAAGAGTGAGATCAGACTTTAATATCGTTTCAAACCTGGTTTACTTCAACATACTTATTCTGATGTGAAGGGGTTGAAACTTAGGTTTCAATTTCCATTCCTGGGTTGGTAGGGTGCAGAGTTGGAACACATCTTAGAAACAGTCGCTCGTGCTTCACATTTTTCATCCAAGGTTGTGGGCTGGATGGGGAGTTGTGTCAAGGTGATGTGAAAGAACCTAAGAGGCTATTCAGTTCCTGGGGGAAGGCTGCACAGAAAGGCATCCTGGGGAAGCTGACACTCGAAGCAAAGTTTAAAAGTTAAGATTTAAACATAAAACATCCCTCCTGTTCTTACTCCCCTCACTCTCCGTGACCCATCTATGCCAACATATGCCCCTGCATCCATCCTCATGGGCATTCATAACCTCTGTGCCTATCTACTCATCCCCTGTGGCCTCTCATAGTCCCTATTCAACTCTATGCCTATCTCCCCACCCTGGATAGGTTGTCAAAACCCCTTTGCTTCTGCACCAATCCATGCCCGTAAAACCCCCATGCCCATGTACCCATCCCTGGCACTTTTCATGCTCCCTATTCAATCTTATGCCTATCTCCCCACCTCAAGAAACCTGTCATAGTCCTCTGCCCCTGCACCCAATCTCCCAGGCCCCTCACATACTCTGTGCCTATCTTCCCATCTACAACAGACCCTCTGCCCCTGCATGTATCCCTCATTGGCCACTCATTCCCAGGCCAACCTCTCACAGCAGCCACACTCTATAGATTTTAATTCTCCCCATTTTAGCTTATGCTTAATGACCCACTGTCTGGCCCGTGATCTACCTCACTGCACCTGTCCCTTATGGTCTCTCTTACTTCCTGTGCCACCCTATGCCCATTTCTCCCATGGTCTCTCACATGTCCCCAGTCATCATGCTCATATCCCCTATACCAACTCAATCCCAACTCATATTTCCCACCAGCACCCTTTACCCTTCCCTCCCTGTGGTTACTCACCTATTATCCAGCATGGGCATTAATCAGGAGACACTTTGATGGTAGGCAGGTTTCAAGGAGTCAGAGGGGTGAGTTACTTATAACAGAATTTTTAGTCTCTGACCTGGCCTTAGCCACAGTGTTTATATGGCTGGTCCAGTTCAGTTTCTGGTCAATGGTAACCCCATATTTTGAGGCTTTCAGCCACTTGTTGACGGGTCATGACAAGTCAACAGTTCCAGTTTATGCATCAATTATATTTAACTGTCCCAAAGCATACATGACACTCCTCCTCCCAAAGGATCTCTGACCTCCACCCTCAAAGGATATCAGATAGGCACCAGATATTAAAGGTTGGTTAGAAAAAGTCCAGCAGTACATTTTCATAGTCAGAGTTTTATTCCAGCTCACACTCTAGCAACTTCATTCCCACTTATTGGTTGTTGCATTGGGATATATAAAATGTACACCCAGGCAAGATCTCGTTCAGTTATTCCTGAATTAACATATAGCCATCACCTACTTCTTAATTCCATTTGGTTAAAGACATCCTTGCCAGACTGCACTAGTTGTAACAACCTCCACTCAACTCCCAAAGGAAATTAAATAAATACCCTTTTGCAACCCTTCCAAAAGTACGCTCTGACTTCCAACCTCAAGGGGCTCTGTGACCACACTCAGAGGGGCACACAGCTTTCCAAAGGGTTGTGCTCACTCTCCAAATGAAATTCACTGAGAACAAACCTGCTTTTACTTGACCCAGTTTCCATTTTCTGGGTTCCAGACACCAGGAACTCCAAAATCCTATTTCTGTGGGGGCAGCAGACATTAAAAAAGTCAGCTGACTCCACGAACCCCACATGCATAAACCATAGCTCCCCTCCCACACTCTCTTGTGTTTCCCTCACCCCCCATACCCCCCACCGAGCTAGATTTTTGTCCTGGATGCCTTTCTCTGTCTCCCTGTTGAGAAACACTTACCATTTTGTGATGACTCTCTCACGACTATCAAATGATTCTCCTCTCAAATGACTCTTCAACCAGCTTTTGTTGCAATCAAATAGAATGTTAATTTTGGTGAATCCTTGTTCCACTTGGATTTGAGGACTCTTTCATTCTCATTATCTACTGATTCACTACCCATAAGGTTGGCCCCACTCCCCAATTTTTTTATTCCTCATTGCCTCATCCAATTTGATTGCATGGTCCTTTGTGGTACACAGGAGAATTGTATAAGAACAGTGTCCACATTTTTTTGTTGTCTGTGGGGAGTCCATGCCCCTATCCGCCACAGATAACAATGATGAGGTATATACTGAGAAAAGACACATTTTACCAATGCCTTTCCTCGTGCATTCACCAGCAGAATTCACAAGATATACCTAAGTAAAAGGAAAATTGAATTTATGTTGCATGAGAAGGGAGTGCTGATTGAAACTGGGAGCCACATATGTTAATCCACAGGGCCCTGTTCCTTGCAGACAGAAGGAACATATACACATCCTGAGCCTCTTTCAACTCAACAAAACAGACAGGAGTTAGCCATTCTGAGGTTAATTTTTCAGGCTAATGCCTTGACCAATCAGATTGAACCAGCCTGGTTTGAATTTAAACAAAGCTTGGCAGTTAGCTGTCAGTTAACATCTAACTGGTACATTATTCTGTTGGGATATTCTACCACTCAAAGTTCATTTGCCACCAATGCTACTCTCCTACCGTATAAATTTTTTTTTTTTTCCTTTTTCCCCTTTATTGCTACTGTTATGAATTTTACTGATGAGTACAAAATCAAAATTTTGGACACAATGTTTGTTTCTTCAAAAATACTAATGTCAATTATGTTGAAATATCTTGTGCTGCACCTCCTGTCTCCTGTTAAAAATGACTGAAGCTGAGTCTTCATATCTGTTGAGAGCTCGATGAGTAGTTCTTGAATCCTGGAATTATACAATGATCCTTTGCGATTGACCTTAAGATGACCCTTTTAACTACACATTTGTAACAATTTATTGTACTGTTCAATCAAATGTACATATCTAGACTGTATCACCATTGGTTATGGATTACGGTGTTTATATTGTTTAGGGATGGTTACTTATCTCGGTATATCACATTGTTTGCAATTATATTCTTTGCTTCCTGAAAGTTTGGTGGTTTCATGGTTGTCAGTAGCTCCCCCCCTTTACTCTCTCATTCATCCTTTGTTCATTCATTTTTCTGTTCCAAAGAAGATTCATATTAGTCTTGAAACATTGACTTTGCTTCTCTCTCTGCAGATGCTGCCAAAACAGCTGAGTTTCATTGGCACTTTCTGTTCTTATTTTATTTAGTTAAGTGCACATGATGGTCAGTCGCCGAAGTATAGTCACATAAGGCTGTAGAAACAAAACAGAAATTTATAATGTTAAAGAAGAAACCAAAGAAAGCTTTCCTGAGAGAGAAGACAACTTTGAAAACTATTGTGGCACTCAGCAGAACAACATTTTCAACCTATTTTCCAACAATGAACATTATCTCGCTGGTTCAAATTTTTTTAATTCTCCTGAATCTATTCTCCCTGGATTCCAATGGGCTTTCTTTCCAATGGGCTGTGGAATATTCCTACATGAATACTTGTAAAATTGAGCTCAGCTTCTAATAACCTGCAGATCTCTAACCAAATTCTTCTGGCTTGGAAGCTGTACAAACTAATGTTTTCTACTACAGTTGGTCTGATAGAATCTATGGAGAGAATCAGAGTTAGTGTTTCAGATCCAGTATCCTTTCCTCAGAACAGCTCTGAGGAAGGGTCACTGGACTTGAAATGTTAACTCTGATTCTCTCCACGGATGCTGCCAGACCTACAGAACTTTTCCAGCTATTTTCATTTTTGTTTCTGATTTAAGGCATCTGCAGTTCTTGTGTTCTGTTTTCTACTAAAGTGCCTGTTTTCCATGAGATTTTCTAAACTTCTTTAAGGAGAAAAATAAACTTACTTCTGACCCCTGTCAATTCAAACTGTCTTAAAAAGTTTCAACTTCTGTGTTTTCTAAACTAAAATCAATTATTGATTATTCTGAACTTGAAACCAGCTAATGGCCTTCTGTATTTACCCACCTGTTGTAAACCATTAAAATATAACCAATTTTCCATTAGCACACCTGAGGGGTCTACAGCCATATGGTTTCTGAGCAATGCTGGAATAAAGTCACTGATCCACAAGGACTCTGACCTTGCTTTCATTTGAAGATATCTTCATAGAAATGATTCACATTCACCTGCCTGTGTGGTCAAATTCGCTTTCTGAAAATGATATTAATAAGTATAAATTATACATCTTTCATCACAACAGGCTCAACGTGCTCCCATGCAGTCCATTCCTATTTCCCAGGAAATTAAGTCAATGTGATAGACAGGGTAGAATATGAACTTCTAAAGCAAAAGATTTCACACACAGATGAAATCATTTGTGTTTTCTTGTGGTAAGATGATTAAGGTGATCAAATGGAGGTGTCATGTCTACATTATGCATTATCTCATTTTATTTTTGTTTAAATAGAAAACAGTATGTTGATGCTGTGGTGGATTATAAGCTAAACATATCAGTGAAGAAACAATTTGAAGCCTTTTCTGGAGGTTTCAGGAGCGCATATTCACTGCCAATTGTGGACACATTCCTACCGGAAGAACTAAGGGATGTTATTGAGGGGAACACCAAATACGAGTGGGAGTTGCTGGAACAGGTATGGCGTTGTGATGCATGTTTACTTTTTAGTGTCCTTGACAATGATTGTCTTTCCAGGAATGAATGCAGTGTCATAGCACATTTGTCCAAAAGAGGCTTGGTGATTCTATGACTCTAAAAACTTCAAACCACATCAACAAGGCCAGAACCAGGGGTCACAGTTTAAGGATGTGGGGTAAGCCATTTAGTATTGAGACAAGGAGAACTTTCTTCACCCAGAGAGTGGTGAGCCTCTGTGAATTCTCTGCCACAAAAAGCATTTGAGGCTGAAACATTTGAATATGTTCAAGAAGTTAAATATAAATGTTAGGGCTAAAGGGATCAAAGGGTATAGCGGAGAAAGTAGGGACAGGGTACTAATTGTACAGGTGAAACCACACCTGGAATATTGTGTGCAGTTCTGGTCTTCCTATCTGAGGATGGATGTTCTGGCTATGGAGGAAGTGAAACAAAGATTTGCCAGACTGATTCCTGGGCGCCAGCAATAATGGTGCTGGGGTAGGAAGCGAAGCAATTGCAAGTGATTCTCTGCCTTTAATTGGATGAATAAGTATGGAACCACATAAGACCAATCCCACCCACCTGGGCAACAGTGGAGAGGCTTTGGAGGAGGTTAACTGTGTCAAAAGCTGTGGACTAGTTGAGAAGGGCGAGGTGGGAAAGTTTACCGCTGTTGCTGAAATAGTCATAGAATCTCTACAGTGTGAAAACAGGCCCTTCGGCCCAATACATCCACGCTGACACACAGAACATCCCACCCAGACCCATCCCCCTCTAACCTACCGACTGTACACATCCCTGGACACTACGGGCAACTTAGGATGGCCAATCCACCTAGCCTGCACATCTTTGGACTGTGGGAGGAAACTGGAGCACCCGGAGGAAACCCACGCAGACACGGGGAGAACGTGCAAACTCCACACAGACAATCGCCCAAGGGTGGAGTCAAACCTGGATCCCTGGCGCTGTGAGGCAGCAGTCTAACTACTGAGCCATCGTTTCTTACCAAGAAAGTGCCATTTGGTGAAGGAGGAAACTGGAGTGAATTTTTACTTGGTACATTCCCAGATTGAACCATTACAGGTACAACCTCCTCACTGATGAATCAGAGTGTCAGTACAAATCTCTTTATATCTGCTCAAGTAATCATCAAATCAGTGCCCTCCATTTGCTAATACTTAATGATTACCTTACAAAGAATGTCATTCGTCTCATTGATAATAGCCATTTGGGCTCTGTTGCAGGGACAGAGGCCTGATCAAAGGGTTTCAAAAAGACATTTAGGAAAGATGGGAATGGACTTGAGATCATGCATCTTTTGCAATACCTCAATTATATCACTCCTCAACTGAGATCAGCCATGATCTCATTGAAGTAGACTCGATGCAATGAGTGACCTATGTTTGCTGCTACATCTTCTGGTCTTATGGCCTAATGTAAACTAGGGGGAATACAGTGCCAACCAAACAATGTTTTATATTTACAGAATGCAAAATACTGTGATTACCAACAAACTGACAGAGCAGTCAGGAATTTTTGGGAAGTCTTTGCAAGCTTACCAGAAGAGAAGAAAAAGCGGTTTCTTGGTAAGTAGGCTTTGTGCATTTAAATGGCCATAACAGACATATGTGTATCTTAACATGGCTCATTACCAAGCTGAGGCTGTTTTTATTTGGGTGGCTCAGTGGTTACCACTGCAGCCTCACAGCGCCAGGAACCCAGGTTTGATTCTGCCCTCAGGTGACTGTGTGGAGTTTGCACATTCTCCTTGGGTTTCCTCCCGGTGCTCTGGTTTCCTCCCACAGTCCAAAGATGTGCAAGCTAGGTGGATTGGCCATGCTAAGTTGCCCATAGTGTTCAGGGAAGTGTAGATTTGGTGGGTTATAGGGGGATGGGTCTGGGTGGGTTGCTCTGAGTGTCATTGTGAACTTGTTGGGCCTAAGGGCCTGTTTCCACACTGTAGGGATTCTATGATTCTAATAAAGAATTTATTAATGTAGCCATCCAAGGTGGATGGATCTTAAGATACCATAAAGGATCCTAGTGTATGTCACTAAAGGAGGACATTCAGCCCATCCAAGCATGCTAATTAGGAGTAGGAAGAGAGATAGTCCATCAGTCCCTCAAGCCTATTCCGCCATTCATTAAGAACATAGTTGCTGTGAATGTGGCCTCACTGTGTGAGTTCATAGGAAAAGTTCATCAATTAGTCACAATCTCCTGCTCTTTTCTCATAGGCCTGCATTCTATTCTTTTTCTCAAGTATTTCCACCTCGCTCTTTTTTTAATATTACCATTAAGTGTTCTTCCACCATCCATTCAGCCTATGACTGCGAGATCAGAACAATTTAAAGCACAAAGGAAATTCTCATCTCCTCTCTGGATATTTCACCAATGATTTTAAGTCTAAGTCCTCTAGTACAGGATCTCCTACCAGGGGAGCCCATTTCTCCTTATCTTTTCTATCAAACACTCCAGAAGTTTCAAACACCTTATAAATATTTTTCTGCACCCGATGTGGCCCAAGGAGAACAATCCCAGCCTCCAACATTTTTCACATCATTGAAGTCCCTCATTTCCAAGATTATATTGATTTTATTGCTTATTTATGTCTAGAATGTCTTTGAAACAATTACTCATGATCGGTTAATGCATAATTATATAGATGTTTGTGCCTTAGAGGGAATAATATCAAGGCTGCTGATTTAGTGACTAAATATGTGAAATGTTCTTAAATGATATTTGGGCATTTTTGCTGGTGGTTTTGACATTCACATTCCGTTTTAAAGACAACTGCAACAAGTCCCAAATCTCTCATTAGAGAGAGGTGATTGCTGGTGGTTTAACCTAAGGGTCACCACCCCACAGGCAAGGGAAGAGGTTGAGAAGGAGAGTGCTTCATGGTAACTTCAGCCAATGTGGGAATTGAACCCATGCAATTAGCGTAACTCTACATTACAAACCATCCATCCAGCCAACTGAACTAACCAACTCCATCCAGAAAATGGCCACCTAAGTTGGACATTTGGCACTGATGCTACTGGCTTTTTTGTAGTTACTTCTAGTCCAGCCACAAAAAGCAGGGTCAAAGAACCAGGGCTGAGGGTGGAAAATCCCTACATTGGCAGCTCGGTGGCTCAGTAGTTAGCACTGCTGCCTCACAGCGCCAGGGACCCGGGTTTGATTCCACGCTCGGGCGACTGTCTGTCTGGAGTTTGCACATTCTCCCCTTGTCTGTGTGGGTTTCCTCTGGGTACTCTGGTTTCCTCCCACAGTCCAGAGTTGTGCAAGCCGGGTGGATTGGCCCGTAGTGTTCAGGGATGTGAGGAATAGGTGAGTTATGCCGGATATGTCAGGCTGGGATGCTCTGAGGGTCAGTGTGGACTTGTTGGGCTGAAGGACCTGTTTTCACACTGTGGGGAATCTATGAAACTCAACCTTAATTGAAAGCTAGCGTCTATTGAGACTAAATGCAGAATCAGGAAGCAACATCTCCAAAGAGCACTTATGGATCCTAAGGTGGAGAGCCCAGAGAGAGAGGAGGCTGAAGCCACTGAGGATATGGCAGATGTGATATCACAGGGTATGAGTTGTTATTTTTCAGAGGCAATCGCAAAGACAGATCTGAGATCCCAAACATTCTTTTACCCTTTATGAATAAAATATATCTGTATAGTCTGAATTAGACTTTAATTTCACTGATTACTTTCCTCTCATCCTTAGCCTTTCTGTCAGGAACTGACAGAATCCCAGCAGGAGGGATTCGGAATTACTGTATTACGATTTTGAAAAGCCGGACCAATGAACCAGATTCCTCGTATCCTCGTGCCTACACCTGTAGCAAGACCTTGGACCTCCCCAACTATAGCAGCATCAAAATATTGAGCGAAAAGTTACTTCATGCAATTGAATCCAGTGAAGAATTCAATGCACAACCACCCTAATATTTGCAGCCGGGGCTTTTATCTATTTAATCTGAGCAATGTTGGTGATTAACTAAAGAAACCTGACTCAATGCAATAAATTGCATTTGTTTCATTACAGCACAGAAAGCATCCAGTACTCACATGGTGTTGCTGTACTTTAAATCTCCTCTACTCAAACGAATAATATATAACAGGTAGTGGCAAGACCAGCATTTAATTCCTAATTCTAATATCCCTCGAGAGGGTAATGGCGAGACAACAAAGTGATTTCATCGGCTATTTGAAAGGGCAGCTTAAGAGTCAAACAATTTCCTTAAGTCTAGAGCCACATATAGTCGAGACTCCATAAAGGCAGCAGCTATTTCAGAATCACAATCATAGTCCACTCGTTTCACTTTTTATCTTATATGTATTTAATTGAATTTAGAATTCTAGCTACTATGGTGAGATTTAAAGGTATATCTCTCAAATGCAAGCCTTTGGATGACTGAACCATTCATGCAATGACTAAGTTCTTGTACCCTATATTCAGTCATGTGCTGTTCCTAGCCGTAGGAATGACGCTAATACAACAGAACTGGTACGAAGGCCGGGGATGGGGTATATATTACATACATGTTGAGGCAGGTTTTGTGACTGCTAGTGGTATGACCGATGTTTACATTAATCCTCCTTAACAAAAGTGGATGTGATAACACAATAAGTGGAGCAAACATATAATCTATTCAGAGAAATTCAAGGGTGGGTCCTGCAGTTATTACAAATTGTATCAAACAGAACCAGTACAACATCATGTCAGATAAAATAACATTGAATGGACACTAAAGAAATTGGCCTTTTATTGTATCCTGCCCAGGCCAACATCTGTACTCAAAATGAGCTGCCATCCCATCATTCTTCATGTAACTCTTATCAGCATAATTATTTGAGGCTGCCTATTTCATGCGCTTATCAACACCAGCATTATGACCATCAATTAATTACCATCCATATTATTTGTCTCAGGTTTGTAAATAATTAGTTTATGGAATTCGAGTGTTGCTGTCAAGGCCAACCCATATTGCTGATCTCTAATTTTCCTGGAGAAGGCGGCAGTCAGCTGTTTCTTGAACCCCGCATTCCATTTCATGTAGGTACACGCATAGTGCCTGCCATTAGGACAGGAGCCCATCACCTTTGGTAGAGAGTTCCAAATTGTCACCACTGTCTGGGTGAAGAAGCTTCTTCTGAGTTCTATTTGATTTCTTGATGACAATTTTATATTGGTGGACTTTAGCAATTTTTTCCACAAATGGAAACAATCTGTACTTCAGCAAAACCTTTCAACATCAAAAAGGCAGCCACCAGGCATCATTTTTCAAGAAAAAGAGTCACAGCCTGTTCAACCTTTACCATTGAATGTAGGGTCACATTTTTTGCACTCTCTTTAGCTCGTTTATATACTATCTTTATAATGTGACAGTACTGAACAGATTTGTGACTCTTAATTTTTAATATATTAATACCTGACCACTTTTTCTCCCAGAATGTAATGTCTCAGTTATCTGGTGTGAAACTCATTGCCAATGATACTCTCATTCTGTAACTTTATTCTGCATGCTGTTAATTGTTCATTTGATCCACATTTTTACCAAAGTTACTCGAAGAATCTGGAACAATGCATTGTTGTTATTAATGCATTGTGGAATGTAATTCTTTTCATGTGTAAACAGCTATTCATAAATTTATTGGAAGAATTATAATTAAAATAAATGCTTTGTTGACTTTTATTCTGTATTGCATCAGAACTAAGTTGTTGAGTGCTAAGAGCTTTCATCGTTCCTTGAGTTGGAAATGGACAAGAGGTCATTGCTGTCTCAGTCATTGTTATCCTTCCACATGATTGCGGCTTCAGTCTGTTGTTGATTTTATGGATACAATGCCTTTTCATTGCCAATCTATTGCCTGGCTCCTTACAATTTCTTGCACCTTTCTCAACCCAGTGCTGATTATATAACCATCAAAGTATCACTGTACGCTTCCTACACAAAGGGAATGCAGTCCATAGTACGTAACAGCTTTTGAACGTTTCTTTTTGAAAGTATACTCCAGCATAAAATCTTCATACGCTATATTGTTCTTTTTTCTTCAGCTTCACAGTCCCACAGATTGTATGGGAAAATCCTCAGAGTTGCCAAAAACAAGAGGAAGCCATTTGAGCCTTCAAGCCAGTTTTAACATTCAATCAGGTCATTTCTACATGTGCGTTAGGAGCAGAAGTAGGCCATTTGGCTCCTTGAACACCTTCAGCCATTTAATAAGATAATGACTGATCATCCCAACCACTTGCTGTATATCAAGGGTTTTTCCTCACATCGCTGACTTTCATTTTGCCAGTCACCCTAAATCGTGTCCTCTGCTTCGGGATCCTTCTGCCAATGGGAACAGCTTCTCCTCATCTACCATGGCCAGACTCTCCATTATTTTGAACATATATATTTTCTTAAACTTCTCCTCTGAGGAGAAGAATCCAGGTTTGTACAATCTATCAATAATACTCAAGTTCCTCTGGAATCATTCTTGAGAATCTTTTCTGCACTCTCTCCAAAGTGTTATGGACAAGACCAGAGCCATTCAAAATATTTTAAGAAGGTAGCCTAGACTGTAACTTTTTCTTATTTTAAAGGCAAATATAAAGTGCCATGTTCCAGATGCAATGTGACTGGTCAAACTATTCAACATTAAGCAAAACACAATTTATTTAAATGCAATAGTTAAAACACAACAAAAGAAAAAAGAACTTAAAATAACAACTCTGTTGGAAAACTTAACAGAATAAGAGATACTGTAACTATTACTAATTAACTGTTCCAATATAGTAACATCCCATAAACACACCCCTTGGCAAAAGGGCAAATTCAGAAAAACAGGTTTTGTCTCGTGTGCAATCTAGCAGCCTAGGAAAAGAACCCCCAGCTTTTGGCTGTAATCAAGAGAGGGAAAAATAGCTTCCCCTTCTTCAAGCCCACAGTAGCAACTGCTGGAAGCTACACCTGAAAACTAGTAAAAAAAAACTAGAAACTCCAGTCTAGGAGAGCTGGCCACAGGCTGGTTCAATTATTCCAACTTTTGAAAAAACCCCAAGGCCTCTCAATCTGTTTACTGTAGTGGTTTTGGTAGACTGCTTTCACCTCTGCCTTACGACTTCTCTTCAAAATAAAACAGCACAAAATACCGTCTTAAAGCCACAGCATCATGACAAATGCTCTCATGCTCTCTCTAAAATAATGCCCAGAATTGGACACAATAATCTAGCTGAGGCCAAACCAGTTTGATCACAGCTTTCTTATTTCTCCCACTAATGTTATTGTTTCTAAAGCCCATGGTCTCACATTTTATTAACTACTTTCTCAGCCTGCCATCTTCAATGATTTGTGCAGGGATGTAAGGCTAAGCCAGCACACCACCTCCCATCATTACACATGAGTTTGAGTGCATGGACTGCGAAATAGAAAATGGAATTGTATCTTCAGGTAACATCGACATTTAGGCTTTTGTTAATCTCAATGAGAAATTGGTTTCACTCACACAATCAGCAACAAATAGAAGTGGATGTCTTGGAAGCAAATAGAGCAAAAAAAACATTGTCTTTCCATAACTGGAAGAATTTGTTTTTCAAAGGTATGACCTAATCTTGTTCCTGCGTTGTACAATCTAGGAAACCCCGTCTTAGGATAAATGGCCGGCCATTTAGGACTAGGATAAGGAGGAGTTTCTTCACATAGAGGGTGACAAACCTTTGGAATTCTCTGCTCTGGAGGGCTATGGAGGCTCACTTCCCTTCTATATTCAAGACTGAGCTCAATAGATTTCTAGATATCTCCAAAGGGTAACAAGGGTAAATGATGTTGTGGTAATGGACCTAAGATGGCAGAACAAATTCAAGTATCAACTGGAAACATATGTGTTTCATATAGAACAGAAAGAACATTGTCCTTCCATTACTGGAACGATTTGTTTTTCAAAGGTAAAAGTAGATTGTAATAACACCGGAACAAGATTAGGTCATACTTTTGAAAAACATCCCCCTTGTATAATCCTATACGATTTTTAATGAGATCACCTCTGAATTTTCTAAACTCTGGGGAGTACAGGTCCAGTCTCCTCAATCTGAGCTCTATCTAAGAAAGGGATTTTTAAACCACATGGTCAGGAAGGAACACTACTACTGTGAGGAGACTTCACCTGAATGAGACAAAGGCTCAGTGAGTACATCTGGGAATTTGGTTCAAAGTGGGAATTTCATCACAGAAGCCAACCCCCCTTTCATGGGCTCCATTTACACTTCTCATTGCCGCAGAAAGGCTGCCAATATCATTAAAGAGCCATCCAGTGCTCTTCCATCAGGCAGAAGATATAGAAGCAAGAACACATGCACCAACCAGTTAAAGAACAGCTTCTTCCCTGCTGTTATTAGACTAATGAATGGACTGTCTAACTTCAAATAATGTTGACATTGTTAATGTTGTTCATGCTTCATGCAATTCCTATACAGTGTAATCTGAATGCCTTACTCTGTCTGAGTACCCTATGATCTGTATGTCCTTGCTTGCCATGATCTGTCTGTACTGCTAACAGAGAAAGCTTTTCACTGTAGTTAGGTGACTACAATAAATCAAATCAACTCATCTTTTTGAAGTTCAATTTTAGAGTATAAGTCAGATTTAGACCGAGAATAGATTTTAAGCCTAATTATGTCAATTACCTTTCAAACATCTGAAATCCTGAGTGAGGTGTTGACTACTGTGGTAGGACATAAAGCTAAATGCATTAAAGATCTAAATAAGAAATCAATTTTAAACCGTTAGGGCAGTAGAGAGCAGTAGAGTACAAAGGAGACTTCACCTTAGAGAGATAGAAGAATCTGACTCCAAGGCCAAAACACAGATTCTAAACAAGACCTCTCACCCAACATGCATTGTCTGATCTAAAATGTCACTGGGTGTAGTCTCACTAAAGCAGTCTACAATTGCACTGTGACATCCCTGCTCCTGCACCTGAATTCTGTCACTGCACAGGCCAAAGTTCCATTTGCCTTCTTCATTGCCAGCTGCATCAGCATGCTTACTTTCAGTGACTAGTGTACAAAAAACCCTGATCTCGTTGCATGTCTCCCTCTTCCAGTCTATCACCATGCAGATCATCTTCCTTCCTGTTTTTGCTACCAAAGTGGATAACCTCATATTTATTCACATCATTCTTCGTCTGCCATATATAAGCCCACTCACTCAACTTGTCCAAATCACATTGATGCATCACTGCATCCTCCTGACAATTTACCTTCCCACTCATGCTTCTGTCATCTGTGAACTTTGAGATATTACATTTAGTTTCCTCATCTAAATCATAAAATATACTATGAATAGTTGGGACCCAAACACTGATCCTGACAGTAACCCATTAGTTCCTGGCTGCCACTAAAGAAAAAATGACCCGTTTGTTTCTACTCTTTGTTTCGTGTCTGCCAACCAATTCTCTATCCATGTCCATACACTACTGTATCCCCCAATTCAAGTGGATCTGTCTGTGTTTTGAACTTCCCTTTCCCATGTAGCACCCCCACTTCCCCCAACTGATAACCTTTGAATCCCTTGTGTAGCAAGAATCCATCTCACTCTGACTTGATGTAAATTGCAAAAAGTTGAGACTCCAAAAGGCCCCTTTGGGACTCCACTTTTCCCATTCTACCAATCAGCAAAGACCCAGTTATATATTCCCTGTTTCCTGCTTGGCAGCCAACCTTCTGTTCATGCTTTTCCCTTTTCTGAACATTTATCTTCTGCAACAACCTTTGGCGTGGCATTGTACCAAGTACTTCTGGAAATCTATGTACAGTATGTCTACGAGCTCCCTTTTATCCACAGCACCTGTTACTTCTACTAAACCATTTAAACATAATTTCCCTTTGCTAAAACCAAAGCACTTTTGATGCTTCCTGATTATGTCGAGTTTTTCTAGGTGGGCAACTTTACTAATGGTGGTAGCCACCGTTAAATACCCCTGCATCACCTCCCTCCTGGGGCTTCAGCCCACTTTTTCGAACTGGTACTCCGGTATCTAATTGCCATCGCTCTCTGTGCAGGGTGTTCGAACTCATCCCTTCTGACTGAGATGAGAAGAGAGACAGAGGTCTACAGCACAGAAAAAGGCCCTTCGGCCCATCAAGTCTGCATTGATTGAAAACAAGCTCTTTGTCAACACAGGTAGACACGTAAATACTTTTTAAACCAATGTAAGCCAATAGCCAAACCAATGTTTTATACAGTTCCAACATAATCTTCTTGCTTTTAAGCTCTGTGTCATGGTTAATAAAGGCACCTATATGCCTTTTTAACCACGTAAACACTATTACACCTGGGTGGTCATTACATGTGGATATGAGTAGTCAGGCATCAATCCCAATTTTAGAGATGATATTCTCATGCCCATTTACTGGGATGATCAGGAGTGGGGCTCAAGTCTTTCACTTCCTGATTCAAAGGTGCGAGAACTGTACGGAGTGGAACCATGTACATTCAGATATTTTGACTGCAGCAGAAGAAGATTGTTAACAGTTTATATCTAACTGTTTTAAAACCTTGAGCGTTCTCAGTACATAAGAGAAATTGGCATGCTGTAAAAACCAGTTTTTTGCTTTTTCAGTTTTCTTACAAAAGTTAAACATGATCATTTTAAACTTAGAGTATACTTAGCGGAGTCAAAGATATTTTAACATCTTTTGCTATTGTTTTCTGTTGAAAGATGGCCAAATATTTGCCTGGGGACAGAACACTTACAGCTAGCTTGGTCTTGGAACAAAAGATACTTCTCAGTGCATTCCTCAGCATGTGATATCCCTCACTGGGATACCAGAGACACAGATCACTGCAGGAGGAGATCACAGCTTCACTTTTGTGTTCGGATGGGGAAGAAATAATCATGGACTGCTGGGACTCAAGGACACAGAAGGTAAGAAATTTTACAGAAACTATTGCCTCCTCCTTTTCCTTTCCATTGTTTCAAAGCAAGACTGTGCATCTATCCAAAACCAGAGAATTATTTAACAAGAGCTCAGATTTGCAATCAGTGGCGTTACATCTCCAGAAGCCCAATGATAGCGGATAGAACCAGAGCCAAATCATTACACACTTAGGAGTTTTCATTTAAAGAGGTACATATTTAAAATTCACACCTCAAAACTCACAAACACACACCATTTCATTCTATCTTTCTGTGTTGGAGCACATGTGAATCCACAGGTAATACCTGAATACACAATTAAATGCTAATTTGATATACAATTAGCAAGCGGCAAAAATGGCTTGCCATTGCCCTTGAAAAAAGTTGACAACAATGAAGGAGAATCAGATTGGACTCAGCCATTAACTCTGTTTCTCTCTCCACAGATGCTCTCAGGTCTGCTGAGTTTCTCCAGCATTTTCTGCTTCTGTTTTTATTTACGATTTCTAGCATCCACAGTATTTCGCTTTTATGTTATATACAACAATCTAGAGATCTCTGTTGCAGGGTTTTCCCCTTTCCCGACCTTAGCTTTAGTCTGGTGCCAGCAAAAAGAGATCTCTGCTGACTGGTAATAATTGGCTACTCAGCTTGATGCAAACACATTGAAGAATTCTCACAGACATCAGTGCCGGAAGTGAAGGCAGGTTTTTTTTTGTTCAGTTTTTACAATTATAATATTAGTAAACTATTGATTTAGATTATACTACAAGATAAGCAAATTTAAAATAATATTTTGAAATGCTAGTCATTAAATTTGGTGTAAAAAATGAGAAATATGGCATTCTGCAAATATACAGTTAGGTTTTCGAGACCAGTCAATTTGTGAATAAGACCGTAAGATATGGAAACAGAATTAGGCCATTTGGCCCATTGAGTCTGCTCCATCATTCAATCATGGCTAATAAGTAATTCTGGCTTAATATACTACTAAAAATACATTTAAACCTCATCCAACAAGATATAATGCTTTCAAGGGTTCTGACAGTGGTACAAAGAGTTTGAGCAGTGAAAGACAATATCTAATTTATTTTTACTTATTCATGGGACGTGTGTGCCACTGGCTAGGCTGACATGTATTGCCTATCCCTAAATACAGTTGAGAAGGTGGTGATGAACTGTCCTCCCGAACAGCTGCAATCCACGAGGTGTGGAACCAACAGAAAGAAGGAATGATCAGAGCACAACTGAGATAATACATGATTGAAACAAACTATGGGATTATAAGCCAAAATTGTAATTCATTGATATCATTGAACCAGAAACCAATAGAGCCCTGGATTTCTTGCTTAGAAGAAAGCTGTGTAACTAAACAAGACAGGAACACTCCAACTGAGAGATGAGAGAATGCAAAATATTATCGAACTCAGAATAAGATCAGAACCTGATAAACGAGATTAGTTGAAGCAACAAATAGACTAACCCGGTGAAGTCTGAGAATTTGCAGGAAGATGTTTAGAACATAATGGGGATGAGGATATAGGGGAGGTGTAGAGTAATGGGATTAACAATAGATGACGGTGACAATGTAGTAATGATATCAGAGCCACAAGGTTAATGTTGAGATCTGAAGAAAACAAAAGCTTCAACCTTGTGTGAGGATAATGTAAGTCCGAGTCAAGATGTAAGTAAGGGATTCTTGCAGAAAGTTCCATGGACTTGGGCAGCATTCTGTTTCATAACTAAAGAGACATAAACCCCAACCACACACTAACCAATCATGTGGAGTGTATTCCATCAAACTCCTGATTTGTGCCTTGCAAATGGTGAATAGGCTTCGAGGAATCAGAGGTGAGTTACTCGACTCAGGATTTCGCCTCTGACCTGCTCATGCAGCCAAAGTGTATGACTGGTCCTGTTCAGTTTCTGGTCAATGGTAACCTCCAGGCTGTTGATAATTGGGGATGATATCATACATGTTATTGGGGTAGATGGGACTGTGGAATTAAGAATACAACAGATCAGCCACGGTCTGATTGAATGGTGGAACAGGTTTGGAGGGCTGAATTGTCTAATTCTGCTGCTAATTCATATGTTTGGATTCTGCAATGCAAATGCCATTGAATGTTAAGGGAGATGTATAGAGTTCTGAAAAATCACTCTCCAGCATGAGGTTCATGGTTCTATCTTAGATTAAAAATGGGATTTGCACCAAAAGATGAACTTAATCTACTTTATATGCAGGGTACAAGCACATACACCGGATGTACTGTGAACAGTGTTCAATCTTCACTCTGGAGTTCTCTGTAGAAGCATCTAATCTGATTATGCAGCTGGCTTTGTTATAGTAGAAGGCTTACATACTTATTTTTGGAGAGTGTTGATTGTATTAATTACATCTGTATGTATGATCCTGAACTCTCTTACGAGTTTTCCTTTAAATTCCTCTGATAATGTCACACTGACTGCTCATCTTAAGGCACCTTACATGGTATCAAGGTACTCCATCATAAATTTCAAACGTTCATTTCCTGCCGAACTTTCCTCAGCCTTTGCTTTGTCAGTTTACTACAGAAATCTGAAGTCAGCTCTCACCCCAATTGTCCTCAATTTCCCTGTCGACGTCCTGTTGCGTTCACTTCAATTCTAAAGTCAGATGCAAACCATCTGTTTGTCTTCCCTGTGATTTCATTTTTCAAATTCCTGGCTGCCCTGCAGTGACCTAATAATACAGGACATTTTATAATGGAATAATATCATTTCTTTGCATTATTCTTCAACGCAAGCAGTCTGTCTGATGGTTCACAGAATTTTGGAACAGAGGTTTATAACAATGATAAGTGTACAGTTTGTGCAATAGAATAGTGAGGATTATTTTATTGTGATTCAATTAATAATTCCTTTTAACCTTCACATTTAATTCCAATACCTTCTCTTCAAAATAGCTTGGGTTTTGTTGTTACCTTGCTAATTGGAATAAGAAAGTCAGCTAATTGCTTTTTTAACCCTTCCTGCAGACAGATTTGAGCTCAACCACGTCAGGCTGTTGGAGTGTAAAAGGACCATCTATATCTCTTGTAGAGAAGGGCACACTGTTGTCCTAACGAAGGTTTGTTAAGGAAGAAACTGAAATTAAGATCTTCATGGTGCTTCTGATTGACATTGGAAGTTCTTTCATCTTTACTGCAGCCCCACTTTGAGAAAAACAGACCAACGACTAAAGTGCGTAAGAAAAGAAATTAGAAAATGGCAGAGCTACTAGTCTTTCAAGATCCAAATGCATGTGGCTTGAGTTAAGCCCTGCTCTGGGAAAGAGCACAATAGACAGGGTAGCTTTTAGTTGTTAGCAAAAGTGACAGGCCTCAACTTGCTGCTTCAGGTTCAATACAAGATATTGATTTATGAGTATGGACAATTAGAATATGTTTTCTGACTGCACAGTTTTCCGATGGAGTAGAATTAACACATTAACTATTTGCAAAGAATCTGCTTATACAAAGTTGGATCAGATAAAGTTACAATTTTACATTATTAGATACCACTATGATGTGTGATATTTGATAAAGCAGAAGCATTAACGAAACTAAAAGGGCACTGGACTATTGGGTGTGTGAGTTCCCCGAAGAACAAGCTGTCCAATGTGGATTAGGAAATCACCTTTTTGAACTATCTAGAAAAATGTTTTGTTGAGTAAACAAAATGAAGTTTAATACATGACAGCAATTATTTGTAGGCTGCATGACTAAGACCTACATTACCACAAAGACTGTTAGAAGTAAGTTAAGCAGAACAGATTATGTAAATAGACAACAAGTACAATATAGTGAAGTGTCAAGTTATTCACATTGGTCACAGAAATAGAAAAATGGAATAATTTTCGAAAGGTGTGAAATTTGTAAATGTTGATGCTCAATAAGACTTGAACGCACTAGTAACAAACAATACAAAAATTTAGCATGCAGGTAAAGCAAGCAATTTGGAGGGGAAATGGCATGTTGGCCTTTATCACAAGACAATTGGAAAAGAGAAATAGAGACGTTTTGCTTCACTTGTACAGGTGAGGCCAGATCTAGAACACACTGTGCAGATTGGATTTCCATATTTAAGAAAAAACATAGCTATATTGGGAGCAGTACAACAAAAGTTTACTAAATTGGTCTCTAAGATGAAGGGATGGTCTGATTATGAGAGGCTGAGTGAATTTGGCCTATATTTGTATGAGTTTTGAAGAATTAGGGGCAATCTCAATGACATACAAGTTTCCAAAGTTCTGGAGAAGAGTTGCCATACTCGAAACTCTGTTTCTCCCTCCACAGATGCTGCTGAGTTTCTCCAGCATTTTCTGAATTGATTTCAGATTCTGAAGCAGTTTGATACACTAGACACTGAGAGATCATTTCCACTGCTCAGGGAATTGAAAACACAGGTGTACAGTCTCATGATAAGGGCTGATCATTTAGGACTGAGATGAGGAGAAATTGTTTCTCAAAAGGTTATGAATCTCTGGACTTCACAATCCCAGAGAATTGTGGTTGCTCCATAATTGAAAGAGTTGAGACTAGAATAAAAAGTTTTTGGTCTTGCAGTGGACATGGGGAGGAGGCAGGAAAGTGGAGTTGGATCAGCCACGGTTGTGCTGAATCATGGAACAGGCTCGATGGATGATACAGTACGTGCTGCTGCTCCTACTTCTTGTATCCTTATCTTACTGTTAGTCATTCATCTGTGCTTTCTCCAGGTTGGACATGTTTACACCTTTGGAGCTGGAAATTACGGTCAATTTGGGCACAACTCCACAAAGGATGAGATCAAAACTCATCTGGTTGGTTACCTGTTTGAAAGTAAAGTCTCTCAAATAGCATGTGGAAAATGGGTTTGTAAAGCACCATCACATCGAAATGCAGATACAAGTACTCCAGTTTAGTGTTAACCTGTTCTGCATTGTTTGGCTTTAATATCATTAAATTACTAGGCCTGAAATCTTACTAAGTGTCAGGATGGTCATGATGACCTTGTTTTCTGTAGTGAAGCTCTACCGAGCCCAGTTGGCATCATTTTGGGCTAACTTGTCCTTCTCTCAGACTTGAGGCTACTCCCCATTCTGCACCCTGCCCAAGATCTACATCAAGGAGAGTCTACCCACCATACTCCAGAATGGCCATTCAGCTCTTTGAATTGCCCAGCTCCTCTGCAACTATAGCCCAACAGCATCCCTTCCAATCCTGACAAGACCACCACCATCTCCCACGATCTATTTGGACAGACAGAGTTGCCCTTCCTAGCCTGTAGCCATGACCAAATACAGCAGGCCCCAGTACTGCCCCACCTCCAAACCTGGCAGACCATAATTGGCAGAACAGGAGAGCTGCTGAATTCCATTGTACCAATGTTCGCATCACCGTCCAAGCCTCAGCCCAGACAAAAACCCAGTGGCTCCCCACACAGCTCCACCGTCCACGAGCCACAGCCCTAACCATCATCCCAAGAAAGAGGCAGAGGAGGAGAAGCCACTGAGCCAGCCACAACTATCATCTCACCTGCCAGGAGAATTGGAAGGAGGGCCAAGTCCCTACACCTACCCATAAGGAGCAACAATGGCTGAGTGTGTGGTATAAATGTGAGAGCTAACTGTGATGAGGGGACTTTCGGTCAGCTCAAAGAAGTGGCTTTCGAGAGCTAGATAACTGTGGGCCTGGACAGTGTAATGGCACCAGCGTTTTGTGGCTTGGAATGCTGGGTGGAGTCCTGGGATAGATCCACAATGGAATCCTAGGCCCCATTTATTGTTAAAACTGAAACTTTAAAACTTTATTGTTGAAACAATCTCTTCTCCAGACCCAATAGGAATCAGCAAAATCTTAGTAGAAAATGGAAAATATCCATATCCAAGTGCACCTTCCCTACCACTCAGTAAGAATAGAATTCTCTTGAGCTTTTTGTCCCAAATCCTAATTCAGAGTTCAACATAAAAAATTGTAGAAGAGTCAAAGTTCTTTCAATGGGAGTTACATTACATATATATACATTTACTTTAGACAGTTATTGCACACTTGCTTTTGTGACAAAATCTACTCTTTTGGTTGTGAAGAGAAAGGGAAACTGGGAAACAAAGAGACCAGGGATCAGTTAGTGTGTCTTCTCATCAACATAATGGATGTATTTGGCAATAATGGACATGAAGATGGTAAGCAATATAAAATGATATACTCATAACTGGCTCCCATAGTCAGGCTGTGTCAATAAAGCTACAACACTGACATCTATGTAGAAAACTGGTGGGGATGTCCTGTGCCCAAAAAGCAGGAAAAGTCCAATTCAACCAATGACTACCCCATCAGTCTATTATTCATCATCAGCAAAGTGATGGGACATATTAATTAGGAATAGCTGGAGGCCATTTGGCCCCTCCAGCTTCCTCTGTCATTTAGTAAGATCATGGGTGCTCAGATTGTGGTTCAAATTCAACATTCCCATCAACCCCCAATAATCTTGGATTCTCTTGCCTGATGAAAAAAATCAGTTTATCTCTGCCTTAAAAATATTCGATGATTCCTTCTCCACGCTTTGTTTGCACAATCCTCTGTGAGGAAAAATAGGTTCCCCTCGTCTCTGTGGATGACCTCTAATTCTTAAACAATGATGCCCTAGTTCTGGATTCACCCACAGAAGGAAGCATCCTTTCCACATTTACCTTGTTAAGACCATTGAGGATCTTTACAGTGAATTTCAATTGAGATATCCCTCACTTTTTAAAACTCCAATGAATACAAAACTAGTCTGGTGGGACTATTGTGGTGCAGTGGTAGTGTCTATACCTCTGAGCCAGAGGGCCTGGGTTCAAGTCCCACCTACTCCAGATACATGTAGTAACATCTCTGAGCAGGTTGATTAGAAAATACCCACAAGCCCAGTCTGTCCAAGCTTTCCACATAAGACTTGCTTAGCAATAGCCTGGTCACTTGTGATCAGGTTGGAGCTGTCAGTTCATGACCTCATTACAGCCTTGGTTTGAACATCATACCTAGTGCAAAGGAAGATGGTGCTGGCTGTGGGAGACCATTAAACTTGATTTTGAACACCTCTGCAGGAGGTCCCCAGAGTAGTTGTTTTGTAATCAATCTGTTAAGAGATGGTGGAGCAGGTAACACTTGAGCCCATACTCAGAGATAGGGACACTGCCACTACACCCTCTAGTTCCTCAGGGTGGATATTTTCTTCCCAACCTGTTTGGAGATATTATTACATACCTCTAGAGCAGGTGAAACATGAATCCAGCCTCATGACTCAAGAGTTAGGGACACTACCACTACACTTTCTAGTTCCTCAGGCTAGAGTCCTCGGCCAAACCATCTTCAGCTGCTTTATGAATAGACATCCCTCCATCATTAGGTCGGAAGTAGAGATGTTCACCGATGATTGCACAATGTTCAGTATCATAAATGACTTCTTAGCCAGTAAAAGATTTTCCATTACAAATATGGACGGCTGAGTTTGGAATGGAAGAATAGGACAGGAAACGCTTGTGGATGTAAAAAATGAACTTAGTACACAAGGAAGAACAGGTCATGTATTTTGAGTAACTCTGCTGCCCACTCAATCTGTAATCATATAATTCGACAGACCGTAAGCCAAAACCAGCTGTGAAAAGAATTTTTGCAAGAGGGCACCAAATTTTTTCAGCGTGCTGTGATGAAGGGGTAAGAAGATAAGTATACTTTAAGCTACTTGATGTTGTTTGTTGCAATAAGGAGGTATTGGTGACACAAGACCACATATTTGGGAATTGGCATTTGTTTGGGCTCAGAAGCATTTCGGATAATTTTGTGTAACATTGAAAAACTAGCTTTTTCATTTTAATTCAGTAATTAATTAATGACTTAATTAACCTCATGTGTAACATTGATAGGTGGTGAAATTTGGGCTTGAAGGGAAGAGAACTGCATGGCTCTGGAGAAGAGATGTTGAACTAGATTGTACGCTGTCATCACTGGTCAATTTGTGGCGTTTGGCAGGAGATTGTATAAAATCCATCCAGTCCCCTTAATAGTCCAACAAGATCCCACTCCAGTTTTGCTAGTGGCAGGGCCTGCCTGCTAGTGGGTCAGTGAATAAGGCCCTAATTCAGTCAGCTCTGGGATTTAACTGGAAGTGGGAGAGGCCCACACCAAGTGCCCAGTTTAGCAGGTTTCTTTGCATGGGCTGGTGGAAGGCAGGTGGGTCCCTCTGTAAAGGAGAGCCAACTACTCCCTCAAAAAATGTTACCCCTGTCAGGTCACCCTTTCTTCCTCACACACTCAAACCCCAATCCCTCACTGCCCTTTAACAGGGCCAGCCAGCTTGCACCCCGCGAGATCCCAAAATACAGTATCACAATTTGGCGAAGCTCAACTCCTCATCGTCCAAGTGCAGTACCGGCGGTGGCCACCACTCCTGGTGGGGTGCTGCTGGTAATGGTGATCTGTTGACAGTGGCCCCTCATTGCCCCAGTTTTGTTCAGCTGTGGGTCAAAACAATGCTACCTTGTAAAATTGTTGCTACTGGAGAGAATTGATGTTTCCTGTCGGTGCTCCTTGTGTTTAGAGGGACATGTAGTTCTCTTAGATATTTTTTTCTTCAGGATTTGTTGCCCTGTGTCAATCAAATTCCATTCAATACGTTGAGGACAATCATGACAGTAGACCGTTTACTGGAACAGGAATTGGACAAAAAACAAGGAAGCAAATGCCTAAGTGATAAATTCAGTTCATCATCCTTAATTTCCATTTAACTCCTTTTTGTCTTAATCTCTTCTATGTAAACACATGAAGGGATATTGGTAGATGTTGTAGTTATTCCCTGATATCATCTGAGATGCCTTGGCATATTAGTATTAATTTAAGTTATTGATATCAAGTGAAGAAGGATATCCACACAGACTTTTTGGCAAGAGAAAGGCTCAGTCTTGTTGAACAGTGTAGGTTTATTACACAGTACTTAAGAGCTAGTTACATTACATCTGAGTTATGCAAGAGTCTCTTGCGGGATTGTAGGATACTTTTAAGAGTAAGTACGCATTACTATTAGCTTGATAGAAGTATTTTGTAACTGGTACTGGAAAAATCTGGTTAACTCGTCTCGGGAGGAGTCATTTATGTTCTGATGGTCAGAGCTTACCTGGTTAAACTTCCCAGGTAACTTCCTTGAACAAACTTAAATTTTACCTGGTTGCTATTAACTCTGACATTAACACATACATTTCAAATGGGTTATTGCTGATTTAAAACAACGCTATTGAGAAAATAAGTTCCAGTCACTGGTGGCACATGTATATTCAGAATCAAAGAAATAGTAGCAGGCCATGTACGATATAGTTATTCAAGCATGCTTCCCCGCTCAATAACATTGCAGCTGATCGTGAACCTCAACTCTGCCTATCTGCCTGATTCCCTTATTTTATAATTCCCTCGTATTGGAAGATTCTATTGATCTCAGCCTTAAATGTACTCAACAGCTGAACATTTGTAACCATTTGGAGTGGAACTAAAAGCTAGTCCAATGGTGACCATGTAACTACTGTCAATTGTTGTGGAAAAACAATCAGGTTTGCTGGTGTTTTTTGGGAAAGGAAAACTGCTATCTTTTTCTGGTCTGGTCTACACGTGACTCCAGACATACAGTCATATGGTTGACCTTAATTGCCCTTTGGGTGGTTCAGGATGGGCAATAAGTGTTGTCAGGGCCAGCAATGCTCACATCACATGAATAAATAAAAAAAAAGAGTTTGAGATATTATTTCACCAAGTGGATCAGGTATTTGAGGGAACCATATGCAAGACTTGACATATTCAATGAGTGTACCATCTTCTAAATACAATTTGGTTTGAAAATGCCTATAATATGACTCAGCATAGAATTCAACTTAGGTATTTCTGTTTACTCTAGTAATGTAGGTCAGACAAAACTAATGTAGGTCAGACAAAACTAGGATTCAGCTACACAGTTACTAAGAATTTAAATTACAGTCTTTTCTGCTGTTACACTTGTTTGGTCAATGCAAATTGGCTGTAGCAAGATTGATGAATAGGTGAATGCTGTTTGTAAGACGCGAACTTTCACATACGTGTGTTGGCTGTAACATGACTCCGTCTCCTCCCCCATCAAGTTATCTTCAAATTTTACCTTGGAAATTTACCTTGGAAATTTGCTGTATTATTTCTTTATTAGCTATGAATCTAACATTTATTTAAACTGTGCTATCCTTTGTGTTAGGCTAACTACTATATTTGTTTTGATTTTCAGTAATATTTTTGGTGGTCTGCCTCAACCATATTTTTTCCATAAGCCCTGTTGCTTTTATTGTGTGATTTTCTATCACACGAGGTCGCACAAGAATGCATTGTAGCAGAAAGGACTGTATCCACACATTAGTAGACGCAGCTAATATTTACAAAAATGGCTTGGGTTAAGTTTGTCTGAATTTCATTTACAGGGGAATTGTTTGGGCATTTTCTTCATCTCAAACTCTGTGAGGTTTCCTGGCTGTCAGGTAAGCAAATGTTTCATTGCTGAACAATTAATATCAAAACACTCCAGTTAGACTTGCTGCACATCCTATCTGAGTTTGTCCTCTTATTCTACAAGCCTAGGAAATAATTAAATATTTTTTAGTTGGATCACATTGTCTTTCTTGCTCATTTTATGGTGTTTATTTTACCCAATTTACTGAAGGAAATTCCTACAACTAGACAAATTGAAAGTTAGGGAAGGGAAAGAGTTTTGCGGAAATATTGCTTGATGATCTGCAGGATGACCTCTCTTCTTGCGCCCATCCTTTTCTGTACTATGTTAAATGATCAAACTTTGATCAGTGATAGGCCTGGACCTACCCCATCTGCCCACACTGAATCTCTTTGTAACCCCACTGACAACAGGAATTCATGGCCATGAATCTCCTGTGTTGAAACTCTGCTGCACATTTGTTGTACTCTGAAGTCTAATTTCTCCCTGTATTCTGGGTAAGTGTTGCTTGCATGTTTCATGTGGTGCAGCATTATCTGCAGTGCATTGGGCACAAACTTCAGTTCAAAGGGGATCATTGCTCTGCTGTTTTGCCATAATGCAGTTTCACTAGATGTATGACTTCAAAATTTTGCTCTACTTTGAATGAAAGGAAAACGGTTTGCAATTATATAGCACCCTTTGCCTAAGAACATCCCAAAAGGCTTCAGAGTCTATGACACACTTTTAAAATGTTATCACTGTTATTGTAATGTAGGAAATGCAGCAATCAATTTGGGCACAGTAAGATCCCACAAATGGTACTTGGGTAACAATCATGTCATCAATTACTTTGGGTGTTGGTTGATGGGTAAATACTGGCCAGGGCACTGGAAAGACATATCCAGCTTCACTCTGCAAAAGTTCCAGCAATATTTTTATGGCTTGTTTAGAGGGAAAACAGTTTAATGTCTCATCTGAAAGGAAGCATCTCTGACAGTATAATGGCGTCAGCCTAGATTAGGTGCTCATTTTTCTTGAAATAGTATTTGAACCCATTGTGATCAATTACTGTACAGCAATTGGTCAAATAGTAGTTTTGAAGCCCTGATATTATCCCTACTGCATTGTAGCATTGCTAGCATGCAAATAACATGCAAGTTGTGATGTATTTTCCCCATTTGCGTGGTAACTTTTCTGACCATTGGGACTGTGAGTGTATTGTATACCCATTCCTGTTTCAAACAATAATTTTAGACTGACAGAGGAAAGTGGTCATTATAACTGGATCCACTTCAAGACACAACACTTTCACAATTAGGTATGAACCATTTACTTCTGCCAGTTGCTTTACTGAAGTCCCACAATCACCACATGCTCTGCTAGGTAACACCATTGTCAGCTGAAATAGAAAACAGAAGATGCATGAATCACACAGCAGGCCAGATAAAGAGAAAGAAAGTTTCAAGTGTATACGTCAGAACCTCCACAGGAACTGATAGTGTTAGACCCAGTATATCAGACCTGGATTTCAGAACAAACTTCCATGACTCTCCAATAAAAGATACAAAATATTTCTTCTACTTTCTCTTTTCTCATTGCTGCATTTCACTTTATCGATTCATAAACTGATGAGCTCCACATGTGTCATTTCAAATAATCTTGAGAGACACACTTTTTTCTTTGTTTGCTTGTTTCATGTAGCAAAAAACTATCATATAGCAAAATGTAAATTAATGAACACACTTCACAAGTGCACAAAACAGTCAAGAAAGCTAATGGAATGCTGGCCCTTCTATCTAGAGGACTGGAGTGCAAGGATGCAGAAGTTAAACAAAACCCTGGTTAGGACCGCACTTGGAATACTGTGAGCAGATCTGGGCACCACACCTTAGGAAAGCCTTGGAAGGAGTAGGTTTACACAAATGACATCTGGACTTCTGGGGTTAAGTTATGAGGAGAGATTATACAAATCAAGCTTGTTTTCTCTAGAATTTGGAAGGTTAAGTGGCAATTTGATTGATGTTTTCAAGATATTAACAAGAAAAGACGGGGAGGACAGAGGTAATCTATTCCCACTGGTTGGAGATTCTAGAACTTGGGGGCATAGTCTGAGGATGAGGGCCAGACCATTCAGGAGAGAGGTTAGGAAGCACTTCTACGCACAAAGGGTCGTAGACATTTGGAACTCCATAAACAGTAGTGGATGCTGGATCAGTTGTTAATTTTAAATCTGAGATGGATAAATACTTGTTAATCAAATGCATTGAGGGATATGGGACAAAGGCTGGTATGGAGTGGGTCACAGATCAGCTATGATCTCATTGAATGGTAGAGCAGGCTCAAAGGGCTGAATGGCCTACTCCTGTTCCTATGTTCCTACTGTCTTCTCTAAATGATCACAAAAAAAACTCAAGGGAAATGGTAGTAAGAAAAGCCCTCATCTTCAGATCCTTCCTACATGCCGGGAGTTTTGTTCCTCAACACATTGCCTTCGAGGTGGTCTGGTGGGGAAGAAAGTGTTGTCTACCTCCTTGTGAAATGTGCCTTTGTGAAGACGGTCAGAAGAGAGATATAGTGGCTTTCGTCGAGCTTCATCCTAACAGCTCCTTGATGTGGGACTCTGGTCTAGAGGCTATTCCCAGGGATCCACACTGAGACAAACAGCAGCTGTGCCTGGAGGAACATCAACTAGGCTATTTGAGCTGCAAAAATAAGAGATATATTTTGAGGAATAGATCATTTGCTTACGCTGTCTGCAGCGACATAGCTGAGATTTGGGACTACACTTTTTATTGGCCAACATTGGCACTGGCCTGTAACCAGCAAACACCCTTATTCCTGAGAACTCTGCATTCCTCCAGTGCTGTCTCTTGTGTATCTGTGACCACCTTTTCCCAAATATTGGTTGCCAGGTTTTCAGCCATTCATGACCTAGGTCTGTGATTCACTCTTGAATCCTCTCAGCCTCTTCATCTTTCATGTATTAAATCATTCCTTCAACCTACCTGTTTGACCAAATTTTTGGTCAACTCTCAAAACGTTGTCTTCTCTAACTTGGTGTAAAATGTATGTCTAATGATGCTCCTCTGAAGCTGCTTAGAATGCTTTATTGCATTATAGGGGCCATATAAATGTTGTTGAGTTGGCGTTGGTTACACAAAATCAATTTCACTGATTGAAGACCTGTCCTCCAGGGATCAATGAGGTTGAATGAGGTTGAATGATGATGGATTTTGGATCTAAAACATGCCAGTCCGCGAAATTCATTTTCAGTGTAATGAATACAGTGGGAGTGTTGGGTGGGAGGGCTGTAAAAATTTCATCTATTCTCTTTATCAGATCATTGCACATGTGGTGAAGGTGACAGTTTACCCAGCTAAGACTATGTTTGAGCTTCAGCACAAGATGCCACCTGCTGTTTCAGACGACTGTATACATTGTGTTGACACAAAATGAATGGTATTGCAAACCAAATTGCAGTGACATTGAAGACGTTAGTTCAATATCAGATTGTTTCCACGATATATTAGTAATCATTCTTTATATCTTTCAAATCAACAAAGATGACCATTTCAACACAAATGGGGGAACATCTGGTCTGAATCTGTCTGCAGTATATCTGGGTTTTGCGAAGTTGGCAAAAAACTCCTCAGTTTTGCAGCAGGTAATGTTTTTTGTCTTTTTTCTAAATGGAATGGGAAGAGGCATGATTTAACAATAATCTGCTGATTCGCCACAACTGCTAAAGACTGTTTTCACGCTCTGTATGCATACAAAATGTATAAGTGATTTTTAAAATCTGTTTAGAAAGCATTTTAAAAAGCTTGAATCTTGCAGTTTGGAATGATTTTCAACTTCTCCTCAAACAGCATTTTCCCCTCAATGGGACTGTAATGGTCTTAATATTTTCAAAATATATTCCATGTCAGATACAGCCTGAGGGTGAAAACCACTTAAATTGCAAATTACAGCAAGTTCAAATATCTAAAATACTCCTCTATTACACTGTGGCACACCCTTACGTGTCTCAAAACATAATCACCCCGGAGAATTTTTATCTTCTCACACTGTGAAATATTAGAGTTTTCTTTATATCCTGACAAATCTTGTCACATTCTTGGCTATTTATGCGACTATGCATTTTTAAACTCATTCACTGGTCATTTTCAATATTTGATGTTTCATACTTATCTACCTCTTTCTCTTTTGTGCAATAAACTTTCATGTTCTGTTGTGAAAGAACATCTTGTAGCGTCATGTGATTATGTTTGTGACTCAGCAGCACGTTAATTATCTAAAAATTACAATTAAGCATATGATTAATCAAGTGAGGTTGATCCTGGTATATGACCTGTCCAGTAATACCAGCAACAGGGATCATAACAAACATACAGAACATGAAAATAGTCTTTAGCAGTTGTGGTGAATCAGCAGATTATTATTAAATCATGCCTCTTCCCATTTCATTTAGTCATAGAGTCATAGAGACATACAGCACGGAAACAGATATCCTAAAATTAATCTAGTCTCATTTGCCAGCATTTGACCCATATCCGTCTAAACCCTTCCTATTCATATACCCACTTAGATGCCTTTTAAATGTTGCAATTGTACCAGCCTCCACCACTTCCTCTGACAGCTCATTACATACTCGCACCACCCTCTGTGTGAAAAAGTTGCCCCTTAGGTTCCTTTTGTATCTTTCCCCTCTCACCTTAAAACTATGCCCTCTAGTTTTGGACTCTGCCATCCAGGGTATCTTTCCCCTCTCACCTTAAAACTATGCCCTCTAGTTTTGGACTCCGCCATTCAGGGAAAAGACCCTATCCATGTCCCCCATGATTTAATAAGCCTCTACAAGGTCAGTCCTCAGCCTCTGACACTCCAGGGAAAATAGCTCAAACGCTCCAACCCTGGCAACATTCTTGTGAATCTTTTCTGAACCATTTCTAGTTTCACAACATCCTTCCTATAGGAGGGAGACCAGAATTGCACACAATATTCCAATACCAATGTCCTGCAACATGACCTCCCAATTCCTTTACTCAATGCACTAACCAATAAAGACAAGCATACCAAACACCTTCTTCACTCTCTAAGCCAATAATGCAATGTAAATTGATCTATTGATTCAAAACAAAACTTGTTTTCATTATTGGCTATCAGCTATTCAATTCTGCCAGTTGCCTTACTATAGTCTAACAATCACCACATGCTCTGTTAGGTGACACCATTGTCAGCTGCAATGGAAAGCAGAACACGTAGGAATCATACGGTAGGGCAGCTAAAGGCAAAGATCTGGATTTCAGAACATGAGATTTCACAGCTGAGGGAGAAAAGACAAGATATTTCTTCTATTTTCTTTTTTTAAATGCTGTTTTCACTTTATTTCCAACTGATGAGCTCCAGTTGTATTGTTCCGAAGGATTTTGAGAGACAATACTTCATCTTTCACTTGCCTCATGTAACAAAACACTATTACAAAACAAAGAGTAAATAACAGAACACTTCTCCTGAAACAGGATGGGTTGTTTCAACTTGGAGATAGTGAATATGTGGAATTCTTTCCCTCTGAGTGCTGTTGAGGCTGGGTCATTAAGCACATTCATGGTTGAGATAGACAGACAGATTTTTAATCAGTACGGGAATCAAGAATTATGAGGAAAAGGCAGGAAAGTGGAGTTGAGGATTATCAGGTCAGCTGTTATTGCACTGAATGAGGTACAGTGGCTCAGTGGTTAGCACTACGGCCTCACAGCGCTAGGGACCTGGGTTCAGTTCCATCCTCAGATGACTATCTGTGTGGAGTTTGCACATTCTCCCTGTGTATGTGTGGGTTTGCTCTGGGTGCTCTAGTTTCCTCCCACAGTCCAAAGATGTGCAGGTTAGGTGGATTGGCTATGCTAAATTGCCTATAGTGTCCAGGGTTATCCAGGCTAGGTGGATTAGTCATGGGAAATGCAGGGTTACAGGGATAGGCTAGAGGGTTGGGTCTGGGATGCTCTTTGGAGGGTTGATATGGACTTGATGGGCTGAATGACCTGCTTCCACACTGTGGGGATTCTACCTACTTCTGCTTCTATGTGTTATTGTCTTACACGTAAAGTGCTCTTTTATATCTAACCATTGCCCTTGACATTCAATTGCATTACCATTGCTGATTTCCCACCCCCATCAACATTCTGGGGGTTACCATTGACCGACAGCTAAACTAGAACAGCTGTAGAAATGCTGTGGTTACAAGAGTAGGTGAAAGGCTGGAAATTTTCCTCCTGACTCTTCAAAGCCTGCTCACCCATCTATAAAGCACAAGTCAGAAGTATGATAAAATACACTCCACTTTCCTGGATGAGTGCAGCTCCAACAACACTCAAAATGTTCAACACCATCCAGAGCAACGCAGCCCACTCAATTGGCACTCCCTCCAATATTTTCAAGACCCTTTCCCTCCACCATCAACATCGTGGCAGTAGGGTGTATCATCTACAAGATGCGCTGCGGCAACACACCAATTCTCTTAAAACTGCACTTTCCAAATGTTCGACCTGTACCACCTAGAAGGAAAAGGGTACAGATATGTGGAAATACCACAACTTGAAAGTTCTTCTCCAAACTGCCCATGATACTGATCTCAAACTACATTACCGTTCCTTCGAAATCCCAGAACTCCCTCTGTAACAGCATTGTGGGTGTACCTATGCCACATAGATAACAGCAGTTCAAGAAGGTGACTCGCTATCACCTTCACCAAGGCAATTAAGGATAAGCAACAAATGCTACTCACATTATGTGAATGAATTTTAACAAAAATGTAGAAATAAATCCAAATTTGTTGTTATATGTGGAATATGGCAGCCAGGGTTGAGAAGTGTAGATTGCACCAATGCATGAACCTAATGACAGAATTAAATACGACTTTGCCTGTTAGTTACATGATACAATAGAGATGGGATTGATGAGTAATCATGGCAAACAGCACCTATTGTTTACTCTACTGAAACAATAGGAGCAAATCCCCAGAAGTAAGGAACTTTTGCAACTGTAGGTCCAAGTGGGTGGAATTTATTATCCTGAGTGTGTGTGTGTGTGTGTGTGCGTGTGTGTGTGTGTGTCTGTGTCTGTGTGTGTCGGTGTCTCTGTGTGTGAGAGAGAGAGAGAGAGACAGAGGCTTTGTGTATGTTTGCCTGTGTGTGTGTGTGGGAGAGTGTGTGTTTAGAGGACAGGATGTGCCTGCCAACCCAGCCAACATCTGAGGCTCTTAACAAGCAATTAATGCCCACTGAAGAGCTTCACCCACCACCACTGGTATTCACCCAATAGCGTGTTAATAATTTGATTTGCAAGAAGACAGACAGTAAACTTTGGTTGTTTGCTCGCCCCCTTCTGATATGGGGGCTGGTGGTTGCTTCTCTCTGCTCTCCATCGAAATGAGGAAAGGGAATGTCACTGAGAGAAATCCCATTTGCCTTTTCTATTGATCTTTCCATCCCACCCCCCAGATCTCCATCCCATGACTTCCATCTGCTATGATTCATCTGAATACATGGTGATCCTGGGCATTGGGTAGGTCTGGTATCAGCCACAGTTACCACTTTGCCAGTGGTACCACCCTAACAACAATTGGCTGCCAGTATCCGATTGACCAGGCACTCTTGATGGACCGAACTTTCTACACCAGGGTGCTTGATCTCAGGATTAATACCACAAGCCAGGAGTCTCACTAGCTCCTATCCAACAGGAGGAATTCTCTTGCAGCCATTAAATGCTGCCCCTTACGCACTATGCACTAACGCACTAAATCTCAAAACGTCAATTAATGTTTAATTATTTTGCTGGTAGGTAAATTCTTGCAGATGTCACACAATTCTAGAGAGAGATTTCTGCATTCCAGTTGTGAAAATGTTTACAGATTCTTTAAGGGTAAGTGGACACCTACAACCCATGAATGAATTAAAAAATAAAATTACTGCAATCCATTTCAAAGGCTACAGAACAATACTAAAAGTAAGGCTCAGCAGCTTTAATGTTCACAGAAAGCAGCCATTGTTAAGCGGGTTTACAACAAATGCTGGCCCCTCCTCAGCAAACCTCCACTGCTGGGACCTCAGTACAAGCCACTTAGACATTTGCTGCATTTTACAAAGGAGTGTCTGCAGACTAATCAACAGTATACCTGTCCAGATGTGTTTGTAGATACCCATCAGTAGTGTTAGAAGGATTTGCAGGCTGGCAATCAACCTGTGTCAAATTCACAGCCATGGCCAACAAGCCCGGGTGTGGGATTTGAACTCAGAGTTTCTATCTCTGGAGTAGGGACACTACCCTGGCACCACAAGAGCTCCTCATAAGTGGCTGTTTTATCACTTTATTCTCAGCAAATGAGGAGGCTGTCGCTTAATTTGTTCTAGGGATTGGCATTCTCTAAATAAAGAAAATAAATACTTAAATGCTCACATTTTCTTGACCTTTGATTTGATGTAAAATTTGATGGTATCAACACCAACGCGGTATTTAGAAAGTATGCTCACTTCTACTTATTTTCATGTAATTGATTTCAGGCATTTGCTGTGCAATGCTTGGCTGAAACTCTTCTAACAGTGACAGATCAATTCATAAATGATGTACATGTTTTGTGAGAAGTATAAGTCAAATATGCTGAAAGCCAATGGGCAATTAAGTATGTTTGAACAATAATACAATATTATGCCATTTGCACTATTTCTTTGGCTCCCTTGGCAACAATGCCTTCAGTTGCCTTTGCCCTAAATTAATTTGCTAGTTTTAGTTTCAGGACTTGAAGTTTTAAATGATAAGATAAGTGAGCACAGAGATAAAGGGTACTGCAGATGCTAGAGAATCCGAGATAACAAGGTGTGGGGCTGGATGAACACAGCAGGCCAAGCAGCATCATAGGAGCAGGAAAGCTTGACGTTGCGGGCCTAGACCCTTCATCAGAAATGGGGGAGGGGAAGAGGGTTCTGAAATAAATAGGGAGAGAGGGGGAGGCGGAGAGAAGATGGATAGAGGAGAGGATAGGTGGAGAGGATAGGTGGAGAGGAGGCAGACGAGTCGAAGAGGCGGGGATGGAGCCAGTAAAGGTGAGTGTAGGTGGGGGGTTGGGGAGGAGATAGGTCAGTCCAGGGAGGACGGACAGGTCAAGGGGGCGGGATGAGGTTCGTAGATAGGAGATGGGGGTGGGGCTTGAGGTGGGAGGAGGGGATAGGTGAGAGGAAGGACAGGTTAGGGAGGTGGAGATGAGCTGGGCTGGTTTTGGGATGCGGTTGGGGGAGGGGAGATTTTGAAGCTTGTGAAATCCACATTGATACCATTGGGCTGCAGGGTTCCCAGGCTGAATATGAGTTGCTGCTCCTGCAGCCTTCGGGTGGCATCACTGTGGCATTGCAGGAGGCTCAGGATGGACATGTCGTCTGAGGAATGGGAGGGGGAGTTGAAATGGTTCGCGACTGGGAGGTGCAGTTGTTTGTTGCGAACTGAGCGCAGGTGTTCTGCAAAGTGGTCCCCAAGCCTCCGCTTGGTTTCCCCGATGTAGAGAAAACCACAATGGGTACAGCAGACTCAGTATACCACATTGGCAGATGTGCAGGTGAACATCTGCCTGATGTGGAAAGTCTTCTTGGGGCCTGGGATTGGGGTGAGGGAGGAGGTGTGGGGGCAGGTGTAGCACTTCCTGCGGTTGCAGGGTAGAGTGCCGGGTGTGGTGGGGCTGGAGGGGAGTGTGGAGCGGACAAGGGAGTTGCAGAGGGAGTGGTCCCTCCGGAAAGCAGATAAGGGTGGGGAGGGAAAAATGTCTTTGGTGGTGGGGTCAGATTGCAATTGGCGGAAGTGTCGGAGAATGATGCGTTGGATCCGGAGGTTGGTGGGGTGGTACGTAAGGACGAGGGGGATTCTTTTTTGGTTATTATTGCGGGGACGGGGTGTGAGGGATGAGTTGCGGGAAATGCGGGAGACACGGTCGAGGGCGTTCTCGACCACTGTGGGGGGGAAGTTGCGGTCCTTGAAGAATGAGGACATCTGAGATGTACGGGAGTGGAATGTCTCATCCTGGGAGCAGATGCGGCGGACCTCATCCCTAACCTCATCCCGCCCCCTTGACCTGTCCGTCCTCCCTGGACTGACCTATCTCCTCCCTAACTACACTCACCTTTACTGGCTCCATCCCCGCCTCTTCGACTTGTCTGCCTCCTCTCCACCTATCCTCTCCTCTGTCCATCCTCTATCCGCCTCCCCCTCTCTCCCTATTTATTTCAGAACCCTCTTCCCCTCCCCCATTTCTGATGAAGGGTCTAGGCCCGAAACGTCCAGCTTTCCTGCTCCTATGATGCTGCTTGGCCTGCTGTGTTCATCCAGCCCCACACCTTGTTATCTCAGATAAGTGAGCATAATCTGTTTTTGCAAAAACAGTCAATAATGTGTACACCCTTCCTCACTTTCTTGGTAGAGATGAGATGTTTATCGTGGTTTTTAAAAGGGGTTCAAATTATTCAAGTGATCCCAATATAACTTAAAGAAGTGGGTAAACAGGAATAGTCTCAAAGTATCTGTTGTATTATTGCTTTTAGAGCTGTGTTGCTTTAATGAGCCTAAGACCAGAATGAAACCATTTGACTGAGTACCTTATGCAGTGAGGTCAAAGCATGTTCGAGCCAGGATAACTACATGGCCATTGGCACCTGCAAACTCTGGTCAGAGCTGTTAATATATTCGCATAAGCTTTTCAAATAGACTGAATCCTGTTTTCACTACCCTTGACAAAATAAATATGACAGTCTCCATATTCTTTTTAAATCAAATGACCAGTTTAAAATTGAGGTCTCTATCTGAGAGATTCTAAATGTAACAGTTGCCATGGCGTTAGGTTACAAGGAGGCAGTCTTTTGCTTTGGATTTATATCTATGTTTTTCTCACAGCCATAGTCAGTCAGCTTGGAAGGCTATGAAAAGGTCTAGCAGCCACAGTAAGAAGCACTGAGGTCATTAGGAACCAGAGTGTTCCTGAGTTTGAGTTACGAAACAGAAACAGCATGTGTCCAATCACAAAAGAAGAAGTCCAAATTCCTAAAGAATTTACATTGTCAAATCTGCCTAGTGAAGTTAATGGAAGGGATTGGCAGTGGAATCCACAGAGAGAGAGAGAGAGTGCTTTGGAATTCTAAGTTCCAGGCTGGAAAATCAAAGTGAATGGAAATTAAATGGGAATTTTTGGGCAGAACTATAACAGGATGGGAATTCTGTCAAGATGTTTTTGATTAAATAAGAATTTACTAAATATAGTGTCCAGTTGGTAATACATTGTTTGTTTAGTTCTTGTACAGTGGCTTTTTTGTTTAAAACATGAAACCACGTGGTATGAGAGATAGTCGGAACTGCAGGTGCTGGAGAATCTGAGATAACAAGGGGTAGAGCTGGATGAACACAGCAGGCCAAGCAGCGTCAGAGCAGCAGGAAGGCTGACACTTCGGGCCTAGACCCTTCTTCTGTGGTATTATGAGTCCAACATGGCGGCAGCAAAATAGGTAGATTTCTGGCTCTTGAGCCTGGGATTTGACTGCTCCATTCGCTTTTTTTTTCATTTCTTTGCTATTTTTTCTCTCTTTTTAATCTTACTTACCTTCCTATCAGTGGCAGTGAGGTGGGTACAGCATGGACTTGTAGTGGCAGCGGCGGGGTAAAGTTTGGGCTTGGTGTGGACCTGGTGGCATTGGCGGCAGCTGCATCAGCGAGGTTGGCCTTGTAGACAGAATTGAGTTGGACCTCGTGCAGGATTTGGCAGTATCAGCATTGGAGCTTGGTGGCATCACAAGGCCAGCCCAGCAAGGACTCATGGTAGTGGTGGCGTCAGGGGAGGCAAGATGGTTGATGACATGGTTCCAGCGGTGGTGATGCAGTGAAGGGACTCGAGGCTGACTAACTGCTTCATGCTCTTGGCAGTCTGGGTCCAGGCCTATGGCTAAGCACTTAACAAGATGGACGGTAAAGTTAAATATCTCTTTATTTTCTGCCTTTACTTTCTATGTTTTGGTTAATTTTTCTGCGTTTCAAGATGGCACTGGAGAGTGGCAACAGTAACAACACTTTTCACTGTATTTGTAACAAAATACATGTGACAATAAATAGATCAAACCAAATCAAATATTCCTCTGGCCTGACTAAACACTAGAATTCCTTCCCCAAATCTTGTCTTCTTTTTAAAGTGTCTTGAGAAACTTACGTGTTTGCGCAAGTTTTCAGTTATCTCAAAAACTTGTTATGGGACTCACTGTCAAATTTTATTTGATGATTCCTCATGTGAAATACCTTGGAAAGTTTTCCAATATTAAGACAGCGATATGTTATACTTGGGTCTGAAAGTGTTAATGCTGAGGAGTGCCATTAACACCATCCATAATAATGACTCGTGAGGTAACAGCTTAGGATCTTGGAGAATTGAGATCTAACATCTGATCCTCCTCAAAGTCTCTGTAACAGCGTTTATTCTAGCAATGAAGCAACACTTCACCTGCACTTCCCAGAATCTAGTCTACTGCATTCACTGCTCACAATGTGGTCTCCTCTACATTGGGGAAACAAAGCGTAGGCTTGGCGAGCGCTTCGCAGAACATCTACGTTCTGCTCGCAGAAAAGACACTGAACTACCTGTTGCCTGCCACTTCAACACACCACCCTGTTCCCTGGCCAACATCTCTGTCTCTGGCTTGCTGCAGTGTTCCAGCGAAGCCCAACGCAAGCTGGAGGAACAACACCTCATTTTCTGCTTGGGGACCCTACAGCCCTCCGGACTCAATATCGAGTTCAATCATTTTAGGGCCTAAACTCTCCCATGTCCCAGCCCCCCAACCCCACACACCGGGCATTGTTACCACATAGCCTGCCATTACACACACCCTGTTGTTAGTCACTAACAGTCCCCATTAACAACTATTCACCCTCCCAGCCTGATCATTAGCAACACCTTTGTCTGTCCACCTTTGTCTGCCTTTCTCTCTCTTTGGGCTCTATCCCATCGTTTACTCCCTACCCCACCCACCTCCCTATTTTCTGCATATAAACTGACGTTTTCCCAGCCACCATCAGTTCTGAGGAAGGGTCACCGAACCCGAAACGTTAACTCTGTTTTCTCCTTCACAGATGCTTCCAGGCCTGTTGAGCTTTTCCAGCGACTTTGTTTTTGTTCCTATAGAAATCTAAGTTGTTATTCTAAGATGGCAGACTTTAAAGAGACAAGGTTTATCATTCCAGAAAGAGGATATGTTTGTAGGTAAAAAGCAGCCAAGGAGATCTTTGAAATTGATCTTAGCTTTCTCCACAGAGGTCCATAGATAATGACAGGCTGTTATATGCGAACAGTTTAAACAATATCTTTGCACGATAGGTTCTCTCAGTTGCATACTTGTCTTTGTGAACAACAATCATTGTGTTATGTGGTTTTTCTCCCCATCTTATGTAGCAGTTTGTGGGCCAAGAGAGTGGAGAAGAGCTGCTCTCAGGCCACACTGAAACGAATTGTGAGCAGATGTGGCTGTTTCCCCTGACTTGCTCTCTGTGGGGATGTACTTGTCCCTGTCATTCCAGTCAGCCAGCTTAGTGGAAGAACAGGCTTGCAAAGACAAGGTACCTTATCCAGCTCTCATTATATCTTTGGGTTTCCTCCACAGGCTGATTACGCTTCTGTCTTCTGCATTTTATGTTTCTGCAAAGTTGATTTGAACTCTCTAAAGTCCATTTTCTAAATCAAATTTACTTTGGGAAATGTGAGACTGTTGTGCTTATTCCCAGCTCCTTATGTTTTGTTTTAAACAAACTCACTCAGAGAATCTCTAATGTATTTTTACGTTAGTGAGAAATTTTGGCTTCTCAGTGAAATGTGGCTTTTCTCGAAGGTTTTGCACGTTATCTTTTCAATTTGCCTGTGAATTTAGCAATTTTTTGGAAGAGGAGTCAACTCTTCAGAAAGCCATGACAGTGTATATCAGGTGGAGGTCCAAAACTAGCATACTGTAGATAAAGTGAAACTGGAACAGTAAGAGAGCATCTGACAGGAGGGAAGACATGAAATGGAAATCTTTCGTTATTATTTTGTAAAAATATTTATGTAAATGAGTGTGACTGGTTTTGATTAAGGTACATTGAGTAGGTTTATGATAACAGTTCACTTATTGCACAGAACAGAGAAGAATTAATTCCATATCACCGCATCTTTGATATGAGAACAAAACTTAAATTATGGAAAATGGAATCCCTGATGCTGCAGAAAGTAGGTGTTTATGTTTTGAAGAAATGCATTCTAAATATTCGAATACCTGAATACAAACATTCAGACTGAGAAGTACAGTGTAAATGCAACACATTAATAATAACACCACCAGCTAATTTTGTTCCTATTTCTGATATATCGAAAGGAGCACAGGCGCAATTCAAGACCTTAAAGTCACATTGCAAATTAAAAGAGAGTTTATGATGCCTACTGAGGTGAACCTGACATTGGCATTTATACCGATGCAGCTGCCGTCTCTCAAGACATACCATCAGAGCTTATGTGTGTGAGGGCACCCTTCCTAGTGCCCTTGTCAGAGGACTGTTGAGGCTGGGTCATTAAATATATTCAATGCAGATTTTTAAACAGGAGTGGAATCGAGGGTTATTTGGAAAAGGCAGGAAAGTGAAGTTGAATGTTATCAGATCAGCCGTGATCTCATCAAGTGGCCTACCTCTGCTCCTATGTTTCATGGCACAAAACAAGCAGTAGCCTCTCATCACACACAATGGAAAGGAAACTGTGTGGTTAATTCACTAGCAGAGTGGCCATGGTCCCAGAGGGCAATAGGGACATCTCTGTCATTTAGAGAGAGAAACTTGGTGGTGCTTTAGTGAGAGCATCACCATGCCTCAGGCAAGGCTGAGAAGGTAGGACCTTCATGGTGACCTCAGGACCAGAGCAGGAATTGAACCTCTACTGTTAGCATCACTGAATGTCACAAACCAGCTGTTGAGCTGATTGAGCTAACCAACCCCAGCACCTAGTTCACCACTGACTAATACACAGCACCTCTAAAGTAGAACATTTTGACACTTTTCCACCTGATATTTTAGCCGTCAATTTAGATAGTGTGGTAGACCTGGTTATCATCATCTCACTTCACAGATAAATGTACAAATGGGAAATTAGAATGCACTGTAATGCCAATCCATGGCAGTTTTGTCAATTCTTTCTGTCTTTCTTTCTGTGTGCATTTGTAAAGTGGAACTTACATGTGAAATAATTTATTTCGGCAAGCCTTTGTATCTGAACCAATATTATTGCTGCGAGTTTCCAGAGATGCAGTTCTTTGGGATGTGCTGGACAGTTTAAGGTCCCCAGGAACAGGGGATCAATATGTTGCATTCCAGGTACAGATCTGCTACATTTCATTTTCATTTGTGACTTTTTTCTGCATCTGACCCACAACCAGTCAAGACAACATGAAGATAGATTTAAATATTGGCATTGCATGGAAAGTGAAAGCTGTAATTTAGACATCTTTTTAAAAATAATTTTGATCACTACTTTGAGAGAATGGGGAACGTAAGTTGAATTGCTTGTGCAGAGATGATTTTCTGCAGAACAGGCGAAGGAGTTGGAATTTATTTTAGCTACTAGGGTGTGGGATGTAAAGGGCTTTTTTCCAATTTTACCCCATTTAGCAACTCTAAAAAATGATTTGAGAAATGAAAACATGTGGAATAAAACAATTTTCCCACTAGAAAATATGCAATAAGGATGTGTTATGTTTCTGGTCCAAAAATCATCTTTATTTGCTGCTTTCCCCCTTCTTGATGACCATTCACCATTCATTGTCCATATCCAAAACCCCTTACTCCCTCACTGTCGCCACTTCACTGGATTCCCTTGCTGGTTCTTGCTTCTCCTGCCTTCCCCCAACTCTCGAGCCCACCAAGCTGTACCATAATAATCCTTCTCCCACGTAGATTTGGCCCTTTTTGTAGACGATCAGTCTTCCCTATATTTTATCCCCTCAACAACACCGCTCTCCCTCAGTGCTTACAAAGGTTGAAGTTTCTATAGTCCTAATAAACAAGACACTCGTCACACATGCCATTTCTTTATCCCCTGTCTTGCAGCTTAATTCTCACAGTAACAACCTCATATTGTACAGCGCATTTGAGATCGAGCTCTTGATGGATGTGGATCACTTTAGTCTGATATTGGCAATTCACTGGCTTTTAAGACAAAACAAAAACCGGCAAGTTCAGGTATCCCTGTTCTCGGCCTATTTCTCTTTTTAAGTTCATTCACAGGATATGGGTGTCAGAGGCTACAGACCGGCAGTTATTGTCCCCACTTCCAATATTCCCTATGTACAATGCCATGGAGGATCAATGAACCCTCTGCCTGTGGTGGCTTAGCGGCTCTTAGCCATGCTCGCCTGATGGAAAGGGAATTGCTCAGTGGAAACCAAACTAGATCAACAAGCACATTTGGTTGATCATAAACTCACAACACCCCTGGAATGCAGAACAATCTGCGATTCTCCAGATTCCATGGGTGGCACGGTGGCTCAGTGGTTAGCACTGCTGCCTCATGGGGCCAGGACCTGGGTTTGATTCCACCCTAGGGTGATTGTGTGGAGTTTGCACATTGTCCCCGTGTCCGTGTAGGCTTCCTCTGGGCAATCTGGTTTCCTCCCACAGTCCAAAGGTATGCAGGTCAGGTGGATTAGCCATGGGAAATGCAGGGTTACAGAGATATGGGAAGGTAGGATGCTCTTTGGAGGGTTCGTGTGGACTTCATGGGTTGAGTGGCCTGCTTCCACACTGTAGGGATTCCAAATGGGCTTGAGGAGAAAAGCTTGGATTTAAGTCACCCAATGAGACCTTCGTGATGTAAAAAGTCAGTGTGGGTTTCATACAGGATCATAGACCCCAGGGCTGGAAACTCACCCTGCATAACCCACAGCCCCACCTCAGGGGTGGTGGCTAGTGCTGATTACTGATGGCAAGAGAAGATGACAGGTTAGTGGGGGTAGGTGAGAATATGGAGTAATCAGATCAGCCATGATCTTGCTCACCAATGGGGCAAGGTTGCTGGGTCTTCTCCTATGCCTGATTTATGTGTGTACATAATGTACCAAGGCCCACCCAAAGCATCTTCGCTGGATTCCTCCAGACAGATAAGTGAGGCCAGGCTGGGGGTCGTGTGTAGGGGTTAAGGGTGTGTTACTGGGATGGGAGTCAGCATGAAGTAAAGGCAGGGTCATCCTTCCATCCTTTCTGGGCCCCTCAGTAGGGCACAAAGTGCCAGTCAATGAGCAGATACTCCCCAACAATGAGTCAAACCTTAGAGTTTGCCAGGAAGCTCTTCAGGAGGCACAGGCAAGCTATACATGTCTTATTTATATCCCTGAGCCACTGCTGAATTCCAGTGCGCCCAGTCATAATTGACATTTTCATTAGCCTATTAATGTGCCTAATTGGCATCCTGCTCCCAGCAGGCCCTTCCTGCCCTGGATTTAATTGGGGATAGGTTTCCTGACATTGGGAATATAATGCAGGAACACATACCCAATTACCTCAGCCCACTCCATCCCTCCAAGATGATAACCCCTTCAGCAGGGTCCACTAAATTTGGCCCAAAGGGAAATCAAAAGTTATGCAAGTTGATATTTCAGGTGGCATTAGTGTTTTATTCTTGATTCTGCCATTACAGGTTGAATTTACAGGCAAAGAAAGTTTTGGTTATGGGCTAATGCAGAAATGCTTCACCTTCGTTGGTTGAGAACTACGTAGCAATGGACGGATATTTCACCAACATGAAGAATTTGGGCTGTTTGGTTCCCCAGCTGGGTAAAACTTGTTGTAGCACATGATTTGTAAAAATAGTCATCAGAAATTTCAAAATACTTTTATCACCTTCTTTTGTACTTCCTGTACCCAGGAAAAGTGGACAATGTAGGTATGGCATCAAGGTATAATATGTGGACTGGGGCCCTGAAGCCATGATCATCTATTCAGACTTATTATTGGGATGTTGCTCCAACAATATTCCTTTTGGTGATCCAAGTGTCTTGTTTCCTGGTGGTACCTGAGCTGGAGTATTTTAGAGACAGAGTTTTTACACAACAGAAAGAGGCCCTTCAGCCCATCTTGTCTGTACCATCAAACATTCATCAATACTAATCCATTTTTTTTATAGAACTTGCCCTGAAACTTTGTAGGCTGTAGAATTTCAAGTGTTCGGCTGAATAGTTCTTCAATGTCTTAACAGCTCCCATCTCTTGAGCTCTTTATGGAGAGTCTCACACTCCTAACAGCACGAATCACAATATGCATGATATTGTGAATAGTTTCAGTAATGGTTGGAACATCATCCAGAACTCATGTTAAGATATTTCAGTAAGTTCATCTGGCAGCTGAGGCCACCCTCTGAGCGCACACAATTTTGAAATGTTTTGCGTGGTGTCAACAGAAAGCTGGATTTTGCTCTTAAAAGTATTATGTTGACTTTGTAAGCAAGAGTTACCCAATTTTTTTTCTGTTCAAAATATGCAATAAGAATCACAGATGGATGATGCATTTTTAAGGTGGGAATTTTCTGCCGGTTTGCTGTATCCATTGGTTTTAATTGCAATTTTCACTTCCTATTGACTTTGTACAATAAGCTGCTCCATGTGCCATCAACATTGGACGATCCAAAGGAACTCTCCCCACTGGAAGGAAACCAAGTGAACTCCAAATATTTCCTCACACTTTAATCCACCAAATTATCTCAACTTTAAACTTGAAAGCCATTGTCTTATGAGGAAAGGTTAAGCAGGTTAGGTTTATACTCGAGAGATTTGAAGAATGGATGGTTATTTTGTTGAAAGATGTGAGCTTCTGGGGTGGGGGCTCTTGACAGGGTAAATACTGGGGGGATGTTTCCACTCATTGGGGAATCGAGAATGGGGGGAAAGGGAGTACACTTTAGAAATAACGGGTCTCCCAATTAAGACCGAAATTGAAGGAATTTATTCTCTGAGGGTTGCATAGGAGTTGGTTAGCTCAATTAGATGGATGGGCTCTTTATGATGCAGTGTGACACCTACAACATGGATTCAATTCCTACTCCAACTCAGGTTACCACAAAGAACTTTCCTTCTCAACCTCACCCTTTGCCTGAGACGTGGTGATGCTCCGATTAAACTCACCACCAGTCACCTCTCTCTAATGACAGAGCAGCTTTATGGTCCGCTCGGACGGTGACAACTTTAATTTTAGCCTTCTGAATTCCCCTCTATAGAGAGCAGTAGGGCTTGGTTCATTGAATATTTTGGAGGCTGAGTTAGACAAATTTTTATTCTCCAAGAAAGACAGGGTTTATGGAGACAGGCATGAAACTGGAGTTAAGGCCATAATCATAGAAGCCATGATTTTATCGTATAGAACAGAGATTATAGAGCTAGCTGAGTGAACTGAATGACCTGCTCCTGCTTGCATTTTACGTTCCTGTAATGTTAATGTCTGACATTTCTGTAAAATGTACCCCTCTTCCTTGGCTCAAATTCGCTGCAAAAAATAGGACTGTGCCTGTTCTTCAAATTTTTACAATGTCTTAGCACAAGTTAGCCATAAATATTAGGTTTTAAGTCTGTTTTGATGAGCACTTTCTGATCAATGGAAATTAACCAATTAACGATTAACTGCATAATCTTATACAAATCATGTTTTGAAACTGGCAGTACAATGATAAACACAGAAACAAAAACAGAAGTTGCTGGAAAACCTCAGCAGGTCTGGCAGCATCTGTGAAGAAAAAAATCAGAGTTAATGTTTCAGGTCTGCTGACCCTTCCTCAGAACTGTAAGTGTCACCGGACCAGAAATGTTAACACTGATTTTTTCTTCACAGATGCTGCCAGGCCTGCTGAGCTTTTCCAGCGTCTTCTGTTTTTGTTCCTCATTCACAGCATCCACAGTTCTTTTGGTTTTTAATACAATGACAAATCTTGCTTAGTCATTTTCAATTTCAGTGTGCCTTTTTCCTGTTAATACAGATCACTGCAGGATGTCCTTGACAATGAGTATGATGACGTTGAAGAAACATTTTGTCTGGATTTTAGTTTAAGCCTACTCCTGTGCTACATCACTAAGCAGTTTACTTTCAAATTGGCTTAAAATGGAAAGCCAACACCACAACCTAGAGGCATCAGGGAAATAGGACCAGGGCATTCAGGAGCGTCAACATGCAGGCAGCGCACATTCTGGCCAACAGGGCCCAACAGTGGGCTTTAGGTCTGCAGGTGCCTGGCTTGATTCCCCAGGGATTTTACCTATATTGGAAGACACATTTCACCCACATGCCATGAGTGGTTTTGAGGCAAGTGTTGGGCCAGGGGATGGGAGATGATTGCAGTTAGTTCTACAATATTTTGCTTAAAATAAATATCTAACAGGGCACTGGTCTTCTTTGAATAACACCATGGAGTCTTCAATATCTCCATCCTTCCCAAGATCCAGAAAAAGGATTGCCCTTAGTTGACTCATTCTTTCAGTTGTTTCTCATCCTCGCTGACCTGATTTATCTTTAGCTTATCTCCCCATGTGCGGCATTTTCCCTCCTAGATCAGTGGCTCTTCCAATGCCCCCCATCATATGAACAGCTTCCAGTTTGCTGGCCCTAGCCATCCTCATTTCACCACAGACTTCCAATTTCTTTATATCTCCACTCAGAACAATCTGAGAGCTCTCCCATTCTTCCTTGAATAGAGGCCCAGCCAATCACCATCCACAACTACCCTCCTCTACCTCACAGAATTGTTCTCTCATTTATCTTTCAACTTAGTTCCTTCAAGTTAAAGGTGTTGCTAAGGGCACCTGCATGTGTCCTCACTCAACCTGCCTTCTTGTGGGAGATATGAAGCACTTCTTGTTCCTGTCCTATTCATTACCATCTTCACCAGTCTTTCCTGGTACATCGATGACAGTATTGACAGCAAATCCTGTCCTCACCCTGAACTGGAGATTTTCATCAAGTTTGCTGTCAATATCCTTCTCTTGCTTTTGTTGTCCTCCATTGCCAACTCTTCCCCTAGGTTTCTTGACTTCTCATTTTTTTGTCTTGAGAGATGGGCCTTGAGAACATTCCCTCATGTCCAGCATCCTGCAAAGACTCTATTCCATTCTGCAAGGTGCTCTGTGTTTTGTCACAACTATTCTGACAAAACCGACTTCCATATTAGCATTCCCAGTATGTCTTTCCTTTGCCTCAGTCAAAGATATTCTCTCCCACCTTTGTGTCCACTGTGCTTGACAGGTCCCTTGACATGTCCACTCAACACTCACTTCTGTCGTTGCTTATTCTCTTCCCTTGCAGAATGACAATGATGTTCCCCATGCCACCACCAAACATATCTTCCATGCCCTCCCTTCCAACCTTCTGAAAGGGCCTGTTCCTTCATGAGACCCTTGTCCACTCCCCAGTCACAGTCCTGAACGGTTAAGTCTGTTTCTTTCTCTGTAGAAGCTGTCAGACTGCTTGAGCACTTCCTACAGTTTCTTCTTTAATTTCCGATTTCCAGCATTTGCAGTCTCTGCTTTGGTATCGTGTACAGCTACCTGAGATGGTCCAAAACATTAAAACTGATGACTGGCCTCATGGAAACACCTTTACATGAGTCACTCATGAGAACATCAGGAGGGAGAGGAATGACCTCTGGATATCCCATATATACCATTTCTTGGTGATCTCACTTATTGATGAGATTTCTTTCATAAGAAAGAAAGTGACCATTCTTCAAGTCTTTTCCCACTCCTTTTAATTATGCCTCCCTGTTCTGAGCCCATCCCCATTGCCACACCTCACAGAAATGTGCTGGACCATCATGTAAAATGTGCCTGACTCTGTGGCAAAGTTGGGGCAATAGATTTATCTCATACTCACCTGCAGAAATGAAGCCATCTGATAAACTCAGTGCCTGTAGAGTCTGAATGGGCAGAATCCAATTGAGGCAATAACGATTTTGTCCGCCTGCCAAAGAGCTGGCGAGAGACCAATACTCTCTGTTCCATGGACAGCTGAACAAACCTAACTCCAATGAGGTATTTTGCAAGGCCACTAACGAGCCTTTGCCCCGAGTCAAGACCCCTGGGTCAGATGGTCTGCCCGATGTGAGCTGCCTACTATAGAATCATAGAATTTTACAGTATAGAAGGAGACTATTCAAACCATTGTGTCTGTACTGACTCCCAAAAGAGCTACCCAGCTAGCCGCAAACTCCAGCCATCCTTACCAATTTCTCACTCTTCTTCTGTTCAGCGTTCTGTCCTTTCCAACTGTATAAGGCAGCTCACCCTCTGCTCCATTCTGCTTCACCCTCTGCTCCGTTCTCAAAAACCCGCTACAGTACCAGGGATCTGTTTTAAGATCGGCAGATTGAATTTTTTCCATTCAGAGATAGCCTAGATTTGTTTTCTCTTTGCACAGATTCCCATCCATGGAACTGCCAAGCAGAAAGAACGCAATCGGAAACCCAGTCACGTTGCAATTACCTTTTTATTTAGGCTGCGTCTGCTGATGTGCAAGGGTACACATGGTAGAAGCAATGAATGTCAAACAAATTTTTTAAAAGAGTGAGTAAAAGCTAGAAAACATGCAAAAAATGAAGAGTTCAATGACAGTATACTTGGAACACATGAGTGTCAAGCAAAGTAATTTTTTTTTGTAAATGCTTTTGAAATCAGCTTTTCTATTCATTAGTGCATGTGCAGAATGAAAACAATTGGAGGTGAGCATGCAGACTTGGAAATGATCAATGGATCGTTGGTGTGGACAAACACTTTTGTTTCATTTATCTTTTGCTTCTTAGCCATTTATCGCCATGACAACCGCAGGTCTCATGGACATTTCTTGGAACCTAACGATATCGTAAACAGGAAGCCAATATAAATTATAAACAAAATACACCCTTGCCTAAATTATTCTTAAAGAGACATCCCAGAAAAGAAAGACAGCTGACACCCACAACAGGGCAACTGCGCATGCTTGCTAATCCAGAAACGCACGTGCATGGGGAGGGACAGAATGAGGATAGGGGAGGGGGGAGTGAGGATGTGGGAGAGTGAGTATGGGGAGAGGTAGTGAGGGGAGGGCATGGGGAAGTAAGAATGGGAGAGGGGAGTGAGGACTGAGGGAATGGGGGTGGGGATAGTGTCGTTGGATTGAGGATACGGGTGAAGTGAGGGTGGGGAGGGGCTATTGAGAACACGGGAGGGTGGAGAAAGGACACAGGGTCTCTTTCCACATCCCTTCTATCTCCCTTCCCTCACCCCGTGTCACCCCCTTCTCCCCAACTCGCGTACCCCCGAAACCATTTAAATCCTACTCCGTATGATCATAAGTGATAGATGGGATAAATCACGAACGTCTGTAACATTTTAGTAACCTTTGCATTCTGTAGATGATTTCAGGAGCCTACATTCACTGCCAGTTGTGGACACATTCCTACCTGAAGATGTTATCCAGGGAACACCAAATACGAGCGGGAGCTGCTGGAAAAGGTATGGCACTATGTTGCATATCTAACTTTTCAATGTCCTTGATAATTTCTTGCACACGCGTGTGTGTAGGGAATGAATGCAGTGCCACAGTGCAATAATTTCTAAAATCCAAAACACAAACATTCTTCATCATAAACCCTGGATAATTTTAGCCTACACCATCCAGCGGGGATTGTATCAACCACCCAATTCAGTGGAATGCACAATTGGGTGGGAGTGTAAGAGAAGCAAGTCACTTACCCCAAGTCTATTCCACCATGTAATTAGATCATGGCTCATCTATACACCCTTTGCCTTTGAAGAAATTCTGACCCACATTCTTAGATAAGCTTACCTAACAGACATCCGTTGATTTCAGTCATAATTTTCAATGAGCCCAACATCAATAGCCTTATTCGGGGTATGGTACAGCTTACCACTTGTATTTAAAATTCCTTCCTGATTTCAGCCCCAAATAACATTTCTTTCTCCCTGTTCATGTTCCCTTACTCAAAAAATTTAAGATCCCCTTAAATATTTTGAAGATCTCAGCTCATCCCTCCACCGTCTAAACACATGGGACAACAAGTCAATCTCCATTAACACAGTACGGAGCTGGAGGAGCACAGCAGGCCAGGCAGCAACAGAGGAGCAGGAAAGTTGACATTACGGGTCGGGACCCTTCTTCAGAAATGAAGTAGGGTCCTGACTGGAAACGTCAACTTTCCTGCTCCTCTGATGCTGCCTGGCCTGCTGCGCTCCTCCAGCTCCACATAGTGTTATCTCTGACTCCAGCATCTGCAGTTCTTACTATCTCTTAATCTCCATTATTCTCTGTTTTAGTTCTACAGAATGCAATTTATGATGGTAATGCACAAGGTGATGCAAGTCAAGAACTTTTGGGAAGTATTTGGAAACCTTTCAGTGAATATGAAAAAAAAGTTTCTTGGTAAATATGTTTGTTATGTTTTAATAGAGTAGACTTGTGTCTCATCATGGCCCATTACTAAATCATACTACATAAATGCCAGGCAACAAACAATTCTAACAAGACAATCTAATTTTCTTCTCTTGATTTTCAATGGCATTTCCATCTCTGGATATTTTTCCCCTTTATTCATTAATGGGATAAGGGTGTCACTGGCTAGGCAGCATTTATTGCCCCTCCCATGTTGCCCAGAGGCAATTCAGAGCCAACCACATTGCTGTGGGTCTGGAGTCACATGTAGGCCAGACCAGGTAAGGATGGCAGTTTCCTTCCCTAAAGGGCATCAGTGAACCAGAGGGGATTTTCCTGACAATTGACAATGGGTTCACGGTCATCATCAGATTCTAAATTCCAGACATTTATTGAATTCAAATTCCACCATCTGCCGTGGCAGGCTTCAAACCTGGGTCCCCAGAATGTTATCTAGGTCACTGGATTAACAGTCCAATGATAATACCATTAGGCCATCACCTCCCCTCTGGAACACCCACTATCAACATCCTGGGCTTTATCATTGCTCAGAAATTTAATTGGACTAGCCACATAAATACTGTGGGCAGAAGAGCAGGTCAGAGCTAGGAATCCTGAAGAGAGTAGCATCTCCTGGCTCCCCAAAACCTGTCCACCATCTACAAGGTGAAAGTCAGAAGCATGATGGAATTTTCCAAGGTTAACTGGAAGAGTACAGCTACAACAATACTGCAAATACTTAAAACACCTTTCAAGATAATGCAGAAAGTTTGGTCAGCACCCAATCTACCAGTTTAAATAACTCCCTCTGCCACTAGCGTCCACTGGCAGCACTGTACATCACCTATAAGATACGCTGCAGCAATTTGACAAAGTTCCTTCAACAACAGCTTCATCTCTATCACCTAGAACAACAAAGAACGTGGGGACATTATCAAGCGCAGCCTTCTTTCTAAGTCATGCGCCATTGTGAATTGAAAAGAATCCCTGTTCTCACTGGGTCAAAGTCCATGCTATTGCATCGATCCTACTGGTTCAAGGCGGAAGCCTAGCACTGCCTTCCTACCTGCCACCCTTTGTAAGGGTGAAGTGAACAAAAACATTTGCAGACAGCGAGTAGTTAGGGTCTGGAATGCACTGCCTGGAAGTGTGGTGGAGGCATTCGAGAGGGTAAAGGATGATTATGTGGATAAAAAAATGTGCAAGAATATGGAGGAAAAGCAAGAGATTGGCACTAGGCAATGATGCTCATTTAATGAGCTGGTGCAGGCATGATGGGCCTCTTTCAGTTCTGTAACACTTGTGAGATTCTCAATAGCAACTAGAGGTGGGCTAACAACACACATTCCGTGAACAAGTTAAAAATGCTTTTGTGTGGAGCTGGAAGAACACAGCAGGTCAGGCAGTACTAGGAGATAGCAAGAACTGCAGATGCTGGAGTCAGAGTTAATACAGTATGGAGCTAGAGGAAAACAGCTCCTCTGATGCTGCCTGACCTGCTATGTTCTTCCAGCTCCACACTGTATTGACTCTGACTCCATCATCTGCAGTTCTTGCTACCTCCTTAAAAATGTTTTTGTTTGAAGCAGAGATTGTTTAATAACTTGGATGGCTATATTTATAATTATACCATTCTGCAATGGTCTGTTTGATCCAAGATGTTTGAAAGAGCTATTCAATTTGCCTCAATCTCTTGCTGTTACCCCATAGCCCTGCAATGTTTATATTTTCAAGAAGGCTGTGTTTATTGATGCAGCAACAATAGCGGGAGCAGTTCCTGCATACCACAATTGCAGATGAAGTGTCAGCGTCAGATTGTTTAAAATGACAGATGCGTTTAAGTGCAGCTCGGCATGCTATTTCTGAATTATGTACATTTTTGAAAGCTGGTATCTTTTAGTTGTCTCCTTTACTACAAAATAAGAGATATCATTTTAATAGTTATGGCAAAAATAACGATATTTTTCCCCAGCAGTCAATTATTTTGGATGAGAACAAGTCTCGGAAACCAAAGCTATATGCTTTTGCAAGTGGATGTTCCCGTTCGGCAAAAATCCATAGAAAAACTACTTGTAATAAAGTATTGAAGAAACATCCTCATCCTATTGGGGTCTCACAACCACAAACCTGGAATTAGGAGTCCTTTTATTTATCAACTGATCTAAATTCCTCAAAATCTTTTCAATTGGGGCACCAGCTGCACAAGTGACCCTCTCATGTAATTTAGACTTATTCAATATTTTATTTTTCTGAATATATGAAGATTACACAGATTTGTGTTTATGGTAACCCCCGCATCTTCCCGCCATAATCCAGTGATTATTATTTTCCCAGGTCCTAACACCTACATATTGCGGCGTTTTTAGACTTCACCAATTTTCCTGCTGCTGACTGGAAAGCCATCAGGAGCAATTCCTTATGTGCCATTGGCCATTTCTGGTGCCTTCCCAGTTGGCAGCAGGATTTAGAATGTTTCAAGTATCTGCCCAATTCGATTTTGGAAGTCGCTTTGAATTTCGTTTCACTACCCATTCTACCAGTGTGTTCCAGATCACCATAATTCACTGCATAAGGAAAAATTCTTCCTGTCATCTCTCTGGCTCTTGCAAATTAACTTCAATATGCATCCTCTGATTACAGGTTCTCATACCAGTGGAAGCAATTTGTCTTTATCTTCTGTATCAAACTCTTCAAAGTTTGGAATACCTCCGACATTTTCGTTTAACCTCAGAGAGAACAATCCCTGCTTCCACAGTCTCTTCATGTAACTAAATCCCCTCATCCCTGAGATGATGTTGGCTCAGTGGTAAGCACTGCTTACCACTAGGAACCAAGGTTCAATTCCACCCTCAGATGGCTGTGTAGATTTTATATGTTCTCCCTGTGTCTGCATGGGTTTCCCCCCACAGTCCAAAGGTGTGCAGATTGGATGGATTGGCCATGCTAAATTGCTCATAGTGTCCAGGGATGTGCAGGCTAGGTGAGTTAGTTATGAAGTTAGAAATGGGGTGGGGGGTGGGCCTAGGTGGGATGCTTTTCAGAGGGTCAGTGCTGACTTGATGGGCTGAATGGCCTGCTTACACACTGTAGGGATTCTGTGTTGTGATCATTATTAATATCCAGAAGATCTCCCATGTTGCTAGCCATGATGAGTTAATGCATAATAATATGGATGTTTGTATCTGTGAGAAAGAATATCAGGGCTTTTGACTTAGCGATCGAATAAGGAAACTCCACCTGTTTTTAATTGATATTCTGACATATTTGCTGGTACTTTGGGGCTCAAATTCAATTTTAAAGATAGCAATATACAACCAACTGGACTGGTCAAGTTAAACATCTGGACCTTGAACTTGCTTGTGTGTAATGACTTTGCAGCAAACAAGATTGAAGGTGCAGGAGATCAAGGGGCAGAAACTCCCTAATTTGTATGTTTCTGCCTCCTCAATTTAAAATGTGAGCTGATATGTATCTAGACCAGCAGGCATTGCCAGGAGGGAGTACTAAGTCAGCCAGAGCCACAAAACTCAAAGGTTTCAGGACACCAGGCAGACGTGGGGTTTTGGCCTCTGGAAATTATAGCAGATTTTTAACGAGGCATACTTGATATAATCTGCTGATGTGGGGCTGTGCAGGGATCCAGCTATCCAGACAAGAAGAAAATACAGGTTTGGTGGTCAGTGGAGAATATTGTTTCATGTTTTCCAAAAAACAAGGTCTGCTTGTTTCGTGTGTGCTCCTTTCCTTTCCTAGCCTTCCTGACAGGAAGTGACAGAATCCCAGTGGGAGGGATTGACAATCTCAGAATTCTGATAATTGACGCCAGAAGTCAAGAACCAGATTCCACATATCCATGTGCCTGTACTTGTACCAGGACCCTGGACCTCCCCAGCTAAAGCAGCACAGAAATATTGAGAGAGAGCTTACTTCATGCAATGAAATTTGGTGAAGAATTCAAGATAACGGTGGACTAATGTTTGCAGCTGGAGGCTATATTTATGTAATCTGAGAAATATTGGCTGATTGAGGAAAATTTTACAGACAAAAGCAAATTGCATCACAGCATTTATTTCATTCCCATGAAAGCAAACATCTTACGGTGTCACAACCTGCTGGGTCACTTCAGAAGATTGTTAAAGAATGAACTGTATTTCTGTGAGTCTGGAGGCATGTATAGATTTGGTAAAAACAGCAGATATTAGTGAACTTGTTGGGTTCTCATAACATTTCGGTTGTTTCATAGTCACAAAATCATAGAATTTTCCAGTACAGAAGGGCGCCATTTGGCCCATCGTGTCTGCACTTGCTAATCTACTGGTCTACTTGTATTTATTTTACCTTTAGTTGAAGCTGTAGTTAACCTTTTCAGCATTAACCCTTTCAATGTCATTGAGTACTCGCAATATTGAATATGCAGGAACAAGTCATTCAGCTGAACCAATCTATGCTGGTATTTATACCCCACTTGAGCATTCTCCCTTTTTATTCTAACTCTCATAACAACCCTCTGTTCTCTTCTTCCTGAATGCTTATCTGGTTTCCTATTTAATGCATTTATCTAATACGCTTCAACCATTCCCTGCGGTAGTGAGGTCCACATTCAATCTCTGGATAGATGTATTTCTTTTGAATTCCCAAATGGATTACCTTCTGTCTAGGCCCGAAAAATCAACTTTCCTGCTCCTCTGAAGCTGCTTCACCTGCTGTGTTCACCTTGTTATCTCAGATTCTCCCGTATCTGCAGTTCCTACTATCTCTGAAGCTTATTTGAAATGCCTGCCTCAATGCCTTGGGACTTTATCCCAGTCATAAGAAAAGTAGTTAGACCCTCTTGTGCTTACATTCCCTCACCCTTCCTCCCTACATTCCCTAAGCCATATCCATGAAAATTCATGCCCACTAACCACACCCATGACCTTCCGTGGCAGTTTAGGTTCCCTCCCAATCCTCATGGCTAATTGTAGCCCATATGCCAACTCAGCACAATCATATCAGACCGTGTCCCACCACCCTTTGTACTTAGACACTCTTTTCAACTTAGTTGCCACTGTCTATTGACTTCAGGCGTCATGCTGAGGTCAAACAAAATAAAGTTCTATCTGTTACAGGCTTCACCATATTTTTTTTTGAAAACACATTGACAAAACTTCTCAGTACAGAAAAGTACTTAATCACATTTAAAAAAAACAAAAATTTGCATTCACAACCCCACATCAAAGACAATGCATCTTATTATTAGCACTTGGGTCTGGCAACAAAACTGGGTGATTTACAGGTCCCACACATGATAGTTAATGATAGTTTGTACAAACAGTCAAGTGCCACTGACTTAGCCATCAGATTTATGTCAACAAACAGCCACTGAAATTGTTGCCATTGGTGGTTCTTGACCTCTCTAAAGATCTCTGGCAGGCTTGGACCTTTTCCTTCAATGCAAAATCCCACGAGTCATACTGTAGAAACCCAGATAACAGAAATTACTCCTAACTGATGGATGCTCCACCGTGAACTTTGAAGGCGTGAAACGTACTCCACCTTATCTCTCCTAACCCCATCAAAAATGATGAATTCTGGATAACTGGCTCCAGAACTAATTTGGCTAAGATGAGGAGCGCTTCTGTCTCTTCAAAAATTTGGGCCTCCCTGTTAACTCAATCAAAATGTCTCATAATTTTAAATACCTCTGTTAGGCCATTTTCAAGAAAATTGATACCCAGCCTGTTCATCTTTTTCTGATAGATGTAGTATCTCATTTCTGTTAATACCCTTATAATTTCATAGATCATAGAATCCCTACAGTGTGGAAACAGGTTTTATTTTTCCCGAGTTCTACTTCATCTATATACTTTTGCATAATTACTTTCCTGGAATATGAGTGCCACTGGCAAGGCTAATAATTTTTGCCCATCCCTAATTTCCCTTGAGTTGACGGGCTTATTCAGCCAATTCAGGGAGCATTTAAGAGCAAACACATGGCTGTGTTCCTGGAATACATGTAGACCAGACAATATTAGGAAATCAGAGATAGTAAGAACTGCTGATGCTGGAGTCAGAGATAACACAGTGTGGAGCTGGAGGAGCACAGCAGGCCAAGCAGCATCAGAGGAGCAAGAAAGTTGACGTTTCAGGTCGGGACACTTCTTCAGAAATGAGGGAGGGGGAAGGGAGCTCCGAAATAAATAGAGAGAGGAGAGGTGGGCTTGGGGAAGGTAGGTGGGGATATTAGGAGATTTCCTGGCAGACTGTCCACTTTGGAGGAGGAACAGATGTGCAGAGTGCTTTTAAAATGTAAGAAGTTGTACGATGTAAACACACAAAGGACCTTGGTGACCTTGTTGCTAAGTCACTAACATACTGGTACAATAAACTATTAGGAATGTTAATGGAATGCTAGCCTTTACTGAAAGATAACTTGAGTACAGAAGTAATAAAGTCTTGCTTCAATTATATAGGAACTTGGTTTGACTGCATCTAATGTAATTTGTGCAGTTTTGGTCTCATTGCCTCAGGAAGGATATTATCACCATAGAGGGAATGTAATAAAGGTTCACCAGATTTGTACCTAGGATGGTGGGACTGTCCTATGAAAAGAGACTGGGTGAACTTTGGGTCTGTCCTTTCTGTAGTAAGAAGAATGAGAGGTGATTTCATTAAAACCTACAAAATATTTAAAGGGATTGGGTAGACGCTTCCCAAGGTTGGGAAATCCAAAACCATGGGGCACAATTTAAAAACAAGGGAGATGCCACTTGGGACCAAGATGAGGAGAATTTCGTTTTAGTTAGACCTTTTTTTAAACTAAACCTTTGGAATTCTCCCCCCAGAGGGCGGTGGAAGCTGAGTCTTTAAGTATGTTTAAAATAGAGATTGTTTGATTTCTGATTACCAATGCCGTAATGGGCTATGGGGATAGTATAGTCAGAAGGCTTAACTGTTCAATCGACCATGATTGTTTTAGAAACAGCACAGGTTTGATAGGCTGAGTGGCCTATTTCTGTACTAATGTTTCTAATATTTCAACTTTTCGCTCATGTCCCTCAAGAAAACACTCTGGTGCTTGGTTTGCTTTTTCTTTTTAATCTTGGTTCCTATTAATGATTGACGTAATTAAAAACACAGATCCCTCTGTTTCTGTATCCCATTTCGATACATTATGGCAATTGTAGCTCAAATGAACACAGATGAGGAAGTTCATTTGGAAAATGGTACGAAACCAATTTAATTTACACAGCCTCAGCTCCACATACACTTTCATAATATACTTACTTACATGTGAACATACAAGAAAGAGCCGTTCAGCCTTTTGAATCTGACCCTCCATTCAATATGATTATGGCCGATCTAATCTACATTCTTGCCTATCGCAGATAAACTTTTATCCCATCGCTTAACAAGAATCTATTTATCTCCGCCTTAAAAATATTCAAGGACTCTGCTTCCACCAGCTTTTCAGGAAAAGAGCTGCGAAGACTCATGATTCTCTGAGAAAGAAAAAAAATTGCCATAGTTCTGTTTTAAATAGGTGACCCCATAGTACTAGATTCTCTAACAAAAGGAAACATATTTTTCACATCCATTTTCCACTGGAGGGTAACTGTATTTGAGCTCCCAGTCACAGAAATCACAGTGTCCCATTTACAACATTGTTGCTGAAATCAGATTAGAAAGTTCATTGCTTCTAGGTTAAAAGCAATGTAAACAAATTGCACATGACATTTATACAGCAATTGTAGCTCAGGTGAACATCGGTGAGGAAGTCCATTTGGTCTTTAGTCAATAGAAACCAAGTGAACCCACTTGAGGAGTCGAAATTATTGAATGATCGCAAAGTCCTCTCTTGCACAACCCCTGAGCAGATATTCATCCAGGTGTTTATTGTTCAATTTGCAGATAAACTTCTAACACACAAAACCTATCAACAGTGAGGATTAAAAATCCATAAATTATTTATTTTAGGTAATCATTATAACTGAAATAAAGTTATTAATAATTTGGTACATATGAAACTAACAAAGGGGTCAAGTCCCCTTAAGGACTTAAGAACTCTGTTCTGAGGAAGGGTCACTCAATCCGAAATGTTAATTCTGATTTCTCTCCACAGATGCTGTCAGGCCTGCTGAGCTTTTCCAACAATTTCTGTTTTTTTGTTTCTGATTTACAGCAGGTTTTTGGTTTTTACCCCTTAAGAACTTATATACCAATAGACACAACAGTGAGAGAGGTTGTTAATAAAGAAATGCGGTTGATAGAGCATAATTGTGGACACAGGGATGGTTTGAAGTGTGTATACTTCAATGCTACAAGTATCAGAAATAAGGCGGATGAACTTAGAGCATGGGTCAGTTCTTGAAACTACGATGTTGTGGCCATTACAGAAACTTGGGTAACTCAGGGACAGGAATGGTTGTTGGAAGTTCCGGGATTTAGATGCTTTAAAAGAAATAGGGAGGGTGGTAAAAGAGGCGGGGGAGTGGCATTGCTAGTCAGGGCTAGTATAGCAGCTACTGAAAGGCAGTTCGAGAATGATATGTCTACAGAATCAATTTGGGTTGAGGTCAGGAACAAGAAAGGAGCAGTCACTTTGTTGGGGTTTTTACAGACCCCCCAATAGTTGCAGAGAAGTGGAGGAGCAGATTGGGAGGCAGATACTGGAAAGGTATAGAAATCACAGGTTTATAGTCATGGGTGACTTCAACTTTCCAAGTATTGATTGGAAACTTTTTAGTTGTAATAGTTTAGATGGAGCGGATTTTGTCCAGTACGTTCAAGAAGGTTCCTGAAACAGTATGTAGGTAGACCAACACAAGGAGAGGCCACTTTGGATTTGGTGCTTGGCAATGAACTGGGCCAAGTGTCAGACCTGTTGGTCGGAGAGCATTTTGGCGGTAGCGATCATAACTCTGTTACTTTACAATAGTCATGGAAAAGGATAGGTACATACAGCATGGTGAGGTTTATAATTAGGGAAAGGGTAATTATAATTCTGTTAGGCAAGAACTGGGTAACATAAAGTGGGAACAAATGCTGTCAGGGAAGAGCACAACAGAAATGTGGAGATTGTTTAGGCAACGCATACTGCGTATGCTTGATATGTTTGTCCCTAGCAGGCAGGGAAGACGCTGTCGAATGAGGGAGGCTTGGTTCTTAAGACAGGTCGAATGACTAGTTAAGAGGAAGAAGGAATTTTGTATAAGGTTTAGGAAACAAGGATCGGAAAAGGCTCTGGAGGGATACAAGTTAGCCAGGAAGGAGCTGAAGAAAGGACTTAGCAGAGCTATAAGGAGGCATGAGAAAACCTTGGCAGATAGGATCAAGGAAAACCCCAAGGCTTTTTACATGTACGTGAGGAATAAGAGAATGACCAGAGAAAGGGTAGGGCCGATCAAGGATTGTAAAGGGAATTCGTGCATGGAAATGCACAAGAGAAGTGAAAGGAGAGGTCCTTAATGAATACTTTTCTTCGGTATTCACAATTGAGAGGGACCTAGTTGTAGGGGAGGACAATGTGAAACAGGCTGGTAGGCTGGAGGAGGTGGATGTTAGTAAGGAAGATATACTAGGAACTTTGAGGAACTTGGAGATAGATAAGTCCCCCGGGTCTGATGGGATTTATCCAAGGATTCTATGGGAAGCGAGGGAAGAGATCGCAGGGCCTGTGGCAATGATCTTTTCGTCCTCACTGTCCACGGGTATAGTGCCGGAAGATTGGAGAGAGGCAAACATCATTCCTTTGTTCAAAAAAGAGAATAGGATAACCCCGGAAATTACAGGCCAATTAGTCTTACTTCAGTGGTGGGCAAAATATTGGAAAAGACTCTGAGAGATAGGATTTATGATCACTTGGAAAGGCACAGTTTGATTCGCGATAGTCAGCATGGATTTGTGAGGATGCTTCACAAACCTTATTGAATTCTTTGAAGAGGTGACCAAACACGTGGATGAAGGTAGAGCAGTGGATGTGGTATACATGGATTTAAGTAAGGTGTTTGATAAGATTCCCCATGGTAGGCTCATACTGAAGGTAAGGAGGTATGGGATAGGGGGAAATGTGGCAGATTGGATTCAGAATTGGCCAACCCTCAGAAGACAAAGGGTGGTAGTGGACGGAAACTATTCAACATGGTGCTCAGTTACGAGTGGTGTACCACAAGGATCTGTTCTCGGTCCTCTTCTATTTGTGATTTTTGTAAATGATTTGGATGTAGGAGTGGAAGGGTGGATTAGTAAGTTGGCGGACGATGCGAAGGTGGATTGAGTTGTGGATAGTGCGGAGGGCTGTTCTAGGTTACAAAGGGACATTGATAGGATGCAGAGCTGGGCTGAGAAGTGGCAGATGGAGTTTAACCCTGAAAAGTATGAGGTGATTCATTTTGGAAGGACAAATTTGAAAGCAGAATACAGGGTTAACAGAAAGATTCTTGGCAGTGTGGAGGAGCAGAGGGATCTCAGGGTTCCTGTCCACAGTTCCCTTAAAGCTGCCACCCAGGTGGATAGAGTTGTTAAGAAGGCATATGGTGTGTTAGCTTTCATTAAGAGAGGGATTGAGTTCAAGAGCCGTGAAGTTATGCTCCAGCTATACAAAAGCCTGGTTCGGCCACATCTGGAGTATTGTGTCCAGTTCTGGTCGACTCATTACAGGAAAGATGTGGAAGCATTGGAAAAGGTGCAGATGAGATTTACCAGGATGTTGCCTGGAATGGAGGGAAGGTCTTAGGAGGAAAGGTTGAGAGAGCTAGAGATTTTCTCTTTAGAATGACGAAGGATGAGAGGTGACTTGATAGAGGTGTACAAAATGATCAAAGGTATAGGTAGATTGGATAGCCAGAGACTTTTTCCTAGGGTGGAGGTAGCTTTTACGAGGGGGCATAGTTTTAAAGTGAGTGGAGGTAGATATTGGGGAGACTTCAGAGGTAGGTTCTTTACTCAGAGAGTGGCAGGGGCGTGGAATGCATTGCCGGAGAGGATAATGGAGTCAGCCTCATTAGGGGCATTTAAGCGGCTATTAGATAGGAATGTAGATGACAGTATAAGGTAGGGGTGGAAGTTAGATAGACCTTAGGTTTGGGGTAAAAGTTCGGCACAACATCATGGGCCGAAGGGCCTGTACTGTGCTGTACCATTCTATGTTCAATGTTGCAATCAAATTGACTCTCAGTCTTCTAAACTTGTAAAACACTAAGATCCTCTTTCAACAGACTCCCACAGTACTTTTCATTCCAATCTCCATTAAAATAAAGAGGATCACTTTCTGTATCTTGGTAGCCTTGTCTCAATAAAGACAAAAATAGTCATCAAAACTCATTATCACCTCAATTGACTGACACAGTTGACTGACTGAGGAAAAGTGTATTTGAGGATTTGAATGTCGGGCCTGAGCCTAACGTCATGGCTTATGGGGTCGTGGTGATCTGTGCCCCTCTATACTAGACGAACTCAGATGACCTACATCAGCGCCTCAAAACACTGGAGAAGTACTGAATTGCTATGGCACAGAAGGAGGCCATTCAGCCCACCATGCCTGCACTGGCTCTTCAAATGCGCATTATTTACCTAATGCCAATCTTCTGCTTTCTCCCCCATAGCCTTGCATTATACTTCTTTCTAAATAACATTCCAATGCCCTCTTGAAACCTTTAATTGAATCTGCCCACCACACTTCCAGGCAGTGCATTTCAGGCCCTAACTACTCACTATGTGCAAAAGAGAAGTAACAGCTTTTCAAGATCCTCCAAATCTATTGGCAGTAAGTGTGCTTCAAAAATAGCATCCTCTCTAAAACAACATATCAAGGCATTAACATTCAAAATTAGCTCTGCTGTCAGTCATATGGCTGATACCAGATCCATGTAGCATTACTGTCCTACTCCGAACACTGTCACAGCAGGAGACTCCCAGCAGATGGTGCAATCACTACAGGAAATTCCTGAAAACATTGAACAACCTCATCGACTGATGTGAGTCCATGGCATGTGGCCAACCAAAATATAGGAGGTTTATTTGGCAAGGCACTAAACACATTGACAGACTTTGTCAGAAGTATGCAGAGGCACAGTTGAGATGTTAAAAAGAGCAGACAAACCTCCAAACAATTCATCACATCTAAATATAAGTATTCGTGATGTAAGGTTTAGTGTTTGGAAACAAAATACAAGATATTCAAAGCTGAACGTATAAAAAACCGAGTCTTTCTAATTCCTAACACGCCACCTCAACTCCACTCTAACTGACATCCATTGGTAGCAACTAATTTTCTCTTCAAACCCTCAAAGCCCAGTAAGTGTGGCAAAGAAAGACTTTCAACAGCAACCTCATTAACTCTTTGGATTAACACCGGTAAATATTACTAGTAGTCTGGTTGGTTTTGCTCTTCAACCAGTGTTACAGAAAAACTAGCTACGAATTCAGCTCATTGCAGCACCTCGTTAGGAATTAACTACTTACTTCATTTTGGGAAACATCAACACGATGGCTATTTTGTAGGTTTACTCATACAGTGACCTGAATTAATGATCCAAGAAAGTGAGTTCAAATCATGCCATGGCAGCGATGAATTTAAAATTTGGTTACTTCAGCAACAAAATTATGGCGAACCTTTATAACACACTAGCTTGCCCTCAACTGGAGTATTGCATCTAATTCTGGGGATTGCACTTTTGAACGAATGTGAAGAGTAGACATAGTACAGAAAACATTCATGAGAATGACTCCAGGAGTGAAAGACTTCTGTTAACTTGTTAGTTAGGCGTCATTGGAGCAGTCCTCCTCTGAAAGAGGATCAAGAGGATGATGGAAGTCTTCAAAATAAAGTGGTTACTCAGAGTAGTTAGTGAGATTTTTTCCGTTGGCAAAAGGTTGGTGAACCAAAAGGACAAAATTATTAGGAAATTGTTTTACCGTCAGTGAGTAAGGTATGGAGTACACTCACTGAGATTGTGGTGGAGGCAGATCCAATCAGGAATTTCAAAAGAAAATTAGGTAAGCACTTGAAGGGAAAATGTTATTTGCCTGGCTAGGGGAAAAGGTGAGGGAGAGGGCCTAGCTGACTTGACCTTGCCGAGAGCTAGCATGGACATGAGAAGTCGAATGGACTACTTCTGTGTTATTCCATGTTGCTATTCTTTGAATTGGATAAAAAGAAATGTAAACTAATATTCCTAGTGGTGACTATGTAAGTACTGTATTGTCATAAAAGTCCGTCTGGTTCACTGACATCTTTTAGGGAGCGAAATCTGCTGGATTTACCTGGTCTGACCTATATGTTGATTGATTAATTTCCATTGAAATGGCTTAACAAGCCCTTCACTTGTTAAGGTTAGCAAGGGTAAATACATAGGGATAGACAGTGAATGCTGGTTTGGCCAGCGATCCCCAGATCCTTTGATTAAAATAAATTTGTCTATGTAAGTCATTGTACTCAAGCAAATAATTTACATTAGATCACAGATATTTGTGCTGTGATGAAGTACCATGTTTACTCTGCCATTAGAACAGTAATTATTTAGCAATGAGATTCACATAAAAGTCTTTATTTAAGTGACTGCTTCACAATATCTCAAAGTCCACTCTGTACAAATGTAGTCACTGTCTATTTGAGCAAACAATAGATAATTTGTACACTGAATGTTCCCATAGAAAAGCAAATAAACCCTGCAGGAAATCCCCTCACGCCGTACTTTGAGGAAGATAACAAATTTCCCAATCACACATGTGGTTTTACATCTGTCTACATTGAAATATGTTATAATTTATTAGAAAAGATCTGTGTGTTCACCTGTTTCTGCTATAGGCCAATGTTCCATAGAAGTCTTTTCACTATGTTTACATGTATGGTAATTCACCTTGGCAGCACAGCAAATTGATAATTTGAGTTATCGGTATACATTTTATTTTATAATCCATGGCTCACAGCATCTGTGCCTAACAAAGCAGCACTACGCATATTGATACAGTTCTTAGAAGTAAGTAGTTTGTCAATTTGAACACCAACATTGTACAACTGTGGCAGAATCTAAAAGTTCAGTAGTGTTCATTATTTTATTACAAAATCCTGAACTATATACCATGTCGCACTGCCTACCAGATCCCATTTTATTAAAAAAGCCTGAACTATATACCATGTCACACTGCCTACCAGATCCCATTTAATTAGGGATCATGCCACCAGAAGTGAACAATTGTCACTGGCAAACAGATTACATAACATAGATTTTTCCATTCCTATAAACAAAACTCTGCTGGTAGAGAAGAGGGCCCAGAGACACCAGTGAATCCTGCACCTTCTCAACCCTCTGTGTTTCTCTGCAGTACATACCACAGAATTGGCCACCATAGTGTAAACCATAGTCTTCCACAATTTGGTGGCTGCCACTACTGGAAATCCAACAGCACAAGATGCAGTAAAGGGATGGACAATTCTGTGCCATAGGATCTTGTGTTAAAGCACAGGCACTAATTGTGTAGTTGCAGGTAGCAACATAAAATAATGTAGGTTCCAAGTCCATCATGCCTTGAAGTAAATGCCAAACGAGTTAAGAGTGTCTATTTCACAATTTTGCAGCACACCAAAATAGGGCCATTTGGTTGGGTTGACTTGTTGGCTGAAGTGTATTGATGATGACAGTAGGAGGTTCGATTCCTGTTTGGAGAGGTTTGGGACCCACTTCCTTGCCTGCCTATGGAGAAGTAACTTGCTATGGATCTGACTCCGGAGAGCTGCTGAGAACTGTTCTGGAGGCCTGTGACCAGTGTTGTACTGCAAGGATCAGTGCTGGATGCACTGCTTTTCATCATTTATATAAATGATTTGGATGTGAATATAGGAGGTATGCTTAGTAAGTTTGCAGATGACACCAAAATTGGTGGTGTAGTGCATAGTGAAGAAAGTTATCTCAACTAAAACAGGACCTTGATCAGATGGGCCAATAAGAGACAGTTGGAATTAAAATTAGATAAATGTGAGATGCTGCATTTTTGTAAGACAAATCAAGGCAGACTTATACAGTTAACAGTAGGACCCTGAGGAGTTTTGCCAAACCAAGGCACCTAGGGGTGCAGGTTCATAGTTCCTTGAACAAGAAGTTGCAAGTCGTGGTGAAGAAGGCATTTGGCACGTTTACCTTCAGTGGTAAGTGCACTGAATATAGGAGTTGGGATGTCATGTTGTGGCTGTGCAGGTCATTGGTTAGGTCACTTTTAGAATACTGCATACAATTCTGGTCTCCCTGCTATAAGAATGTTGTTGTTCAACTTGAAAGTGCTCAGAAAAGATGTACAAGGATGCTGCCAGGATTGGAGGGTTTTAGTTATATGGGGAGGCTGAATAGGCTGAGGCTTTTATCTCCTGGAGCGTCGGAAGCTGAGGGGTGATCTTATAGACGTTTATAAAATCATGAGGGGCATGGACAGGATGAATAGCCTTTTTCCCAGGGTTGGGGTGTCCAAAGCTAGAGGGCATAGGTTTAAAGTGAGAGGGGAAAGGTATAAAGGGGACCTGAGGGTCAACTTCACGCAGAGGGTGGTGCTTGTATGGAACAAGCTGCCAGAGGAACTGGTGGAGGCGGGTACAATTACAATATTTAAGAAGTATCTGGGTGGGTATATTGTGAACAAAAATGCTGGAAATCACAGTGGGTCAGGATCCATTGAGAGAGCGCAAGCTAACGTTTCAAGTCATGAAGAGTCATCTAGCCTCTTGCTCTCTCACCCTGGATGCTGCCTGACCTGCTGTAATTTCCAGCATTTTTTGTTTTCAGTACAGATTCCAACATCTGCAGTAATTTATTCCTGGATGGGATATTAATGGGAAGGGTTTACAGAGATTGGGGCCTAATGCTGGCAAATAGGACTAGATCAGTTTAGGATATCTGGTTGGCATGGATGTGTTGGACTGAAGGGCCTGTTTCTATGCTGTATAACCGTAGAAGAAATTATTTAGAATCTTGACTAATAAAGGAGTCAGAGTTTATCCGGGTAGGTGGGATTGTGGAGCTGAGGCTCAACTCAAATCAGCCACATTTTATTGCCTGGCAGAGGTGTGTTAAGTGGCCTATGTCTGCTTCTAATTTTCATGTTTCCAACTAGTTATGTACTTAGAAGTTTAGTCACTGTTGTAGTACAGGATGACAACAGTGTAACAGTAGATAATTTGCTCCCAAACTGTGGGATGGTGACACACAAGCTGTTTTAACGAAATTGTTTGAAGAATATAAATTTCTCAACTAGGGAAAGTCGATTTTATTAATTTGAATAAGATTAGGTTTGGCCAGAGTGGACTGGGAGTAGATACTTTTAGGTAAATCGGTGTCAGAGCAGTGAGACACATTCGAGAAGGAAAATGGGAGAGCAAAGGGCCAAGATGTTCCAATAAAGACAAAGGGTGGGACCAACAAATCCCATGAATCCTGGATATCAAGGGAAATACAGGATTGGATAAAGTGTAAATGGGTGGCTTATAGCAGAGACCAAGGGCTCAAAGCAGCAATAGCTCTAGAGATTTGCAGAATGTGCAAGGGGAAACTTGTAAAGGAAATCAGAACAGAAAGGATGCATGAAAGAATAATGGCAAGTAACAAAAAGGAAAATCCCAAGTTATTTTTCCAAGTATGTTAAGGATAAAAGGACAGGGAGGGAAAGAGTAGGGCCCATTAAGGAACATTGTGATAATTTGTGCATGGAGTTCTAAATGAATACTTTGTGTTGGTGTTCACAAGTGATGGGATGTTGTGGGTATAGAAGTTCATGAGAAGGAAGGTGATAAACTTGAGGAAGCTAGCGTAGATAGGGAGGAGGTTCTGAGTTGTCTGGCAGGCTTAAAATTAGATAAGCGTCCAGGCCTGGATGAAACATATCCCAAGCTGTTGAGTGAACCAAGGGAGACAAAAACAGGGATCACTTCCTCCCTGGCCACAGGGGAGGACAGCCAATGTGGTATTTTTATTCAAGAAAGAAGCAAGAGATAAACCAGGAAACTACGGGCCAGTCAGTCTAACTTAAGCTGCAGGAAAACTATTGGAAGCAACGTTGACAGTCAGAATTAACCTGCATTTGGGGAGGCAGGAATTGATCAAGAATGATTTTATTGGGGAGAGGGGAAACATGCCTGGCCAACTCAACTGAATTTTGCAAAGAGGTAACCCGGTGTGGAGAATGAGGGCAATACATTCTACATTGTCTGCTTGGAATTCAACAAGACTTTTGATAAGTTCCTGTTTGGGAGACTGATAGTGAAGGTAAGAGCCTCTGGTATCCAAGGAAATTTGGCAAATTGTATACAGAATTGGATGACCTTCAAGAAGCAGAGTGATGGTCGAGCATTGCTGGGATTCCACAGGGTTCAATGTTGGGGCCCTTGCTGTTTGGGATTTATATAAACGATTTACACTTGAATATAGGAGGGTTGATTAGTGCATTTGCGGATGATATGGAAGTTGGCAATGTGGTAAATAGTGAGAAAGATAGCATTATATTACAGGATGATATAGACGGGCTGGTCAGATGGTTTGATCAGCGGCAAATAGAATTCAATCTAGATAAGTGAGGAGTAATGTACTTGGAGAAGACAAACAAGGCAAGGGAATATATGATAAATGGAAGGACCTTGGGAAGCACTGAGGATCAGAGGGAACTTGGTGTTTATGTATACTGTTCCCTTAAGGTAGCGGGATAAGTAGATAAAGTTGTTAAGAAAGCATATGGGAAACTTGTCTTTATTAGTCAAGGCAGAGGTTAGAGTTTAAGAGCAGGGAGGTGATGCAGGAACTGTATAAAACGTTGGTTAAACCACAGTTAGAGCATTGTGTGCAGTTTGCAAATGCACATTATAGGACAGATATGATAGCACTAAAGAGGATGCAGAGATTTCCCAGGATGGTGCGTAGGCTGGAGAGCTTCAATTATAAAAAGAGATTGCATAGACTGCATTTGCCTTGAAGCAGAGGAGACTGAGGGTGGAACATGATTGAGATGTATAAAATTATGAGAGGTGTAGACAAGGTAGATGAAAAGAAACTTTTCCCCTTACTGGAGGGATCAGTGACGAGGGGCTATAAATTTAAGGTAAGGGGCAAGAGGTCTAGAGGGGATGGGAGGAAAAATCTCTTAACCCAAAGGGTGGTAGAAATCTGGAACTCCCTGCCTGTAAGGATGGTCGAGGCAGAAATCCTCATAACATTTAAGAAGTATTTAGATGTACACTTGCAATGCCAAGGCATACAAAGCTATGCACCAAGTGCTGGAAAATGGGATTAGAATAGTTAGTTGGTTGTCTCTGACTAGCGCAGACTGGCTGTGCTGAAGGGCCTTCTTCTGTACTGTGAACATCTATGACTCTGTGATTCAAAGGAGAACTCATCCATTTCCAAATTTTACATTCACCTGAAAAGGCAGACAGGGGTCCAACTTCATTCTAATTCTGTCCCCTCCCTGTCTCCCTACTTATCCTCACTTTTCTTTTTATTGCACTGGCGTTACTTGTAAATTTTTTGTTTAATTAGAGATACAGGTGAAATGGTGACGGTAAAATAAATGTTCTGGGGTGTGGAAGAGCATCTCTGGAAAGAAAGAGAAAAAGGAAAGAGAAAACAGAAAAAGGCAGGCAGAGACCTCAATTTATCAAATATCACACCACTGATACTGCAGCATTCCTTAACACCACAATAGGGCCATCAGCCTAAATTTTACACACATGAAGTCTAAAGGAATTAAAGATGAACCTCAATAAGATATGAGCAATGCTTTTGGCATTTAAAATGAAAACTGAAAATGTTAAAAGTACTCAGCAGGTTAGTCATCAACAGTGGAGAAACATAATTGATACTTCAAGTCTGAAAGGCCATCAGGACCTGAAACATTAATCCTGTTTCTAGCCTCACAGAAGCTGTCTGATCTACTCCGGACTTCCAGAATTTTCTGTCTGTATTTCAGATTTCCAAGAGACCTCCGTATTTTTTTGCTTCAGTATTTGCTTCTCAGTTGCTTTGTTGATTGGTTCTAAAACTATTGGAGATGGAGAATGAAGGCTGTTGACTTGTTGGACAAGTTGGTATTATGGGATGTTGTAATAAGAGCACTAGCAATCAGATCAGAAATGTCAACCTTATAAATCACTTAGGTGGAGGCTGCAGAAAGAACTGATAGGAGTTTTCTAACTGAAACAGGGCCTGGGAGGAAATGCCAAAGATGTTCAACTGCACCTAGAGACAAACCAACCCCACTCTGCATACCTTCCAAAAACCATGGCCCAAATGGAAAGAAAATCAGCCTTTGTTTCCTTAAGGACTGCAGTGCACAGAGATTATTTTTGTTCCACTGCTTGTCAAGCAAGTATACTGCTTAAAAATGCATTGCGTAAAGGCGGAGTTGTGTTGTTCACAGGGTGGTATTTGACAAGGTCAGTTAATTTAGCACCTCTTTCACCAGATTTTTCCCTCAAAATACCTTATTCAAAACATTGTAAAAGTACATTCCAAATAATTTCAAATTCAACATTAAAGAAAGTGCAACAGAATCCAATTTTTCTCCATACAGAATGTCCCGTTCTGTATTGTCTCAGTACAACTGCAGTACCTTGTTAATTGCAATATACCTTTCACCTCATGTACACCTTCATAGGGTTCAAAACAGTTTTCTTGGTGTACTATGGGTGAAAGACCTTAGACATTGTTCTTTCCCAATTGTGTCTCTGCAGTGTTTGCTGCACACTTCAGTGTGTATCTCAACACATATTCCTGGACATTGGAATGTGCCAGTTCTGTAAAAGTCAGTTGTGGACACTCATTGCACTGAAAAACCTGCAGATTTTGAGCAGGCCAAAGGGCATCTTTCATAAGCTGATGAACCTTCCAGCTGCAACTGACGTTTATTTAGGTGTGTGTCCCAGGGAATAACCTGTAGAATACAGAGTCCTGCATCATTAAATTGCTCAGAATGGACCTCAACAACAACCACTGTATCTCTCTCCAGAACATCTTTGTACATGTACATTCCACAAAGAGATGGAAAGTGGTCACGAACCCATCACAGCCACCATTGAGGGCAATATGCAGAGGAGGTAAATTTTGTTTGCTTCCAGCATACCATCAGTCCATAACAACACAGCTAAGAGGAGAGCAAGCCCTAAGCTGTTTAAAAGCAACCATCGTATTTTGAAGTGCTATCCTGTCTCTTCCATCCAATGCTGCTGCTAACCTTTTAATTAAATATGGAAAGATCTGGGAGATTCATCTAGATCTGGGAGACTCATCTAGATCTGGGAGATTCATCTAAGTATTCTTTCTTTCTGAAGGGTACAGGTGTGAGTTAGTAGTTTGATGGACATGTGTTACCTTACAGTTCAGAGAATCAAGGCTGATGCCAGTCTTAACATCCAGCTTTCAGAGAGCACAGCCGACAGTAACTGTCTCCCAGTTGTCACTGTCAATGTTTGCCACCTTCATAACTCATTTATATGTGGGCACAGATAGCACAGGTATGGATGCCCAAGAGGTCATGACACAGTGGCCGTTTGCTATCCATAAGGTCTTTGGGTAAATGGCCAATGTCCGTCTGATGAACAAGTCAAAGGCAGCTCAATGTTGGATTAGCAATGAGTGTATGCTGATGGAATTAACATTGAGGACCACAGAGTTGTAAACTTTTCCCTCTAAATGGATACATCTGAGATGGTGAAGGTGGAAACTGACCTCTTCTCTGGCCAAGTATATGCTGTCTGAGGTCTCATCGCTGGAAAGGAGTGCGTTGAGGACACAGGATTAGTATCCACAGAGTTCAGAGTGTCAGTCAGATTTCTGTGTTCCACACTCCCTTAGTCAGCCTGGACATAACAATTGCAGCTTTTGCAATGCATATGTCAATTTTGGGTGTCAAATGACACACTACTGCTGCCTGTGGAGCCTATACATATGTGACGCTATCAACAACCTTCAAAGTCATATTGTTAATACTGATTGATAATGTTACGGCAACATTTTGGGCTGTGATATTTAGCTTCCTGATGCAGGTGGTCAAAACAATCTCTTTCTAGTTGTTAGAATTCATCTGTTTATTGCTGCAAGTGCTCCTCAGTATCGTGTGGTACCATTAGTGTAGAGGAGCTGTTGAAACCATCACCATTTTACTTTTATTTTTTCTCACTTTTGGTTTGGCACCATGAGCTGAAGTTGGGAATGGGACTTTTGATTTGGACCAGCAGTTTATTTTTTAAAAATGTGAACAAACAATCTCATGCTGACTTTCGGGGACTGTCCTGGGAAGTTAGTTGCAAGTTAATTATATCTCTAAGAACACCGCAGACATTTTGGCAAAAAGATGTGTTATGCTGAAGAAGAACGAGAGGTGATCTTATTGAAACATATGGGGAGATGATGATCTAGTGGTATCATCACTAGGCTATTAATCCAGATACCCAGACAATGTTCTGGGGACCCAGGTTTGAATCCTGACATGGCAGATTGTGGAATTTGAATTCAATAAATTCTGGAATTAGAAATCTGATGATGACCATGAAACCATTGTCAATTGTCAGGAGAAACCGATTTGACTCACTGATGTCCTTTAGGGAAGGAAACTGTGTCTTTACCTGGTCTGGCCTACACATGACTGCAGACCCACAGAAATGTGGTTGACTCTTGACTGCCCTCTTGGCATTTAGGGATAGATAATAAATGCTGGTCTGGCTAGTGATGCCCACATGGCATGAATTTAAAAAAAGGATTCTTAAGGAGCTTGATACCGAAAATGCTCAGAGGACTTTTCACCTCATGGGAGAGTCTAGACCAGAGTGCATAGTCTCAGAATTAAGTGGTGTCAATTTAATGAGGAGGAATTTCTCCTCTGAGGTTTTGAACTTCTTGCCACAGAGAGCTGTGGGGGCAGAGACCCTGGTATAATTAAGGCAAAGATTCTTGATAGGTCGGAGATTCACAGGTTACAGGGAAAATACTGTAAAATAGACGTGAGGAATGTTGCGTCAGTCATGACCGATTGAATGGTGGAGCAGGTATTCAAGCCAGATACAATCCCGTGCGTCTGTATTTCAACATATCACTCAAGGATTTTACGAAGACCTGGTAGTTTCCATTGAACCAGTTGTCGAAACAGGGGATTACAACTCTTAGTTTTTTTCTAATTTAGCCCTTAAGTGTGTCTATCTGTATGTCTACGTATCTGAGCAGGAGTTACAAACAAAGAAGATTGGGTTTAAATCATATACATTAATTACCTTGTTGTTTAACTTGTGTTATCCAGTGTTAACGAGTCTAATTCGGTCTGGGTTTCTATTCCACTGTCCTAACTGAGCTCTCGGATGAAGACCCTAAATGCTCCCATTTCAAGCATTTCTGGTGAAATGTTATAACCCTCATCTTTCTCTCCGGATGCTGTCTGAGTTGTTGATTATTTTCAACATTTTCTCTGACAATGCAATTACCCGCCATTTGATCTCGTGTTCTGGAGGCATTCAGAGCCATTTCTCATTCACCTAGCATGGGGCTGGATGAACACAGCAGGTCAAGCAGCATCATAGGAGCAGGAAAACTTGACGTTTCGGGCCTAAACCCTTCATCAGAAATGATTTCTGATGAAGG
>JAHRHZ010000218.1:30639438-30654447 GCA_024137785.1 Ginglymostoma cirratum | reverse complement strand
CCTTCATCAGAAATCATTTCTGATGAAGGGTTTAGGCCCGAAACGTCAAGTTTTCCTGCTCCTATGATGCTGCTTGACCTGCTGTGTTCATCCAGCCCCATGCTCGTTATCTCGGATTCTCCAGCATCTGCAGTACCTTTTATCTCGTTCACCTACATTGCTCGCCTTCCAGCCACATCAAACCCTCCTGAACATTGATCTGAACAAGCGTGTTTCTGAAGAAATAACGCATGTTCAACCCAGCATTTGTGTTTCATAAAACATTTGCATTTCTTTCTGCCGTATTCGGTCGTTAAAATGCCAGGATTTTTGTTTTAATCTTGTTATTTTAAAGCTGCTCTATTAAAATTTTTATTATGGAGGCAGTGGTTCAACCAGTCAGCCGACCTTCCCGTGTTGATATTCTGCAGATTTTGACCTACAACATCTGAAGGTTACACGTTCTGTTTTGATCTGAGGTTTCGTGATGCAATGCAGGCAACGTTCTGCAAGCATGGGTATGTTATTGGTTGTAAAATTGACGAATTGCATTGAGAGCGTGGTTACAACGCCCCATTCAAAGAGAAAGACAGGCGTATCGTTTGCGTGACTCAGGCAATCCAAATAGCGTTAACATTGTCACAGCTGGGGCATGACTTTCCTCCTCATCGTTCAGTGCGACTTCTCCCCACTGAAATAAACAACGATCGGCGAAAGGGAGAAGGTGAGTAAAACAAAACTTTGCACGCCAAATGTAGAGAAGGTGAGAACAGAAGTAGACACTTCGTGGGGGAAAACATCGGTAGGGGGTTCAGGATTTTGCACGATTTGACTGTGCAGTAATCGGATGTTTTTTTTTGCTTTGATTCCGACATATTACTAACGTGGTGTTCGATATCAAGGAAATTCCACTTTGCAGTTCAGTTTTTCAGCTGCTCCTCGCCGTTTTGCGATGATCGGAGCTGGGGTTGCATTTGGCTGCAGAATTCTCTCTCCATAATCTCGCACCCGCCGTCTCCCGGGGCGACCACTGCCCGGGAACTGCCATTGATTAAAAAAAAATCGGCCAGCTGCCCGCCAAAGGCCCATTGGCTCGTCCAGCTGTCAGTCACAACCTGTCTTGGACTCCTCGGCCAAGGAGAGCGAACGGTAGATTGAAATCCTTGTCGTTATTTCGCTGCCGTTTGCTTTCTTTCTTCTCCCTTCGTTTATTCAGGCCGGGAACGGTTTTTTTTTGTTAGAGATCTGTTCTGTCGCGGTCTCGAGAACTTGCCTCACCCTCACCCCCCGCTCGATCATTGGCTGGCCATCGGCGCGTTCGATGTGTGATTGGTCGACGTCGATGTCAGTCGACACCGCCCACACCAGGGCCCCGCCTTCTCATCCTCTCGCTGCGGTCCGCATCCTGAGAAGGAGGTGTTTGAGGCGGGGGTGGCAAACGGTTACCGGCGGAGGGTAGTGAGGGGAGACCTGGGGGTTAGGGTTAGGGGGTGGTCACAGGGAGAGACCCTGGCGGTGGGTACGACAGCAAAGACTTCGGAGAAAGGGTGGAGAGAGATACTGATCTTTATGGATAAATCACCCGAGAGGATATTGCTTGGTCTAACTCCGTCACCTTCTTTCCCCCTCCCCCATCCCTTCTCCCGCCTTGCCCAACTCCAAAATCCACGCTCTTGGCTTCTACCCCCAGCCCCCCAAAATCGCTCTCCCCTTCTGCCTCCCTAAAATCCCTTCTCTCGCCTTGCACCCTCCGCCCCAAAGTCCCTTCTTTCACCTCACCCCCATCCCACTTCCCAACCCTTTCCATATGCACCCTCTCCTCCTTCACCCTCTCTTGGTTCATTGCTCCACATGCCCCTCCCTCCTATTCTCCACTACTCCCTTTTTTCCCTTCCGACTGCCTTTTTCTTTCATGGTCTTTCCCTCTTGCATTGCAAGTCTTACTTGAATAAAGTTGGAGGAAATCGAACCACAGTCCTGGTACATTATTCTCAAAATTTAATCAGAGTTTCATCTTTAGCATCCATCAATAATGTTGCAATTTCCAGCAGAGCACAGCTTAATTTTGTTCAAAGTTTTCGTTGTTGAGTTGGCCTTTTATGTAGATTATTTTGGAGGACCTTTACTCCTCCAGGCAAGTGTTCATTCTTGGCAAAAGAACGGTTTTGGTTTTATATTTGTTAACACGAGGCATTCGTTGCATAGAAAGGACCGTGTAGTAATTTTTTGAATGCTACCCAAATTAATGCCCAATGGCTAAGTGATATCTCTCTCTCCCTTTTAAACTGCAAATGTATAACTTCTAAAGGTCTTGGTTTTAATTTTTGCTTTTTCTTCTTGCAGCAAACTACTTAATTCTTCAGATACATCAAACTACATTGAAAGGAATCTTGAATTTTTTTTTCCCAACTTGAAGTTTCATTCCCAGGCAATCTCTGTTTATTGAGTTATGTCAACAGCTGCACTATTCACCTTGTGTAGATCTGGTGGCTTTCATGTGAGAAGAAGAGCTTTGTTGACCTTTAAGCTGCTGCAGGACGAAAAGCGTGTGATTCTGTTTTGTCAGAGTAGTACCACTGATCGGAGGTCTTCGCGCTTTGACGTTGATGGTGGTGGCCGCCTGACATCCTGGGATTCTTTTGGAATTTGGGACAACCGCATCGATGAACCAATTCTTCTTCCACCAAGCATAAAATATGGCAAACCCATTCCTAACGTTAGCCTGAGTAAAGTCGGGTGTGTCACTCAAATAGGCCAACGCAAAGAGAATGAGGACCGTTTCAGTATTGGCATGCTAACTGATAATGTGCTGTACTTTGCAGTGTTTGATGGACATGGTGGAACAGCAGCAGCTGATTTTTGTCATAAATACATGGCAAAGCATATTGCGTACGTATCTATCAATCGTTAGCTTGTAAACAATTAACTAGGGCCATCCGAAAATGTGTTAGGAAGTATTTCACTGTTGGATTATCATTATAATTCAAACCTGCCTTTTCATTGATGCATACATCTGTTTTTTAAATTATTGAATGTTATGGAAAAAAAAGTTACGTGGCCACAAGTTTGGGCATGTCTTCTGAAGCAGCGTGGTTGAAAGAAACTGCTGTTTGTGTAGCAGTCCTTATCCACTCCCCTTAACTGTACAGTATAAGCCACTTAGAGTGTAATAATCTGTACAGATTTAGTTTGCCTAGCATGTCTGTCCATGGGATGGAGTGTGAACCCTGTATTCAGTTTCTGCCAGCCTTGCAGAGGACTTTAAACTAGAAAGTGGGGGGGGGAAGGGAAGCATGAAACTCACCCCAGTAGGAAACAAAGCAGCAGGTTAACGTCTCTAGGGGTGGATTCAACTGCGTGGAAAATATGAAAGAGATGACAGGAATGGAGAACTTGGGAGAGGTTTTAGAGTCTCCAGAACAGGCAGTGTGTTTGGAAAGGGTTAGGAATAATTTCAAGCGCACAAGACAAACAAATGACGGTAAGAAGAGGGATGGTTAATATAGGACTGAAGGTGGATATCTGAATGCGTGCAGTATAAGGAATAAGGTAAATGAGCTTGTGGCGCCGATCGAAATTGGCAGTGGTGTGACGCGGTGTGTATCATGGAGATGTGGCTTCAAGGGGATAAGACATAGGAGTGGAAGTAAGTCCATTCGGCCCATCGAGTCCACTCCGCCATTTAATCATGGCTGATGGTCATTTCAACTCCACTTACCCGCACTCTCCCCGTAGCCCTTGATTCCTTGCGAGATCAAGAATTTATCAATCTCTGCCTTGAAGACATTTAACGCCCCGGCCTCCACTGCGCTCCGTGGCAATGAATTCCACAGGCCCACCACACTCTGGCTGATGAAATGTCTCCTCATTTCCATTCTAAATTGACCCCCTCTAATTCTAAGGCTGTGCCCACGGGATCAGGACTGGGAGCTGCATATCCAAGAGTCTGTAAGCTATCGAAAAGATAGGCAGGTGGGTAAAGGGAGTAGGGTTGCCTTATTAGTAAGAAATGAAATTAAATCTACAGTAAGAAACCAAGTCAGGTCAGATGGTTACAGATCCCTGTAGCCCTACATTTTCCCATGGACAACTCCCCTCATCTACACATCCTTGGAACCTATGGGCAATTTAGACTCTGTGTGGGTAGAATTACGGAACCGCAAAGGTATAAAAACTATAGTTGGAGTTATGTGCAGGCCTTCAAAGAGTAGTCAGGAGCTGGGGTGCAAGATATACCAAAAGCTAGAAAAGGTATGTAAGAGAGGTAAAGCTACAGTGATCATGGGGGATTTTGGTATGCAGATAGACTGGGAAAATCAGGTTGGTAGTGGATTGCAAGAAAAGGAATTTGTGGAATGTCTATGAGATGGCTCTTTGGAGCAGCTTATGGTGGAACCCACTAGGGAACAGGCAATACTCAATTTAATGTTGTGCAATGAGGCAGACTTGATAAGGAAGCTTAAGGGAACTGAACCCTTAGGAAGCAGTGGTCATAATATCATTGAATTCACTCTGAAGTTTGAGAGGGAGAAGATAGAATCAGAGCTAACAGTGTTACAGCTGAATAAAAGCCACTACAGAGCCACGAGGGAGGACCTGGGCAGAATTGACTGGGAGAGGAGCCTAGCAAGGAAAGGCAGTGGAACAGCAATGGCAGGAGTTTCTGGGAATAATTCATGAGACACAGCAAAAGTTCATCCCTTGGAGAAAGAAGCATACGAAAGGGAGGACGAGACAACAATGGTTCACAAGGGAAGTCAGGAACAGCAAAAAAGCACAAGAGAAAGCATATAATGTGGCAAAGGGCAGTGGGAAGCCATAGGATTGGGAAGCTTACAAAAACCAACAGAAGGCAACAACAAAAAGGAGGGAGAAGATTAAATATGACGGTAAGCTAGCCAGTCATAAAGGAAGACTGTAGGAGTTTCTTTAGATATATGGTGGGCAAAAGAGCGGCAAAAGTGGATATTGGATTGCAGGAAAATGACGCTGGAGGGATAGTAGTGGGGAGCAAGGAAATGGCTGGGGAACTGAATAATTACTTCGCGTCAGTCTTCAGGGTGGAAGACACGCGTAATATCCCAAAAATTCAAGACAGATGGGGGGCAGACCTTAGTATGGTGGCCATCACCAAGGTGAAGGTGCTAGAAAAAAGTGGATAAATCATCTGGACCATATGGACTACACCCCAGACTTCTAAAGGAGATAGCTGAGGAGATAGTGGAGGTGTTAGTAGTGATTCTTAGGAATCGCTAGAGTCAGGGAGGGTCCCAGAGGACTGGAAAATCACCAATGTGACACCCCTGTTTAGAAAGGGAATAAGCCAAAAGACAGAAAATTGCAGGCCGATTAGCCTAACCTTGGATTTGGGTAAGATTTTGGAGTCCATTGTGAAGGACGAGATTTCTGAATACTTGGAAGTGTATGGTAAAATAGGGCATCAAGGAGAGGTTATGCCTGATGAATCTGGTAGAATTCTTTGAGCAAGTAATCAGCAGGTTATACCAAGGGGACCCAGTGGACGTTATCTGCCTGGACTTCAAGAAGGCCTATGACACGGTGCCGCACAGGAGGGTACTGAATAAGATAAGGGCCCATGGTGATAGAGGCAGGGTGCTACCATGGATAGAAGATTGACTGTCTGGCAGAAGGCAGAAAGTGTGGATAAAAAGGGACTTTCTCAGCATGGCAGCCAGTGACAAGTGGTGTTCCACAAGGGTCAGTGTTGGGACCACAACTTTTCACTTTATACATTAATGATCTAGATGAAGGAACTGAGGGCATTCTGGCTAAGTTGCAGATGATACAAAGATAGATAGAGGGACAGGTAGTATTGAGGGGGCGAGGAAGTTGCAGAAGGATTTGGACAGGTTAGAAGAGTGGGTAAAGAAGTGACAGATGGAGTACAACATGGGAAAGTGTGAGGTCGTACACTTTGGTAAGAAGAATAGAGGCATGGACTATTTTCTAAATGGGAAGACAATTCAGAAATCTGAAGTGCAAAGAGACTTGGGAGTTCTAGTCCCAAGATTCTCTCAAGGTATACTTGCAGGTTGAGTCAATAGTTAAGGCAAATGCAATGTTGGCATTTATTTTGAAAGGACTTGAATATAAAGCATGGATGTACGTCTGAGGCTCTATAAGGCTCTGGTCAGGCCACATTTGGAGTATTGTGTGCAGTTTTGGCCCCCATATCTCAGGAAAGATGAACTGACTGTGGAGTAGGTTCAGGTGAGGTTCACGAGAATGGTCCCAAGAATGAAAAGCTTAACGTATGAGGAACATTTAAGGACTCTGGGTCTATACTCGATGGAGTTTAGAAGGATGAGTGGGGATCTAATTGAAACTTACAGAATACTGAATGGCCTGGACAGAGTGGGTATTGAGAAGATGTTTCCATTAATAGTAGAAACTAGGACCCGAGGGCGCAGCCTTAGAGTAAAGGGAAGACCTTTTAGAACGGAGTAAAGGAGAAACTTCTTCAGCCTGAGAGTGGTGAATCTATGGAACGCACTGCCTCAGAAGGCTGTGGAGGCCAAATAATTGAATATATTTAAGAAAGAGATAGGTTCTTGATTGTCAAGGGGATCAAGGGTTATGGGGAGAATAGGGTTGAGAAACTTATCAGCCATGATTGAATGGCAGAGCAGACTCAGTGGGCTGAATGGCCTGATTTATAGAGTAATACAGCATGGAAACAGGCCCTTTGGCACCAACTAGCCCATGCTGACCATGGTGCCCACTCAGCTAGTTCCAATTGCCCACGTTTGGTTTACATCCCTCTAAACCCTTCCCATCCACGTACCTATCCAAATGCTTTTTTGAAATGTTGCCATTGTACCTGCCTCAACCACTGTTTTGTGGCAGCCTATTCCATATGCATAGCACTCTCTGAAGAATTTGCCTCTCAGGTCCTATTTAAATCTTTCCCCTTTCAACATAAGCCTATGCCCTCTAGTTTTCGATTCCCCATCCCTGAGAAAGAAGACCATGTGCATTCATCATATCTATACCCCTCATGATTTTATACACCTCAGTAAGGCCACCCCTCATTCTTCTACGTTCCAAGGAATGAAGTCCTATCATGGCCAACCTCTCTCTATAACTCAAATGTATTAGTCGTGGCAACATCCTTGTAAATCTTCTTTGCACACTTTCCAGTTTAACTATGTCTTTCCCATAAACTGTACACAATACTCCAAGTGCGGCCTCACAAACGACTTATACAATTGTAACATAACATCCTATTATGCTCCAGTGTCTTATGGCAGTTCACACTGGCTTTTTTTTTCCAGTCTTTGTGGTCTCCTTCCCTTCTTGATACTACTGCATTTGTATTTTGAAATTTTTCACTCACTTTAGTCTAACTTTTTTTTTTGTGAGTATTCATCATTATGATCTAGTAAATTGGCATTCTGTGGCGTTGGCTCTGTTTCAGATGTTCATGTTGCATCACCATTTCCAATGGATATAATGGATTCCTCTTTCAGCGCCTTTCTTGAAAGCTTTGTACGTTGAAGTGGCTTTGCTACAAAGGGATAACTTATATCCAGCCTCAGTCAGATTCTGTTGCAAGTGCTTTTTTAATTTCTTCGAATATTAAGAAGGATACTTAGTCATACAGCACGGAAACAGACTTTTTCAGTCCAATCGTCCATGCCGAGCCAGGTTTCCCAAACTAAACTAGTCCCATTTGTCTGCATTTATCTAAAACTGGGGGAATGCATTTAATGTGAGAGGGGGAAAGTTCAGAGATGTGAGGTGCAAGTTTTTTTTTTACGGCATGATAGGAGTGTAGAACATGCTGCCGGGGTGGTTTGGAGGCAGATACAATAGGGGCCTTTAAGAGACTTTTAGCTAAGCACATGAATATGCAAGGAATGGAGGGATATGGACCAAAGGCAGGCAGAAGGGTTTAGTTTAATTTGGCATAATGTTTGGCACAGTATCATGGGCTGAAGGGCCTGTTCCTGTAACGTAGTTCTATGTTCATTTGGTTCATATGTCTGGAAACTTTCCTGTTCATGTACCTGTCCAAATGTCTTTAAGTATTGTAACTGTACCTGCATCTGTCACTTCCTCTGGCAATTCATTCCGTATACACACCACCCTCTGTATGAAAAAGCTGTCCCTCAGGTCCCTTTTAAATCTTTCCCCTCTCTCCTTAAACCTATGCCATCTAGTTTTGAATTCCCCTACCCTGGAAAAAAAAGACCTTGGCTATTCACTTGATCTATGCCCATTGTTGTTTCATAAACCACTAAGGTCACCTCTCAACCTCCTATGCTCCAGGGAAAAAGCCCCAGGCTATCCAACCTCTCCTTATGACTCAAACCGTCCAGTCCTGGCAATATCCTTTGAAATCTTTTCTGCACAGTTTCCAAATCATTAATATCCTTGTTTCACAGGGCAACTAGAACTGTACACAATACTCCAAAAGTGGCCTCGCCAACGTCCTGCACAGCTGCAATATGACATCCCAACTCTTTTATACTCAATCCTCTAATCAATGAAGACAAGCATGCCCAATGCTGCCTTCACTACCCTATCTACCTGTGATGCCACTTTCAAGGAACTATGTACCTGCATCCCTAGGTCTCTCTCCCTGTTCAGCAATACTCCCCAGGCCCCTCCCGTTAACTGTGAAAGTCCTGCCCTGGCTTGTCTTACCAAAATGCAGCATCTTATATTTGTCTAAATTGGACTCAATCCGCCACTCCTTGGCCCAGCTGGTCAAGATCCCTCTGTACGTAACCTTCACTGTCCAGTTTTACTGTCATCCGTAAACTTATTAACCATGCTTCCTATATCTTCATCCAAATTGTTTGTATAAATGACAAACAAGATTGGACCCAGCACTGAACCCTGCAGAACACCGCTGGTCACAGGCCTCCAGTCTGAAAAATAACCCTTCACTACCATCCTCTGCCTCCTACTGTGAAGCCAATTTTGTATCCAGTTGGCTAGCTCTTCCTGGATCCCATGTGATCTAACTTTACTAACCAGTCCACCATGCCGAACCTTGTCAGAGGGTTTGCTAAAGTCTATACAGACAATGCCTACCACTCTACCCTCATCTATCTTGATTGTGGGTTTAGAGTCACATGTAGGCCACATCAGGTAAGGACGGTAGGTTTCCTTTTCCAAAGGACTTAATGAACCAAGTGGGTTTTTCTGACAATTGGTGATGGTTTCATAGTAATCATTAGACTCTTTAGTTCCAGATTTTTTTTAAAGAAATGAATTCAAATTACGTCATCTGCAGTGGCGCAATTCAAACCTAGATACCCAGAATATTACCTGGGTTTCTGGATTCATTGTCTAGTGATGCTACCACTAGACCATCACCTCCCCTCCCCATTTTACATGCAGTCCACATCTGAACCAGCCCCTTTCCTAAAAAAATCCATGCAGCTGTTATTATTTTCAAATGAAATTAGTAGAGATTTATTTACCGAATTCAATCTATGTAAGAAGCTGACTTTGCCTATGTGACTTTAAAGGCTTTTGTATATTTTATTCACCATATTGCTTACTCACATCACTGCTAGCACAAGTCTTTTTTTCTTCGTCTTTCTGGGAACCAATTTAATGTTGTTCTAGCATATACTGATCTAGGCACCTGCAAATAACTTAGCACCACCTGGCGATTGTTCTTAAGGCACCCATGGCTATCCATCATATGGAGTGGAGTTTTCCATTATATTCACCAGTCTTTTCAGTCTGTATTTATGTCCCAGCTGTCTTTTGATTTTCTCCTAGTCTCTTCTATGACTTGATTTCCTTCTGGACTATTGAGCAATCCCTGGTGCCTGTTCATTATTGTGATCTCCTGTGTAACTTTGTCAGCCATGACTCAAGTGAAAGCTTGGTTATGCCTTAGGTTATGGGTTCAAGTCCAACTCCAAATCCTGGAATACAATCTAAATTGATGCCAAGCAGTGCTGATCAGGTGCTGAACTGTTGGAAGTGTCAAGTTTTGCTGTCTGATCTGTCCTCTTTAGAATAAAAGATCCCATGGTACTGTCTTGAAACAGGCATGAGCCCTGAATTTCTAACACTGTAAATTTTTCAACAAATACTAACAAATTGATTTTCAGTGCTATTTATGGGAGCCTACTGTGCTCAAATTGCTTTCACATTTCCTGAAACCGTAATGCATTCCTAGAATACTTAATTGTCTTAAAGAGTCTTTAAGGTCATGGAATATGCTTCATGAATAAGTCATAGATGTACAGTGCGGAAGCAGACCCTTCAATCCAACTTGTCCATGCTGACCAGATTTTCTAAATTAATCTATTCCCATTTGCCAGAATTTGTCCCGTATCCGTTTAAACACTTTCTATTCATATACCCATTCAGATGCCTTTTAAAAGTTGTACCAGCCTCCAGTCTTTGAGCTTTTTTTAAAAAAAATTCATTTATGGGATGTGGAATTCACTGGCTTGGTCATCATTTGTTGCCCTTGAACTGAGGTGTTTGCTCGGTCATTTCAGAGGGCATTTAAGAGTCAACCACATTGCTGTGATTCTGCAGATACGTACAGGTCACATTAGGTAAAGATAGCAGTTTTCCTTCCCTAAAGGATAATGGTGACCCAGTTGGGTTGTTAACAATAATGGGTGAACAATAATTCATGTGCATCATTAGACTTTTAATTCCAGATTATTATTGAGTTCAAGTTTCACCATCTGCCATGATGGTATGCAAATACATGTCAACGGAACATTCACTCGCTCTCTGTCTCAAGCCCCTTACCCATATTACTATTTTCTTATCTCACTGTATATTTTTTCTAATTTATTGCATCAAGTATTCTCTTTCATAATTTCCTCCATTTCTTTGTTTTTCTTGGTAGCAATCTACTATTTCATGCTGTTCTGCAGCCTTGATCTCCATGGAGTTGTTACATTTCAGTGGTAGCCAGTTGAACTACATGGCCAAAGGAAAATAACTTAAACAATGGGTGTTGGGTTTTACTTTATCCATGTAAAGCCCATTTTAAGTATTTCTTTATTCTCTCTACCTACATTTATGTGTTTCTCACAATACCTTGAAATCAACATAACAGTGAAAATAATGTTTGCTCCTATTTTCATCAGAAATAGTGCAGTGCCAGCATTTAGTGTTGTGACATTCAGCATAGGATTGTAACAGCTGTCACATTCAACCAACATGTGTTTACATCACTAAATACTATATGAAAGCATATCTGGTGTGAGGAACAGTAAATTAATATCCTTCATCACAATTTGACAATGAAATAATAAATTCTATTTTACAATCCTGTTTCAGAAGGAGACAATTTACAAAGTACAATTTTGTTTCTTGCATGTTACTACAACAGTGTATAACCAGTATATTGTTCTTAAAGTTGTACTTGTGACTTTCATGATCTCAAGGGCATCTCATAGCACGTCACAGCCAATAAATTATTTTTCAGTTGTGGTTACTGTTGTTAAGTCGGCAAATGCAGCAGCTAACCTGCATATAGCAAGGTCCCGTAAGAAGTGTGGGTTAAAATTACCAGTTCAGAGATACATTATGATGCCATGAAGGTTCCTCTAAGTAAGAGGAATATTTTGTATTCACCTGTCATCGAAGAACACTGTGCTGAAAGATCTAGGGATCTCATTCTAAGCATAGATTTCACCTTTTCCTGAGATTGACTTTGACTTTGTTTTGATGCCAGCTATAGGAGATCTTCAGCGTCACAGAGCATCAAAGAAATCACATCAAAGACCACATACTTCTAACTGAAAACTATCCAGAAGTCGCTGACTCGGGCATGAATGACTACCACTGATTACCCTTTTTACATTTTCTAATTAATTTGCAGAGAGTAAAATAAAGATTGGGACATACTCATCAATTAGGTAGAAACACCATGACTTAAAAATTCCAACAATGTAACTTCTTTAATTGAAGAAGACTTTGACATCCCACAAATTGTTAGTATGTGTTTGTTCAGGATCAGTGTTCAGCAGTAATCATGATGTTTAAAAATTAACATTTTTATTCAAACCTTACAGCTTTTTTTTTCACAGTAAGACTCATGGTGTTAAAAAGTAGTCATTCATGGCAAATTAGTGACTTCTAGATGGTTTTCAATTCTGAGAAGTTTTAATGGGAGAAAACTGGAATAATTGACAACAAATTTGCTTTTAACTCGATCTTCAGTCACCAGAAGTTGCTGTTGACTTCAGGGTAACGACTATTAATGCTGTCCATTTCGTGACTTTCACCATTGTTATAGCTGCAGATTCAGGGCCACAAACTCTTAACAGTGCAGCTCCACCTTGGAGTGGAGCTTGACCCCATAGCCTTTTGACTTTGCAGGAGCACTCTTAGCTAAGATGACCAACGTGTCATGTTATCAAAACAAATCTGCCCCATTAGCTGCCCATAAAAGTAAAATTAATATTCTTTGTAGCAGTTGATAGAATCAGGCTTGCCTCAGTGGTAGCACTTTTGCATCTGAGGCAGACTCCCGCCAATACCCTGAACAAATAGCAGTCAGAGCTATATTATTTTGGAGGAGATGTTAAACAGAGTTTCTTGTCTGCCTTGTCAAATGATAGAAGGAAAAATATCCTTGGCATTGTTTAAAGACCGGCTGATGGGTTCTGTCGTCTTAATCCCTGGTCACCATTAAAATGTGTTATTTGAACATTGTTGTGTTGCTGCTTGTTGAACCTAGTGTGCAAAGATGTTGGTGTCTTGCCCTACACTACATCATGTTGTACCTCAAACTTGTTAGTCAAGGGCTTTTGAATTTTCTGAGATGGTATAAAAGTCTCTATAATTTCTTATATGGTGCATGTCACATATACTTTTTATTTTGTTGAAATAACTGTTACTGTTCAGTACTCCAATCCATTATTTCTTCAACCTGAAATTTCGGACCTTAAATAAGTTAATTATCTTAGTGAATTGAAAATGTCCAGTTAATAATGAACATTTGTGTTAGTGTAAAATACATGAAAGTGTTATTTACTTATGATTTCATTCTTACTTCTGTAGACAATGCCTTTCACAGGAAGAGGATCTGGAAGTGGTATTGACCAGAGCTTTTTATGAAACAGATAAGGAATTTGCAAGACATGTCCATTTATCTGAAAATGGTAGGTACCTCCTGTTTAATATCTGCCTTTAGTAAATAAATTGATTAGTTGAAGTAACTAATTTTAGTGTGGATGTTAGTAAACATAATATGCTTTGCCAGGTAGTTTAAAAACTGATTTTATTTTAAAGAGCTGAAGTTGATTGGTTTATACTTTAAACCTCAGGGTTAATACTGTACACGAAACTAGTTTTCTAGTTGATTGCCAAATTAATGCTGGTAAGGAGAAATGATTCTGCGATAGGACTGTGAATAGATTTAATTTATTTGTTCTAACAAAACAAAAACATTATGCTGCTGGATTCAAATGTAATAAACTGCTGCACTCAAGCTTTTTGCTTTCAACTGAGCCAAAATCTTTGTTAATATTTTTATTTTCATGTAGTATCAGATAATTTCTTTAAAAGCCATTAACTAGCATAATTACTCACTGCTCTTTTTATTGCCACATGATAAATCAATAATTTCTTAAATTTCTACTATTGCATATTTTAAATGAATTTTTGAAAAGCTTAACTTTTAACTTTGTTTTCTTTCATGTTACTGTGAAACTTTGTAGTCTTCCAGAAAATTATATTATTTTTCAATTGCAACCTATTGTTCTGTTAACTTTCACAGTAGTAGGATATACTCATTTTTAATTTATAAATCTAGTTAAAGCAAATTGTCAAAGATCTTTACATTAGTTTTTTTTAATACACTATGCTAGTCTGTTTAAGCCATTGGTGGGTCATAAATCATTTTATTCAAGTTTTTATTATTTTAGGCACCAATGGATGGATGGATTCTCCTAAAGAAGTTAATAGTAGGAGCTCTTCTCTGTGCATTAAACTTGATTTCCTTTTTGGATGTACTGATGACCAAATGAAATTACACATTTTTTCATTTCTCAGTAAACACCCTAAAATTATAAATTTATGCTGAGGGTTTCACTTCAATATTCATACCTGGAAATTAGTTTGTAACGTTTATATAATTTAAACACCACTTATTCCTTCTGTAGTCGGGATTGCTGTTAAAATCTTTGAAAGGAGGAAAGTTGGTCCAGGGATCACGAGAAATATTAAAGCAAAAAAAAAAATGTTTCGCTGAATTAGAGTTAAGTTTGTCACAGTGACAAGTTTACAAGAAATCTTTTGAAGAGGTAATGGGAAAGCAGTGAATGTAATTGGATTTTTAGAAGGCTTTTGATAAGGTAACAAACATTGTGCTACTTAATAAGACCATATAGTGTTGCTGTAGTACTTTAGCATGGATAGAGGATTAACTAACTAATGGAAGACTGAGATAAGGGGACTTTTTTTTAAGATGGCAACCTGTAATGAGTAGGGTGCTATAGAGGTGAGTGCTGGGACCACTTTATTTACAATATATGTTTAATGGTTGATGAGCAAAGTGAATGTGCCAAAGCTAAGGTTGTAGCTGATAGAAAAGTAAGTGGGAAGGTCAATCGTGAAGATAACACTACGCAGAGGGATATAGACATATTAAGCAAGTGGGCAAAAACTTGGCAAATGAAATATAATGTGGGAAAATGAGGTCATGCACTTTGGCAGGAAGAATAGAGGAACTGAATATTATATAGCAACGGAGCAGATTTCGAGAAAAATATACTGGCCTAGGCAGCAGTCCAGGGAAGACTTACTAAGCTGATACCAGGTATGAAGGATTCCTTTCATAAGGAGTGGTTGAGTAGATTGGGTCTGTATGTATTAGAATATGGAAGAATGAGAGACAACCTTATTGAAATGTAAATGATATCAGAGATAAAAGGTACTGCAGATGCTGGAGAATCCGTGATAACAAGGCGTGGGGCTGGATGAACACAGCAGGCCAAGCAGCATCATAGGAGCAGGAAAACTTGACGCTTCGGGCCTAGACCCTTCATCAGAAATCAGGATTTCTGA
>JAHRHZ010000218.1:30574962-30639038 GCA_024137785.1 Ginglymostoma cirratum | reverse complement strand
TCAGAAATCCTGATTTCTGATGAAGGGTCTAGGCCCGAAGCGTCAAGTTTTCCTGCTCCTATGATGCTGCTTGGCCTGCTGTGTTCATCCAGCCCCTCGCCTTGTTATCTGAAATGTAAATGATGCTTGGGGAACTTGATAAGTTAGATATGGAACGGTTGTATCCCACGTGGGCCCATCTAGGACCAGATGGCATAATCTCAGAATAAAAGATTGCATTTAAGACACATGAGGAGAAATCCCTTCTCTCAAAAGGTAGTGAATCTGTGTGGAATTCTTTACTGCATGGACTGTTGAGACTGAGCTACTACGTATGTGTATGGCTGCAATTGACAGATTTTTAATCAGTATGGTAATTATAGGTTCTGGGGAAAATTGGAGTTGAGGATTATTCCTACATGATCTCGTTGAACTGGCTGAATGGCTTACTTCTACTTCTACAAATTGTGGACTTATGATTGTATGATTTTCATACTCATTAATTAAGAGTGCAGTGTAAATTTGGCTTGGCTATTGGTTTTTATATATTGCTGTAACATGAATCGAATGCTTATTTTACCTCTAGTAGCGATATTTGAATCCAGCTTATCTGAAATAGCATTCTTAGTTCTGCCTTTAGGGAAATGACTCTATAAACCGCAAAACTTAGTTTAAGATTAACCATCCTTGTTTCTACCTCTCCAACAAGGAATTCATAAGCAAATGGAAGAGAGATGAAAATAAGAAAATGGGAGAAAAAAAATATTTAATTTGTTTTTAAAGTGCTGGAGCAGAGAGAGAAATTAGGAACAAAAGGAATAAACATTTGTCGGGGAGAAAACCAGGAGAGAAGTGGATGAAAAAATATTTTGAAGCATTTGACTTCATTATTTACGCTCACTTCTGTAACAAATTTCCACAGATTACATTACTTTTCCAACATTTTACCTTGCTAAAATTAGAATAATAGTTTTGGAGTTTACTGTTGGGAATAGTGCTTAAGAGGAGCTGGGCTGCAGAGCAAATTTAGTCATAAAGTCAGCAATCTTTTAACAATGTTGGGTAGACATTTATGTGGCTGCCGGTTCAGGTTTATAGAGAGTCTGAGATGATCCATACCTTTCACTTTCATGTATTCCATTGAATATAAAAGACAAGGAGCAATCCAGTAATAAAGCTAATGAATGATGTGTATAGAGAGATGGGAATGTTTCCATTTCAGGAGACCACAGCAAGACAACTTAGACTGAGAAATAGAGCTGGGTTATGAAGATTCGGATATTCTGTAACTTATTAAATGGTGGAATATTAAATGGTGCAGAATGACCTTCTGTTCCACTATTTCATGCATCTGACCATAGTGCTAGTGTTTTTATCATAACTTGTATGGTTGATTCTTGTCGTAATGCTTTTTAGATGGAAGGTAATTATGCCTAATAATGAGTGTGTTCATTCACAATGTTTCTGTGATAATGCAGAATTGGAAAGTACAGAGAAACCTTGCAAACTACTCTGAAAGAACTAAAGGTATCAGTTTTCAATCAGTAACTCTTAAGTGACCAGGCTGCTTTAAGTCAATTGGCATTGCTGTTATATATTACTAAAATTACTTAAAACCTTACTTTTGTCCTCTTGGGGAATCTTGCCTTTTAACCTGTTTTACCTACTTTTCTAATCAACCTGTTCAGAGATGTTATTGCATACCTCTGGAGCAGGTGGGCCTAAACTCTGGCTTCCTAGTCCAGGGTAGGGGCACTGCTGCTGTGCCAAAAGAGGGCCAAAAGTATTATGAAGCAACCTGACCAGACATGACATGACCTACCTCTGGAACAGATGGGACTTGAATCTGGGCCTTTGATCCAGATGTAAGGACATTACCACTGCACCATGAGAACCCCTTAGATGAAACCAGTCAGCAACAATTTGGCAAATTGTGCACATTTACATATTATTCATGCTATTGTGATTCCATATAATATATTATTGAATTTTCCAAAATTTGAGGTATAGTGGACACCAAGGAAGGTTTTCTCAAAGTACAACGGGATCTTGATCAGATGGAGTTTAATTTAGATAGATGTGAGGTGCTGCATTTTGAAAAGGCAAATCAGAGCAGGACTTATACACTTAATGGTAAGGTCCTGGGAAATGTTGCTGAACAAAGAGAACTTAGAGTGTAGGTTCGTAGTTCATTATAAGTGGAATCACAGGTAGAAAGGATAGAGAAGAAGGTGTTTGGTATGCTTGCCTTTAGTGGTCAATGGTTTGAGTATAGGAGTTAGGAGATCATCTTGCAGCTGTACAGTACATTGGTTAGGCCACTATTGGAGTGCTGCATTCAATTCTGGTCCCACTGCTGTATGAAGAATGTTGTGAAACTGAAAGGGTTCAGAAAAGATTTACGAGGAAGTTGCCAGGGTTGGAGTGTTTGAGCTATAGGGAAAGACTGAATGCACTGGGGCTGTTTCCCCGGAGCGTTGGAGCCGGAGGAAGGCCTTTATAGAGGTTTATAAAATCATGAGGGGCATGGATAGGGTAAATAGACAAGGTCTTTTCCTGAGGTGGAGAGTCCAAAACTAGAGGGCATAGGTTTAAGGTGAGAGGGGAAAGATTTAAAAGGGACCCAAGGAACAACTTCTTCACATAGAGGGTGGTGCATATATGGAATGAGCTGCCTGAGGAAGTGGTGGAGCCTGATAAAATTACAGCATTTAAAAGGCATTTGGATGGGTATATGAATAGGAGTGGTTTAGAGGGATATGGGCCAAATTCTGACAAATGGGATTAGATTTATTGGGGACATCTGGTCAGCATGGACAAGTTGGACTGAAGGGTCTGTTTTCGCTCTGTATATCTCTATGACTGTACTCGGGTTGAAGTTTCTGCAAATCTTGCCCTTTAATAGTGTTATCATAAAAGGGTAAAAACATTGGTCACTGGTTTTAGACGTGGCATTTAGATCCCATGTTTTAACTTACTAGATTGTGTGTTACATGTGGCCCACTGACAAGTGCAGCTTAATTCAGACCTTTTGGTATTTGAGATGGGAAAAGTGTTTACTTTGTTGGAGTCAGCAACTGTTGATAATACATGACAAAGATACAAATATTGGCCAGGATTCTGGAAGAACACCCAGCTGTTTTTCAAATAATGGCATAGGTTCATTTACAGCCCTCTGACTGTGAGAACCAGTCCATTTGGTTTATTCTGTCATCTGAAACATGGCACGCTTTAAAGTGCAGCACACTCAAGATTGCACTGGTGTGGATTATGTTGTTAAGTCCACCTGGTACCCACACTTTTTTCTGACTTGGAGAGATAGACTACAGCTGACATCCACAGCATCATTTATTTGTCTGTCTTTACTCTGTCTTGTACCTAGCTTTCATTTCACCACAGAATGAAAGCTCAGCAGTTTTGCATTTTTTTAACTTCTCTCAAAATAAAATTGCAAGAATAAATTAACTGTGCAGTTTTGTCACTGAGTACCTATTACACATGAATAGTGTGTGGACAATATACCTTACTGCAAATTAAGTTGCTGTTGCTATATCTGAACAGGGATAGGGGAGAGAGCCATTTTGGTCAAGTTTCCAATATTAAACTGTTGTTCCTACTTTTAAAAAGTATTTGTTTGATGGGAAGGTTGAGCTTTGACTGAGATGATCTTTATAATCAAATAACGTGCCTCCGCAGTTGTAAGGGGAGAAAAAGCTGCTGTATATGGGAACTAAAGGATACTGATGCCTTTGAAACCTTGCACAAGATTGCTAAAAAAGCAGAAGAGCTGCGAGCAAGAACAGTCAGCAAATAATTGAAATAGTACAAGTTGACCGGCTCAACAGTTTATTGGAGACTCCATCCGTAGGTTGGGCATAAATGTTTATAATGACATTCAAAAACAGTTTTTGAATGGAAATTCTGATCAGTACAACTATCATTTAAATCTATGACATCATCATGTGACTGAAGATAGGGGAGTGCATTGTTGGTTGACTCTCACTACTCCGTAGGTCACAACATAAAATAAAACTAGTTTTTTCTGTTTCCAAGATGACATATTAGATACTCATCAAGTCAGATTTTAAATAAAAAGATCTATCAACCAATTTTTAAATTGTTAGTTTATTATTAAAACAAAACTTCTGCAATGAAGATGCACTGATTAGCTAGCATATCCAATCAGTGATGTAGAAGCATAGGTACTTATTCCTGTAAATGTCCCCAAAATGTATGGATGCTCTTGCAATTCAGGAAAAGAGGCGGGTACTGGGAGTAACTGGTATTTTTGCAAAGATTGGCTTTCTTAGTAATAACCCACTGACCGATGTGTTTTTTTTTTTAAGGCAAGAGGATAAAGCATTGATTACTCCAAAGTCTGTTCCTGTAATGTTTGGCACGTGTGGTTGTCACTAATGAGACATGTTTGTCTCTAAAGTCTTTCACATAGTGCTTGCTTAATGAATGTAATGTTGTGGTGTTCCTTTAATCACTCAGAACAAGTAGGTTTAATCCTGAACTTGAGGGCTATTTCAGAAATGTTAGAGGTCTGCTGTGTAGCCCTCCCTTGCAGATTTCTTGTCCCCCAGCTTAAGACCAGATAAAGCAAGAAACTCCAAGCCAGTCACTGTTCAGTAAAACCCCATGGGGGTGTACAGCAAAGCAAACAGGTAACAATAATCATGTAGTTTGCAGGAAACAGTAAAAAAAAAAAATCTCCTATGTCCACTTTCAACATCTTTCAACATCTCTTCTAGAGAAACCAATCCAGGTATTTCCATAAACTTTGAAATAGTTCAATTTTTCTATATCCTTCACAATCTGGGTCTCCCAAGAAGTATCAAATATGAAGTGCCTTTGTAACAATCTCCATTTGTCAGTATTAATTGTTTTCAACTGTATTTGAATTGATAAATTATATATACCTTCATTATCCCTGTACTACTTGATAATTTTGCAAAAACCCTGTGCCTGAGAATTGTACTTTAGTCATTAGGTCATGTCATAACTTTTCATATTTTTCTATTAACTGAATAAACTACTCTTCCCAAACCATTTCAACTATGTCAGACTTAGCTCCTTTTTCTAAAAACAGTCTTGCATTTTGAACTCATTCTTTTGTCTCAGAATAGTGACTTGCACTAGAATTACAGTGCAGCACCCTAATGTATGGTATGTTATCTGCCTAAAATTACAAAAAGATTCATGTTAAATACTATTCTTGCGGTCATTGATATGTACAGGTTTACAGAATAAAGGTTTGGTGACTGTGCTATCGAATGGTTGAAACAACCAATTGTAAAAACATGTGAATGAAAACAAATCTAGCTAATAAAAGCTAAGAGCTTCCATAACTCTTTGAAGTAGTCCAAAAACAAACAATACCTAATGATTATAGATAATACAGCTTCGAGTAAACTGTAAAATTGAATGGTTGAAAAGCACATTTAATCTTGCAGCATGATTAATTTTAAGCTTGTTATTGCAATAGGTGATACTTGTGACATTATTCAAACTTGAGTAACTGTAACTGCTAAATATTGTTGTAATTGACTAGACAGTATCTAAAACATTACATCACCACTGTCTTTATGTTCAGCTTTTTTTTTTCTGCGTTTAGTGGTTGGTATATAATATATAGTTGCGTACTTGCAGCAGGCTATTCCAGAAAACCAAATGGGAGGAAAGATAGGTTTTAGACTTACACTGCAGCTCTTGAAAATGCAATTAATGAAACACAACCATATGCCAGATCTGTCCATGACGAAATAAAGATGAAATATTTCCTCAGTTTTGTGTTTCGTTTGCAATTTCTAGAATCCTCGTCATTGTATAATAAAATATTTTGATTCGGCAATTATTTTAGTTTGATGTGTCATAAATTCAGCAAGCTTTGTAAAGGTGTCAAAGCCCAGTTTCTGCAAGAGTCTAATGCATGGTTCACCAGAAAATCTCCTTTTATAAGCAAGACGACTTGCTGTCAGATAAAGAGCTTCAGTTTAGCAACTTAGAAAAGGTATGATCTCACAGACTGAAGAAGGAATGACCCAAGTTGCTTGTGAACAGAACAGCTCTGTCCTTGACTGTCCAAGTTTGATAGTGGAATAATTTTTTTTTGAAGAATGAGACATTATATGTCTAGCATAATGTTAGAAGAAAATAATGTATGGCTGTCAGTAATGCAGTTTCTGATATTCATTTTGTTTCCTTGAGAATTTGTCTTTATCTTTAAATCTATAAGAAATGACCTTTTTAATTTTGTTGTTCTTGAGTGATATCTTTTTATTGGTGCATTTTTGGCCGTTCAGGAGAATATTTTTCTACAGCTTAAAGAGCATCTGATCTTTGATCAGCTTTCAAAGTCTAGAAAGAGATGCTTCCGATCAAAAAAAGTCAATTTTCTTTTCTTAATGCTAAATAGGGACTTGTCTTCAATTGAGAACCTTAATCTAACTTTCCTTCTGAAAGTCAGTAAACTGATGACCTGAGTTTGAGTTTCCACAATGATTATCAGGTATATAGGTCCAGGAAGAAGTTGAGGAACAGCGTACTTAAGGAACCTAGCTGTAACTGACTTTAGTTTGATTACCTATTTTTAATGAAGTTGAAACTTTGTAAGACAATAGGCATGTGTTTTTATTCATTCGCAATCACCTGCTCCAGTCAGCAAACATCTGCCAGTGTTGCCATGGTAATTAGTTTTTTTTAACTATCAAATGAAGCTTATTATGTCTGACATTTGTATGCATTCAAGTTAATGAAACAAATATAATGAACTGTTTGTCATGCATTTTTAAACGCTCTACTTCACCAATAAAAGGAAATGCTTGAGAAATCTCAGGATTTAAAATCAATTTCAGTTGCACAAAATGAGCGTTTCTTTTGTTAGAGCCAACATTATGCAGCTAAACTTTCGTCAAATCCCTCATTAAAGATTTAGCAATAAAAATGCCTTTGGATTTGTTTTAATGCAAGAAGAATTTCTGGTTTTTCCTGATCATTCTCAAATGAGACTTGTGCTTCATCTGGGCTAGTAGTGAGTTTGATAACCACATTCAGTAGAAGCAAGATGTTAAGATTATCCATATGGAAATCTATGTGATCCAGATAAGACCTTGCTTATAAGCCTGGCCTGTGTCCTTGGCCTGATGGCACTTGATATTTTTCTGGTGCAGTTTGCAACATATGTGATTCCCTTACAGATGGAACCACTTTCTGTATTCACAACATGCAGAAAAATCATTGTAGACTAAATAATCTTTAATATTCTATAGATGCAGTAAGTAACCAGTTTTGTCTACCAGTTTCATGATGAACCACTAGCTTTAAACATAATAGTTGCCCTCAAATTATCTTAAATCGTTATCAGCAGATCTTTAAAAATATGAATTGAATGGGGATTCTAGGCCTTATTGGTGTGATTGTTTGGTATCTTCACACATTTCTCTTTGGGAGTAATGGGGAACTGTAGCAAAGATGGTAGGCTTATGCAAACCATGTTCAACAAATTGGGATGGTTTAGAATTTAGAAGAATAAGAGGTGATCTCATTGAAACGTATAGGATTCTTAAGGAGCTTGACAGGGTAAAGACTGAGATGATGTTTCCTCTCATGCGAGAGGCTAGAACCAGAAGGCATAGTCTCAGAATTAAGGGGCACCAGTTTAAGAATGAAATGAGGAGGAATTCCTTCTAGAGTTGTGAGTCTTTGGAACTTCTTGCCATAGAGCAATGGGGGCAGAATCCTTGTGTATATTCAAGGCTGAGGTCGGTAGATTCTTGATCATTGGGAGAATCAAGAGTTGTGTGGAAAGGGCAGGAAAGTGGATGAGAGGAGTGTGGGATCAGCCATGATCCAATTGAACAATGAAGCAACTTTGTGGAACCGAATAGCCTACTCCTGTACCTAATTTTTATGGTCTTTACGTTATAGTTGTCCTGGTCAACAAATCCTGGAGTGGGACTTGAACCTGCAGCTTCAGGATAAAAGGAAGGAGTACTATCTGTTGAGCCACAAGATGTATCATTACTGGTGTGTTATTTGAGTGGGTGGAGCATGACTTGTCCTTGACGCTTTTCCTCTGTCAATGAGGTCAGCAAACTGTGGGACCACGGGATGCGCCCAACTGCATTATCCACTCAATTGATTAATGGTAGTTTCATTGGCATCCCGTTTGTGTTCATAGGAAGGGTTACCCTTTCAATTTACTGCCTGTGGTGAGAACAACCCACTGCATTAATTCATATCCAGTGATAAGTATCCTTGACATAGCACATCTTGTGGACCACAAGGATATTGAACATTGGCTGGTCTGTTGAATGCAGATCTTGATTATTCAAATTAAAAGACTGCATTGTACATTCCAGTGATGTGATCTGAAGGATCTGTGCTGAATGTAATGCTGTTATTCATCAAATGAAGATGAGGCTGCCAACTAAACTAGGTAGCAGAGAAACTTTCATTTAAAAAAATATAAAATTCCATCAATTTTTTCGGGAAATTTTTTACAGGCTGAATCTTGCTGGCAAAGTAACAGCTTATTAATGACATGTACACCACTATTTATGCACATGTCAGCCAGTAAATCCAAGTGATAAGAGAAATGGCTTGAGTGAATCCCTGGGAATTACTAATTATCACTTTTATTTTTCATGAATGGCATCCCACCCTTGCCAAACTGCCCTGGCCCCTTCTGTCCCACCCTAATTTTTAAGAACCTGCTGGATTTGTGTGCTACTTGTCTACAAGTTTACTGTAGAAAATTGAGTTTGGTGATGAAGAGTTATCGTACCTTTTATTTTAACATGGTAATCGTTGCTGAGTTATGATCTGATCCAGAAAGAGAACAAATTCTAATTGTCTAATCTCCTATCAGTGTATTAATTGCAGAAAGGCTTAAAATACTTAATGTTTAAATTTTAACAAATCTTTCCTATTCTTGATTTGACTTTGTAGAATTTTAGAAGTGTCAAATTTAACACTTTTTTTCTTCCCACTTCGCTGTTCCTTAATCAGATATTGCTTTTACACTTTTCGAAAGTTGATTTGACTGTGCTTGTCCAATCTCCATCGTTTCTGTTTATTCTTGACCCTCCAATCTCATTGGTTAAGAAGGCACAGTACAGTTCTGTGTTCACTAATGATTCAGATTGCCATTGCCATTGCCATTTTGTTATAACCTCATGTTTTCAGCAAATTACTGCACAAAAGCAATGGGATGATCCACTCCTTCTCAATTTGGATCAAATATTTTAGGAAGATTTTCCTCTGAAAACTGTAGGGATCTAGTTGTTGGCTCTTGCATATGGTTGTGTGATACTCCTGCAGTGAAATGAGTCACAATATGCCATTATTAAAATCTTCGGTTCATATTAACTTTGTACGTAAATACTGCAGAATTATACCAAGGTTGTGATTAGCTTGCATTCATAATCATCTAGTTTACAGATTAATGATGTATAGAATGATTAAGATCTTACAAACTGCTTCTGCACAGTACCTGTTTGGTGCTATAAACACTGTCTTTCATTTTATTCCATTCTAATTTTGACATTTGTTTTCAGCAATCTACCATAACTGTTCAGTTTCCTGATTTTAATCATCCATCTTACCTTGTACATTAGTCCATACACCTTTTTGAAGCAGCTTCATTTCATTGTGCTAAGCTTTAAACATACACTAAACTGAAAGTGATTCATTACCCTGTAAATGATTTAATGTGTTAGAGTAATGCCTTAAGAAAGTGGTGGATTTCCCATTCAGTGTTCTGGTATAGCCTGTGCTTTTTAAAAAAGAATGTAATGGACAAAATCTGTACTAATACCATGCAAGTATCTTCAGACGTCCTTGAATGTACCCGTTATACCACGCTACTTATAATGTATGTGTTTATTGAAAAACATTGTCTTTAAAATAAATCAGATTTTGGAAAAGTTCAAGTGCTGCAAAGACATTTAATATTCTTTAAACGTTACCTCTCATTTCTACCATGATCTATTGTTGCCCTGTAACACTGGGTAATATCTTAAGAGTTGCAGATAAATCTGTAAAGATGTGTGAATAAAGACATTTTTGTGCCTTAAAATGTAACTATTGGGGATTTGGAAAACACAGTTCAAGAATAATTTGAAAATTAACATTATTTTGTGAATTCTGAAGCCATTTGGCAGAGGATTATGCAGGTACACATCACATTTTCTTTTAATATTACAAATATACCAGCCAAGACATTTACATGCAGCTCCAGTTATTATATTTCCAGTGTTGCAGATATTGTTTGGACATCCCTGCGTAAATTTCCTATTTGCCTCTGTGTGCGTGTTATCTATAGCAGAGTCTGTACCTGGTCTGTTGCGCAGCACCAGCAGCTCTAGAACTGGAGGCCCTGGACACTTTGTTGGGCTTCAGTGGAAGGAGAACTACTCCCTTTTACTCCCAGGTGAAGGAGTCCAGCGGTTCCTAGCCTGGACTACTGGAAGGTCCCTCACATCCTCTTTGTCCCATTAGTAGCGATGGCATGCAATAAAATCTGCTCCAGTGAGTGTTCAGACCAGTTGAATAAATTAGTAATATTAGTCATATTAATGAGAGGAAACCTTGTTGTTAATGTAATGCATTTTCGATATTTTTTTTTTGTTTTGTTTTTTTCTGTTTTACATTTTGTATATGTATAGCTAGAAGGATACAGGAATTGCTTTTAACCCTTCTCAGCTAGTAAATCATTTAGTTTTCTAACTGAATCAATAGGAATTTTGAAATTAAATGCAGGTAAAGCATTTTATAGTTATGGAATGTTTTTTAAAGTATTTTCTTGTATACTATATTAGCAGGTATCTTTATTTTCAGACAACTAAACAGTATTGATTTTGTAAAGACACTGAATATTACAAATTAGAAACAAAATAAGCAAATAGAATTACCTAGATCAAACATTAATTCTACTGGAAACCTGCATTTCAACAGTAAGTAAATAAAGGACCTCATTGAAAGACAATATTTCAGTCACTTTCTCATCTTTAATTTCCTCTTGTGTGTCCCTTCCTTCATGCACACCACCTTGCCATTTTGATGATTCTCTGCTAATTGATCTGTGTTTTGAGCATGCTCTCTGATTTTTATTTTAAAAATTATATTTGAGAAGCTTCTTTAAATGAAATTTTGTTCATTTTCACTTCTGCTCTTCACTGAATTAAAATCGTTGTTCCACCTTCCACAACTTGGTTTTCATTTTGCAACCAGTTTTGAAAGTTAGTAGAAAAATCACAGATGCTGCCAGACCTGCTGAGCTTTTCCAGCAATGTCCGTTTTTGTTCCTGATTTAAAGCATCCGCAGTTCTTTTGGTTTTCATTCAGAAAAGTCTCTTATTTGATTTGAATGTTTCAAAAGGAATAAAGCCATGTTAGCCATAATCTAATTCCATGTAACTGAAATGAAGAAAACTAATTTTGTAATTGAGTCTATAAAATCCGGAAGACATATGATGTTTCTCTGAGGAACATTCCTGTACAAGTACGCACGATTACTTTTAGCATGATCAATTGAGACAAAAACTTAATGTCTAAACTTGGTTAAAATTTAACTGGGTGTTTAAAGTTAATTTGCACTTGGCACAAAAGTGCTCATCTGGTGAAATGAGCAAACTTTGTTTGTTTAAGCACTTGGTATGGGATTGCTATATTAATAATCCTTTTGCATATTTAAGACCAAAAAATATAGGAGCAGAATTAGGCTATTTGGCTTCTCGAGGACATGATCAATTTGGATTTCTAGAGGGCCTTTTACAAGGTGTTGCACGGGAGGCCGGTAAATAAGGGCTCATGGTGTTAGGGACAAGGTACTGGCATCAATAGAAGAATGGCAGAAGGCGGAGTGGGGATTAAAAAGCAGGCTTTTTCAGGATAGCAGCCGGTGACTAGTAGAATTTTGCAGGGGTAAGTGCTCTGCCATTTGATCATGGCCAATAGGTTTTTCAACCCGTTTCTCTTGCATTCTTCCATAACGCTTGATCCCCTTACTAATCAAGAACGTACCTATCTTATAGTTAAATATATATAATGACTTGGTCTCCACAGCTTTCTACGGCAATGGTTTTTGCAGAGTCACCACCCTCTGCTGAAGAAATTCCTCCTCATCTCCATTTTAAAGGGTCATCCTTTCACTCTGAGGCTGTGCCGTCAGATTCTAGTCTCTCCTGCTAGGAGAAACATCATCTCCACATACACAATATTCAGGCCTCTCAGTATACTGTAAGTTTCAATCGTAAAGCTGCTCACAATATTCCAAATGCAATCTGACCAGAGCCTTATACAGCCTCAGCAACACCTCTCTGCTGTTGCATTCTAGCTGTCTTGAAATGAATGCTGACATTGCATTTACCTTCCTAACTGCCAACTGAACCTGCACATTAACCTTAAGGGAATCTTGAACTAGGACTCCCCCAAGTTCCTTTGTGCTTTGGATTGCTGAAGCTTTTCCTTTATTCTTCCGAACGAAAGTGCATAACCTCACAATTTCCCACATTGTATTCCAATGCCATTTCTTTGCCCACTCTGCTAGCCTGTTCAAGTCCTCTGCAGCCTCTCCACTTGCTCAGCACTACCAGTCCTTCCACCTATCTTGGTGCCATCTATAGACTTAGCAACAAAGCCCTCAGTTCTTTCGACCAGATTGTTAACGTAGCACAAATTGTTGTGGTCTGTACACTGATCCCTGCAGAAAGGCATTAGTCACTGGCTGCCATCCTGAAAAAAACCTGCTTTTTATCCCCGCTGTCTGCCTTCTGCCATTCTTCTGTTGATGCCAGTACCTTGCCCCTAACACCATGGGCCCTTATTTACCAGCCTCCTGTGCAACACCTTGTGAAAGGCCCTCTAGAAATCCAAATTAATCATGTCAACTGATTCTCCTTTGTCTAATTTGCTTGTTACCGCCTCAAAGAATTCTAATGGATTTGTCAGGCATGACTTCCTCTTTACAAGGTCTTGCTGACTGCGTCCTCTTTTACCATGCATTTCCAAGCACTGTACAATCTCATTCTTAATAATGAACACTAAAATCTTACCAATGGCCGAAGTAAGGCTAAGCGGCCTTTGGTTTTCTGCTTTCTGCCTCCCTCTCCCCTTAAACAGGGGTGTTACATTAGCTATTTTCCAGTCCTCTAAGGCCCTCCCTTACTCAAGTGATTCCTGAAAGATTACCCTCAATGCCTGTACAATCTCCTCAGCTGTCTCCTTTTGAACTCGGGATATAGTCCAGATGATTTATTCATCTCAGACTTTTTCAGGTTCCTCAGCACCTTCTCCTGAGTGGTAGCCACTACACTCACCTGTATCCTGTGACTCTTTTGGAGTTCTGGTATGTTGTTTGTGTTTGCCACTGTGAAAATTATGCAAAGTACATATTGTTCCTCATTACTACTACTTCAGCCTCATTGGACTGCTGGAAAATGTCCACTGTTGCCCCTCTCTTAAAATACTCTTGCAATTTTATATTAGTAGGTAGCTTTCCCTCCTATTTCATTGTCCTCCAACACTCCCATCTCCCAGTTGATTTTTTTAGTCACCCTCTGCTGGTTTATAAAGCTTTCCCAATCTTCTGGCTTCCCACTAATCTTCACCACATTATATGCTTCTTCTTTTGCTTTTGTGATGTCCCTGACTTCCTTTGTCAGCCATAGTTGCCTCATTCTTCTCTTAATACGTTTGCTCTTCCTTGGGAATAATCTCTGCTGTGCCTCCCGAATTGCCCCCAGAAACTCCTGTCATTGCTGTTCCACTGTCTTCCCTGCTCGGCTCCCCTTCCGATCAACTCTGCCCAGCTCCTCCTTCGTATCTTAGATACCTTTACTGTATTGTAATACAGTTACATTTGATTCCAGCTTCTGCCTCTCAAACTGTAGGGTGAATTCTATCATTGTGGTCACTGCCACCTAAGGGTTCCTTCACCTCAAGTTCCTTAATCAAGTCTGCCTCATTATACATATGGATGGGCCAAAAGCCTTTTGTTTTTCCCCCCGATCTATCTTTAAATGCATGTTTAAGTATCTTAATATCCCTAAACTGGTAATAAATTATGGTTGTTTAACGTAGTCAAATAGAATGTAAATTCATAATAGAAGTTGAGTTGTGATTATTAAATGTGGTGTGATGATTATTCTTTGCCCATCTCAATTTTTATATATCTTGTGAAAATAGTGTTGAAGTAACTTGCCTTTATGGGAAAGCTTCCTGGGCCTCTGTAGTGCATAGCTTGCATTATTCTCCCTGCTAGTGCTGTTAATGTTCGGTGGTATACTGCAGTGGAAGTCCAAAAGTCAAACATTTGAAGGTTGGGAAATGGCCCATTTTGGACATTTTCTGATCTAAATTGCAAAAAAGCATTTGAAACAATTTTTTACAAGTCAGTGCCTCCTAAGATCTCAAAGCAGCAGTTAAAAATACCTGCTACATAGTATACTTAATTAAGCATTTCATGGTGTTTGTTCTTAAATTTAGCTTTCTAGTTGTTTTGACTCTAGTAATTGTTTCTACATTGTTACAGCAGGGCCTAATGCTAAGTATAAACTGTACTTGCATCAAATATTATTAGTATTCTCAAACTTGTCACAGTTCACAAATCGTTTATTTACTTATCCAGTTCCTTTTATTTTTAAAATAAGAACATATTTTCTGCTATTGTTGTTGTGCTTTATATAAGGTATATTGAGCATTGAGCCCTGTTACCAAAGTGTAATCTCCTTTTTTTTTGAAGTTTAATTGTTTTTTAATGCTTGCATGCTATATTTTTTAACTGATCTAAAGTAATATATGATGCTTAAATGTTTAACTGTAGTTTTGAGCATATTTATTTTAAAATACTGTCGATACTTTCAAAGTTTTGTAACATACTGCATGATTTCAAAGACTGTAATCTAAGTCTATTTTCTGATAATTTTAGTCTCTTTCCTTGCTTCGGGGACAACTGCCACTGTGGCTCTGTTACGTGATAGCATTGAGCTTGTGGTAGCAAGTGTGGGTGACAGCCGGGCAATTCTTTGTCGTAAAGGGAAACATAAGCGGCTGACTGAAGACCACACTCCAGAACGGAAAGATGAGAGGGAAAGGTAACATTTATTGAAGGCTTGATGCAAATAGTCTAGTGATTGCAGATTAAGTATAATTCACAAATTTAAAATTTCAAAATACTAAGTACAATAAATCATTGTTCTATAGCAGTGTGTAGTGTTTCACTTAACTTCTTACATGGTATAGATAAGTACAATATTTGTTACCTTCTGCTTTATTGTATTTGACAGGATTAAAAAATGTGGTGGATTTGTTGCCTGGAACAGTCTGGGTCAACCACATGTAAATGGGAGATTGGCTATGACACGCAGTATAGGAGATCTAGCTTTAAGGTCTGCGGGAGTCATCGCTGAGCCAGAGACCAGACAGATTAAGGTGAGACTGCATGTTGCAAACCACAATCCTTTACGTCCCTTTTGGGATTCCATCACTTTTCTAATCCAAATTGAAGATTAAAAATTTACATTCCTTAAGTGAACTTAATTTACAGTATTTTTAAGCTTCTATGAATATGTTAAATCAATCTGAATTTTCACGAAAGTAATCTGTTTTTGGGATGTCATATTGAGGTTGTACAGGATGTTGGTGAGGCTTCTTCTGGAGCACTGTTGTGCAGTTCTGGTCGCCCTAATATGGGAAGAATACTGTTAAACTGGAGGGCGTTCAGAAGAGATTTAACAGGATGTTGCTGGGAACGGAGGGTTTGAGATATAAAAATAGACTGGAAAGACTGGGATTTTTTTCACTGGGTCATAGGAGGTTGAGTGGGGACTTTTATTGAGATTTATAAAATTATGGGGACTTGATAAGGTGAATGACAAGGGTCTTTTCCCTAGGGTAGGAGAATTCACAACGAGGGTCATATTTTTAAGGTGAGAGAATCATAGAAACACAGAATCCCTACAGTGTGAAGCAAGATTTAAAAAGAATATAGGGGCTCCTTCCTTACACAGAGAGTGGTTAGTGTGTGGAATGACGTTCCAGAGAAAGTGGTAGATGCAGGTACAGTTACAACGTTTAGAAGACAGTTGGATAAGCTCATGAATAGGAAAAGTTTGGAGGGATGTGGGCCAAGTGCGGGTAAGCAGGACTATTTAGTTTGGAAACATGATCAGCATGGACTGATCAGACCGAAGGGTCTGTTTCCATGCTGTATGACTATGACTAACAAATTGTATACCTAGTCTTACACATAACTAAACTAGTATACAAGATTTTCCATTAGGTTGGAGCTGTTGAATTTGGATGACTTTGTTGGGACTGCATACTGAAACATCCGAAAAATAATTTTCAAAATGATGTGATTGTTCACTTTAGCATAGGCAGTATTCCATATTGTGCTAAGTCGTACAGAACAAAAGGTCCTGAGTTTCATTGCTAACCTATACTAACCGAATTAAATTCAGCTAGGGCTTCAGTGCTCCTAGTCAAAGGAGAGGAAATTGACCTGATGTCCTCCCCAAGCAGGCTGCTGACTTGAGCAGAAATGTTCCTTTAATAGATGATGGATGACAACAAGATTAGTCTTTCTAATCATTTTTATCCATTGAGAATGTCTGTTCTGTCAGTCAAAGCTGAGAACCATGTGAGCAAAATATTAGTGCGTTGCTAGTACCTGTGAAACTGTATCCTGGTTGGCAATTTCAAGAAACTTTGTGGAGAGGGTATATTTCATATATTGTATTCCCCTGTACGATTGTACAACAAGGCCTCTCTTTCTGTAATTTGTTTACTTGTGGTATCAACTAATTTTCGAGTTCTTTTTCTGCAGCTGCAACATGGAGATGATGCTTTCTTAGTTCTAACAACAGATGGGATTAACTTTATCATGAATAGCCAAGAGATATGTGATCACATCAGTCAATGTCATGATCCAATAGAGGCTGCTCAGGTTATTGTTGAACAGGTAAATGAAGCTTGATTTAATCGTGTACCATTTGTTTGGTTTGCATTTACCTCTGTGCTAGAATAACTATTCATGTAACAGCCTGTCTTGAAAGCCAGGATTATTTTAATGATTGACCTGTTTGCTTTTATGCTTAAATGTATTTGTCCTTATGCTTCGTGTGCTAATGTAAGCACCTCTGTTTACTTCAGGGGAGCAGTATGTGGTATTTGAGTCCATAAGCCTTTTTTTTTGTAAATGAACTCAGAAGCTATGTATTAATTTTAAATTCACCATCATTTTCTCGAGGGCATTCAGGGATAGACAATAGTGCTGGCCTACCAGCAATGCCTACATTCAACATTCTCTTTAAAAAAAATTGTTACTATAACCTGAATTACTGAATCCGACTAGGTACAGATTTGCCTAGAATCTCTTTTTTTAATTGAAGCCTAACATACAGTATATTTTGAGATAACGAGGTGTAGAGCTGGATGAACACAGCAGGCCTCGCAGCATCAGAGGAGCAGGAAAGCTGACGTTTCGGGTCTGGACCCTTCTTCAGAAAATGTGTATTTTTTCCCCCTTTTGAAAAATCTTTAGTTTAAAATTTTGTACCTGAGTACATCAAAGCATAAAACAGTTGAGTGCTGATTTTTAAAAGTATAAGATCTTCAAGAGTCACTAAGTAATTTTCTTTTGTGTTGGAGAAAAGTGACAGACCAGTTTTCATCCAAACTAGTCAGGTGCAAGATACTACATGTGGAATTTGCAAGTGAGAAATAGGGCATTTGGCCCAACTGATCTATATTGATGCTTAATTTTTAAAAAGTAGCATGACTGGGTTATGTGTGTAGCTGAGTGAGGAAATGGGAACAGAATGGAGGCAGCTGTACAGCTGTCTTGGTGGAGAAGCATTTGGTTTGTTTAAGGTTGTGAGTTACAGAGGTAGTTTTTTGCAGCAGTAAGGAGTCTGGGGTTCCCCCATGCCCAGAATGAATGACAAATAATGTAGTTTTACCTGAAGATAGATATGTAGTAGTGCTTGTCTTGGTTGTGCCAAATTTAACAATGGACCAGTTGCATTTACTGTCTTGGTCACGTTTTCACCTTTCAAATTCGAGATTGGGAAGACTGCAGCTGAACTAGGGGGAATAGTTTTACCAACAAGGTAAAATAAAAGTAGGAGTTGGAGATGTAGTGATGGAGGATCAGATATGGAGAATTAAAAATTTTAAGAGTGAGGTTGTTGATGGGTTTGGGGTGGGAGAATTAATTTCCCCATCAATAGTGGGTGAAAGTTAGGAGATAGATTTTTAAAGGCGTGTGGGTGGTAAAGGAGATCAGACATTTGAATGCAGATGGCCTATCAGAGGTTAAAATCACAGGTGCAAAGACACTGAGATAAGACAAATTTGACTGAGTTGCCAGTGATAAGAGTAACAAAGTTATCTTTCCACCAGAAAAAGAGTGTAAATTCAAAGACAACTTGAATACAGCGTGGTGAAGATTTGGTTTTGTGGACATTGATGTATCAGGAATCTGAGATTAAATGGAACTAAGATACATATTGCCATTATTTAACAAATACAAACTGTCTGAGGTGATTGACTTACTTTCTCCTGATTACTTTGCTTCTGCATAACAAGAAAACGAGTCTGGGCTCTGTGTAGAGGCGGTCATAGTAGCCAAAATGATATACTAAAGTTAGTTTAACAAAGAAGTCAGACTCAGAGAAACATTTTACTTTTGTAGTCTAATAATATTCTTCTCCTTTGTTGCAGGCACTGCACTATGGTGCAGAAGATAACAGTACTATTATTGTAGTTCCTTTTGGTGCATGGGGAAAGCACAAAAACACTGGCACCAGCTTTTCTTTCAGCCGAAGCTTTGTCTCAAGTGGAAGATGGGCATGAAGTGGAAGGACTACAGTCTCTGCTGCCTGCTTGCAGTTCAGTTTTCAAAAATATCTATCTTAAGGCCACTTCCTTTTGTTTTTCCATCTGGCAAAAGCTCATCCTATCATAGCCTGTAATGTGAATAAAGGCAGCTAGCCAGATGTACAATTAAACATTGCTCTGTTATTTTAACAAAGGATTTAATAACTGGACAGAAAAAGTTATCTTTGTAGCGAACTGGTAGAGATATTGACACTTCACTAATTGATCACTTTAGATGCCTGTTTAGCTGCAATAAAACTTGAGTTGTGTAAATTCTTAAATGCTTGTGTTGGAAGTCACAGAAACTGGTTATATTAACCTTGGTGCAACAGTACAAGGACAATTTGTGTCCGTTCTAGTGTGTTTTCAGTTCTGGCACTGAAACAAGTAGATTTGTTGAGTACAAGAACTGGATGTGACTATCTGATGTTGGAAATCGGGGCAAGGGAGATTCGTGTGTTTGAGCTGGTTCCCATTAAACTACTACTGCTTATTCAGTATATCCTTGAAAGAACCTTTTCTTCCTCTTTGAGCAATTTAAATACAGTGGAAGAAAATCTTGCCCCACCTAATCTCGAGCTGCTTTATTGCTAATTTAAGCAGGCAAAATATTTTTAAGCACGTCAGCTTTTTCACTGTTCCCTGAGTATTCTGATTTCCTCTGTGTTGAGCATAGCAACCAAATCACAGGGAGAAATATGTTTCTATACCATCAAGGAATTTGAGCTTTAAAGTATGTTCACTAGAACTTGAAGTTTTTTTCTTTTGTTCCCTGTAGTAAACAAAATGTGGCTGGCATTGTAACTGAGAGTTCACTTGCTGATCTTAAATAGATATGAGACCTGTCAAAGGAATTGAGGTTTTTGTCACAAATATCTATGCCTCCCCAGATCACTGCTGGAATAGCTGTGTGGAACTAAACTGGAATATACATGTAATGGTGTGCCTTTCCAGCCCTACTTTTTCCAGCATTTATCCCACGTGGAATTTGAGAAATATGAAGTAGTACATTTGGATCTAATTTTGAGTTTCAGCAGAGAGGTGTGTGATATCATCTCAATCCCAAATCAGGAGGGCAGCAAAGTTGCTGTGGAAAGTAGGCTCATGTGATCTATGCCTGTTAAGTGCGTTGGGATATTTTTTCTCTGTTGAGGGCACTATGTAAACACAAATTGTTGTAAATGACAGGAAGCACAAGATGTGCTTCCAAGGTCAATGTTCTTCCAAGGTCATTTTTTCATGTTCGTGAATGTGCCCAAAATTCTCAAGCACAAGTGTCTTTTATTGTATGTGGAGAGCAGACACAACTCGGAGACCTTGGTTATTAAAAGTTGACAGTAACTGGAGGGTTGAGGTTTTGGAGTCTAAAGTAACTCTGGCCAATATGTCTCCTTTTTCTGACAGTTTGTACTTGTTCACTACAAAAGATTTGACCAAGGTCAGTTGTAAACTAAATATGCATCCTCTACTGAGGATTAAGGGAGGTGTAAATGCATTGACAGAGACAAGGAATTAATTAATCAAATTCATGTGGCATTGGAGGCATTATGGAATAAACTGGAGAAGTACTTTTAAAGTATTTGTGTAAAGTTTGAATGAGGGGGAACTCGTGTAGAAGGGGTGTATTCTTTACTGTAATTCTGAAGCATAATGTGAAATAGTAGTGCAAGCCATGGCAAAGTTTTTTTCCTTGCTTGCTTTTCTCTGTCTTGCCTTCTGGCCCAGATCCCACGGTAGAACCCCATCAGTCAATACACAGGATTTGGTTATGTTTTTGAATTAATGCTAGATGGTATATGCTGACCTACATTAAATTTAAAATTAAACTTTGTGAATTGGTCCCTTTTGCCAGCTGTATATTCTGAGCTGGTTTTACTTTTGGTGGTGGTACTGGTAATTTGAGATGTTGCAGTTTAATCAGTGTGAAAGTAGAATGACCAGAGATACAAAAAAAATCTTTCTGCTGTTTTCATCCATTTTTGTAATTCCTCAGTTACATATATCAGTGAGGAAGCCAAATACGTTATAAAATGTGATTCACATCAAAAGTCAATTTTTTTTTCACTTTTCCTTTTCTATACTGTTAAAGTCACCTGTCATATTATCTGTTACTATTGGAAATGGTAGAAATTTTGCAGAATTATTAAAAGATTCCGTACCTCAGTTGTGCAAATGCCACCACTAAATGCACTGTAGTAGCTACTTTAAATGTGATTTAATCTAGAGAGACAGCCTAGTGAGTGAGTGAGTGTGTGTGTGTGTGTGTGTCTTTCACGCAACCCCCCCCCCCGCCAAAAAATGGTACACTTAGTACATGAAGAAAATTAGAAGCTAGATCCCTGGATTAACTAACTCAGTGAATATTACATAGAATATAGGGATATTTTCAAAATGGTTGCGTCTGTAAATGTGACTAGAAACTTAATCCAGATGTTTTGTGACTTGAATCGATCCAACTACTTCTGGGTCTTGTATTATAATATGTATAGTGTGTAAATATTTGTTATATATAGTAAATCCGTAATATACATTAATCTTTATTTGTCTTGGTTAGTAAATATGTATTATATTATGGTTGAACTGACTATGTTTGTACAGATTTTGCCCTTGTATTTTAACCATGTCTTTTTATAAGCCAGTAAAACCCTAGCAATCCAAAAGCAGGGTTAGGTTGCATTTTGAAGGCAGTGCTAAAACATGTACATTGTATTCATCTAAAGGACTGCTACAGCTATGAATTCAACTTCTTGTGAATATTTTTGGGTGTTTATTTGGAAGGAGATCTATTCATGTTAAAAGTTTGCTTTCTGCTGGGTATGTGTTGCAATGTTTAATGCATAGATGCTTTCAATATATAGAAATGTACTGTAATCAGAAAATATTCAATTTTATATGCCTTGTGTGCAGCTCCCAAAACCCAAACACTTAGTCCCAGAAAAACAGCATATTGGACAATGAAAGCAGAAGCTATGAAATATAACAGAACAAACAACAACTATATTTAGCATAATATATTCTGTTCTATTGCTCTGCCATGCTAGCTGTAGTGTTGCTGTCAATTTGTCTGCTTATTGCACTCAGTACCCATCTGTGCTTTGATACCACCTAATCGATTGCAAAGTTGTGCAAAAGTGAACTAGTGATGGATTTAATGAAATGAAATCAGTAACTTTAATGACTCACCTCAATCATTATTCAGTGGTGCATGACCTCTTACCAGACATCATGCGCCAATCATCTTTTAGCTTTTGTGGAGCTGGTGAGCAATTATTTGTGTGTGCTTGTAAATACAAGGCTTATAATGTTGGCTGTGTCTTACTTATACTGAGAGCAGTACATCAGGAAGGTATTAATTGTATTTTGCCACCTTTTGAGGAATGTTGGTATAATGGAGACATTACTGAAATGGTAATTCAGAGAACTCAAGTTCATACCACAGTTTGTTTTGAAGATTTTGGTTCATGACTATGAAGCTGTCAGATTGTGTCTTAAATTCAACTTACTAATTGGTGTTTTTTTTTTTAACAGAAGGGAATTTACTGTTTTTAGATATTTTCTAATCAGCCTGATCAGAGATGTTATGACCCACCTCTGGAGCAGGTGGGACTTGAACCCAGGTCTCCTAGCCCAGAGGAATGGACATTAACGCTGCACCACAGGGGGCCCTTGCTATCTGTACTCAATATACCTATACATTAATCCATATCAACATGTTTGACTTTTAACTACCCTTTGAAGTGGCCTAGCAAGCCAGTTAGTTATTTTAAGCTCTCTAGCAAGTCATTGCTGAGAAGAATTTGCTGTGAATGAAGTTTTTTTATTGACATAAATACCTGGATCAAATCAGTTGGTCAGTAAATTATTTGATGTAGAGCAGCAAGTAAGCTAAATGGAATGTGAAAGCAACTGTACATAGGATTCATTAAAAGTGGAGTCATGCTGCATATGTAGTCTATTTTCTCAAGATTTTTTTCTTTTATGGTTTGCCTGGTTTGGTTTTAGTACATACAACCATCGTTTGACGGAATTTGCCAAATGAATTTGTACTTAAAACTGCCTGTTAATTGATAATGTGATCAGTTTTCATATATTTGTAATTGGTTTATTTTAATTTGTGTTAGAAGCCAGAACTTCCGAGGTTTTCATATCAACCTGACCAAATTATTAGATTTCTCACTTTTTTTCCTTTTCCAGTGTCCTGCTTGAATTTACTGTTTGGAAGATGTCGTTGCTTGTATGATACTGGATGTATTGCAAATATTTTCAAGTTTGAATTGTAGATGTTTTGGGTAACACTTGGTAAAAACAGCATGTACTGCTATGTACAGTAACTGTGAAAAATGTAAGTTGTATGTAACTTTTCAGAATATTCAAATAAAATTATTTACGTATAATTTTGCATATGTGGTTTTAAAAAATAGTTTCATGGGTTGAGCATTGTGAGCAATTGTTGCTCATTCCCAATTATCTTTTCTCTGCTAGGAATGATTCTTCTTATCCTAAAACTTGCCGTTTCTGCTGAGTAAATATTTAGTACAATATGCCTCAAAGCCTTGACCAAATTAAAAACAGGATGCTAAATTGAAAACAAAAATTGATCGGTGCTCATTAATTCACAGAACAATAAAAATTGGGACAACAAGAATGCTATTTATCAGAGATTTTCTTGCAGTTGTGCACAAGAGTTGGTAAGCCCATTGTGTCCAGTAAGATGGTGAAAGGACTGGATAGAGCAGATACAGATTCCTTTCCTGTGGTAGGGAGAAACACAAAGCAGGCATGATCTTAAAACTGGAGGTTAGTCCTTTGAAGAACCAAAACAACATAGCAGTCATTCACAAAGAGTAGTTGAAATCCAGCTTCGTAAAGACAATGGATGCTGGCTTATTTGGAAAATTTTGGAGAGAATTTTTTTTGGGTAAGGCTATTAAGGGATATAAAGCTAATGTCATAAATGAGGCTTAGACCAGCTTTAATCCAAATGAATGGTGGAGCAGCTTTCTGGCTGAATGAAGTATTCCTATTCTTCTGTCACCTAAAGACAAAATTCAGAAAATTTAAATGTACAGTGATGACCAAATTTGGCTTTAAGCACATGGGCATCCAATGATTATAAGAGGCGTCCGATCATTGCTAGTTATTTGTTTTACTACCAGAGCACTGCTCAACATGGGGAACAGTACTTCAAAACAAATCTCCAGAGAAGGGGGACAATTTGTAATTAGAAAAGGAGGAATAACAATGTGAGGAAACAAGTCACCTATGTGGAAACAAAACAGAAGTTGCTGGAAAGCTCAGCAGGTCTGGTAGCATCTGTGAAGAAAAGTCAGAGTTAATGTTTTGGGGCTGGGAAAACATCAGTCTATATGCAGAAAATAGGGAGGGGGAGTGGGGTTGGAGTAAACGATAGCATAAAGCCCAAAGAGAGAAAAGAACAATTGGATAGACAAAGGAGTTGATAACGATCTGGCTAAGAGGGTGAATAGTTGTTAATGGAGACTGAGCCTGCCACTACACACCACATATTGTTAGTCAATGTGATAACAAGGTCTGGTGTGCGGGTTAGGGGCTGGGACATGGGAGAGTATAGACCCTAAACTTGTTGAATTCTATGTTGAGTCCGGAGGGTTGCAGGGTCCCCAAGCAGAAAATGAGGTGTTGTTCTTCCAGCTTGTGTTGAGCTTTGCTGGAACACCGCGCAAGCCAGAGACAGAGATGTTGGCCAGGGAACAGGGTGGCAGGCAACAGGTAGCTCGGGGTCTTTTTTGCGAGCAGAACGTAGATTTTCTGTGAAGCGGCTACCCAGCCTATGCTTCGTTTCCCCAATGTAGAGGAGACCACATTGTGAGCAGCAAGTAGACTAGATTCTGGGAAGCGCACGTGAAGTGTGAAGGTGAAATGCATCACATCCCTTAATTTTATAACCTTGAACAAACTGCTCCATGATTAACTCTCACATGAATAAAGGTTTCAGAAATTTTCCTCTGTCTAGGTTAGGTGGGTTAGACATGGGAATGAGTTGGGCTGTGACTGCTCTTCGGAGGGGAGGTGTGGACTTGTTAGGTCGAATGACCTGTTTCCACACTGTAGAGATTCCATGATTCTTCCACATGATCTGTTTAATTCTTTTATCCAATATGACTTCCTGTTGGCACATTTTCTTCCTTAACATCTTGTACAGCTGTCATACAACTTGATATTTATAACCCCAAATTCATCTTAATTAAATTATCCAATAACCAATAAATTTAGTTATATAGGCTCTGCAGGTACACTTGACCTCCCAAAGATAACAAAGTATTCACTCATAAAAACAAAACACTGCAGATGCAGAGATAAAAACAAAATTCTGGCGAAACTAGGTGTGTCTGGCAGCAACTGTGGAGAGATGCAGTTAATGTTTTAAGTACAATATGACTCTTCCAGGACCAATTTACAAGACATCATATTGAAATGAAACGTGAACCCTATTTTCCTCTACAGCGATTAATAATGAAATAGTCACTTTTTTGTAATGGAGTCAGTACGGCTGCTGTTTTGGATTCAGTGCAATTGCAGGGCTTTGAGATGAAAACAAAACGTGCTCACATTTATATACTGTTGTTTTGTAATATAACATCCCAAAGGAGTAACAATTATTGCGTAGGAAACACAACCAACTTTCTCTTAGCAAATACCCACAGAGCATTCTGATAATGACTAGTTTGTTTTAATAATGGTGGCTGAGAGATGAACATTACCAAAGACTCAAGAAAGAATTCCACTGCTTTTCTTCTCCCATGGGATCTTTCATATTCACTTGAGTGGACAAGCCAGACCTTGGTTTGATGTCTCATCTGAAAGGGAGAACTTCAACTAGTGTAGGAATCTGAAATGATCAGTTAATCTGATTTGGTAGTCCTTTCTTTTCATAAACATGCTGGGCTAAAAACCAAAGCCTCCTCTATTTTTTTAATAATGGCAATGCATACAAATGAGGCTCGATGATTGGTTTTAAAATGAAGGCAGAACTGTGCCAGGATGAATGCTATTGAAGACTGGTTGCGATCTTGAATGTGCAAAGCCATGGGAAATTGACCAGCAAGAAAAATGCACACACTGCACATTTTATCATAAATTATATTTTCTATAGTTAATCAATATAATTATGCAAGATAATAAATGTTTCCAACAGTCCATAAGTACCAATTCTGGAACCAATCAAGCATTTTCTTGTTAAACCTTTAGTGGGACTGGAACTGGAACTGGAACTCTGTACATAGAACAGAACAGCATGGGAATAAGCCATTTGGCTGACCATGTCTGTGCCAAATTTGTTGCCATTCTACGGTAAATTCATCTGTCTGCACATGGCCCATAATCCTTCATTCCCTGCGTGTTAATACATAAATACAATCTAATTCACTTCAAAACTTCCCCTATATGTAGTGTCTTGCTACTTTATAAAATTCTGAAGCTCTGGAAAACTTTTATTGCAGTTGTGACTAGTTTACAATCAAGAGACTGTTAACAGCTTCTTATTACTTGCTGCCAAACTTTTGTTGAAGGAATCCAGTTTCATAAGACTCACCTGGAAAAGCAGTCAGTACCAACAAGAATTGTTTACTTATTCTAACCTAGTTCCAAATTGGGTTGTGAATCACATAGGCAATCTTTGGAATTCTGCCTTTCCAAATTAAAGCTGGAGACTGAGGGGAATGAGGGTTCAGAGAAAGATATAGATTAGGGAATCTGAGATCGGAGGAAGATGGAAACCAGGGAATTGGGACCTGACTGAAGATGCAGACTGGGGAATTGAACGATCATGAAGATGCGGGTTGGCAAAGGGAAGTTCAGAAGGAGATGCATATTAAGAAATGGATCATGGGAAGATGGAGACTGGCGAATGGAACTCAGGGAAAGATGGGGCCTTCAGTGAGGGGGAAGAGATAAGGCCGGGTAAAAGAGGGTTTCTAATTTCCCTGCCCTCAATTTCCATATTCAGTTGGCTCAATGATTTTCTGGCCCTCACCAAACAGTTATTGATGGATAACCACAGGTCATTATTCTCAATGGCACAGCAACCGAGCAAAAACTAATATATTTACTCCCATAGATTGGGTCCTGTGAAAGCGTTGTATTCGTTGTATTGCCACCCAAGCAATTTGTTCTTTGCAGGTGCAATAATATTGATGGTGTAGCTAATAGCCTTGGCTGTGCAAATTTTTCATTCCAAAAATGATTTGAGATATAGTATATATGTACAACCAATAATATTATGAATTGTATTTTGCTTGGTACTTCTTCATAACCAAATAAATTGTAGAAGTGCTGTGGTAAGATGTGATGTGGTCAGAGCATCATTTGATGGAATCTCCATGAATGCCTCCAACATGGTCTAGGGTACTGGTCTAATATCAGGTGTTGTTTTCTTTGATTTAATTAGTGTTATACATTAATGCCAATCAGCAATATGTTCCTGTGCCAGGTCTGTACAAGAATCTACAAAGCAGTTGCTGCACCTGATTTCCATTCCCAATCTCTATTTTCCAGTCTTTCCCCCATTGAGCATCCCCTCATGTACAAATATTTATTATCTTGTCGTAAACACTGCTGATGCACACCTTATGATCTCCTTCTTTTTGGGAAAAATAGCATATTTACGTTTCATTTATGAGTTGCAGCTGTTCTGACACAAGCTTTATGCGTTCTGATGATTTCAATAGATTTGCTGTACACAAGAACTCAAGAGCACATGAAATGGGTGCAGGAATGAACCATTTGGCCTGCACCACTGTTCAATCTAATTGTGGCTGATCTTGGACCACAATTCCACTTTCCCATTCATTCCCTTGATTCCCAGAAAGACCAATAATCTGTTGTGGACTTAAAAGTATTCAATAATGGAACATCCACCACCATTTGCAGTTGAGAATTCTGAAAATTCACAATACTTAAGGAAAGTAATTTCTCTTCATCTAAGTCCAAAATGACCAGCCCCTTCCAAGACTGTGCCCCTGTGTTTTAGATACCCCAATGATCGGAAACAATGCAGAAAAGCATCTACCCCATCAAACCTCTTCAGAATCTTAGAGATTTCCATGAGATTGACACTCATGCTTAGAAACTGCAGAGAATAAAAGCCCAGCACTAAGGACTTAACTTTTTTTAAAATCGGAGAATTCTGGAAATGTACAGTGGTTCTTCTGGCATCAAAAAATATAGATCTGTTGATATTTTTAGCTAAGTTGTATGTTGCCTCTACGGAATTCTGTAAACTGATCCAAGTAATTAACTTGTCTTGCAAGTTCTTTTGTGACAAGAAGACCTGAATTACTGCGCTACGTCTTAGAAATGTAATTTACAAAGCTCCTTCGACAGCACCTACCAAACGCACAGTTGGAAGTACAAGGGTGGCAGATACATGGAAACACCACCACCCTCTGAGTGTTCCCCTCCAAGCCACTCACGATCCTGACTTGGAAACATATTGCCATTCCTTCAGTGTCACCGGGTCAAAACCTTGAAACTATCTCCCTGGTGGCACTATGGGTCAAAATAAGCATATGGACTGCAGCAGTGCAAGAAGGCAGCTCAGCAGCAATTTCTCAGGGGCAACCAGGGATGGGTAATAAATGCTTGCCCAGCCAGTGATGCCCACATCCGGTGAATGAAATTTTAAACACTGTTGCGCCCTGTGTTGGTTGTGGAGGGCATGAATGATTAATGCAGTCAATGGGATGCCAGTCCAGTGAGTTGTTCAGTCCTGGATGCTGATTTTCTTGAGTTGTTGGAGCAGCACCCATCCAAACAAGCAAACAGTGTGCATTCTTTCCTGTGTAAATCTATGTTTCAAGGGGAGCCGATCTCATACTCTTGCCTATGCCTTATGGATGGTGGAAAGGGGTTATAGAGTTAAGAGGTGAATCATTAACCACAGAGTTCCGTCTTTGACCTTCTCACATAGCTACAGTATTTATGTGACTGATCCAGTTCAGTTTACCATCACAGCTGAACTGAAAACTTTATTCTGTTTGTGCTTTGTTTGTTGCAAAATATATATTTTGTAAGGGAAAGTAAGAATACAAGCAAATAAACTGAAACATGAGAGAAAATCCCACTTTTCAAAATTCTTAAAGTGAAAATAAATCAGTCAATTTGAACATGCAAGGACATGACTTTAAGCATCCATGATTATTTATGATAGTTACAGGGGAAAATGTTGGGCTGGCAGAGAGAGACACATACTCTTGCACAGGACAATCAAATCTTATGTAAATTAATGATAAGGAATGATTCTGAATTGCAGCCTTTCTTAAGATTTAATTTCCTGCTTTCACAATCTGACTGGGCATGGACTGTGGAAAAGCAACAATTCCAGATTTTCACAGATAGTGGAACACTGAAAAGGCGTTTAAAATAATGGATTACCATTCTGTAACAAACAAAGAGCTCTGGGGTTTTGCGCTAAATCAATAGCTGGTTAGAAAAACAACCCTGTGCAATAAGACCAGAAAGCAAACTGTACTATGTTAGGCTGACTAATGTCTTCATTCCTAATGGGTTACAAACTGAACACACTGCAGCTCCAAAGCAGCCTTGCTGTGAGACAATACAGCCCTTTGAATGGAAGGTTAGTGATGGCTGCAATCACTCTAATCCAATGGTTTATACTGTAGCTTGAAGGAGAAATTCAGACTTTTTTTTTCCCTTGGTATATGACAGAATTTTGCAGTTTTTGACAATATTTTCTACAGAGCCACTCAGCTCCTAACCTTGGTACGACCTTCATCCAAGTGTGGATAAAAGAGCTAAGCTTCAGAAGCAAGATTAAAGTGACCACCTTTAACATCAAGGATGCATTTAACCAAGTGTGGCATCAAGGAGCTCTAGCTCATTGGAGTCATTGGAAATCGTGGGGCTGCAGGGGACCCGCTACTGATTGGGGTCAAACCTAGAAGATGGTTGTAGTTACTGGAGGTCAATCACCTCATTCTTACAACAGGAACTGCTCAAGTCCTAGTGTCCTAGGCCCAACCATCTCCAGCTGCTTTATCAATGACCTTCCTTCCACCTGAAGGTCAGAAGTGGGGATGTTCACTTATTGTACAATGTTCAGCACCATTCATCAGTGCTCGGATACTGAAGGAACCTGAGTCTACGTGTAGCACGACCTGGCCAACATCCAGGATTGGGCTGACAATTGACATGTATCATTCTCTTTCAAGGTGACTCAATACCTGAAGGGTATTTGAGATGGACAATAAATCCTGAGCTAGCCAGCAGCATGCACTTCCTGTGATCAATTTTTTTAAATAAAGTACTAACATTAGCCGGTTTTAACTGTGTCAGAGATAGTAGGAACTGCAGATGCTGGAGAATCTGAGAATACAAGGTGTAGAGCTCATCTCTTCAGAAATGAGGAAGGGTCTAGATCCGAAACATCAGCTTTCCTGCTCCTCTGATGCTGCTTGGCCTGCTATATTCCTCCAGCTCTACACCTTGTTATCTCAGGTTGTAACTGTGGTAGGGGGAAGGGGGACATTCAAGCCTTTTGAACCACTGTAGTCCATGTGGTAATGGTAAATCGATAGCGTAGCTATGGAGGGAAGTTCAGAACATTTACCTGAAGAAAGGAGTGGTGATATAGTTCCTAGTCAGGATGGTGTGTGGCTTGGAGGGTGGTGATGTTTCCATGCATCTACTGCCCTTGATCTTCTAGATTGTAGGGAGTGGTGGAGTGGGGGGATGGGGTGTCACAGGTTTGGAAAGTTGCTATTAAAGGTGAATTGCTTTTAAACTTTTAGAGTGCCATCCACATTTTGGGGGTTTCAATATCTGATCTGCGCTTTCATGTTCTGACCTATCAGACCCGCATTGGTACAACTTACACTGTACAACTTGGGACCTGAAAGCACCATGGCAGCATCCTGTTCATGATAAACCAAGAGTTCCATGTACAGAGACGACCTGCAGAGAGACAGGGAGGTGCAGATCACAGTGGGTTAGATCCAGAACAAGGTCTAACATAGGGATTCAGCTTCCTCAACACGTTGGAAAACTAGTGTGTCAGGAGGATCAGGAATATGGGTGAGGCAATGCAGCTGCTGGAATAAGAACTGCTTCCAGTTGGACCTGCTGCCTTTGTCCTTCTATTGGAAGCAGTTAAGAGTTTGGAAGATGCTATGTAAGGAACCTTGGTGGATTTCTTCTATGTGTCTTGTAGGTGGTATACACTGCTGCTACTGAGCATCGGTGGTGGAGTTGAGAATGATCAGATTAGCCATGATCTCATTGAATGACAGAATAGACTCGATGGGCTGAATAGCTTACTTCTGCTGCAATGTCTTATAGTGGCTATACTTAACCAGTGGCTGTCAAAGTCACTACCGTCCTCAACAAAAGATGTTTCCTTACCATTCCTTCAAGCACATCTGTCCTGCCCATTCTTGGTCTTATTTGATCTCTCCTGTCTTCCACCCTATCACAGACATGCACTGTTTTTCCCCATCCTCCCCCATGTCACTTATCATATCTCTAACTTTTAACATGGTGATGAAAAGTCACAAACCTGAAATGCAAACTATTCCTTTGTCCACGAGTACCACCCTGTGGCTAATGACACACTGCAAAGCACACAACTGTTAAGGACTGATACTGATAAAATCCCATGAAAGTCACTGCATTCTGATTTCTCATTAAAGGGAGGGAGATGACCAATGGTGAGCTTAACCTGAGGGTCGTCACACTTCAGGTTAGGGGAGAGTTTGAGAACGTGGGCCATCTACAGTGATCTTAGCCAGTATCGGACTCAAACCCGCACTGTTAGGCATCACTCTGCATCACAAATGAGCTGCCCAGACCACTGAGCTCACTGATCCCCATATATAACAATGGAAATTCCACTGACCAAATCACTGACAGGCTGAAGACAGATTTTAGATGGCTGGACAAATCTGGACTAGCTCTTCAGTACACACTCAGCCTGGGTCTCTAGAATTGTGGTGATGTGTTGCATTCTGTAAGATATTGCACAGCAGTGGAGTTTTGGGACTGTTACAGGAACAAGGCACTAAACACAGTGTCTGTTTAGAGGTGGAGGTGGAGAAGGAGGTAGAACTTGATGAGGGCAATACATCACAGGTATAACACAGTCTGGTTCACATCGATTCCTCCAACTGCCAGCCACATGTAAAAGCCAACTCCTTCCGCTACCCCCCCAAGCTTCTTCAATTCGACTAACATGGAGCAGGTCTGCAAACAACCATTTTCACTGTTCCCCATGGCTCAGCAACAGCTCGTATCTTACTCTTCAGTACAAGTGATAAGGTCGCTTGCCAGTCAGCAACCAAAAATGGACAAAACCAGAACATTGCAAAAAAAGAACTTAATATTCATTTGGCTCAAATTAAAACAGAAACTTACCATTATTTTAACAGCCATCCATGTGCACCTTGCCCAAATAGAAATCTTATTTCTTCCTCTGCTCAGTGCTTCGGTCCGGCTTCAGCAAAGATCAAAGCAAACTGCTCACATCTCTATTCTTATTGCTGAGTTGTTTTGGGACAATGTCCTCTGGGTTTTGAAGCCTGTGAGGGTCTGGCCAAGCATGCTCCTCCATGCATATGTACAGTGGCAGACTTAGCTGTCAGGACATGATACAGAGAGTGGAGCCTAAATTGAGGTGAGGTCTTGGGGTGGGTGACAACACTAAGCCCCCTTTCACCACCATCCTTCTTAAGGTCCAGCCACATTCACCTGTTAGCAATGAGCTGGAGAACATATCACTGCAGACCAGAGGGGTAATGAAAGAACAATCTTAGGTTATCATGTCTCCTATTTAGGATCATTTTGACAGTGTGCAGGCACTTCAATTATTACTGCTTAGATCATTAGACTACAGGAGCAAACTCTAGCCTTACTTTCATAGTTTCACCTGCAGCCCCCCTTCCTCCTTTGAATGAGGAAGCGTATCTCCAGCTGAGCCCTTAGAGATCCCTCTTGCATGTCAAGGAAGACAAGGTGCAGCCCTTGAATATCTGGGCTCCACCAGGAGGCACTGGTCACTAGGTGGCAGACTCATGGATGTCCATATATCTGTCACAAGGACACCTGCAAGTGAGGAATGAAGATGGTGGACATTGACACAGACAGTAAGAGACACAGGTGCTGATGGCCATGACTCATGGAATCCCTACAGTGTGGAAACAGGCCCTTCGGCCCAACAAGTCCACATCGATCCCTCAGAGCATCCCAACCATACCCATCCCCCTGCAACCCACCTAATCTACACATCCCTGAACACTATGGGTAATTTAGCATGGCCAATCCACCGAACCTGCATATCTTTGTGCTGTGGGAGGAAACCAGAACACCTGGAGGAAACCCACGCAGACACGGAGAGAATGTGCAAACTCCACACAGACAGTCGCCTGAGGCTGGAATCAAATCCAGGTCCCTGGTGCTGTGAGGCAGCAGGGCTAACCACTGAGCCTGATGGATGTTTGAAAAGAACAATGGAAGAGGTGGGCAGAAGCTCAGCTATACAAGAGAAAACAGAGATCAGAAAACCGCTACACTTTCTCAGTCCACTGTCTTTGTCTGTAGTGAATGCAGTAGAGACTGTCGTACCAGAGAACTGCTCCTGAACGTCACCATAACTGAGATAATCCACCATGGTGCAAACCACCCTGTCAGCTGGAAAGATGCCACTCATAACCACAATTAACAGGTTACATCGATGAGACTAGAGCAGATTCAATCAAAATTGAGCAACAGTTAAATCCTTCAAAAGAAAGGTCAAATAAAAGAATAGTTACTAAACAATAGACACATTGTTTAGATATGACGCCTTCTTACATCAATCAAACCCTGAGGCAATTTCTTAACCTTGGCTTCTTGGTGACACGCAAGTATCATTTTCATAATTTGCATTAATGTTGCAAGGATTTGCCTACTGGGAAGTCACACCACAGTAAAGCTTTGTCTCCCAATGTACATTGAGTTACCAATGCTGCAAGGTGGCCTAGAGTCTCCAGGAACTAAACAGCAGGGTCTAGGTGACTGTGATCCTGGAGGCAAATCACAGGGACATTGGATAGGATGTTTCCTGTAGTAATTTTCTTTGAACAATCCCTTTCATCAGCCATAACAATTTTAGAAATGGGAAGCATGGGTGGTTTCGGCAGTCAATCAAGTGCCACTCAATTAAGCAATGAATCTTTTCGCTTTCCAGTTGGTGTACGGAATCCGTGCAAGTCATGTGATGATACCTCCAGAATTCATTTAAATATAGTTGGCAACCCCAAGAGCACGTCTGTATTGAAGTAGATCACTTTGCCATTTCGGCAGGAATTTTTCTCTCAGTTTTTCACAGAAGCAGAAAGTAAATTGTGATCAAACACAACGACTCAAGGGTGGCTCGGTGGCACGGTGGTTAGCACTGCTGCCTCACAGCACCAGGGACCCAGGTTTGATCCTAGCCTTGGATGACTGCCTGTGTGGAGTTTGCACGTTCTCCCAGTGTCTGTGTGGGTTTCCTCCGGGTGCTCCAGTTTCCTCCCACAGTCCAAAGATATGCAGGTTAGGTGAGTTGGCCATTCTAAAAATTGCCCGTAGTGTTGAGGGATGTGTGGATTAAGTAGGTTATAGGGGGATGGGTCTAGGTGGGATGCTCTGAGCGTTGGTGTGGACTTGTTGGGCCGAACGGCCTGTTTCCACACTGTAGGGATTCTCTGATTCCAAAGCTGATTCAGATTTAAAGGCTGTACCTCTCCTTAAAGATTGCTGACATGATCTACACTCCTCATTCCCCCCATATCCCATCATTACTGAATGTCCCTCTGGTTATATGTGTCAATCTCCCTCTCTTATAACAAACAGTAGACATTTCTGTGTTGTTTTGAAGGTTCCTTTAAATCTTGTATTTACATTTTGAAAAATAGATATCAAGTGAAGATGCTGAGCAGAAGATATTCCTGACTGTAGCGTTAACAGATGTGGATGCACTCTTGAGCAGACTCTGAATCCGGGTAGTAGGAAAATAAATGTTCCCATTGATGGAAGGATCAAGAACAAGTGAGCACAGATTTAAGGAAGTTGGCAAAAGGAGCAATAATGACACAAGGAAAAACCTTTTCACAGAGCAAATGATTAAGATCTGGAATGTGCCACCTGAGAATGTGGCAGCGGAGGATTCCAACAAGGGTTTTGAAAGAGGGTTAGATTATTATCTGAAAAGGAAGAATGTGCAGGGTTAATGTAAGAAAAAGGGAGTGGCAGACAGTAAATTGCTTCTACAAAGAGCTAGCGCAGACACGATGGACTGAATGGCTTCCTTAGTGCTGCAACGATTCTGTGATTCTGCTGATACCAGCCCTAAATAAATCTGCATGGGAGTCAGCACAACTGGTGGGTACTCAGCCCAAACTGTCGAATTATGGGTTCCTGCTGTTGCTTTATGCTGCTCCAGTCAGGTGCGTTGAAATGTTCAGTCTCTGGCACACATTTGATCATGGAAAGCTATGGTGCCAGTTCAACCCTCAGTAGTAGTGAGTGTCCTGCTATCACTGACTGTCCAACCCCAAAGTCCAGGCCATTATCACATTGCTGTTTGTAGGGCCTCACTGTTCACGTACTTCCTACATTACAACAACAACAAAAACAACACTTCTGAAGTCTGTCAGTGTCATCTGAAGTCGTGGAAGGTGCTATCCTAATCCAAGTCTTTCCTTCTTGTTTTCTCATAGCTTTGTTAGGGTTAAATCACACACACTTCTCTTATGATTAGTTCAAGTAAATAACTGACAGCAATTCCTAGGCAGCTCAAGTGTCTTAGAAAGTTTAATGTTTAAGAATTCTGACACGAATACCTGTGTTCAATCAACTTGAACAAGGGACAAGGAATTTTAAAAGGGTAACATCACATAGTCTTAAATGTTATCGAGAAATATGCATGTACAAATTCTAATGCTGTAACAAAGAATGAGAATAAGATGGAGATATTTGTCAGTGGACAGCCATCTGTGAAGTGTTTAAAGGGCTACTTTGTGCATGTTCTAATGTTTATCTGATATCTCTATGAGTATACAGGGTTATAATATTGGACTGGTTATTGAGAGGCTCAGTTTTTGCTTCGGATGAGTTCAGTTCATTACTTCCCAGTAGGCAAATCCTTGCAACATTTATGCAAATTATGAAAATGATACTTGATGTTGATGTTAATACATGATGTTGATACATCACCTCTGAACTGCCTCGCCATGAACATATTGTCTGTAAATGAAAATTTTAACCACAAACAGCTAGTGGTTAGTTTTTTGCTGTGGTGCTGCCCTGGTACATTTTCAGTTTCTGGCTGGGGGGCTGGTTATTGGCAATTAGGTTTGATGGGGGGGTGGTGTAGTATCAGGAGTGGGTAGCCAGTTGGGCGAATACATACGCCAGTCGAGGGCACTCTGCAAAGATGTCTTGATATTCCTGACAGTGAGCATCCCTCAACCTCACAGGCAATGTTGCTGACATTATGGTAGCGGGTGTCAATGGTTTTGGGGAGTGGGGTGTGAGGTGGGGGTGTGTTGGTGGTGGGGTGGGGGGAAGGGGAGTGATGCTCTGGGAGTGAGGGGGTTACTGTAGAAGCACAGTAGCCCAAAAGGATCCATTGGCCCATTCCAGTCACAATATGCCAGGGACGCAGGCCATCCAATGGGGAAAGGCTATCCTATTGCCAGGCTGGCCTGGCTGCTGTGGACACTGTATATTTTGGATAAATTATAGATCTACAGAGTGTGCCCCCTCATCTTGAGACACTCCTATGCTCCCCCACCCACTGCAGCAGTGCCCAACCCCCTCCATACTGCCAGGCTGCCAGCTCTCCTGTGCCTTGGTTTCTTCCCACTGGACCTCCGATCGTGGAGCCCATCTGCCATCCTCTACAGGTTAGCTTGGTTGGCCAGAGAGCTGGATTGCAGTGCAGAGTGATGCCAACAGCATGGGTTTAATTGCCGCACCAGCTGAGGTCACAGTGTAGGTTCCGCCTTCTCAACCTCACCCCCTGCCTGTTGGGGAGCATTGTGACCCACAGGTTAAACCACCATCGGTCACCTCTCTCCAGTGAGAGGGCAGTTCCCTGGAACTATGGTGACTTTGCTTTTAGTTACAAGAGCTGCATCCAAAGAAGGTCAAACACTGTGTGGCGATCTGAGGAGTGTATTCTGTGAAGCTTCATAATGTCACCATTGTAATTGAGTATCACTATTCTTCAAACAGGATTCCCCAAGCAAAATGAGGAAGGAACCACTCAGCATCAGGAAATTACCATCTGGTTCATTGATATCCTTTAGGAAAGGAAACTGCCATCCTTAACCAGTATGGACAACATGTGACTCCAGACCCACAGCAACGTTGGTTGACTTTTGACTACCCTCTGCAATGGGCAATGAATGCTAGCCTAGTTAGCGACACCCTCATCCCATGAATGAATATTAAAACAAAAGTGTCGAAAACATGACCACAGGATAGCTGCCTTTCTCTCTTCACATTTCTGCTGATGGGTTGGCTGAGCATTTGTCTTTCTTGTTTTCATTTTGACTTCTAACATCTTTTGCTTTTTTGGATGTTTCTGTAATGATGGCACGGTGGCTCAGTGGTCCCTCACAGCGCCAGGGACCTGTGTTCAATTCTACCCTCGGGTAGAATTTGTGAAGTTTGCACTTACTTGCCATGTCTGTGTGGGTTTCTTCTGGGTGCTCTGGTCTCCTCCCACAGTCCAAAGATGTGCAGGTTAGATGGATTGGCCCTGTTAAATTGCCCATAGTGTCCAAGGGTGTGCAGGCTAGGTGGATTAACCATGGGAAATACAAGGATAGGGTTAGAGGGTGGGTCTGGGTAGGGTGCTCTTTGGAGGGTCATTGTGGACTTGATGGGCCGAATGGTCTGCTTCCACACTGTAGGGATTTTATGAATGAATTTGGAAGACAGTTGTCCCTTTAAACCATGGCCATTATTAGTAACAAGTGAATGCACATCTTTCAGGAGTCAAGTCCAAATATTGCACTCACACAATCAACTTGTGATCATTACATATCCTTTTTAACACAACATGATGGGCATTTGGCCTTAGTAATGGTGAGAATGTTAATGGACTCCATTCCAGGCTGAATAGATAATGTGCTAAAACAAGTGCTTGTCTCAGGTCCATTTGTCACATTGCTGCATTTATCTTTCAATTTCAATAATCTTTAATACAATCAAAAAATTGGTAGTTTTTCACAAATCTCATTCCTAGATTATATCTATTTTTAAAGCAAATTTTCCCTGATGTGCTCTGTTCAGTAATTGCTACACTGTCAATGCGTCTCTGAGAGATCACTTTATAACATGCTACTTGTTACATGTATTAAAGTGATTCCTTTTTCCTCCAGTAAATGTATTTTTTTATTTATGCACAGGATGTGAAGATCACTGGCAAGGCCAGTCTTTATTTGCTTCCCATCTCTAATAGACCTTGAAAGGGGTTAATTGTGCAGTTCAAGTAGACAATTAAATCTCATAAGAGTCTGACACAACTGTACGGCTTGTAGGCCCGAAACGTCAAGTTTTCCTGCTCCAATGATGCTGCTTGACCTGCTGTGTTCATCCAGCCCCATGCTTGTATGGCTTGCGAGGCTGTTTCAGAGGTCAATCAAGACCCAGACTGGATGAGAACAGCTAATGCTCTTCCTTAAATGGCATTCGTGCACCTGATAACACAGTGTGGAGGTGGAGGAGCACAGCTGACCAGGCAGCATCAGAAGAGCAGGAAAGTTGATGTTTCAGGAAGGGTCCTAACCCGAAAAGTCAACTTTCCTGTTCCTCTGATGCTGCCTGGCCTGCTGTGTTCCTCCAGCTCTACACTGTGTTGTCTCTGACTCCAGCATCTGCAGTTCTTACTGTCTCTTAGTGAACCTGATTGTGTTTTACAATATTCCAGTATTTATTTTTTCTATTTGTTCACAGATGTGGCCATTGCTCGCTGTAGAGTCACCGGACCTGAAATGTTAAACTTTGTATTCTTCTGCTGAATTTTGTCAACAATTTCTGTTTTTGTTTCAGATTTCCAGCATCCACAGTCATTAGTTTTATTTACTACCCATCCCTAATTACCCTTGAGAAGGTGGTGGTCCATTGCCTTCAAAATCTTAGAATCAAACAGTATAGAAGAGGCCCTTCTACCCATTGGGTCCATACCGCATCATATGCGTTAGTAAATTTTTATTTTAAATTTACTTCATTGATGAATTTATGTTCACCAAGTGCCATAGTGGGATTCAAACTTATTTCAAGAAATTTAGTCCATGTCTCAGGTTATACTAGATACATAATCACTACGTTACCAATTGCTTTTATCCAATTCCATTATCCACGCTACATGATTTTATGAATTGATTTTACAATTAATTGGTCGAAAGCTTTGGACCCTTCATTCTGAATCTTCTTTCCCTTTATGACTTGGATTTTTGAAAACTTTCTTGTAGCCCAAAGAAAACAATTGGTTTGTGATATTATGACCTCCTCTGGACATGAACCTCAGGAACCAGAAACCCCTCTTGAAATGATACAATCTCATGGCGTGGACAACACCAACGAGGCAACACACTGAACCTCCCTGGATGGGAGATGGCAAATGAGTTGGGGGTTTCAGGACATTCCCATGTCTTGTCCTTCTCAGGGGTAGAGGCCATGAGATGGGTTATGCCGTCGCACTATGGTGAGCTGCTCTGCCCAATCTAACATTACACAGGGCTAAACATTCCTATGCGTTCTTCCCAGAACTCAAGCTTAAAGCTGATACCCTGAAAAGGTCGTGTGACATTTCTCAAACTAGGACAAGGAAATGCTCCAAGCTGTTCTGGCTGGCTTATTTGTTTATCCCAGAACCAAAATCACTTGAACACATGATCTAGTTGTTATTACCTTGCCGTTTGCATCGCTCATCATTCCAATATTTTCCTGGCTGATCAATTCAGATTCAATTTCAGATCATGCAAGTCACTGCTGTCCACACCCTGGCTGCATCTTGTTTACCCATCATTCTTGTTTCACCTGACCTGAATTGGCTTCCAATAATCAACAACTCAAATTCTAATTCTCGTGTTTCAATCCTTTCATTGCACTTTTGTGTCTGTCTAAATCATCTAATTCTGGCCAGCCCCTGAACTCTCTGTCCCTCAGGAACTGACTATTTGACTGCCTGTTCCTTCAGTCCCCCTACTTAGATCTCATGCTCTGGCGTTCCCTCCCAAAACCTCTCCAGCACTTTCTCCTCCTTTAAAACCCATCTAAAATCTGCCCCTTTGATCACTACTCCATATCCATGGAATCTCTATGCTGTAGAAACAGGCCATTCAACCCAACAAGTCACACCAACCCTCTGAACAGCATCCCACCCGGACTCAGCCCCTGCCCTACCCAGCCTACACATCTCTGGGCAATAGGGGCAATTTAGCATGGTCAATCCAAATAACCTGCACATCTTTGGATTGTGGGAGGAAACTGGAGGAAACCCAGGCTGACACGGGGAGAATGTGCAAACTCCACACAGACAGTCACCTGAGGCTGGAATTGAACAAGGGTCCCTGGCACTGTGAGGCAGCAGTGTAACCACAGTACTGCCCGAAAGCTACTCCTAAAAGCTCCTCCTTTATGTCTGCATAAATGTTTCTTGGATCACGCCTTGGTGATGTGCCATGGGATGGTTTTCTACTTTAAAGATGCTATATTATTGCCAGTTTCATGTTGTTTATGCTGATGTGAACCTATCCTGCCGAATGTGACAGTGTATCTGTGTGGCAGCGTATCCTTGGACGGGTGACAAGGAGATGCTTGCATCAGTGCATGTGACAATGAAATGATACAGCTGTTGCTGGACAAGTGCAAGAGGATTAACCCAGCAAGTTTACATTGTGCAAACTTACTTGGTTAATTTTTTTGCACTTGTCCAGCAACAACTGTATCATTTCATTGTGTTTACATTGTGTAAGCCTGCTCCACAAGAAAGCTTGTTATGAAAAATCAATCTCAAGAGTTCAGATCCCATGCCAGATTTATGAAACAATATTCTATATTCTGCATTCAGATTATCTCTCACTCCGGACAAAGGGGCATGTTACATCACAGACAATCAGAGTGTCACCCTTTATATTTAGATATGTGATTTATTTTCCACGGTGATCGCTGAACCCTGTCACCGTGCTTGAGGAGAGTGGTAGCTGGCTGCAGTTTGATAAAACAGCATCTTTCAAATCTAATGTAACATGGCCCAGTGTTGAAATGGTATCACCTGGCCCACATTCAGACCCCTGTCACTGAGAACTGCACTAAGCACTGACAGATAAAGGCTCTGCAATAACAAACAAATGTTTCAGCTTAAAGCCTTGATAGCTTTTATGGAGGAACCGATAAGTTGATCGGCAAGAGAATCTGGGTCAATCACATGTGGCACCCTCATGACTAAGCACTTTCGGTTAACTCCCTAGCACCCCGCACTTCTACTCCCTTGGGAGATGCAAACACCCAGGAATTCCCCGGGCCATGAAACACTGGAAAATATCTCTCTGGCTCCCCCATGTGCTCAAGATCATGGCAACCTCCTCCTCTCTGAAGCCACTTGTCTCATGCACTGAGAGATGTCAACCCCTGCCGAGGATTGATCCAGGTCCCTTGTGAAGGTGATGCAAAATGTCAAGGCCCATCCCAGTGGCCCTCCACATGAGGTTCACTGCAATTGCTACTCCAGCGTTGTAACTTTCCTCTCATCATCTAAAAGATCACCTGTAGCAAGAACAAATTTGGGAAATAGCAGTTGGACTGTAATATTGAGAGACATTCAGGGCAGACTTTGTCGCAACATTGAAAAAAAAAATACAAGAAACACTTTTGACTGCAACTAATAAGATTTATTGGACAATAAATAAATAAATTTAATACAGCAGAACTTTATAATTGAAAACCCAGAATTCTGGCAATTGGTAAACGGCCAGAAAGAAAGCAGGCTGTGATTCTTCAGGTTCATAAGACTTTTTCCAGAATGGCACAGTGGCTCTGTGGTTAGCACTGCTACCTCACATTGCCAGGAACTCAGGTTTGATGCCACCCTTGGGCGACCGTCTGTATGGAGTTTACATATTCTCCCTGAATCCGTGTGGGTTTCCTCCCACTGCTGAAAGATGTGCAGATTGGGTGGATTGGCTCTTCAAATTTCGCAGTGTCTAGGCAAGTGCAGGTTAGGTGGATTAGCCATAGAAATATTAGGGTAGCTCTGGGTGAGAAGCCCTTTCAAGATTTGGTGTGGACTGAAACTGTTTTGATATAATTACATATTCAAGCTTATTTCTTCTTTTAAAATTGCTGTTTGGTTTGTTTTAATTTATTGTCTGAAGGCACTAGAGGATCCTTGGTGTGGTATTCATAGAATGAAGGTGGCCATTCAGCCTGTCATGTCTGTGCTGATCTCTGCAAGAGTAACACATTTAGTCCTACACTCCTGCCCTTCTCCCGTAGCCCTGCAAATCTTTTCTGCTCAGATCTAAACCCCTTATGAAAGCTTGGACTGAATCTGTCACCACCATTCGCTCAATGCATTCCTTGTTGTGTAAAAAAAGACTTTTTCTTACTTTCCCTATGTTTCTTTCGGCAATGTTGCTTGAGCATCAATATTCTACTAATGCAGGTTTCTCTATGCATGACTCCCTGATGCTACCAGAGGACCATCTGATCATCAGGAACACATCACGGCTGACTCAGACCCGTTTCACCTTAACCCTCATCCAAGTGCACATCCAGAAGACGACCATTGGGTGGTGATCAAGAGCAAAATTCATAAGCCATTTTAGCCACTGTCCTGCTGATTATTCTGAATCAGCCAACATAGGAGATATTACAATCAAACCTGACCCTCTCTGATCTGTTCAATTCAGTGTTTCATCTTCTTAATCAGAAAATGGAGGTGGCAGATTGGAAGAGCTCCAAGCAGTTCTGCTCATCAGACTGGCCACAACGACCCTAAACAGTCATGGGGGTCTTTCAGGTTGACTCTCTGCCTCTTTTCTGCAGCTACATTCCAGCTCCAATTTCCCTGGAGTGGGAGCGTGTGGTATCCAAGTGATACAATAAGATACATTCTGTTACTGATGGCACCAGGGTGACTGGAGTAAATCATCTTGCTCCAAAACTGTAATTTAATTAGAATTATTGCATTTCCTTTAAAGATTTTTTTTTGTTACAATAAATTAGTCATGTCAAATGGAGAAATTAATTGTTCAGATAGCTGAAAATTATGACTGAGGTAGTTTTTTTTGTTAGATATTAGTGTTGAGGCTAATTTGCAGCCACAGCACGGAAATGAAGATGCCGTACAAATCAGCCATGGTCTCCCTGAGTGAATGCTGGAACATTCTTAAAAGGCTCAGTAGTCTAATTCTACAGTGGTTGCTGTTTTCCAAATAGGTTAAACACTCAATTTATATTCTGGGGCTTGTCCCAGGTCCCATGGAAACACAGTCAGTGAAATACCATGGATCAAAGCTGAATAATGGAAGCTGCAATGTAGCATTTATACATTTCTCTGATAAAAAGGTACAAACTTACGGAACAGGAGTAAGGTATGCAGTCCTTTCAGCACATTCCACCATTCAGTAAGATCGCAGCTAATTTAATTCCAACACATTCCTACTTAGCCTCTTAACTTTTTGCCCCCTTATCATGAATCTCTCTTTGCCTTAAAAACATCAAAAAACTTTGCTTCCTGAGTGTTTTGGAAATTTCTTCCTCCAATGACTCATAACCCTTGAAGATTATTTTTTTCAAATCTCTATTTGTTCATAGAATGTGGGCGCTGCAGTCTTGGCCGGTGTTAATTTTCATCCCTAAAAAAAAGGGCAATTAAAGGTGAACTACATTGCTCTGGGTCTGGAGTTACATGTACACCAAGCATGGATGTAAGCATGACATTTCTTTTTCTACGTGACGAACATGGGTTTTACAACAATCAACAGTGGGGTACAGACTTTTTAGCAATTTAAATTTCACCATGTTCCATGCTGGAATTTGAACCCATTCCACCAGAACATTAGCTTGGGGTTCCGGATTACTACTCCAGTGACATTGTCACTATGCTACCTCCTTGCCTCCTGTCCTTTTGATCTTAAATGGATGATCTCTTATTTTACAAAGGTGATCTCTATTTCTTGATTCTCCCACAAGAAAATGTCATGGTTGGTGTTATGGAGAAATTTTGCTGATCTTACCTCCTTTTTGACTAAACAATACAGGCAAAGTTCATGATAATACGGAGTGTTTCTAATGGAGTGCTGCGGTGTCAGAGGTGCAGCCTTTCAAATGAGGTATTAAAATGAGTTAGTCTGCCTGCTCTAGTGAACGTAAAAGATCCTCAGGAGTATGTAAACTAGTGTTCAGAACAATATTGACTCTGCAGCAATATTTCCGCGCTGTTCTTGGGATCTCTGGGTGTGAAAACTGGACACGTTTCTCCCTAATGATAAAAGTTAAGAATTTATTTTTAAACAGTGATTTGTATGGAGAATGAACTTTCAGAAGAAGTGGTGGATGTGGTACAATTACATTGTTTAAAAGGCATTTAGATAAGACAATAAATAAGAAATGTTTGGAGGGATTTGGGCCAAGTACACGTAGATGGCACTACTTTAGTTTGGGTTATGGTCAGCCTGGACCAGTTGGACTGAAAGGTCTGTTTGTGTGCTGCATGATTCTATGACTTTATAAATACACATTGTGGGAAAGCACCTTGGGACTCACTTAAGACAGGAATGCAAATTACAGGATAATTTTGTACAGGACAGAAAAAGACTGTTAACAGGGTATGACTAATTCTTTTTTAATACCAGTGCAGTTCACCAACCGGACACATCTCCAATGAAAGTAATACACACAAGACAAAATATGTAAAAAAAACAAGGTCCATTTGACTCAGATTTAAAACCTCCCTTGTCTTCAACATCACAGTAAACTGGTCTCTCACTCAACTTTCAAGATTTATTTTCAGAAGTGCAATATGGTTTTGGCCTATCGAGAACTCAGTTACTAAAAATTTCAGGGTAAGTTTTCTGTCTGCTATTTGAGGAAAACCACAGAATGGGTTAAGAAAGAAGGCATTTGCCATTTTTGTAATGAGCAGCACACAAGAGGTAACTGGCCTCTACAAACAGACACTGCATTGCTTAAATCAGCCAGGTCTGCTTCAGAACACATTTGATCCGGAAACTGCTCCGATTCATCGACAATCTGTTTAGAACAGATATTCATTTATATAAAAATGACTGATAGGAAATTAATTGATAAAAATGTCAACGTCTAAAACTAATGAATTCTTCACCGTGTGACAGCAGGATCTCTCCATTTCCATGTCTTAAAGTCTCCGTGTTTAATATCTTATTTCTGCAGCTTGTAAGTTGAACCCATTCAGAATGAGAAAGGCCCTCCCTCATCAACAAATGTTGGGTACCTTTTAGGAAGACTTTTGGGACAGGAGAGAATTGTGATCTCAGAAACCTATATAATTCTAACAGGACTGGCCAGGGTAAACACAAGAATGATGTTCCCTTTGACAGGGCAGTCCAGAACCAGGGGTCACAGAATATGGAGTAGGCCATTTAGGACGGAGATGAGGCAAAACCTCTTTACTTAGAGATAGCTGTCAGCCTGTGGAATTTTCAGCCACAGAAAGCAGCTGAGGCCAAAACATTGAATATTTTTAAGGAGTTATATAGTTCTTGGGCTAAAGGGATCAAATGGTATGGGGAGAAAGTGGGAACAGGTACTGAGTTGGATGAGCCACAAATCATATTGAATAGGAGAGAAGGCTTTAGGGGCTGAATGGCCTACTCTTGCTCCTACTTTTGGTTTCTTTGTGCTCTCGATCACTGCTCAGGAAAGACTCTTTGGAAGAAAACCAGGAAGCAATATATCTGTGTACAGGGTCAGATCCATGGTGTAACTTCTCTGGTCTCCTTGGCAATGACGAGGTGCCTGCTTTTCAATGCAGAAACGCAAAGACAACAGAGAAGCACAACTGTTCGAATAGGTTAAGATTCACTTTTTAAGTTTTTTCTGTGCCGCCTTCTTCTTTACCATCTGGAGCCGTTTCATAGCATTAAGCTGTGACTCTTGAGAGGTTGGCAACTTAACGACAGAAGGGTTGTTAACTTCAGTGGGAGTCTTGGCACCGTTGTTACTGCTAGTAGCAGTGGAAGTGCCCCCTCCATTCCCACTACTGGACTGGCTGCCACTGTTGCTTGGTCCAGTTAGGCCCACCTTGCTAACATTGTCGTTGCTGGATGATCGGTTGAGACTTGGTTTCCCCAGAGTTAGGGGGGGTGGTGGCTTTATAGGTCCAGTGCTGGAGCTAATGCCTGTGGTCATTTTTGACCCCAGCCCTGCTTTGGATGTTGCCAGTCCAGACAGACCCACTGCCTTTTGATTATTGGACGATGCAGCGGGCTTTCCACTGGTGCTTTGCACAGACGATCCCAGTTTAGCTGTGGAAGGTGCTGCAGTTGATGTTTTAGCTCCAAAGGCAGCCCATCCTGTAAGTCCACTAACAGAAGAGGAGGTGGTGTTTGAACTGGAGGAATTCCCGGAAGCAGATGAAGATGCCTGAAAAACAAAAGGAAACAAAAAATTACCTTTCCCATCTATCATCCAACCTCAGACCTTCTTTGCGTTCTTTCTCCCACACACCCACAGCTCAAAAGCCCGTTTCTAACTTTTCCCAATTCTGATGAAAGGTCGTTGACCTGAAATGTTAACTCAGTTCTCTCCACAGATGCTGACAGACCTGCTGAGTTTTGTCTTTATTTTAAACTTCCAGCATCTGCATTTTTCTGCTTTTCAAATATAGTTTTAGATGGCTAAGATAAAGACTAAATCCATATTTCCATTCATCTTAAACTACTGATTGTTTCCTGTTCAGGACTCATCTACTAATCTGCTGCATTTGAAACAAACCTTAAAGTCCACAGAATTCATGTAAGCTGCAATTCAGAAATAAATACAAAACAGTTCTGCTTCAAAGGTTGAGCCTTACCCTGATGGCTACAGTTTTAGTGTTTCACTGTCATGGCCTGGATTTGAACCCATATAAGAGGCATGAAGATTTCACAGGTCTTGTGGCACAGTGGCAATGACCTACCTCTGGGCTAAAAGGTTCAGTTTCAAGACTCAGAGGAAACACTGTTGCCTCCAAGTCACAAAATTTTGGCTTCAAACTCCACTCCAGGGCTTGAGTGCAAAAATTGAAACTGATATTCAAATGCAGTACTTGGGGTGCGCAGGGCTGATGGTGATGATAAATTGAGGCTCCTTCTGCCAGCTCAGCTGGCTGGGAAAAGATTCCACTATTTTGGATAAGAACAGAGGAGCTATCCCCAGTGTCCTGGGCAATATTCATGCCTCAAACATCACCACAAAAAAAAAGTATTAGCTTATTATCTAATTACTATTAGAGGAACTTGCTGTGCATTTTGCTCCCTATGTTACAACAGTGAATATGTTGCATTGACTGTACGGTGTTTTGAAAAGTCTCATAAAAATGTAAGTTTCTTTAAGATTCGACTGTCACAAGTGATCGTAGAATTACAGGATGGACTTTAACGTTGTAAATGCTATACAAAAAGGAAGAAATATTTCCTATTAGTATACAGTTATTTAAGGATTGTTTGCTTTCAGTGTTTCTTTACTAACGTTTAAAATCAACCATAATGATACTTTCAACTGCTTTCACGAGGAAAAGTGGACAAATACTTGCGGCAGCAGAAGAAGCAGGGCTATGATGAGACAGGGGGCTGGTTCTGGATTGCTCCAGCAAAGAGCTGGCATAGACATGATGGATAAATGACCTCTGCCCAATTAATGGTGCTAGCAACATTAGAAAGAATCCAGATCAACATTCTAAACATTATAACAGGGGTTATAGATAGTACAGGGAATCCCAATTACTTGCCTGCCTGCCCTAATTAACCCAACAGTGAGAAACAACAAACAATAAAAGCAAAGGAGAAGAAAGATAGATAACTAAAGACTGCTGCTCCTTCCATTCCTGGGAGGGGGGGGGGGGGGAAATCAGTAAACCTCAGTAAAACTGTGCTAAATCTACTGCCTTACTTTCTCTAGTTTTGGGGCAAAAGCTATTTCCTGTCTATCCCCGGGAGAAAGGAAGCCTCAGAGTGCAACATCTCTCCACCTTAACTCATACTCCTTTCCTTCCCAAATCTGGCGATTCAACTTTCCCTACTCCAAATTATAAACTGTTTTCAGATTCATACCGTCACATTCTTCCACTGGGAATACACACATTTCTTGATTGAACAGAGATACGGAGTGTAATTGATTAATTTGAAGATATTCCTTAGACACTATCACCTTTGTACCATGCTAAACACGATGTCACCTTTAGATTAATGCAGTGTGTAAATTAAGTCTAAGAATCAGAGTTTTTGGCTTTTATTATTTAAAAAAACCTAACTGATTATCTGGCGATTCAACTTTCCCTACTCCAAATTATAAACTGTTTTCAGATTCATACTGTCACACTCTTCCACTGGGAATACACACATTTCTTGATTGAACAGAGAGACCAATTACACCTACGTTGTCACCACCAGCAATGCAGAATGCATCGGGTGGGGAGAGTACTGTAAAGCTTTCACATTCAGTTCGTATATTTTAGGAGCAGCTCTGCACCTGAATAAAGCAACTACAACAATCCTCATGAGATTTTGGGGCAGTCTTATAACATGTGAGCAACAGCACTCTCTTGAGTCACAATAATGTCTAAACAGTATAATCATAAAGGGTACAGCTGTTTTATACGGAGTGTAATTGATTAATTTGAAGATATTCCTTAGACACTATCACCTTTGTACCATACTAAACACGATGTCACCTTTAGATTAATGCAGTGTGTAAATTAAATCTAAGAATCAGAGCTTTTGGCTTTTATTATTTAAAAAACCTAACTGATTATCTACTAAATTTTGGCCACAAAAGGCTGATTTCTTGGTGGATAAAGTTCCCCAACATACCTGACATTTTTTTTTGTTAAACTTTGCCTTTCTTGGCTGAAAATGCAATTGAGCCAGTTGGAATAACTTTGTGCACATTCCTGACACTGCTGGTTTCCTTAGCCTCACTTCAGCCTCGATTATTTATCAAAGATCAGCCTCAAAGATTAACTATGTGTATCTTACCGTCAACTCTTGATAATTCACCAGTTATTTTCTCAGTTAATACAAAAAAAATCATTCCCTGATATTTCAAGTTGTCCGGTAGTTCAGAAGATACTGAATTTAGTTCACTAAATCCACCTGTTCGTGGTGCAATATCTTTCCAAAGGTGACAGCAAACAGTGTTTAAGCTTAAGCAATATAATTTGCTTCCCACCCCCATCAGTAATGATAACTTGTAAAATGACAGTTACCGCACCTTCACTTCTGTTCTTTTGAATGCTTGAAATGTGGTCACCTCTTGCTTAAGTTTCATTTCAGGTTTCTTCACTAAGGGATCCTTGACTGAAGGAGCAGCACTGGCAACTGAGTTGGAAGCTTTTGGAGCAGCCTTTTGTGTCTTCTGTGCCTAAGTATAATAGAAATATAATGAACATAGTTACCAAAAGTTTGCTAATGTGTGATAATAAATGCTTGGCATGACTTCAATCACTGAAACATTTTACAACCCCTCTAGGATACATCATCATATTATTCTTGAATATTAGACAAAAGATTATTTTCGTCCAGTCAGTCAGTCATATTAACATTACCAAATGTGATACACTCATTAAAAAATGACATCACCTAGCACATTGCTGCAGCTTTATTGCCTGACTAGAAACAAATTCTTACCATTTTCTTCATCTGCCTTGTACAGCGGGCACAATACCATACTAGCCTGGGGTCATTCACATCCTTGTCCGTTACTTGGGGTTTATGGCAGTCTTGGTGGTAAAGGTTGTGACATTCTTGACATTCAACTAGCTGATTACCTGATGTAACAGTCATTTGGCTGAAGGCAAAGTAGTAAACAGTTATTAAAAGTTCAAAAGACTAGCCTACTCTATTAAAGCATATATTATTATATTGACGTTTCAATGCTGTGAAAAGGGTATGTTTCCCCAATACTGGTAGAGTAAACATCACTAATACACTTGCAGTTATTACTTCATTGTCATTAATTCTTCAATGCGATAACTCCCAGAGGTAGAATGATCTGAAACACTGGGTTACAGACAATATACGTAACTTTCAGGGAATTTTATTTCAGTTGCATATCTGTGCAAATCAGAAAATGATGCAAGTGCCTGGAAACACGTTTTAATTAAAGTACTCAGATAAAAGCAAGAATGGCTTCTCACAGCCATTTGAAAACATTGTGAAATGCGACATTTGATCTTTTTGAAATGATCTGCACATCAAGGAAAAACGATCCACCCGACACTCATGTTGCGGCTGCCAAATGATGATTTGTGCTGCAGGTGTCGTATTGCCAATTGCCCAATCTTGTTTTACTCCTACCTGCTACAGCTGACTTAGGGCAAAGACAAGTCTTAACAACAAAGATGCACTTTTCCCAACACCCACCACTCCTTGGATAGTGACTTGCTCTATTCAACATTTTTCATTGTTCTTGACAACTGCTTATTCTTCCACTGGAATATTAGATTTCAAAACCACAAAATAAGCCATAAGACCATAAGAAATAGGAACAAAAGTTGGGCCACTCAACCTACCCTGCCTTTCAGCAGGATCATGGTTGATCTGACTTTGCTCACATCCACTTTCCTGCACTGTCCCAGTCTCTTGATTCTCTAACTGATCAAGAATCTACCTCAGTCTTAAATATACACAAGGACTCCACCCCCATAGCTCTCTCTGGCAAGGCGTTCCAAAGACTCTCAATGCTCGGAGAGAAGAAATTTCTCTTCCTCTCCTTCTTCTCCTCTTAAATTGGCTCCCCTTTATTCTGAGACTGTGCCCTCTGGTTCTAGACTCTTCCACGAGTGGAAACATTCTCTCAGCATTAACATGTCAAACCCTTTAAGAATCCTGTGTGTTTCAATGAGATCACCTCTCATTCTTCTAAATTCCAGCGAGTCCCACTCTGTATAACCTTTGCTCATAAGACAATCCTTCCACATGGGGATCATTCCAGTTAACCTTCTCAGAGCTGCCTCTAATGAAATGAAATCTTAAACAAGGGGACCAAAATTGCCCTCAGTACTTCAGACGTGGTCTCACCAGTACTTTGTACAGTTGCAATACGAGTTCCCTACTTTTGTACTCTAACTCCATTGAAAAGAGGGCTAGTGCTCCCTTAGCCTTCCTGATCACTTACTGCAGCTGTTTGCTAGCTTTTTGTATCAGAGATAAAAGGTACTGCAGATGCTGGAGAATCCGAGATAACAAGCATGGGGCTGGATGAACACAGCGGGTCAAGCAGCATCATAGGAGCAGGAAAACTTGACGTTTCGGGCCTAAACCCTTCATCAGAAATGGGGGAGGGGAAGAGGGTGCTGAAATAAATAGGGAGAGAGGGGGAGGCGGATAGAGGATGGATAGAGGAGAGGATAGGTGGAGAGGAGGCAGACAAGTCGAAGAGGCGGGGATGGAGCCAGTAAAGGTGAGTGTAGGTAGGGGGGTAGGGAGGAGATAGGTCAGTCCAGGAAGGACGGACAGGTCAAGGGGGCGGGATGATGTTAGTAGATAGGAGATGGGCATCTCGGGCAACCACCTAGAAACAGATGTCCATTTCAAGCCCACTGACTCCCACAGCTACTTGGAATACACCTCCTCCCACCCACCCTCCTGCAAAAATGCCATCCCCTATTCCCAATTCCTTCGCCTCCGCCACATCTGCTCCCAGGATGAGACATTCCACTCCCGAACATCTCAAATGTCCTCATTCTTCAAGGACCGCAACTTCCCCCCGACAGTGGTCGAGAACGCCCTCGACCGTGTCTCCCACATTTCCCGGAACACATCCCTCACGCCCCGTCCCCGCAATAATAACCAAAAAAGAATCCTCCTCGTCCTCACATACCACCCCACCAACCTCCAGATCCAACGCATCATCCTCCGACACTTCCGCCATCGGCAATCAGACCTCACCACCAAAGACATTTTTCCCTCCCCACCCTTATCTGCCTTCTGGAGGGACCACTCCCTCCGCGGCTCCCTTGTCCGCTCCACACTACCCTCCAGCCCCACCACACCCGGCACTTTTCCTTGTAACCGCAGGAAGTGCTACACCTGCCCCAACACCTCGTCCCTCACCCCAATCCCAGGCCCCAAGAAGACTTTCCACATCAGGCAGATGTTCACCCGCACATCTGCCAATGTGGTATACTGCATCCGCTGTACCCGTTGTGGCTTCCTCTACATCGGGGAAACTAAGCGGAGGCTTGGGGACCGCTTTGCAGAATACCTGCGCTCAGTTCGCAACAAACAACTGCACCTCCCAGTCGCGAACCATTTCAACTCCCCCTCCCATTCCTCAGATGACATGTCCATCCTGGGCCTCCTGCAATGCCACAGTGATGCCACCCGAAGGCTGCAGGAACAGCAAATCATATTCAGCCTGGGAACCCTGCAGCCCAATGGCATCAATGTGGATTTCACAAGCTTCAAAATCTCCCCTCCCCCAACTGCATCCCAAAACCAGCCCAGCTCATCTCCACCTCCCTAACCTGTTTTTCCTCTCACCTCAAACCACACCCCCATCTCATATCTACTAACATCATCCCGCCCCCTTGACCTATCCGTCCTCCCTGGACTGACCTATCTCATCCCTACCTACACTCACCTTTACTGGCTCCATCCCCGCCTCTTCGACTTGTCTGCCTCCTCTCCACCTATCCTCTCCTCTATCCATCGTCTATCCGCCTCCCCCTCTCTCCCTATTTATTTCAGAACCCTCTTCCCCTCGCCCATTTCTGATGAAGGGTTTAGGCCCGAAACGTCAAGTTTTCCTGCTCCTGTGATGCTGCTTGGCCTGCTGTGTTCATCCAGCCCCATGCTTGCTAGATTTTTGTGTTTTGTGCAAAAGTATTTCATGCTGTAGAACTCTATGACTCTGTAAGAACTCCCAATTTCCTTTGTGCTGCAGGTTTCTGCAGTTTTTCTCCATTCAAATAATACTTTCTTTTGAAACCCAGAAACCTACCTCTTGAATAATTAAAATTACCTTTGGATAATTCTAACTTTTCATCTGCAGTCTCATAACTAACAGATAAATTGGAGGACTGCAGCATTGTTTAATAGCAAATGGATGTATTTAAGATGCCAGCTTTTATTAGAAACAGGGATGTTGGAATTTATGTTGAAAAAATTTAGAGCAAGGACAAAAAGTATGGCTTTTAAATGAGGATGAATCACCTCCATCTGCTCTAATCTGATTACCTCCCTTAGCTTCTAACTCTACCTAACCTGAACACATCATATGGTCTCAGCTCAGTGTGTTTAAAGGTTCAGGTCATCAACATGTAAAAAGACAATTTCTCATACCGACACACGACACACGCCAGTCCCATTTCCATGGCAAAGTCCTCGGCACTCTCAAAGCCAGGTAGGTCAGGCATTGGCAGCTCCTTGCTGGATTGAACAGTAATGGGAGAGGATCGATTCTCTGCTTTCTCCAATCTGGCTTTTTTCTGGGGGTCAACTCCCTCCAAAGGATCTAGTTTAACCTTTCAAAAATTGGAAAGATCCATGGGGTTAACTAATCAGTCAAGCATTATGAATTAAATTATAAGATAAAGAACAGTGCCTCAAATTTTATATTTCTTATTTTTGGGCTAAGTACAGTGCACAGAATTTAAGATGAACCTGATCTTTAGCCTTTCAATGAGTTGAAGACAACTTTCTTGTAGACAAAATTCGATATTTTGCCATTCACATGCAAAATTTCAGTCATGTTGTTCCAAATCATGATTATTTATAATTCATGTCAACAGCATGAACTCTCTCTTGTACTGTGAATGGTTTCTATATAAAAACATCTATTTGCAGTTGCAGAACAAATTTAGCCAGAAACTTCTAACCTTTTCACTTGGTCTCTTTTCAGCTTCCTTCTTGGTTTTCTCATTGGAACTGGATTTACCATTGTTGCCCAGTGAAAGAGATGAAGACACTTTGGATTCCTGCTTTGTTGAATTGGATTTGATGCTGGCAGTCAACTTGGGTGTTTCAACGTCCTAGGCAAGGAGCATAAAACAATGTACGGAACTATGGTAAATCAGTCAGTCACAACAACAACAACTAGTACTTATATACAGCCTTTCACTTAATGAAATATGCCATGGCTCCTCAGAAATGTTATCAAACATAATTTGACACAGAGCCAGAAAGGGAGATATTAGGATGCTTGACCAATAGCTTGGCAAATGGGGTAGGTCAGGGCTTTGCAAACAGCAGGATTATGAGACAAGATTTGCCGTCAACGGAGTGCTGACTGAATGTGAATAGCTGCAAGGGCCCCTTACATACTCAGTTTAATTGTATGAATGTGTTAACAGCCAGATCTTTGAGGTGTGCTGGTACAAAGAAGAAAGAAGAATAAAAAAAGCCTGAGTGTTTTGTTTTAAAACACTGCCATTTAAACAGCTCCCACCACACTGAAATTCTTCACCCCCAAACTCTCCTCACCACCATTACACCCACTCAGTAGCTAAAAGACCTACTTTCCCCAAGTTCACAATGTCTGAAGCATTAAAATAGTGGGTAACAGCAGGAAAATGTTTGGAGAGCACTGGAGCAGGGTTTTAAAGAAGGTCTTAAAAGGAAACAAGAAAGTGAGAGAAGCAGAGAGAGTTGGGGAAGGAATTCCAGAACTTATGACCTTGACAGCTGTATGTATTGTTAACAATGGAGGAGTAATTAACATTGGGTGAATGGAATTGAAGTAGAGATTAGCTGACATCTCATTAAATGGCAGAACACAGACAGGAAGATAATAAATATTTGCTGGTCACTCAAAGATACAGGAGTAGTGAATGAGCTACACCGCCTGAAACAACTTACTCCGTTGTGCCTTTAAGGCTCAATATTCAGGATCACACAATGAAATTGCTGGTCTGCAAGTTCTTTATTAGGAGAGCCTTACAACTTGGAGATATGCTGCATAAGGCACCAGCAGTTACAATAAGACAGGGAGAATTCAGGCTTTATTTTTCCAGTTTGTCACAGCAGAGAAAAGAAATTGGTCAGACAGGGAAGCCACTGTAAATTGTGCCAAATTTATAATAGATCATCCTTTCAAAAAATGTCAAGACAGAATTTGCATTTATATAGCAAATTATACATCCTTAGGATGCGTCAAAGTGTAGTCATTGTTCATGTGTAAACCAGTTTACAGTTCACCACTACTCGCAAGTTCCCCTCCAAGCTACACACCATCCTGACTTGGAATTTTTTGGCCATTCCACTCAATCCCTGGGTCAAAATTCTGCAACTATCTTGTGGGTGCACCACAGACCAAGAACTATAGCAGTTCATAAAGACAGCTCACAACTGATTTCTCTAGTGCAATTAGGGATGCTGGGCCAACCAGTTACACTCATATCCCATGAACAAAGAAAGATAAGTGCCACAGCCAATTTGATAGCATATATATAGCATTATCATGTTGCAGAGTTTGTGAGAAAAAGTGCCAGTTCATCTGTTTTTGGCAGGGGTGATTGAAAAGGAATGTGGCAAGAATGCTGCTCCTCTTACAAGGGTATTCCACATTCATCTGGACAGGCAAACATGGACTCAGTTTAAATTCTCATCCAAAGATAAGATCCCACTAACAGTGTAAGAGTCTCTCAGTATTGAACTGCAATGCCAGCTTGACCATGTTTTCAGGTCCTAGAGTGGCAGTTGAATCTAGAACTGTTGGCGTCAGAACTAACTGTACTACCTTCCAAGATAAATTAATACAGATATATTTTAGAAAGATTCACCAGTGAATCATCTTAGCTTATTTTAAAAATGTGCCAAAATAGTCAGAAGGCTATCACTTAGTGTATTCTCTCATATTCACATTTTAGAGTTTGAAGCAACACCACAATGAGTGACTGGATGCAATTTTGCATTATAATATTTCCAAACAGAGCAGGTTCCTGAACTGATCTCTGCTCTTGGGGCTGGGAAGAATTATACTGCACAACATGGAAGCAAACAAAGATCTGAAGACATCTCTTGGAAGCTGACCTTGCAACAGCATTGCCAGTGTTTGGGAACATGCTAACTACCTATCCTCTTAGATAAACTGAATATGCAAGAGTATCAAAAACTAAATTTGAAGTAAACATTTTATAGGTATCTACACTGAATCTCATGTCTATACAGTGATCTTCTGGAAGTCATCATACAAATAATCACATCAAAGTGAATGTAGTTTTTGACGATGCGATTAGGTTTTATCTTAGAGAGGCAGATAAAACTGTAAGGGTCATATTTCAAGATATCTTTTCTGGCAATGTTTCACATATGATCATTATACAACATATATGCTGAGAAATACGATAACCAGTATTTTCAATGAATAAATGCTCATAATTTACATTCAATTCAGTATTTGGTTTCCAGTACCATCCCATTTGTCCCCATAACAAACCACTCTCAACTTCATTCAGCCAAGAACCTGCACTTAGTTTTCTACCATTGTTCTAACTACTAGGTGATCTCAGTAATGATGGATTTTGCTTTGCTGCAAACTATAAGAGGATTGAGTAGATTCATTTCTTTGCTCTGCATGAGAGTAGATTAGATACTCTCAGTTAGGAAGGCATTACTTAGACCTTCACTTTCTCAATACTTTGTTAAGAGACCAACTTTTTTATTTCTCTCCCTGTGTCATTCTTCCCCTCATGCTTAACTTCCCTCTTCACTTTTTTTTGTATAACTTTGCAGATTATCTCTCATGCTTTTCTCACAAATTATGCATTCATATCCAAATACTTGATACAGTCACCAAGTAATTAACTGAACAGTGGAAGTGCTGAGATCACTTCATAAGGGGAGCATCACTTAAACAAAACCCACTCCTGGACAGTCAGAGCACCAAATGAAGCCCATGTGCTGGAGTGATCCAAAACCTACTGCTCTGATGAAAGTTCACCAACTTGAAATATTAAATTTATTTTTCTCTCTTTGCAGCTGCTACCTGATGTGCTGAATATTCTCAGCAAAAAAAACATTTATTATTGCACTGTGCAGCCCTCTCTTCACAGGACTGTATATAATTCCCTTCAAGAATGTATCAACTTCTGTCTCATTCATTACTTCAAACATTGTGTTCCAATAATAAAGTCTACAAAAATAAGCTCCAGCTCCTCTCTGACTCTCTTCATGTCCATTTTAAATCAGCGAGTTCCCTATGCCCTACTACCTCATTCAAATAAACCCTTTAAAAGTATTACTTTAAATACGAGGAAACTGTACCTTTTGCGCTGGTCGAAAGCTAGAATCACCGCCTCTAGCCAAGGTCTCATCTAGCAGGGCTTTCAGTTTCTCTGCCGAGTCTTTGCTTTTTGAATGGAGATAACCCAAGGCTTTGAGGAAGAGTGGGTCCAGCTCTAGGTTGGGAACAGCCATATTCTACAAATGTGAAAGAATATATAAAATACATATAATAATTACAGGTTAGTATCAGTGCTCCAACCTCTGGAAGCTTCTGATATCAGCACAGTAGCAACTCAGCATCTGCCTTGCATTACTTCCGGTCCCACAATTATAATCGTCCCCCACTTTTGGTCCTAGCAACGGGTAACATCCGGTCCGTCTGTTTAATGCTCCCCCCAAAGCACCCGGCATTGATGAGCCAAGTGGGTTGCAGGTAATTGGGTTTCTGTGTGTATGTGGGGTGGGGGTGATGGAATATTGGTATTTATAAAGATCTTTTCAGTTGTGCTCGTTTTTTATTTCCTCCCCGTGTTTTGTCTTCACGACAAGATCCAGGTTTCCAGCTTCAGGACGCCGCCTCATTCGCTGTCCTTCAGTCAAAAGTCTCCATCAGTTGCTGGGCTCAGGAAATATTCTATTATGGAAAAAAACTCAGCATCTGTGGAGTGAGAAACGGGGTTAACGACTCGAGTCCGGTATGACCCCTTTTCAGAAGCCTTAACCATATGTTTCTCTCTCCACGGATGCTGCCAGACCTGCTGAGTTTCCCCAGCATTCTCTGTGTTTGTTTCACATTTCCAGCGTCCGCTGCATTTTGTTTTTATTCACATGTTCCAGTTTATCGTCAGGCAGCCCGTGTTGGCAAACCTCTTCCAACACAACAGGACTTGGAATTAGTGCAGTAGATAGAAACACAGAAGCTCAGAAAATAGGGGCAGGAGTACAGTAGGCCATTCGGCCCTTTCAGCCTGCATCACCATTCAATATGGTCATGGCTGATCATGCAATCTCAGTATCCCATTCCTGCTTTCTCTCTGCACCCCTAGATCCCTTTAGCAGCAAGGGCCACGTCCAGCTCTCTTTTGAATATATCTAATGCACTGGCTTCAATGGCTTCCTGTGGGAAAAAATTCCACAGGTTTGCAACTCTCTGAGTGATGAAATTCTTCCTCCTCTCAGTCCTGAATGGCTTACCCCTTATTCTTAGACTGTGACTCCTGGTTCTGGACTTCCCCAACATTGGGGACATTCTTCCCATTCTTGCCCGTCCAGTCCCATCAGGATTTTATATGTTTCTATGAGATTCCTCCTCATTCTTCTAAATTCCAGCAAGTACAAGCCTAGTCAATCCAGTCTTTCCTCATATGTCAGTCCTGCCATCCCAGGAACCTTCACTGGACTCCCTCAATAGCAAGAATGTCCATCTTCAGACGAGGAGACTAAAACTCAAGATGTGGCTTCACCAAGGTCCTGTATAACTGCAGGAAGACATCCCTACTCTGATACTAAAATCCTTTCATTATGAAGCCCAGCATGCCATTAGCTTTCCTCACTGCCTGCTGCACCTGCATGCCAACCTTCGGTGACTGTTCCACCGTGACATCCATGCCTTAGTGCACCTCACCTTTTCCTAAACTGCTACCATTCAGATAATAATCTGCCTTCCTGCTTTTGTGACCAAAGTGGATAACTTTACATTTATCCACATTATATTGCATTTTCCAAGTATTTTGCAGCAACTCTGTTAGACCTTTTTTTCAATCTAAGGCAGCAGCATATCATTTCTTTCCTGAATCAGAAATTTAATGTTGCACGAAACAGTTGGCCTGAAGTGTTTAACTCTGTAGTCTTACTATAGCTCTGCTTACCAGATGAATTGAGTTAGTCTGCCTGGTAGTTGTTCTAAGCTGTTGGTCTTACTGTTACAATTGACAACCATATAACCTGGGTTAGCCTAATTATTCTTAGATGATACTCTTGTCTTCTGTCTCTGTAGCTATGTAATAAACACTTCTTGTTACTCAACATTGAGCAATTTCTGCCAAGATGTTTTGTGATAATTCTTCACCACTTCTTATTAGTAAGTCTCCAGAGTAGTATTATTGAGGGACTAGTGGCAGGATATTTATTTGATTTGATTTATTATAGTCACGTATACCTAAGTACAATGAAAAGGTTTTGTTTGCGAGCAGTACGGGCAGATCATAGAGTGTTTAGACAGAGTGAGGCATACAGGTTACACTACGAATCTACTGAAAGGAGAGCAGAGCAGAACCAGGAGCAGCTGCTGCGTGCCCTACAACATACAGCTCCCTTTCATGGCCTCAGGATAACCAATGAGCTTCATAGCCAATGAAGTCCATTTGAAGTTGAGTCTCTGTTGTAGTTGAATGCAATGGGAATTGGTGACGGCAGTTTCTACAAAGGAAGTTCCCACAAACAGCTGCAAGATAATGACCAGTTGTTTCTTATGCTAAGGGTTCAGGGTGGCCACCATCTCTTGTTCTCTTTTGGTTTTCTCAATTCCTTGGAATCAGTTATATCTACCTTAGAGGCTATTCCAAAATCACCATCTCCTGTACTGAACTTTCAGCTTGGATAATGATAATATCTCAGTAGTATATCTCTAAAGAATGACTGGAACTCTCAAACTTTGAATTTACATATCAGAGGGCTGGTATTGAGCCAAAGCTGCCATTGTAAGTAACCTTTGGTTTTGATAGGCTTCAAACAAGTTTTGATTTAAAAATTTCTTATTACTGATCCTGATTTTCCCTTGTGAAGGTGGTTGAACAGCTACCTTGAACTTCTGGTGTCAAGTACATTCACGATCGTTTTAGGAAGGGAGTTCCAGAATTTTGACCAATGACAGTGAAGGAACAGTAATACAGTTCCAAGTCTGTACATGAGACATTAAGATGAGAATTTAGTGTTAGTTAAGTTGCAAATGCACTATGTAAGTGCAAGTTTAATTAATATTTAACCCATGAACACTATTTCAGGAGATTCAGTGTCAAGTTGAAGAATATTCATGCTAACTGCCATGCAGGAGCCTTTTTTAAAGTATATTCAGAATAATAATTGTAATTATACGATCAGTTCATTGTCTAATTTGACTAAAGGGTCTGTTTCAATGCTCTATGACTCTAATAGTACCTTTGCTATGTTTCATGGGGGCCATGTGTCAATTCTTTCACAATGCCCTTATGGCTATCTGGCCTCTTCCTAAACAAAAAAAGTGCTTTATATTTTTTATGAACATTCACTCTCTTTTAACGTTTTGTGTATTTTGTTTAAAAGCATGTGACAGTTATTTTTGATCTTCCCTATTTTCCTTTCATTTGCCTGAAATTCTAGTTTGATTTTAGCTTTTGTCAAGCTGGAAAGTAGTAAGCTATTTCAATTTCAATTATTTCAATTTCTTTCAACTCTTCCTGTTTCATTTCCCTGGAAGAGCCAGCAGAAAAATTAAATTATCGCTTTTCAGTTGCTGCATTTTTGATTCCTTTGATTGTGACAGAAAGAAACATTTAACAGCATACCTTTTATTAAAAAAATGCAAATCAATTTGTAGCATCTATAACTGAATTCTTAATGAGCTGCTATTCACCTCTCTATAGGTAGTTGTGGACATGAAGAACAATTGCATGCATGAAGCATGTGTGTACCTGGAACTGTCCAACCACACAGAGGACAAGGTCTTTCCTCTCCATACATCCATTGTTTTATTTTTAATGTCCTACTGTGAATCCACGTCAATTAAAGTGTTCCTGGTGCCTAACGAAGACAGTGCTAGCAATCTCTTATGGATTAAAGGAGCACCAACCAACATTCCTATCAATATCCTTTCCCAGCAGGAACTGCCTCCTGTGGTTAAGAGTTGTCGTCTGCCTGCTCTGGTGGAAAAGGATGGGAATTTTTGTCGAGCTGGTCTTGCTGTGGTACTGAGACATATTATATGGAGAACCTGTGAAACAGACTGCAACAGGAAAGATGTTTCAGAGCTGCTTGGCTTCAAAAAGACCTGTTTGAAGGCCTGTGCTGAGGTGAGTAGGAACAGGAACAGGCTATTCAGCTCCTCAAATATATTCCGTCATTCAATTCGATCTGTACCTGAACTTACTCAACTTTGTTCCATATTTCTTATTAATTTTGCTTCACAAGGTCTATTGATTTCAGCCATGAACGTTCTTATTGTCTCAGCATCTATAGCTTTTTGAAGGAGTAGGTTCCAGTTTTCTCATTCCTTTGTTTAGGGGAAGAAAGTATATGTTGACTTCACTCCTAAACACCTAGCTCTTATTTTACAAATGTGTTTATGATAGTTTATTTGTATTTACCCCATCAAATCCCATCATCATTTTGATAACCTCTGCTCACTTCATATAGTTTCTGTTGTGTCTGAACAAAGTCCCTTTCGTGGGAATTTCTGATTTTTCTCATACTATGTCAGACCTCTTGCAAAGCAATGCAGGTTAGTTTGCTGATTTAAGATTAGACATTCTGGCCTCCCATAAAGGGGGTTGTTGGCCTCACTGCTTTTTCTCACTTTGATTTTGGGATGTGGGCATCGCTGGCTTTGTCAGCATTTATTACCAATCTCTAAATGTTCTTGAACTGAGTGACTTGTAAGGCCATTTCAGAGAGCAGTTAAGTTTCTATCTTACTTCATATACTTTGCATTTGTTTGAATACCTAGAGGGTTTTTGTGACATATGCTGCTTTGGAAGTGATTGGGGAAGAGCCTCATTGCATCTTTTAAGAGAAAAATGCTTAAAGGCTGGAAACAGAGAAAGGTGCATGGCAGTGAGGAGTCATTGGCATTTTGTTTTTGATTGGCCTAGCAAAGAGTTGACACAGGTGCATAGGTCCATGTGGCTTCTTCTGAACTGTAAATTGGCATGCTCCTGTGGAATTATGATGCTTAATGTTAACTAGACAAACATGTTGCACACGCCGAGATGCATAAATGACAATCAGTTAATCTGTTTTTGCTGATGTTGACCAGATGAACTCTCTACTCTTCAAATAGTATTACTATGACTGTAACATCTTCCTGAACCACTGAAACAGTCAGCTTCCTAGTGTAGTTGTCATCTGAGGTGTGGCACCTGTAAATCATGCACCAGTTCCTTTGTCCTGCCCAAATTTAAAGCACTAACTTGCTGGATTGGGATTTGAACCCACAAAACTATGACTCGGAAGAGAGCCTGAACACGAGCGCGTTTTCTTGACACAAACTAGCTTTTTTTCTTCCTTTCGTCATTGTGAAGTTGTCTTTGGGATTTTTTTTTTGGTCTGCAACGATACCTTTATAAACTTCTGCACTGAATTAAAATGATAAGAGAGGACTTTAAAGAGAAAGTGAATTTCTGGTTGGAATCTGGTCTAGAGCTTAATGCTTGTAATAACTCTGTTACTTATTAGTACAGCTCAGAATGTTGCTGACCATGGTTTGATTCTGATCCAGTGATCAGAGATATAGTGTGAAAATAGTTTTCAATTGGAAAGTGGAACTTTTTTTGAAAAGAAGTTAGTTAAATTAACCACTTGTTCATCAAAACCTATCCAGTGATAGCATGGATGTTAACAATGAGTTCAAATCAACGGTGACCTTTCGAAACTTCTGAACTGAAATTCAATCCTTAAATTAAACAAAACTGGTCAAGAATAATAATGATAACAAGCATGGGGCTGGATGAACACAGCAGGTCAAGCAGCATCATAGGAGCAGGAAAACTTGACGTTTCGGGCCTAAACCCTTCATCAGAAATGGGGGAGGGAAGAGGGTTCTGAAATAAATAGGGAGAGAGGGGGAGGCGGATAGAGGATGGATAGAGGAGAGGATAGGTGGAGAGGAGGCAGACAAGTCGAAGAGGCGGGGATGGAGCCAGTAAAGGTGAGTGTAGGTAGGGGGGTAGGGAGGAGATAGGTCAGTCCAGGGAGGACAGACAGGTCAAGGGGGCGGGATGATGTTAGTAGATAGGAGATGGGGGTGTGGCTTGAGGTGAGAGGAAAAACAGGTTAGGGAGGTGGAGATGAGCTGGGCTGGTTTTGGGATGCGGTTGGGGGAGGGGAGATTTTGAAACTTGTGAAATCCACATTGATGCCATTGGGCTGCAGGGTTCCCAGGCTGAATATGATTTGCTGTTCCTGCAGCCTTCGGGTGGCATCACTGTGGCATTGTAGGAGGCCAAGGATGGACATGTCATCTGAGGAATGGGAGGGGGAGTTGAAATGGTTCGCGACTGGGAGGTGCAGTTGTTTGTTGCGAACTGAGCGCAGGTGTTCTGCAAAGCGGTCCCCAAGCCTCCGCTTGGTTTCCCCGATGTAGAGGAAGCCACAACGGGTGCAGCGGATGCAGTATACCACATTGGCAGATGTGCAGGTGAACCTCTGCCTGATGTGGAATGTCTTCTTGGGGCCTGGGATTGGGGTGAGGGAGGAGGTGTGGGGGCAGGTGTAGCACTTCCTGCGGTTACAAGGAAAAGTGCCGGGTGTGGTGGGGCTGGAGGGGAGTGTGGCGCGGACAAGGGAGTCGCGGAGGGAGTGGTCCCTCCGGAAGGCAGATAAGGGTGGGGAGGGAAAGATGTCTTTGGTGGTGGGGTCTGACTGTAGATGGCGGAAGTGTCGGAGGATGATGCGTTGGATCCGGAGGTTGGTGGGGTGGTATGTGAGGACGAGGGGGATTCTTTTTTGATTATTGTTGCGGGGACGGGGCGTGAGGGATGTGTTCCGGGAAATGCGGGAGACACGGTCGAGGGCGTTCTCGACCACTGT
>JAHRHZ010000218.1:30408142-30574562 GCA_024137785.1 Ginglymostoma cirratum | reverse complement strand
AGTGTAGGTAGGGGGGTAGGGAGGAGATAGGTCAGTCCAGGGAGGACGGACAGGTCAAGGGGGCGGGATGATGTTAGTAGATAGGAGATGGGGGTGTGACTTGGGGTGAGAGGAAAAACAGGTTAGGGAGGTGGAGATGAGCTGGGCTGGTTTTGGGATGCGGTTGGGGGAGGGGAGATTTTGAAGCTTGTGAAATCCACATTGATGCCATTGGGCTGCAGGGTTCCCAGGCTGAATATGATTTGCTGTTCCTGCAGCCTTCGGGTGGCATCACTGTGGCATTGTAGGAGGCCCAGGATGGACATGTCATCTGGGGAATGGGAGGGGGAGTTGAAATGGTTCGCGACTGGGAGATGCAGTTGTTTGTTGCGAACTGAGCGCAGGTGTTCTGCAAAGCGGTCCCCAAGCCTCCGCTTGGTTTCCCCGATGTAGAGGAAGCCACAACGGGTACAGCGGATGCAGTATACCACATTGGCAGATGTGCAGGTGAACCTCTGCCTGATGTGGAAAGTCTTCTTGGGGCCTGGGATTGGGGTGAGGGAGGAGGTGTGGGGGCAGGTGTAGCACTTCCTGCGGTTACAAGGAAGGAATAATAATGAACCAGTTTGTGGAAAGACATGGCACACGGTTATCTGTCAGAAGCCCAGATCTGTGTACTATTGGCCTGAAGCAAGAAACTATAGAAGTGAGGCAACAACAATCAGTTTGCATTTGTGTAGTGCCATTGAAGCAGTAATACTTTCCCAGACACTTTCGAGGAATGTTATCAAACAGATTTGTACAAGCGACCAAAGACTTTGTTTCAGAGGTAGGTCTTAAGAAATGTCAAGTAAGAAGAGAGAGGGAGTGGGAGACGTGGAAGGGAAAAGGGTGCGAATTCAGAACCTGGGGCCTAGAAAGCCAAAGGTCACCAAAAATAGGCAAAATATATCTAGGCTTCACAAGGAGGTAAAATGAAAGAAACACTAAACTGTAGGAATTGTAGAGATAGGAAATTAAGCAAGAAACACCAGTGAATCAAGAAAGATGGTTATGTATTTATATGGCATCTTATTTGCATTCTGCAGAAATAGTTAAACACTAGACATAAAGTGAATTACTTTTGATGTGCAGTGATTGTTATTCACAAAGGTGATTTTCACCAGTAAGATTCTGCAAATATTTGTGAAACAAGTTAGTGGCTAATTTGCTTTTAATGTTGATTTTGGGGTCAAGTTTCAGCGAGCACTCTGCTTTTTTTCAAATATAGCAGAGAATGTTTAACATCCAATTGACAGAAAAAATTGGAGATCAAGTTTATTTTTAGGAATTTAATCACTTGTTTCCGTATGATTGTGTATGAAAATCATAAAATAACTTGAGTAAACGATGTCAGATTTTGGAGTTTAAGCCTCTTCATACTGTAAATTTCAGTTCTGCATGACATGGTTCTTTGTGCTATTTATAGTGCTATTTATAATTGATGATTCATTTTTAGAAGACCGTGTAAGATCTATTGAATGGAATGAATCTCAGTCAACTTAATCAGACGTTACTGGAAGCAATCCAGCTTAAAATAGTCTATAAAAAATACTTGGAAGCAATTTTCTCCTCCTCACCCTATTTTGCTACCATATTTGGTGATTCCTAGTATAAAATTGCATCTTGTGCCATTGTTCTGTCATCAGGCTTTTGAAGGCGTATTGTGTTTGACCTTTGCATTTCTCTTATTACCAGTCAGCTGAGGAATTATAATTACAGATAGGCGCTGTTAACTGTTTTCCCATCTTTTAGTTTTACCAGTCCACCTCCTATAAGGTTGTACATGGGCGGCGAAGACCAAGCTTAATTCTCAGGTGAAGCAGCCAGATATACGAGGGAAGTTGGGCTTAGTTCAGTACCCATATTAAAGTTGTGCTTTAATTTAACTTTTATTTCCACTTTAAATTTAAACATTTTTAACTGCTTTTGTTTACTTATTGTACTGAAATTGAAATCACCTGTTAGTGCTACTTCAACAGCTCTATCACTGGCAGGACAGTGTAAGAAAGAGCACTGTGACAAGTTTACATAAACAGAGGTAATGTAGCCACCTCAGGGGTCTGTGGGTGTAAACTTCAATGTTCCTCTCTAACAAGAGAGAATCTAACCGTATCTTTTTGACATTCAGTGGCATTACCATCACTGAATCTCCCATTATCGACATCCTGTTACCATTGACCAGAAGCTGAACTGGACTAGCTATATAAATACTGTGGCTACAAGAGGAGGTCAGAGGTTAGGATTCCTGTAGTGAGTAACTTACCTTCTGATTTCCCCGAAGTCTGTCCACCTTCTGAAAGGTGCAAGTCAGAAGTGTGATGGCATACTCCCCACTTGTCTGGATGACTTCAACTCCAACAACACTGAAGAAGCTTGACACCATCCAGGATAATGCAACCCATATCCACCATTGAATTGTACCATATCCACCAACATTCAGTCCCTGCTCCACTGACCCTCAGTAGCAGCAGCGTGTACCATCTACAAGATGCATTGCAGAAATTTACCAATGCTTCTTAAATAGTACTTTCCAATTCAAAGACCACTGCCATCTAGAATGACAAGGGAGGCAGGTACATGGCAGTTCCCCTCCCAAGAGCCACAGTGTGAGAAAAAGAAAGCTTTAGGTTGAGTTCACTTGAAGAAACTTATTCTTTGAACCAAAAGAAGTTATGTCTTGCTGTTTGATTAAGATGCTACAGGATTGTATCATCCCCCCACCATTAGTTATTTTGAATACCTTGCTTCGTATAACCTTACTACAAGCAAACCAAGTATTTTGTCCTAGATTTTGTACATTTAAAGACAAGTGGATGGCAACAGGTGTGAACAACTCTGTTAATGTATTAACAGTTTACATTAGAGGAAAGTTCTGTCAACCTGTTCCTTTGTAATTTCTGTTCTCTGCCCAGTGGCAGATCAAACCCTTTGTGCCGCAACCACCACCTTGTGTAGCATAGGAAGATGGGTCCCAAATTTAGTTAGAGTGGGGATTAACACTTTCCCCTCTCAATGTTGTAATCTGGCACTGTGGGTAGTGATGATAGAAGCTACAACTTCCTTTCAATCCCATGGCTGACCAGGAAGTATGCCTGCTTTCAATACCTGTCTTGCAGTGTTGCAAGTTTGCTGTGTGTTGAAAAGATTTGCAGTTGACACACAACCCTTTTGATTGTGTTATGAATGCACATTCCTTGGTCATCAGTGCTGGAATGGGACCTGAATCCTGAACTCCGGGCTTAGAGCTGGAATGCTACCTGCTGCACCATTAGACTTGCACCAGTTGAACTTCATAGATCCACAATGATAACAGGGGTTACCTTTACGTAAATTTGTCATGCTATAATTATAGCTTAGGACCACTGGAAGTGCTGCAATGTGACAAAGAAAATTGTCATAAATACAGACAATAATATTTCCATGGAAAAATAAAATTAAAGCCAGAATTTTAATGTCGGATTGATCAATATGCTAACTGGTCCAATTATCCCCATTTCACCTGAAAGCTTTGATTCCTGGAATACAACTCCATGGGATAAGGTTACATATATCTTAATGACTGTAATTGCTTGCAGTGTTGCAAGTTGTTCTTGAAATCTAGTGTAGGTTTGATTTTTTTTTTTAAAAAAGATTTAACCATTTTTTTTTGTCATTAACCTGTTCAGAGACGTTACTATGCTCCTCTCGAGCAGGTGGAACTTGAACCTAGGTATCTTGATCCAGGTGTTAGGGACACTACGCCACAAGAGGGCCCCTTAGCACAGGTATGATAAATTGTGCATTTAACTGGAATAATGTGTGCTTCTATATCTGACAGGTGAGCCAGTGGACCAGGCTGTGTGAAATTAGCATTCCACTGGCTGTGGAAGGCTTCCTGAAAAATTTAAGTGACCAGAGAGTAACTATTCCACCTGAGATACTACACCTTGAGCGCAAACTGAGGGAACCTGTGCGAGTTCATAATGATGACAAGATTCGTAGGCAGAAATTGCAGCTACTATCCAAGGAAAGTAATGAGGTGTCTGTTGAAAATGGATCAAAAAGATCACTGGAATTTTACTCTGATGGAAGGGATGACACCCCACGAGAAAGGAAGAAGGAAAATAAGGATACTGAGGTGGGCAGCCTGGAACTGAAGACAGCTCTTTCTAAATTAACTATGGAACAAGTACCAGCTGTGACCAACAGGGAGCAGTCCTGCATCAGGAAAGTGAAGACAACTGACCTTCCACCATTGGAACATATCTTTGCTGAGGGGCTTTATTTCACTCTCACAGACGTGGTCTTGCTGCCTTGTCTTCACTACTTTTTTGTAAGTTGTTAATTTTTGAATTGTTCATTGATTTTTTTTCTGTTAAACTTGAATTCTGTGTTAATTTTGATTTTTGTCTTCTTGTAGAAAAGGTTCATATTGACTTTCTACTGTACAGTCTGTGCTGGCATTACTTAAAACCTGGATTTAAAATTAATTTCATAAAAAAGATGAAATCACCACTTTAAAGTATTTTTTGACGTTATTTTTTAGAAAAAGCAATTTGCTTGTAATGTGCAGAACTGTGATTGTTCCTCAAGTTGGATGGACTATGAAAAGCTTTATTTTCAAAGTTTAGGCTATTTTGGCATTGTTTTGAATTTGCAGTCTTGCTTTTATATCTGACTCTTCTTCCGGCCTGTGGCTCTGTAGAAACTGTAGTAGGCCATTCATTCCCTTGAGCCAGATTGCCATTCAGTTCAGTCATCTGATCTGTACCTGAGTTCCATTTATCTATCTTTTACGCTCAATTCCCTGATAACCTTACCTGACGCAAATCTGGCAAACACAGTCTTGAATATTTCAACTAAGGTTTGCAGATTTTCACTTATGTTATAAAATGCTTCCTGGTTTTACTCCTGAATGATATAGTGTTACCTTGAAAGATTGTGCGACCTTGGTTTGGGATTCCTTCAAACACAGGAAATAACCCTTTGTTGCTGTGACAAAGAGAGTGTTTCTTACGTTTGATTAAAACCGAACATTTCATCAGATTGACCTGGGGAGAAGTTGAGAGGAGTGAGTGTGTCACAGTTGAGGTTAATGCAGTTCTCACCTAATAAATCTATACATGTGGATGAAATAAGTCCACAGAGGCTGGTACCCTGTCATCAAGTCACCCTTTATTTACATGTGCATAGTACATGACACTGACCAAGATAGCTCGGAGCCAGCTCCTAGAGTGCGCAGAACCCCTAATGCTCCTGTTTATATCTGTCAGCCAGGACTCCCTGATTGGATCAGGTTAGCAGACCCAATCAGGGAACTCATATTCTATGAGATCCACCTGGCTGACAACATTCCAATCCCTATACTGGACTTTTCAGTAGCAGCAGGAATCAGAAGTTGTCCTATCTCAAGGCATCGTAACCGGTCTTGGATCTAATGCTGCTACCTTTGTCCAGTTCAGGGAAAACTAGGGTCAAACCTGGAAGCTGCTCAGTCTAAATTATTCAGTGTCACACTGGGTGGCATATTCGCTTACTTTGATGCACTGAATGCTTTTCTAGGGTTCTGCTGATCTTTGTGCTACAGAGATCGTTACATCGTTGTCAGAAGTCTTCTTCAATATGAGTGGTGAATATTGTTTCTTTGCTGTTGATTACGGGGATTCCAAGTCTTTGTCTTTTCTGTCAGAGTAAAAACACAAACCGTTTCTCAGTCTTTTCCCCAGGGTTGGGGAATCCAAAACTAGAGGGTATAGGCTTAAGGTGAGAGGGGAAAGATTTAAAGGGACCTAAGTGGTAACTTTTTCACGCAGAGGGTGGTGCGTGTATGTAATAAGCCACCAGACGAAGTGGTGGAGGCTGGTACAATTACAATATTTCAAAGGCAAATGGGACAACATTTATTTAGGATATTTGTCAGCATGGATGAGTTGGACCAAGGGGTCTGTTTCCATGCTCTATATCTCTAACTCAATGAAGACATCAACATAAATGAATCCATGAGCACTGTTTGGCCTCGTGAGGTCCTTTCTTAGTTCTGATCTTTGTGCTTCTTGAGTTTACCTGGATCTCAATACAAATCATGGGGATAATAGTTATCCTGCCTATATGTGTGTCATCAGTGTATCTGATTTGCATAGAAAACAATTTTAGCCATTGGGAGTTTCTAAGCCACCATCTTCATCATTCACTTCCTCCACCAATAAACAGTGGCAGCAACGTGTACCATCTACAAGATACACACCTTCAACTCTTCAAGCCCTCTTCAACAGCAGCTTGCAAGTTTGTGACTTCTATTACCAAGAAGCTCAAGGGTAACAAATGTGTGGAAACACAATCTGTGTTTCCCTCCAAGTCACACACTATCCTGAGTTGGAACTGTATCACCATGCCTTCAGTGTAAATTTTGGAACTGATGTCTTAACAGCACTGTGGGTTTATCTACACCACATGGACTGCAGTGACTCAAGAAAGCAGATCACACTTACTGCTTCTCAAGGGTAATTGGTAATGAACAACAAATGTGCCATTGCTAGTAAAGTCTAAATTCTATGAAGGAATCTCGTAAAATTCCTGAGATTTGATTACAGAATCTCAGCTGACAATCTCTGAGGTAGACTGACAGTTCTACTTTTGAATGAAATGATAAATTGAGGGCCTAAATGCTGTTCTCAGGTGGATGAAAAAATTCTGTGAAGGCTGCTCATGTTTAATTGAACTTATTCTGTACGTTGGTGTGGCCAATGAAGCATCAACATCACGACCCTTTAGAAAGTTGGCTGTGTAAAACTGGAAATTGTATGAGCATGTAGTTTAATCTGAAGATTTTTAAGATTTAGCTTACAAGCTCAGCAGATTTTCAGTTGCATTTCCTTTTTTCACTACTACTCACTTAGTTCCCTGATAAACCACCTCTGAGGTGATTGCCATGCTCTTTATTTAAAGATTGTTAGAATGTACAGAATATCCTGTGATTGCACTGAGTGCGAGATTTGTTTTACTGTAATAAGAATGTCAGTTGTGGCTCACTTTTTCTATCTGACTCAGTTCTGAAGAAGAGTCATCCAGGACTCAAAATGTTAATTTAGTCTCTTTCTTCATAGATGCTGCCGGACCTGCTGAGTTTCTCCAGCATTCACTGTTTGTTGTCTGATTATTTTCTGTATGTGGGAGCTTGCTGTGTGCAAATTGTCTGCCATGTTTCCTGCGATAGCGGCTACATTTCAAAGTATTTAATTGGCTGTATTGTGCTGAGGATGTACTGACTTTCTGAAAGGAACTAGATAAATACAAGTGTTTTTATTATGCTGAAAACAAAACTCATCATGGTGATGTGGTTCTCATTGGAAAACCAAAGGTTGCCCAAAAGCTTAAAACTTATAGTAGCTGTACAGTAACTAACATTCCTATTTGTTGACATCTAGTTTTTGTCCTTTCTATCAATTTAATGAATCAGTATTTTTGTGTCCACGTATGAAATCGTAATGCCCTTTATTAGCTGGGAACTAACTAAACAGACATTACATGTGAAAATATTTTGTATGAGCTCGCATTGAAGGAGCTGCAAAAAATGCACATTATTTCTGTTCAAATTGTTAATTTTGAAGTTTGAAGATTCTCAGTTTAGTCCTTTTAGTGGAAACAACATAAATGTTTAAGTTCATTTCAAGTCACTATATTTTGAGCCCACCTTGAAGCCTGCTCTCTCATTTCTCGGAACCAATGTAGATTAATTAGGATAGTCTCCTCATTAAATCCCTTGCACGCAATGTGTTTTAATAGGTTTGGCACACTGATAGGCTGTGGTAGTTGTTCTACTCCAGATAGGAAGGCAGTAGAAGATAGAACCAGGGCCTGGATCTTTACACACTTACAAGCTTTCATTTACGGAAACATTTTAAAATTGTGCTCCTTCAAACCAAGCAACCTTAGTTTCAACCTGCTCCGATTTGCTCTTAATCAACATGTTCGGACATATTTCCATAACAGGTCAGACTTGAATTTGACCTAGAGGTAGGGACACTACTGCAGGAACCACTTTCTACTCCCAATTTATAGGTGCAGAAGTGAATCTCAAATTAATTAGCCCTGTATACAATTAAATACTTAATTAACATACAATTTGCACACACAAACACCCAAGCTGCTAGAAATGAGAATAAGTGATAATGCAGTGTTAATGTCACTAGACTAATAATCCAGAACCCACAGGCAAATGTTATGGGAACATGGGTTCAATTCCCACTGTGGCAGATGGTGAAGTTTAAGAAGGACTCATGATACTGTAATAGTGTCTGTACATCTGTGCCAGAAGGTCTGGGTTCAAGTCCTACCTGTCAAGGCGATATATTATAAGATGTGCCAATGAGCTAATTTAAAGGAAACATCCTGAGTTTGGAAATGCTCCTGTTGCTTGTTACTACTTTCACATTCCATACCATTGCTAAAAATGTAAATTTGAATTCCAATACCATTTGGGTGCAGGATTCCTGTTTATTGGGCTGGGTGACCTGGAGCACATTATGAACTTATGTAGTTGCTGGGAAAATGTGTAGAGCTCCATGGGGAAGTGTACAGGTTATCTCTATGCAGCTTGTGAGGTTTTCCCATATGTGCTTGGATCCTCTACACAACACCCATTCCGTACCTTTCTCAGAAGTTGAAACCTAACCGAACCATTTCACACCAAATTAATGTTTTTGATCTCCAAAGTCAGTCTTTCAAAGTGAACATTGTGCTACAGGTTTACTTAGTTCCATATGGCATTGAGAGGCCTTCCATTGCTGTTGTTGCCTGGCATCTGATTTTTCTCAGCCCATGCAGTGCTCCTGCATTGCAGTGTGGATATCCAAAAAAATGAGTTGACCTCATCTTATCATTGCAAAATTAGCCATCCTTTTTTGATACAGCTCATTGTGGATTCTGAACTAGCTGAATGTTTACACACCCTGGAGTTTCTATTTGAAAATTCTGAATATGGCTTGCAAATCTAACTACAGTGGAGTAAAATGCATACAGAAAAATTAACTAATGTAGATTAAAGTCATGTGGACTGAAATTAAAAGGTTAGCTCTTCCTTAAAGGTCTTCAACCTGATCTTTAGTAAATATATAAAAAGACATTTTTGTAACTACGTGGCCTTTGGTTGTGGTTTGAGGATGGGGTGAGAAATTGCAGCTGTCGTACAAATACTGGAAAATAAGAAGGAATGTGTAGAATAGTTAGATGATCCTTTTAGGGAAACATACTCTCTATTAGAGGACTATTTACTGCACCTGCCGTGGATTTGATGTATTTCTCTTGGATAGCTCTCACACTAATCATTTTTCTGTGCTGCGGAAACAGAATATATTAGTCTCTGAGGATTTTCACAATCTGCAAAGGGTGGTGTATTTTTCTTGTGATTCCTTTAAAACTGCCATTGAGCTTTTTTTCACTTAGTGTAAAGCTTAGAAGTCACAGAGCAGACTTTCTAGTAGACAATGAGATAGCTGCATATCACGGGCGGAAATGATTTAAGTATTTTCAAACACTTGAAGATATAGGCTGTAAAGTCGTATCCATGCCCTGGACTGTTCGATTATAATGTGCAAATGAAATGATTCAGTTTTTCTTTTTTGTTAACTGTATTAGGTATAAAACATAGGCCATTGATTTTGGTCCCTATTGCAAACTCTGTTCCCTTGCCACCAACTCTGTCTCTCTCCTGAGCAAATGTCTGATGCTGAACAAGACTGTGTAAAACCTTGGTATTATATTTAGTCTTGAGATAGACTACTTGTACACGTTGACACCTTCATAAAGACTGTTCATTTCCTAGTCTATAACATTGCCTGACTCAGCCCTTGCTTCAGCTGATCACTGCTGAAACTCTTGTCCATACCTATGGTACACGTAGACTTTATCATATCAACAGGGTAGAACAACATGGTGGCTCAGTGGTTAGCGCTGCTGCCTCTCAACGCCAGGGACCCAGGTTTGATTCCACCCTTGGGTGACTGTCTGTGTGGAGTTTGCACATTCTACCCTGTCTGCATGGGTTTCCTTCGGGTGTCCTGGTTTCCATCCACAGTCCAAAGATGTGCAGGCCAGGTGGATTGGCCATGCTAAATTGCCCATAGTATTCAGGGATGTGTAGATTAGGTGGGTTATAGAGGGATGGGCCTGGGTGGCATGCTCTGAGAGTCGGTGTGAACTTATTGGGCCGAAGGGCCTGTTTCACTCTGTAGGGATTCTATGATGATGTATGATGGTGAACTGGTTCTACCCACCAAAGCTTGAGGCCATTCAGAACTCTGCCTCAGTCTGAACTTGCATCAAGTCCCAATTGCTTATCTAACATCTGTTCGCTGACCCTAGTAGGATCTTAGTCAAACAACACTTCAATTTTAAAATCCTTGTCTTTGTTTTTGAATCCCTCCATAGTCTTTCCCCTCTGTTTCTGTAATTTTTTCAATCTGCTAGCTCTGGCCTCATGAAGTTTCTTATTTTATTCACTTCATCATTGGCAGCAGTCCTTTCAGCAGCCCAGGCTCTAAGCTCTGAGCCCACTTCCCTATCTCTGACCACCTCGCTATCTTTCTTTCCACTCTTGAGATTTTCCTTAAAATCTATTTCTTTTGTTGAAACTCTTATTTATCTAACCTAGTATCCTTTTATGTGCTCATTGTCAGATTTTGTTTAATTACTTTAAAAATGCTGCATAAATGCTAGATATTGTTTTTCAATAGTTTATGTAGGCAGACATAATTACTTACCACTTGTTGGACAGAAAAAAAATGATGTGGAGGTGCTGCTGTTGGACTGTGGTAGACAAGGTCAAAAGTCACGTGACACTAGGTTACAGTCCAACAGGTTTATTTGAAATCACAAGCTTTTGAAGCACTGCCCCTTTGTCAGGTGAAGTAAAGACAGCACGTAGGCACAGACTTTATATTCAGAGAGATCAAAAGATAATTTAAATGGTGTGAGTGGAGAGTTGACAGGTGGCATAATAGGTCTCTGCAGGTGAACAAGAGTGTCCGATGGCGTGAGTAAAGTGTCAACAGCTGAATAACAAGTGAAGGAATGACCTTTAATCCGAATAATTGATGCAGAGAGATAATTTAAAATATTAAAAATAAGATGGTGCTGGAGACAAACCAAATGACTGGAATAACATGCTAGGTGTAAGAGTTGCGTGCTGAGGGTCTAAGCAAAGTAATAAGTAACCTAAAACTGTACAAAGTAATTAAGATAGAGAGATTACAACAAATTATCAAGGTGATTGTGTCAAAATAGGACAGTAAGGGTGATTTTACAGAACAACTTGTTATGATCTGTCTGCCTTAATTAGTTTGTACAGTTTAGGATTACTCATTACTTTGATTAGACCCTCAGCATGCATCTCTTATACCTATCATGTTATTCCAGTCATTTGGTTTGCATCCAGCACCACATTCCTTTGAGTCAACACAGTGTGGAGCTGGAGGAACACATTAGGTCAGGCAGCATCGGAGGAGCAGGAAAGCCGATGTTTCAGGTCGTGACCCTTCACCAGGACTGGGGAGGGAGAAGGGAGCTGGGAAATAAATAGAGGGAAGAGGGGTTGGGCTGGGGAAAGTAGGTGGGATGGCGATGGGTGGATGCAGGTCAGGGTAGTGGGGATTGGTCAGTGGGAATGGTGGGGCGGATAGATGGGAAAGAAGACGGACAGGTCGTGTCAGGTCAAGGAGGCAGGAATGAGAGGGAGGGTTGGGCATGGGATGAGACCGGGGGTGGAGAGATTTTGAAACTGGTGAATTCTATGTTGAGGCCGTAGGGTTGTAGGCTCCCAAGGCAGAACATGAGGTGTTGTTTGCATGTGGCATCGTTGTGACATTGGAGGAGGCCCAGGATGGATTTGCCTCCTAGCGAGGGGGAGTTAAAAAGGTTGGCAACTGGAAAGCGTTGTTGATCATATCGTACAGTACTGCACATGCTGTACAAATCGGTCCCCGAGTCTGCGCTTGGTCTCACCGATGTAGAGGAGGCCACATAGGAAGTGATGAATATAGTAGACCAGGTTGGAAGATGTACAGGTGAACCCCTGTCGGATATGGAAAGTTTGTGTAGGGTCTTGGAGCTGAGAAGCGAGGTGAAGGGGCAGGTGTAGCACCTCCTGTGGTTGCAGGGAAACGTGCCGTGATGTGGTGGAGTTGGTGGGGAGTGTGGAGCAGATGAGGGAGTTGTGGTGTGAGCGGTCCTAAGAAAGACTGATAGGGATGGGGAGAGAAATGTTTCTTTGATGGAGGGGTTGGATTACAGGTTGCAGAATGGCGGAGGATGAAGTGCTGAATGGAAGTTGGTGGAATGATATGTGAGGTAGAGGGACTCTACCTTATTTTTCTTGGGGGGAGGGGATGTGAAGGCAGAAGTGCAGGAAATGCAAGAGATGTGGTTGAGGGCATTGTGGATCAATGGAGAGGGCAAGTTGCAGTCCTTGAAGTAGAAGGACATCTGGGATGACCGGGCGTGGAACGCTCCATCTAGGGAGCAGTTGTGGTGGAGGCAGAGGGGTTGGGAGTAGAGAATCGCATTCTTGCAGGAAGGTGGGTGAGACGAGGTGTTGTCCAGGTAGCTATGGGAGTTGGTGGGTTTGAAATAGATGTCGGTGCTGAGATGGTTATCGGAGATTGAGACGGAGAGGTTCAGGAAGGGGAGTGAGGTATTGGAGATTGTCTAGGTGAATTTGAGGTTAGGGTGAAAGATGTTCATAAAGTTGATGAACTGTTCAAGCTCCTCATGAACATAAAGTCTGTGCCTGGGTGCTCTCTTCATTTCACCTGATGAAGGGGCAGTGCTTCAAAAGCTTGTGATTTCAAATAAACCTGTTGGACTCTCACCTGGTGTTGTGTGACTTTTGACCTAGAAAAAAAGAAATAGCTTGAATTTATATAGAACGTTTCACAACTAAAGTGCATCTGAGAAGTTTTCCTGGTTTCACGTTTATCCGTTAATGCCATAAAATACAGCTTATGTAGTAATTACCTCATTGTGGTTTCTAGAACCTTGCTACATTTAAATTGGCTTCTATGTTGAAGCAAGATCTAATGTAGACTGTTCTAATGTAGACATTAACATTGTGAAGAAGATCTTGCATTTATATAGCATCTTCATAATTGTTGGCTCTTCCCAAGCACTGTACATCTTATTGAGTACTTTTAAACTGTCACCATTGGTGTAAAACAGAGCAGCCAAGTCATACACCGCAAAATCCAACAAGCTACTAGCAATGTAACAGCCCTCAGTATGATACTGCAATGCAGTTTGAACAATGCTTTTGAATTGAGTTTGAAACCTCAGCATCCTGATTCAAAGACAGTGACCTCCTTATGAGATTTGAGGATGTGTAAGATGCCTTATAAATTTGAGCACTTTTTCTTTTTTCCCTTTAAATGATGTATTGATTTAACACTTTCCATTGTGCCTAGTCTAATCTTCATGAGCTTAATGACAGATGCAAAAGGGACAACAGCCTAAAAAATAGTTGAATCTGGTATTCATCTGGCACCAGAGGGCAGGGAGTCAGTCTCTAAAAGCTTTAGTTTAGCATTTATTTTTCTCTTTGATGTTTAGTAATTGCAACAAATCAGTTATGGAATGAGCAATATTTTGATGGGTTGAGAGCTGAAATGCTTTACAAGACACCGTCATGCAACTTAAATGTGAGGTGTTGGACAGTAACTTCCTTGTTATTCAGTAGTTTGGATATATCTTTCTCAGGCCACATTGGATAAATGTTGTGTCTGGTGGAAGATTTTGTTACTTACTTTGTGTTTAACAAGCATCTCACTTCTGATCAAAGAGGAAACGAGTTTAATATTTGGCTTGGTGAAGTTTTTCAAGGTCAGGAATAAGAAGAGCTTTTGCCTTGATTTTAGATTTCACACTTTAGCAATCACATGCCGTTCTGTGTAAATCCAGAGATGTTGGAAATAGGAGCTGAATATTTCTGTGATTGCAGCAGGTTGTTCACATCACAGCTGCTGAGGAAAGCAGGTCCCCAGTGTGGCACCGTCACTGCATGCATGACAGTGCTCTTTACAAAGAAAAATGTCACACCATATATTTGAGAGGACATTTTGATTTATGGGCAAAGTCACATTTTTGTTCCAAATTCTTTCCTGATCAGGTTTCTCTTGGGGATTGTCGAGATGAGACGCTGAAAACTTTGCCCTTACTGGCCCGCTGGTACCAACGTGTTCAGGAAGTATCTGGAGTGAAGAAGGCGGCTGCAAGCTGTGGCATTCATCTTCTCAACCTCTCTGCTCCTTTACCTTCCTCAAGTGTGGCAGTTTCGAGTTCCTGTAAACCTAAGAACGACAAGGATGAAACCACAGACATCTACTTCCGAGGTGGCCCAAGGCCCACCATGAATAAGCTAGAAGTAACTTAATATTTTTATGGTTTTAGCATTTCCTTGGCTTCATATTTCATGTTGAAGAGATAAAAGATTGCTACAATATTTATTACCTTGTAAACTTGCCTTGTGTGAAAATATTCTTTTCATAATTACCTGGCTGACATTGCAAACTTAATATGGAATATTGGAAGGATGTGAGACAAAAATGATATTCTTCAATGATTAAGTCTGCAATGTTTTCTGTTTGAGAATGTAATGTTTTATAATTACAGAATACTAGAGTATTTTCTTCAGGATTGGTAGATAAAGAGGTGGGTTATTAAAAGGCAAAAGGGAATGAGATGGTTTTGGCATGTATTTCGAAACAGTAAGCAAATTTGTTGAAGCTCTGATGGAAGAATGGTGTAGCAGAAAGCGAACAGCCTATAGACCAGACTTAGAGGTCACAGGATCGAACATCTGGTGGGAGAGTATTGCCAAGACGGAGAGAAATGAGACTCTGGAGGGTTTTATAAAGGAGGGCAAGGATTTTGAGATTTTTACTGTCTTTCTGAAATATTTAATGAAGACATGGATGTAGAATCTATAGGGCTTTGAATGAGTTGAATTCAGATGAAGCTGGTGTATGGAGGCAGAGAAACAAGTGTGGATGAGGTTTGATTAGGAATTCAGTAGCAATGGGGGGAATAGATATTCATGTGGAAGTCGGAAGTTCTCTTGGATCAGTTCCTGCACCAGCTGAGGTTACTGTGTAGGACCCACCTTCTCAACCTCTCCCCTTGCCTGAGGCATGGTAATCCTTGGGTTAAACACCACCAGATGTCTCTCTGTCTGATGAGAGAGCCGTTCTGTGGTCCTCTGGGGCTGTGGTGACTTTACCTTTTACAAGCTCAGTGCAGCATACATTGAGTAAACAGCTCAGTTTTGCTATAATGTGCTACCACATAAAACCTGAATAGGTGCCTGGGCAAGGTGATATAGCAAAAACAGTTGGCATATTGGACTAGAGCCGAAGATGATAGTTTTGTTTTTATTTATTGCAGGAAATTTTCAGTTTATCAAGGGTTTGTCACATTGACAGTGGGTAGCCTTGGGGAAGTGATGTAGTGATAGTGTCACTGGACTAAGAATCCAGAGGCCAATCCAAGAGAATGGTCTGGGAACACTTGTTCAAATCCTACAATGACAGGAGGTGGAATTTAAGTTCAATCAATAAATCTAGAATTGAAAGCCAGTAATGGTGACCATGAAATCACCTTGGCTTTTTTATAAAAACCCTTTTGGTTCACTGACAACTTTTTAGGAAAGAAAACCTGTGCCCACTTACCTGGTTTGGCCTCCATCTGGCTGCAGACTCACTGTAATGTGGTTGATTCTTAGCTGCTCATTGCAGTGAATGAATAAGCTACCGTGTTTAAAGGCAATTAAGGGTAATGAATACTGACCCTGCCAGCAATGTCCACATCCCACTGAAGTATAAAGAACACTGATGAATGCTTCATTTAATGTGTTGAGTCTGCAAGATCAGCCTATGCAGTAATCAACTGGTTTGCAGTCAATGTGCTGCAAATACTGTTATATTAATTCTACTTAAGTGGAGGAATAGAGCAGGTCAGCATCGTTATACCAATCAGAACTGACTTTGACACGTGGATAATGTTCAAGAGCAGCTTGTAAATGTTGAGTAGCTGGGAGCCAAGGGCGGAACCATGTAGAGGTCAGTTTGTGGGTGGAAGGAAAACACAGTTACATCAATAGTTAATTTGTATTTGGCTTGCACAAAACTTGGGTTTTAAAGAATTTTAGGTGTTTGGGTAGAAAATGAAAGGAAGAATGGTGATTCACAGTGTTGAGTTCTTAGTGAAGAGTGAGTTTGAGGACAGAGTGATGTGGAAAAGTGTATTACATTCCATCTGTCACTGAGAAGGAACAAAGAAGAGGAACTCAGTAGAAATGGACTAGTGATTAAAGTAGAGAATGTTATGGAAGCAATGGAGATGTAGTTGGAAAACGCTTGTCTGAAGATGCAGGGCAAAACATTATCAGGTTTTTGACTCCAAAAGTTGTATTGATTGAAGTCCTAATGAAGGGTCCTGATCTGAAACATCAACTTTCCTGCTCCTCTGATGCTGCCTGACCTGCTGTGTTCCTCCAGCTTCACACTGTATTGATTCTGACTTCCACGTCTGCAGTTCTTGCTACCTCATAGATAAAAATACACTGTTTCAGCTGGTTCAGGAAGACACAACATTCTTAAAAACAGAATGCTCATATTTATGTTAGCACAACTGAAGGAAAGTGCAATATCATACAATATAATTGGATTAAAGTTGACATTTTTTCCCAGAAATCTGGACCAGTTGACAAATTTGATCAAAGTCTCTCAAATTAATAGATTTTCAGTTATCATTTCAATGAAAACCTGAGAATGTGTGGAATTCTGAATGTGTCATAAACGTCAGAAGATATATGGTCTCAATGATTAAAATGCACAACAATTCTGACAATGTTTATCTGTGGTAATTATCAGAAACAAATTACAAAGAACAAAGAGACAAATAAAGTGTTTATTTTTTAGCATGTGCTTCTGAATTGTTGGTTGTTTTCACTTGTACATCAACAAGACATTTTTATTGCTGTATCACATGTTTTGTTTTTAACTTTTTCAAATGTTCTACACCTGGCAGTGGTTATTTGATGTTACTGGAAGTACAGTGTTAACTCCCTTCATACCTCATTGTTTTCCAGTTCTCCCAAGCTAATTACTGTACTCATTCTTAAGGATTTGTAAACATCCCAAGCCCTTGAAAGAGGAATTTAACTCTGCTGAATATTTTCCATGTTAAACCCTTTAAGTTTAAGGCTTAAATTGCTGACAGAAGTTGAACAGGAAGCTCCGATGTCATGTACTTCAAACTAATCACTATTTTCTTTATATTGATTTATGGCACATGGTAGTTACCAGTCAGATTTATTACTCATCCCTAATTGCACTAGAGAGGGTTATGGTTGGTTGCCTTCTTGTACCGCTGCAATTCTTGGAATGTAGGGACACCTACAGTACTGATAGGGAGAAAGTTCCTGGATTTTGACCCAGCGGCAGTGAAGGAACGGTGGTATAGTTTCAAGTGAGGTGTTGTGTGGCTTGGAGGAGAACTTGCAGGTGATGATGTTCCCATGCATCTGTGTCCTTTTTCCAGGTGGTGAAGTTTGCAAGTTTGGAAGGTGTTGTTTAGTGGAGTCTTAATAGGTTACTGCAATGCATCTTGTAGATGGTACGCACTGCTGCCTCTGTACATTGGTGGTGAAGTGACTGATTGTTGGAGGTTGGATGCAGGCTGCTAATCAAGCAAGTAATGAATTAATTAACGACATCATTCAAGAATTTCTTCTACAAGAGTGATATCCCTAACAGTTTCATAACTTTGAACTTCACTTTCCCAATCCTGATGTTCCATTCTTTCCTGACAGCACACTATAACTCATGCCAAAATTATTTCTGTTGAGCTGTACAGAGCTTTAGAGGCTGAATAAAAGTGCTGATGAATGACACAGACATTCTGCTGAGTCTGTAAGCTGAACTGCCACAGTAACCTGTTGGTCTTGCATCAATGTGCCTCCAGCTCTGCCCCATGGATGGGTTATTTAAGTTCAAGCAATAGTTTTAAACTGTGAGATCAACTGGCTATTTTACCAACAGGAAACCTCCTTTTCTGACAACTGGGTGGAGAGAGGCTGAGCGGCAACTTAGAAGAAATTGTTGATTAAACTTAAAATATTGGTGGTTGGAAAAATAGGGAGAGTGTTGAAAATTCCAGGGTGAAATGCACTATTGACAGATCATTTACTCTTATAATGCTGAATGGAAATTCTTCTCTTTGTTTTCTTGAAATAACTTTGGAAATGAGAACCCCTTCTCGGAACACAGGACTAGGTTATTTAATCCCTTGATCCTGTTGTGTCATTCAATGATATCTTCACTGATCTATGACCTTGTTCTATTCACTGAAATCTGTAGTAAGTTTCTGAATGTCAGTCTTAACTATGTTGTAGCACTTTTACCTCATGAGTGTCAGGGCCATGGATTCAAGCCTTAATGCAGGACTTGAGCACCAAACCTGGACTGATGCTTCATGATAGAGTGTTTCATTGTCAGAAGTCTCTTGAAAAGTTGTTAAACCAATTCTGCATCATTTCTATCAATGTAAAAGGTCCACTTGGTGTTCTGGCCTAACATTTATCCCTCAAACAACATCACTAAAACAGATTATCAGTCTTTATCTAGCTTGTACTTGTTTCCTTATGAAAAAGGGACAAAAGTAGTCCACTTCTCCCTTTGAGTCTGTTCCACCATTCAATAAGGTCATGGCTCATCTGATTTTAACCTCAACTCCACATTCCTGAAAATCCCTGATAATCTTTTCCCCCATCTTGGTAATCAAGAATCTATTTGGTTACTTGCGTGACGTAGTCTTTTGTCGATAAGGTGCTTTAGGATTTCCTAAGATCATGAGAGGCACTAGATATAAATTATATTTTTTTCTTTTGAAGTGCAGGAACATGCCCCATTAAGATGAAGCTCATGAACTCGAAATGTGATATAGTCAGGCAACTGAATAGCTTGCTTTCAGAGTTCTCTTTACTGATTCTGGGTCTCTGATAACCACATGCATTGATTAAGTTTCAATCAGTTTCCAGTTGCAGTAGTCAGAGCCATAGAGTTCTGCAGCAGAAAAGACCATTCAGCCCATTATGTCTGTGTTGGTTACATATTAGCGTAATTCCAAAAAAAACTTTGTTTTCAAATATTGATCTAATGTTCTTGTAGAAGTTACAGTAGTCTTTGTAAAGTACTAATATTGAGTAGTGATGTAGTATAAAATAACTAAGAAATGTCTCCTGTCTACAAATAGGAGAATGGAATTTCCGCAAATTTCACATCACATCCGTATCCATCATGGAGCCTGGACTGGGGAAACCTTCCAGTAGCTGTAAACCCCATAGAAGGCAAGAATATTCTTTGTGCTTCTCTTTTTGCTTTTACAATGTTTGGCCCCAATATAACCTTGTTGTTCCATGGACCTTCCTTGTGTCCAGGTCATGTCATGCTATTATTGATGCCTGTCACTGTTGCTGACCTCTTCCAAGACTCAGATCTTTTATGTCAGAGTTGCTCTGTTATCAACCATTGAGGTGAGGTCTTTCACATTTTATTAAGCAGCCATTGACTTTGAAATAATATTTTTAAAATCAGTGCAACTTTCTGATCTCCTCCGAAATCCATTGTATGCTGTCTGCATCTTGTGCAGGTGCAGGATTGATTTGGTTTATTTTTGTCAATCCAGATTCGGATGCTGTCTTACTGTTGAAGCATTACTGTACATTTTCCATATCTGTCCCAGTCTAATAGGTTGTTCCCTATTACTCGAAGGGCTAAGCACCCAACCAGGAGTGGCTCCTCTTGATACATTGTATAATCTATGCATACTTTTTAATGTGCCTTTATGCAGATAACTATTTACATAAACATGATGGAGTTATTCTCGCATTTTACATAACTTCATACTCAAAACTTATAAGAATTGACAGGAACAAAAGTTTTTAAGACAAATCTTCAGTAATAGTTACTGCAGATTTCGTTTACATCATATTGACTTTATAATGTGATATAAATTACAAATAAGATTTAGTACATAACCTGGTGAAAGATGTAGCAAACTTCTGCCAATACATTCTGATTTTCTATGTTTTCCATAAAATGAACTTTTTCCATGCTTTAACACTGATGAGGTTAATTATTGAAAAAATGTAGAAGTGTTGTGGATTGCAATAGTACACTGGCAAATCTCTTGCAACCCGTATGTCAAGGACAGGATGAGAAGTCAGTCTTTACTTGGTTTTATTCACGAAGTGAAACAGTACAAGTATTTTGCTCCTAACTCTACAGTATCATTTAACTCATCAATATTAATAAATATTTCTCTGTACTCTTTTGAGTATCAAATCGAACAAATTAATGAATGATCAAATGATTCAGGCCTTTTAAGAGGTACAAATCTTTATATATGTTTATCTGACACATGCCCTTCCACCTGTAGACACTTAACCATAATATGTGCAATTAACGTGTCTGGTTTTGTGCCATAGTTATAGTGTCCCTATCTCTGGGCCGGAAGATCCAAGTGTGCCTTCCATGTCTAAACAGATTGATTTAAAAACAAACTTTTTTCATACAACTTTCACTAACATTCATAGTTGTTGAACCTCCCTGTTGTGATAAATGATGGGCCTATATTTCTTGGGAACAAACAAGCTTCTAGTGCAGTTGCATTGCTGTGATTTCCTGTGGTTTTTGTTATTAGAACTGGAAAAGAAAATCGGATTTTCTACTTTTCCCCCACTCCACCACCCCCCACCCAACTTTTATGCAAAGAGAAATTTCACTTTTGAATAATGTCATGAAACCTCAACTTTTAAATATTAACCAGATCCCCCTAGCCTATTTTCCTGTGACTAGTGGACCTGACGTTATTGAAACCCAGCAGTTAAATGAGTCAGAGATGTAGTGGGAGGTGTCCAGTCATCATTTTGAAACAGCATGTCATTCCATTGCCGCAGCAATAAAATCACCCTGAGAATGCTAATTTATGTAGTGCAGTTCAGTCAGCCTCATTTTTAATCTGATGAAAGGTTAGATGATTTGCTTGTTATTTCATTTTTGGAGGCTTCTCTGATTTATACTTCTATGATTGCCACATAACTCAGCCAATTGTACACCCTGAGGAAAGGTTCATTTACTGTGGGTCTTTGACCCATTGACCTGTACAGCTATTTTACTGCTATAGTTGGATTCCACTGAGAAACATTCAAGCTTTGTGCTTGGACACAAGCAACCTGCTGCTCTTGCTGTAGGCACTGATCTCATCTGAGAGAAAAAGTCTCATCCTTACCTTGAAATTTGACTTCACCTGCTACCTCTTTGATTCCACACTATGTGTGGCCAACAGGTTCTTGAACAAAAGGTGAGGGGACGGGGAGTGGTGGGGTGCAGAGGAGGAGGGTGTTCCTGAATATTAGTTGATGGTTATTGGTTTAGGTTATACTGTGACATCCATAAAGGGCACAGGAGAAGCCGTTGATGAGCAGGAGGAGACATCTCACAGACATCATCTTCATCATTACTTGCCCTGTCTTTGAAAGTGCTGAGTGGTATTGAGGCAATTAGAGTCTGAGCACGTCCAAGTTGCAAGCAAACTTTAGATTCCCTGAACAGAGCTGGCAGCGGAAAACCATCGGAATTGTCGTAACATCTGTCCCACCCAACTGCTTAGATCTGTTTCTTTAATCTAGGTCATTAACTTTCTGATTTTCTTTTGATTTACTCATGGAATGTGGGCATCGCTGGCCAGCCAGCACTTATTGCCATCTCGAGTTGCCCTTGAGCTGGTGCTAGTGAGCTGTCTTTTTAAACTGCTGCCACCCTTATCCGCTTTGGTCTACATATGACTGAAGTCCTGTAGCACTGTGGTTGACTCTTAACTGCACTCTGAAATAGCCCAACAAAGTCACGCAGTTCAAGGGAAATCAGGGATGGGCAACAAAAGCTGCCCAAGGCAGTAAAACCCACCATCCCATGAAAGAATTAAAAAAAGCCTACTCTTTTGCAAAAATGGGCACTGTAGATTCTCCTCCATACCCTGCTGTTTCCATGGAGTCATGCACATTTTGATGGGAGGCATGGTTCATGGCACCTCAATGTGGTTGCGAACCATGGAGGATCCCTGGGGTGGGAGTTCAAAAGTTGTTGCCAACTTCTTGTGTCATAATGTAATGCATGATATATTTCTATAGTATGGCACATTATAAATAGCATGGTTTGGCACTGAACTGTGGAGATGGGATTGTAATTTGGGAAATTATCCAATTTGTGATCCCTATCTTGAATATTAAAGCCCACATCATAGTCTTTCTATTTCTAGATTTGTCACTCTGATGACTCGACTAATAATCTGGAGATTTATGTTCAAAGCCCACCAAAGCAGTTTGAGAACTTAAATACACTTTTATTTTAAAATCTGGAAACAAAAAGCTGATACAAGTAAAAGCTACCCGCAAAACTGTTGGATTATCTTAAAATCCAGCGTGTTCCCTAATATTCCTTTTAAGGAAGGAAACCTGCAGTGCTTCCCTGGTGTAATCTATTTTGGACTTAATTACTTCCTTAAGCAAACCATTCAATGGTATGAACTGGTAATTGGTGATGGGCAACCATCCCTGCCTGTGATGCCACACTCCAAGAATTAGTTTAAAAATGTATTTCAAAAATAAAGATTCAGCTCTTACATACCGTTAAAAAATAAATGCAGTGTGCATACGCTTTGCTGTCCCACAGTAAGAAACATTATTGCAAGGACTATGAGCTTTCAACATATTCAGGGACCTACTGATAACTTTGTTCCTCCCTGCTTCAATAAGTTCAAGGGTATTCTAAATGAAAATAAGAAAATGCTGTTGATTCAGTTGTTGAGGGAAAAAATCATTATTTTATACAAAGAATATTTTAAGTGCATTCTTATATGAAAGAGATAGGCAGGTCTGAATATTCATTTTCATCTCAGCAAAGTGGTTAGCACTGCTGCCTCACAGTGCCAGGGACTCTGGTTAAATTCCACCCTCAAGCGACTCTCTGTGTGGAGTTTGCGCATTCTCCCCATGTCAACGAGGGTTTCCTTCAGGTGTCCCAGTTTCCTCCCACAGTCCAAAGATGTGCAGGTTAAGTGGATTGACCATGCTAAATGGCCCATAGTGTCCAGGGATATCCTGGCTGGGTGGATTAGCCATAGGAAATGCGGGGTTACAGGGATAGGGTAGGGGGTGGGTCTGGTTGGGATGCTGTTTGGAGGGTCGGTGTGGACTTGATAGGCCTGCTTTCATATTGTAGGGATTCTGTGCTTCTATGAAGATCCTTTTTTGAACCAATTTTAAAATGTATTTTGAAATCTGTGCCTGTATGTGCTCAAATTTTCTGCTGACTTCCTTGTTTTACTGTGGTGACAAAGATCTTACTTATTCAGGATGGACTAAAATGTTTAACATTCATAGACATGTAAAGGAAAAGAATGGCCTTGCCAAACCCCTGCCTCTGTGGACATCTTCATGCTTCATTCTCTTGAGGTCATGTACTCGCACACCACCCTTAAGTATGTTTTCACCTTTTGGCCTGATATTCATTTGTTAAATGTCAGTGATCTGCAGAGTGCTTGTGGCGTTTGAAGCAAGAATCCAGTAAACCTGTTCTGCTGTACTTGCAGGTCAAACTTCACATTCACTTGTAAAATGCACTGATTGAGTTACATATATAGAACAGAAGTACATCAATGACCTGCAGTTTCCTGTTGATCTGACCATTTGTAGCTGTGGCCTTGTTCCTTCATGTGATGTCCTATACATCGCAATAGTAGATAAACAGAGCATTCATTGGGGAACTGTGGACTCCAGAATTAATGCTCTGTATTATTAAGAACTCATAATTCTTGAGCAGCAGATTGATGAAAGAGCTGCGAAATCCATTTGCATAATTACTATAAACCTTTATTTCATAGTTAACCCCATTTAGTATTCTACTAAAGCACAGCTAAACATGTTTTATGAAGTAAGCAACTGAATAATACCTCATAATGTGGACTTTGATTTTGACTTGTGCGAAGTCAAAGAAAAAACATTTTCAAGGTGATAGTTCAATTCCAGAATACAAATTCAGTTAATGGTAGCTTGCACCCTGCCTCGTGTAAGGCCGTCAGTCTGGAATTTCATTCTTTTCATTTATTATTGATGTATTAAAGTTATGTTAAGATTAATAATGAATGCAATTTTTGTCTTTAAATGTAATTAATTTGATGGTAGATGATGTCTAAGATGTCGAGAATTTTGAAAGGCGCTTTTAGGCACTGAGAACACAGATGAAAGATTAATATTTGTTCTGCATTCCTTCGTTCAGTCGTGTGCTGATTCCATCATTTTTGTGTACATGATTGCAGTACTTAACATACAAATTGTATCAGTTTCTATATTTTGTATTATATTATATTATATTATATTATGTATTTTTAAATAGCTAAACAAAGCAGCTGCATTGCAATCTGAGCTGGATTTTTAAATGACTTTAAAAGTTTGTAATTTTTTTAAAATAACAGCTAAATAAGGTAACTATGTTCCAAAGTCCAAAAATAGCTGTTTTTACTCCTACATGTACATTTATTTTCCGCTTCCAGCACCAGCAGGTACAATCAGTAGGTTCATCTATTACATATGTTTGCCAAGATCAATGTGTATTTGTTCCCAAGGATATTTTAAGTCAAGATAGCTGGCAACACTTTCCCTTTTGTTGGCTGTATGTTGTTTTTAATTACCATTAGAGTAGAATTTGACAGGTTGGCGATGTAGAGCTTTACATTTAACTTTACTAACACAGACGTGGCTTAACAGTGATCAGTCAGCACATCTTTGTGGCTGTAACTTTGGCGGTGGTTCCTCCATGAAGCATTGCCTTTACCCTTTTAAAGATGAAGGCGAGACTTTTAAGTATAGTAAACAAAATGTATTTGTGTTACTCCCAGGCAATATGTACTTTTTAATTCTCTTACCAGTATTATTCTTGCATCTTTTCATTTCCTCGCCTTAACTCTGCTGAAAACAAAGCCCTATTTTATTCATTTATTAAAATACAGTGTATTTCTACGGTAACAGACGCCTTCCCTCTGACAAATGACCATTTTTGTATATGAATCTGCCTGGAGAATGTGGTTTGCAAGATGTTCACTTGGGGGGATCAACACTGCTAAGTCTGAGCTTGTCCTAACTAACTATCAATACACTCATGCACGTGGTATTTATTTCTTCTGTGTTTTCACAACCTTACTGTTTACACCGAATGATCCTATATCCAGTTCAGGCATGGTGAGGCAACCATGCTGTAATCCCACAGTAGCTGTTTTATCTGATTCTGTATTAGTGAGATTTAATGTTTATTGTCATTACATTCTCCAGTTGCTTCCGTTACCCATACAGGTGAAAGCAGTACAATGTGACTGTTTGCTTTGAAAGAGATGCTGGAAATACACACTCCCAGTCAGGCATCCAGAATGTGATCACCCTAGAAATTTAACTAAGTGATAAATCATAAGATCCGAAGAATGAATCTCCCCCATCCACTACCTCAGGAAATACATGATGCAGCTATTTGAGGCATAATAAAAAATGCAGTGCCTGGGCTTTAAGCTTTACGTCTGCTATGTTAAGTGTTGACATCTGTTTCACTGGTTTTACCCTGTCACAAATACTCACAAGCTAGATTCACCATGTTCTGCATATTGCTTTGTGCCTTAAAGCTTCCTTGTGTGAAAAGCAGTCGAATTGTATATAACAAATTGCATTTTGACAGCGTATTTGAAGTCGAAAAAGTTCCGATTTGCTTCAATGAAATGCAATAAAAAATACTTTAAAGCACATTATTGGATATTCAGAAGTATTTTGCATTCACTCTTTCTGGTGTGGAATACACAGCAAAATCTCACAATTAGCTTATAAGGTAAATGCCAAGTTAAACTGTGTTTTCAATGTTTGTTAAGAGATGAATACTGGTAGGCTTTTCAAATAGTGCCAACAGATCTTTTAAACTGGATAGGCAGACTGAGCCTAGGTTTAAAAACTGGCGCTTCTATCATTACTGCAATCCCTCAGTCTGAATTGTGAATAGTGTTCTAATCCTGGAATAGAATTGAATCCAATTACCTTCAGACTCAGAGAAGCCAGAATTTTCATTCCTCCTTTTGCTCAGTATGGAGGTGGGTAGGAGTTTAAAAATTGTGGCAGGACCTGATTCAGGATTCCCATCTTGTGAGATTTTTATGGGCCTAGGATAAGCATGCAGATTGTGAGCCCATCACAGCAATTCTACCTTTGTCTATTTCATTATGCAGATGGATATGGCAGAACCCTTAAGAGTACTGATAGGCAGAGGGATCTGGGTGTACAGATACACAGGTCACTGAAAGTGGCAATGCAGGTGAAAAAGGTAGTCAACAAGGCATATGACATGCTAGCCTTCATCGGCCGGGGCAGTGAGTTTAAAAATTGGCAGGTAATGTTGCAGCTTTATAGAACCTTCAGTTAGGCTGCATCTGGAATATTGTGTTCAGTTCTGGTTGCAACACTACCAGAAGGATGTGATGGCTTTGGAGAGGGTTCAGAAAAGATTTACCAGGATGTTGCCTGGTGTGGAGGGCATTAGCTATGAGGAGAGGTTGGAGAAACTTGGATTGTTCTCACTGGAACAACGGAGGTTGAGGGGTGACCTGATAGAGGTCCACAAGATTATGAAGGGTATGGACAGATTGGACAGTCAGAAGCTTTTTCCCAGGGTGGAAGAGTCAGTTACTAGGGGCCATGGGTTTAAGGTGATATACGAGGAGGCAAGGTTTTTATGCAGAGGATGGTGGGTGCCTGGAACTCATTGCTGGGGTAGGTAGTGGAAGCAGATACTATAGTGAAGTTTAAAGGGTGTCTTGACAAATACATGAATAGGATGGGAATACAGTCCCTGGAAGGGTAGGGGGTTTTAGTTGTGATGGGCATGTTGGTGCAGGCTTGGAGGGCCGAAGGGCCTGTTCCTGTACTGTAATTTTCTTAGTCCTTTGCTCATTGATATTTTGGACCCACTGCTGTTTCCACAGAGTTGAGCCTATTTTGGTAGGTAACATTGTTCACAGCAGGTCAGAGAAAACAAGAACCGTGGGAAACACCTAGTTTGGTGCTAGGAACTTTTTGACAAGTAATTCGAAAGTGTTGCCAGCTTCACATGACCTAATGCAATGTAGTAGTTTTGTTTCTAATAAGTGAATACAATACGGCTTTGTTTTAAAATGGTAAGTGACCATTGGGGTGACCATCATTGAGGAAGTGTTCAGATGCATTTGAATACTTTATTCAGTTGATAAAGTACTCTTCAGCATTCAGCAGTCTTGAGATTCAGACTTCATTGTGTCACTTACATCCTGTGATTTAATTTTTTGTTTGATTGATTGTCTAATTATCCCTTCAGCTTTATAGCAGTCCCACAGAGAGCCATTTGTTTCATTACTTCTGTCGAGATTTTGTTTACACAGCTGTGCTTTGGAATTCCATTATGAATACTCAGCTGTTCCATGTTTCGCTAATGGATTTGGCTCAATAGGTTACATTATATAGCTGGCAAGCTATGAAAAATGAAAATCACAATATTCAAAGACAATAGGCTGCTCTCTCATAGGAAGAGATAGAGGTGGTGAGCTTACCTGGAGTTTCAGCAGGTCTCTGATGAGGTGTGGTTTGAGAAGGCAGAGCCATGTTGAACTCAGCCAGTTACTTGTGGCATTATTCTGTTTCACAGGCTAACCATCCTGCCAACTGAGCTAACTGATCCCTCTGCAATGAATTTGTTTTTATTGGCAGCTTTATGAGCAGTTAATAGGGTTGAATATCTTTAAGTTTTTGAATGGCTTTTGTTTTATTTTGACAGTTTTATAAGCACTTAAGTTTATTAACTTTTTCCAAGAATGTTCCAATAGCTGTGTGTTTGATTGGCAGTTTTATGAGAAAGAGGATTAAAGATTTTTATGAAGCAGGGTTTATTGTCCTAGAGGGCATGGGGTATATGAGGAGGTATGAGGTGTTTGGCGTTGGAGAGGATTAGAGTGACAGGTGAGAGCTAGGGTGCTTAGCAATCGTTTTCAGAATTGTGACAATGTTCCAGTCAGCTGAGGCAGGCTTTCTAATCTCCTGTGTTTGCCATCTGCCTACCTCTCCTCACATCAGGCCCTTTGTAGGAGGTATGGTCCTCAGTCCAGCCTGTCCCACTAACCAACCAAAAATATTGCATTGTCTGGCAATGTCAGGCAAGTGCTGGGGATATGACATCAAGAATTGCCCCGAGGATGAACCTTTGGCCAGACAGTGTTATAGCTGAGCAAAGATACCATTAGAATTAGAATAACAATCCTGATTCTCAGGACTTATACAGATATTTATCTTAGGTTACACAAGTAAGAGTTCCGTTTCTAAATATGTTGTATATGTATGGTACTGAAAATGTAAACAATATTTCAAAAGTAAGATGGATAGTAGATAAATATGAAGTGCTACGTTTTGGTAGGGCAAATCAGGGCTGGACTTATACACGTAATGGTAAGGCCCAGGGGAATGTTGCTGAACAATGGGACCTTGGAATGCATATTCATGGTTCCTTGAAAGTAGAGTTGCAGGTAGATAGGGTAGTGAAGAAGGTGTTTGGTATGATTGTCTTTATTGGTCAGTGCATTGAGTATAGGAGTTAGGAGGTCATGTTACAGCTGTATAGGACATTGGTCAGGCCTCTTTTAGAACACTGTATTCAATTCTGGTCTCTTTGCTATAGGAAGGATGTTGTTAATCTTGAAAGGGTTCAGAAAAGATTTACAAAGAAGTTGCCAGGGTTAGAGAGTTTGATCTGTAGGGAGAGGCTACTAGGCTGAGGTTATTTTCTCTGGAGTGTGGGAGGCTAAGGGGTGACCTTAGAGGTTTATAAAATCATGAGGGGCATGGATAGGGTGAATAGACAAGGTCTTTTCCCCAGGTTAGGGGAGTTCAAAACTAAAGGGCAGAGGTTTAAGGTGAGAGGGGAAAGATTTAAAAGGGACAAAAAGGGCAACTTTTTCACGCAGAAAAAGTAGAGTTGCAGGTAGATAGATTGGTGAAGAAGGTGTTTGGTATGGTTGTCTTTATTGGTCAGTGCATTGAGTATAGGAGTTAGGAGGTCATGTTACGGCTGCACAGGACATTGGTCAGGCCTCTTTTAGAACATTGCATTCAATTCTGGTCTCCTTGCTATAGGAAGGATGTTGTTAATCTTGAAAGGGTTCAGAATGGTGAATGGTGGATGGAATGAACTACCAGAGAAAGTGGTGGGGGCCGATATAATTATAACTTCTAAAAGGCATCTGGATGAGTATATGAATGGAAAGGGTTTGAAGGGATACAGGCCAAATGCTAGGAAATGGAATTAGATTAGGATATGTGGTCGACATGGATGAGTTGGACCGAAGGGTCTGTTTCCATGCTGTACATCTCTGTGACTTTATCAGTGTGCATGGAATTCATTACTGTATACAAGTCTTGGACAATTATTTTGGCAATTTAACTTTATCTATACTGACCACCATATATTTTCAAAATGTTTCACTTTCAGCATTGATTATGAGGTGTATGTACTGTGAATTACTTGCCAATTATCAAGAAATAATCTGCTTATGTACTCTATTCAAATTACTTAAAAATTTTGAACAGCTCTATTCAGTTTCTGTTCAACCAACCCTTCTCTAATTCATAGAACTGAAGTTCTTCATCTTAGTATCAAGGCATGACATTTCATTTGTACCCTGCATTGACAACTGACTTAAGATTTTTTGCTCCAGTGTTAGATATTGTATTCCAGTGCATCCTAACCAATGCTTTTTTTGTTATACTCGGGAGCAGGTGTAAAGCTGAAATAGTGTAAACCTATTTTCTAAGGATTCCTGGTACTTTTCTTTTTCGTTTGAAATTGTTCAATGAATGTACTGAAAACTGGCCTATCAATGAGACATTCATTTTTGTTTTGACAATTATATTATTTTGTTGACGTGGCACTGGATAAGCTGAATGTTCATTCCCAAGTTTTTCTTACCATTGGCAAAATTTCGAACCATTGCCAATTGTAATAAAAACATTAAGGGCCTCTAATCCTGACCTTCCTCAAATCGTCCATGCCCCCACTCCCCCATGCCAACTCATGCAACCTCATGTCCCCCATGATTCCTTATACCCTCCATGTCAACTTGGTATCAATGTATGGTAATCCATGGCACTTCTATTGCTTTTTGTAGCCCCACTGCTAACCTAGGGCCAACTTGTGCCAATCGATGAACCTCCACCCATTAGACTTTGTAGACTTTACCATATTGAGGAAGACATACCCATATTAATATAAGCCCATTCAATCAATTTGAATCCCTTCAAGTTCATATTATAAAAACAAACATTTGCACTCATAGCGCCACAATAAATACAGCTAATCGCTTTATAACTATTTGGAACTGTTGATCAAACTGTGAGCTTGCAGGTCCCTGTCATGATAATGATAGGTTATGAATGGAGTCAAGCTCACTAATTGTATAATGGTAGTCCATCAGGCTTACATCAACAAACATCTGTTGACATTGCAAATACTGATTATTTTTTAACCTGAACCACAGCAGGCTGCCTTTTTTGTTCAAAATTAAAAAGGCAGGTTATTTAAATGACTTGATAGTTGACTGTTGCACATAGCTTATTGACTTGCAAACAAATTAACATCTACTGTTAACAATTCCAAAGGGTTACTTGAATTTCTCCAAAAAGGATAAGTGTGTCCCTCCAATGAGGTATCTGGCCTGTCCAGAGATAGAGAGATTTAGATTTTTTCTCAATATGTAAGGACCATGAGTAGTGTTTCAAAAATCTAGCTGACAAAAATTGCTTCTGAGTGAAGGTAGCTGCACTTTTAAATGTGGTATTGCCTTTCTGAACCATAACATGTGAAATATCACTCCCTGATATCTGGTTCTGGGCTTTCAGAATTGTGGAACCGTTTTGGCTAAGGTGCAGAGCTTGGCAAAATTTAAGACCATCGAGCCATAACTAACATTAGATTTGTGACATTGTATATAAATAACTCAAATTAATAGTTAAAATAATATGATTTTGATACCCTGAATAGTCTAATTCTTGCTTTGTGTTTATATTTTGAGATTATTAGTCACTGTTTTGAAGAATGTATCAATTTTGACTGTTTCAAAGAGAGCGCAGAAGTTTGAGTCTTACAATTAATTGCAACAATCTTTAGTCTTCATGAAAAGGCCTCAGGCAGACAGATGATTAACCATTCAAACTCGTCTGTGAAAGTGTGGCATTTCCTACGTTAGATTGTGATTTTCTTATCAAGATTGGATGGAATAGGAACTCTTTTGGATCTGTTTTGCTGCATTATTTAAGGCTTTTATGATTAAATGCCTTGCTAGTTTAACAATGACACGTTAGGCTTGCTTAGATTCTGCCAGTATTACCTGGTCCGGCCTACGTATGACTCCAAACCCATACCAATATGGTGGACTTCTAGCCAGCATTTCCTCTAAGTTGCATGGCTGTGCATGTGTGCATTTGCTCCAAAACTGAATACAACATCATCTTCCGTTTTCGGAAGTTGCTTGGAGTTCCATGCAGCCATGAAGAAAATTAAGCGAACGCTTCTCCTAATTTGCCATTTTAAATCACCTGGCAAGTCATTCAGTAAAAAGCTATCAGAAATAAGCAAAAATGCTGAAGTAACAATGAAAGAATTAAAGAAATTTCTGTTAGTTCTTACTCCCCAGCATCACCCTAAATATAACACCCAGTTTCTTGTTTCTACTCCAAACCATGATTTTAAACCCTTCTGCTATGTCTCCTGCATCCTAACCTCCAATGAATATGTGGAGCTTATAGACTTATTTTCACTAAGATTGTGACTAAATAATTAGCTACCACTGTCATTTCCTTCTGTTAGCTCACAGACTAAACCTGCTTTTGGATTCCCTAGCCTTGAACTTCTTTTTCTAGTTTTTAGTCTATTTCCCTACATGCCTTCTCAAGGTTTATCTTGAATCTCATTTTCTGGCCTTTCAAGTCCTGTTCCTAATCAACCAGTGACCACATAACTGCCCTACCTGACTCCCAAGTTAGCTCATATTCTTGCTAGTTCTTTCTCCTTCAGTTACTGTTTCCATTTTCCTTCAACCCTGCCATCAAGACAGTCATCTGAAAAAAAAGTTAACCGTTATGTCTTTGCCAACTGTCGCCTCATCTCCAAATCCTTTTCATCACCAAAGCCTTCGAAAATGCTGTCAACTCCCAAAGCAGAATCATATTCAGCACATTTGCAACCTCATGGCCTAGCACAAATATGTTCTATCATTGCCAACAAGGGACAGGATCAACCCTGGTTCAATGAAGAGTGCAGGTTGGCATATCTGGAGCAGCACAAGTCGTATGTAAAAATAGAGCTAAGCGATTCCATAACCAATGGATCAGATCTAAACTGCAGTCCTGCGACATCCAGTCATGAATGGCCATGGACGATTAAACAACTTCCCGGAGGAGATGCCATAAATATCTCCATCCTCAATGGTGGGGGACCATAAGACATGGGAGCAGAATTAGGCATTTCAGCCCTTTGAGTTTGCTCTGTCATTCAATAATGGCTGATATGTTTCGCAACCCTATTCTCCTGCCTTCTCCCTGTGAACCTTCATCCCCTTCCTAATCAAGAACCTATCTATTTCCATCTTACATACAGTCAAAGACATGGCCTCCACAGCTCGCTGTGGCAAAATGTCCCACAGATTCAGCACCTTCTATCTGAACTAACCAGCAGTGGTTATATGATTACCTTTAGGCTAGCTGTTTATTTCAGGTTTCTATTGAACTAAAATCAGCCATAGTGGAATTCAAACCTGTGTCCCCAGACTATTAGCCTAGGGTTCTGGATTACTAGTTCAGTACCATTACTATTACATCACACTGCCCTAAACTTTGTTTGATAATGTTCTTGTGGAGTGCCTTTGACTATCATACTTTATTAATGGTTCCATATAGATGAAAGTGGTTATACTGACTGTGAAAAGACAGAGACCACATCAGAGTGTTCATTTCATGATCTCAGCAGGCACAGCTTGATTACATTATTTTGTATCATTAGTTGTGGTTGTATTTCAATTAGTACAAGTATGTGGCTTTCCACAATGGATCGGTATGGCTGGGTTACTGCTTCTGGTGGTGCTAAATCTCATGTATTGTTTGGAAATTATTCTACTGAAAGGTTATTGTCCCCATAAAAACTGACTTTACTTTCTCATGTTTCTCTCTGATAGTGTGTGCTGGAGCCTTCATGACTCGCTCATTGCCTGCAAGTTTAGCATCACTTCTATTACAACACCATGATGTGTTCATGAGATTCAAGTAATTGTCAATGAATATACATGATGGCACACTTCTTTGTTGACCCACTTCATGTCCTAACTAAAAAGGATTGCCAAATCATTTGAGATCAGATTTGAATTCTGATCCCACCTCCCTTTTGGGACTGGATTGAGATTCCTTAAACAACTTAGAGATAGTGAGCAGAAGATACCTTTAGGCACTGGAAATACTTGAACTTTCATTGGTTGGTGAAAAATGTTGAGCAGTGTCCTTCTTAACAATTACAAAGCAATTAGAGTTTGGAAAATACAAATGAAAAGAATACAGTAAATTGTAAGGTTAGGACAAGATGAGACAGGTTCAAATAAGTGAACCTAAGTTTAACACCGAGATGAGAAAGTCCTGCAAGCGCAGGGTAGTCAACATGTGGAACGGACTCCAGGGTATACTTGAGATTGAGCCTTGCTGTCAATGAAAATCATGTTAAGTCACTTAGCACCCAGTCCTAAATGATCCTATTTCTGTAATGATGCTTGATAAGATCTTCTGATCCAGTAATACACATTGTTCTGAATATTTACATTCCATCATATACTGTAAGGATTCTGCTAATCTTCAGTGAAGGAGGCAAAACAAATTATTCAGCTGTTGCAATTAAGTCAGTTTTGATTGTACTACAACAAAAGCATGTCTAATTTAATAACCTGAGGCAAGGAGAAAGTGAAATGATCATGGGAGCATTCTTAGGATGGTTATGCAAACATTGAGAGGCCACCTAAAATTTCCTTAATCCAGAAATGTGATAGTCTTATCAGCATGCAAGCCTTTGAAATGTGAAATTTTGAATGTGAGATGATGCTCGAGACAGAATCCTGTGAAGTGTCGAAACACGAGTGTCATATTTCCGAATGCCTGCATAATAATCAGCCCCAGCAAGGGTTCCAGGACAGTCTTAGTTTTAATTATTGCAATAAAGTTTAATTTTTTTTCCATTATATATTTGTGAGGTGCCTTGAGATTTCTTTCTAAATGTTAAGGGTGCTCTCCAAAACCTGTTGTTTGTGTGTGCGTAGGTGTCTGAAAACCATTTCTATTCAGGCATGTTATTATACACCTCGGAGCAGGTAGAATATGAACTCGGGCCTCTTGGTTCGGTGGTAGGGACATTACCACCCCACCTCAAGAACTGCATATGAACTAGTTTACTGGTGCGCTCTGAATTATTGCTGCACCAGTCCAATTTTCCCCTTTACTAATGGCATCTCTCAAAAATAGTTGTCTCTCCTAATTCCCTCTTTTGTTGGTGCACTCTCCATATTCCTGTGATTGCTTGTGTGCTCCAAATTCCTTCAATCACTGGTGCCTTCCTCCGATTTCCCATTAGTTTTGCAATAGAAATAAAATTATATTGATTAAAAATGATTTTAAAAATTATCCAGGAAGCAATTGTTTAACCTGGTGCAAGTTCCTCATAAGGATGTTGGTGATTGCTAACTATAGCTTGTAATATGTTAGCTAGAAGTTATTGAAATAGAAATGCTATTGAATTAGAATTCAGCACTTCATGCAAGGTCTGGCTGTCAAACTGTCATTCTAGTAATTTGTTTGGCAAGAGCAAGTGACTGATAGGAATGCTTCCTTGAACTGTTGTGATGTTTAAGACATTTATGAATTCTCAAAGTTTTATAAACACTGTTGTAACAAAGACGCCGATACAGGAAGCATCTGTCTTGTAAAGTAACTTCAGTGTAGGAAAGGGTTTTGCAAGGACATACATTAAAGATTACTTGCAAATCTTGACTTCAGTTGTAAATAGAATGGGTTATAAATTGCATTTACCTCATGTTCAGGTGCTGCACTGCAATGAGATCCTGATATCTAATAGAACAGTGCACATAACATCTACTTTTGATCATGCAAAGGCCATACTAATGCCTCAACATCAGAGCCTGACCTCCAGTATTCTTGGAAACCCATTGCCATGCATCGGCATCTTTCACTTGTCAAAATTTAAGCAAGAGACATGAAGCATCAGGATCCTTGTGGTTAGCCCTGACTGATAAATCTCAGGGTGTCTCAACATTGACATTGCTACCATAAATGTGTCTTGATGTGTAAAAGAAGACCACCTGAAAAAAGAATAGTAGAGTACCCCTTTTCTCAGGAAGGGTCTTCAAGGACAGAAATAACACCCCCACGAGGTAGACTTCACCATCAAAAATGAGTTTGTCTGGCTTTTCAACAGTTCCTCATTGTGATAAACACGTCTCTTGTCTGTCTGGCTTACCTTATGGAGAAATCAGTATGCCACTGTCAGCAATGCCTATGTTAATATATGTGAGGCAACAAATGAGGACAAGGATTCTCTTAGGTGAATAACTGAAAATTTATGGATGCAGTTCCATTTCTGGATGAAGTTCCATTCCAAAGTGTTAAATTATATGATAGCTGTTAGCCAGATGCTCTTCAGCGTAAGTGTTAAAACAATTTTTTGAGTTTGAAATCAAAAATTAATATCACCTAAACTCGGAAAATCATGATTTCTTGCATAATGTTAGGATTGTAAAATTTTCAGTCCAAATGAGGCTAAAAGGGAATGTGGGTCAGAGATGGGACTACAACACTGCAGCAGCTATTCTTTGTCCATTAGCTTGGATTTTAACTGCCAGCAGAAATCTACAGTGGCAAATTCATTTCTGTTCACTGCAGAAACATCATTGAGAATGAATGAGTCTACAGCCTGGAGGCTACCCATCGATGCTCAGTAGATTGTGTGATTGAGTACTGAAGCATCTCCAGAATGGAGAAGAGACGTGTCCATTTCAAATAAGGTATTAACTCTCATTTTAAATTTCAGAAATTCAGTCATACATGAACCCCTTTTGTATATCAATTATTTTATAGTGCAACAGAAAAGAGATTTTTATTTGTAAAGCATGTTAGAAATGTCTTAATGTTCTCATTAGCAATAAGTTACTTTGAAATGCAGTTATTGCTGTCATGCAGACAAGCAGGATATTGCACAAAATATCAGAACATCATTCTGTGCAGCTTGCAAATAGAAATACAATGAAGAATTTACTCAGTTTTGTTTTGATCCAACTCATTTTTCTGCTCCCTGCCAGAAAATGCAGCACTGCTGCTAATGACTTTCTAGTGCCCTGATCAATCAAAGTCTGATTGATCATTCCTAGGATCTTAACAGATACTAAATTAAGTGTTTGACGCTGTAACTCTCCGATTAAGGCAGTCACGTGCACATTTTAGATACTTTTTAAATAAAATTAAGTTAGGCTGAAATGGAAGATTTAGAAGAAATTAAGAAACTGACTGCATAGGTAAAGATGAAGTTCATGAAGTTGTTTTAATAGTATTGCTGGAAAGATGATGTAAGCAGAGTGTGACAATCTAAATATAATGGTGAGATTCTCATGTGGATTTCAGTATGATAGATGTAATGGCGTCCATTTTTATTAACACGTTTTCATTGTCAGGATCAAAATTTTTTATCGTCACAATGTCCATTCAGGAGTCTGAACAGATGTTAAAAAGCCACCCCTAAATAGGTTTATTGCTGCTGGTAATACAGTGATATGGTGATGCTCAATATTTCTGCAGTGTTGCAGCAGTCTTCAGTTTATTGGAAGGTATAGAATAAAAACTTATTTTCATATTTTCTATCGTTAAACAGGAAAGAACCTAAATGCCTTTGGCCTGATAAATTCCTATGTTCAGAGTTTGGTCCACTTTTGACATTCAGTTTCAAACCCAAATCTAGTACCTAAGCACCTATTTTAAGTTGTCATTCCAATGCAGTGCTGAGGAAATCCTATCTTGTCAGAGATCTTTTTGGATAAACCATTGAGCTAAAATCTTCTCTGACCTCTCAGATGGATGTAAAAGATTTCATAGCACTATTTTGAAGCAAGGCGAGGGAATTCTCCTCTGGTATCAAGGCCGGTATTTATCTTTCAACTAACATCAGGAAAACAGATCATCTGGTCATTTCCCTCATTGCTGTTTATGGGAGCTTACTAAGCAAAAACAGCTCCTTATGAAGAGATTACACTTTTAAAATAAATAATTGGCTATGAAGCATTTTTGAGGTCTTCTGAGGTTGGAAAAAACTCAATGTAGAAAAGGGTAGAAAATTACTAAAAGATTAATTAGAAAAAGTAATTAGAATATGAGAGGAAACTAGCTACTAATGTTAAAAAAAGGAATAGTTTTTATGGGTATTTAATAATGAAATAAGTGAGTAAAATGAGTATTGGTCCTCGGAGAGTGCAAACAGGGAGAGAGTAGTAGATAATAAAGAAAAGGCAGAAAAAGGAACAAAAATATTTTGCTTTAGTCTTCACTATCGTGGATACAGAAAACATTCCAGTGACAGTTTAACTCAAGAACTGGAAGGGAGAAAGGAATTTTATGAAATTACAGTCATTAGGGAAGTGGTACTAAGCAACCTGATGGAGCTGCAGGGTGCCTTGTATCCTGATAAACTTTGTCCTTTTGTTTTAAAAGTGATGGCTAATGAGGTAGTAGCTGCATCAGTGTTAATTTTCAAAAATTTGCTTGATTCTGGAAATATTCTATCATGCTGGAAAGTAGCAAATATAACTTCTCTATTCAAGAAGGGAGGGAGGCAGAAGTCGAGAACCCAAAGGCCAGTTAGCTTGATCTTTGTTTTGGAGAAGATATTAGCATCGATCGTTAAGGATGTTATAACTGTGCACTTCAAAAAACTCATGGTAATCTGGAAGCATTGTTTTCTGGAAGAGAAATCATGGTTAACCAATATGTTGGAGTTCTTTGAAGAAGTAACATGTGTTGTAGATAATGTGGAGACAATATACAACTAGAATACAATTGACAAGTACCGCATAAAACATTATTGCACAATGTAGGAGCTCACGGTGTAGGGGGTAATGTACGAGCAACCACAGAATGGCTGCTGGCTGGCTGGCTGGCTATCAGGCAGCAAACAGAGTATGCATAAATAAGTCTTTTTCTGGTTGACCAGGATGTGGTGAGTGGAGAGCTGCAGGGCATTGTGCTTAGGCCTCAGCTTTTTGCAATTTATCTGAATGGCTTAGATGAGAGGAATGAAGGTATGGTGGTTGACTTTGATGATAGATGACACAAAAATTGGTAGGAAAATATATTGCAAAGAGGAATTGAGGATATGGATGGGTACGTATAAGTTGAGCAAATGAGCTGAACTATGGGCGATAAAGGTACATTTTGGGAAAATGTGAAGTCACTGACTTTGGCAAGAAGAATTATAAAATATAGCATAACTTAAACAGAGAATGACTCAAATTCTGAGCTGCAATTTAGGTGCTCTAATGGATGAGTGACAATGTTGGCATGTAGGTATAGCAGAAAGCTAATGAAGCACTTATCCTTTGTTACAGGAGGAATATAAATGTAAGGATGTTGTGCTTTGGCTGGCTAGGATCAGAAGTCACATGGCACCAGGTTAGAGTCCAACAGGTTTATTTGGAATCACAAGTTTTCGGAGTGCTATGAAAGCTTGTGATTCCAAATAAACCTGTTGGACTCTAACCTGGTGTCGTGTGAGTTCTGACCTTGTTCACCCCAGTCCAACACCAGCACCTCTACATCTTGGTTGGATAGGACATTGGTGAGACCACATCTCAAACACTGTGTGTAGTTTTGGTCTCTTTAGTTAAGGAAGGATGTAAATTTTTTGCAGGTGGTTCAGAGGAGGTTTAGTGGATTAATACTTGATTATGAGCAGGTTGTTTAAGGAGGAAAAGTTGGAGAGACCAGACTCGTTTCCACTGGAGGTTTAGAAGAGTGAGGGATGAGTTGATTAATGGGTATAATATGCTTGTGGGTAAGTCTTTAACTATTCATATCTTTTGAAACTAGAGATTCCTCTTTAGGACAGACCAGAAGAGACTTTTTTTTCACTTAGAGGGATGTCCAACTTTGGAACTCCCTGCTTCAGGAGGTTGTGGAGGTAGGGTTATTAAATATTTTTAATGTTGAGGTAAGTAGCCTCTTGTTAGGCAAGGGAATCAACAGATATTAGGTGTTGATGGGAATGCAGAATTCAAGATACAAACAGATCAGCTATGGCTTTATTGAATGGCAGAACAGGCCTAATAGGCTGAATGGACTACTTTTCGCTCATAATAAGTACATTCGTAAATGATTTCTTCAAAGAATCGGCTTCCCTAATACCATTCTGTTGACCTGGGAGTACTTAGGAATGAAGGCTGCATAATTTTCTGTATATGTAGGAGCTGCTGCATCATTAATTTTGTCTCAGCTTTCACTCAGTGATGGATGGAAAAGATCACAAAAGTCTGTAATGTAGGAGTCAACCTGCTGGATAAAAATCTGTAAGCATAATGGTACAGGAAAATGTATACAGTACCTAATTGAGAACAGCTTTTTGTAACCTAATCAAGAGTTTAGCTTCCTGTCATGATTTTATTTAGGCTTTGGTTTAATTTGCTTTAATGTAAATGTTGTGGGATATTTTTATCATCTTTTCTTTTGTAAGCCTGGAGCCAAGTAAACTGGCAGAATTAGAGCAGGCCATTCTGTGTTGAAGCCATGTGGGAAAGTGACCAGAGAACTTCAAAAACTAACAAATGTCTGAATGTCTGCCTAAGCTTGGATGGTTTTGGCACATGTACCAGTTGATATAATTATCAGAACTATGATTGATAATATCAAAACAGTCAGCCTGACATAGTACAGTGTTTCTGAATGGAGCAATCCTTATAACTATTCTAAGAATAATTACGCAATCTTTCATGACTGAAATGGTGCAAAAATATTAAGTGAATACAAAAGTAACTAACTAGATAGTTCTTTGTATCACATATTTATATCCTATTTATGTTTCACTTGATCTTTGTTGCCATCAATGAGTAAAGTTTAGTGGCTCACAGACTAGTTTGTTTGAAGGATTTGTTTACAAGTGGATAAATAATCACAGACCCCACTGCATTATGGCTACACTGTGTAATATTCATAATGTGGAAATGATGCATTTTGAGAAAAATTTTACTTAGAGGTTAGTGAGGTGAGCGTACCTACATTACATTGTTGGGCCTATCTACTTTGGCAAGAGCACAGTAAGGACCGGAAAGAGCACTAAGGGAGCAGAGGGAAGAATGACAGGTGACTATGTAAAGAGTAGAGAGTAGACACTCAGAGAGCAGGAACATAGATGGTGGAGCGAGGATTGGTGGGTAACAGAGCATGCTGTGTGAACTGGAGAAGCAAGGGATAGCAGGAACACATGGTGAGCCAAGCATCCTGTTGATTGCCACTTGGTTACTTACTTCTGGCCATAGCATCCTGAAGTGATCTCCCACCCTGCTTACTCATGAGTTATGAATCTCCTGAAGATGTCTGTAGGTCCTAGGTTGAGAAACATTGTTATAGAAGAGGTATTCTGTAGGCTTCTGGAAACTCAGGGCTCACATAATGAATTTGTTCACCATTCACAAAGAACATAGAACATACAGCGCAGAACACGCCCTTCGGCCCTCGATGTTGCACCGACCTGTGAACTAATCTAAGCCCATCCCCCTACACAATCCCCTCATCATCCATGTGCTTATCCAAGGACTGTTTAAATGCCCCTAATGTGGCTGAGTTAACTACATTGGCAGGCAGGGCATTCCACACCCTTACCACTCTCTGGGTAAAGAACCTGCCTTTGACATCTGTCTTAAATCTATCACCCCTCAATTTGCAGCTATGCCCCCTCGTACTAGCCAACGTCATCATCCTAGGAAAAAGACTCTCACTGTCCACCCTATCTAATCCTCTGATCATTTTGTAGGTCTCTATTAAATCCCCTCTTAGCCGCCTTCTCTCCAATGAGAACAGACCCAAGTCCCTCAGCCTATCCTCATAAGACCTTCGCTCCAGACCAGGCAACATCCTGGTAAATCTCCTCTGCACCTTTTCCAATGCTTCCACATCCTTCCTGTAATGGGGCGACCAGAACTGTACGCAGTATTCCAAGTGAGGCCGCACTAGCATTTTGTACAGTTGAAGCATGACATCACGGCTCCGGAACTCAATCCCTCTACCAATGAAACCCAACACACCGTATGCCGCCTTAACAGCACTATCAACCTGGGTGGCAACTTTCAGGGATCTATGTACCTGGACACCAAGATCCCTCTGCACATCCACACTACCAAGAATCTTTCCATTGACCCAGTATTCTGCCTTCCTATTATTCTTCCCAAAGTGCATCACCTCACATTTGTCTGCATTGAACTCCATTTGCCACCTTTCAGCCCAATTCTGCAGTTTATCCAAGTCTCCCTGCAACCTGCAACATTCTTCCACACTGTCCACCACTCCACCGACTTTAGTGTCATCTGCAAACTTACTAACCCATCCATCTATGTCTGTGTCCAAGTCATTTATAAAAATGACAAACAGCAGTGGTCCCAAAACAGATCCTTGTGGCACACCACTAGTAACCGGACTCCAGGCTGAATATTTTCCGTCAACCACCACTCTTTGGCTTCTTTCAGAAAGCCAGTTTCTAATCCAAACTGCTAAATCTCCCTCAATCCCATGCCTCCGCATTTTCTCCAATAGCCTACCATGTGGAACCTTATCAAAGGCTTTACTGAAGTCCATGTACCCCATGTCAACTGCCCTACCCTCATCCACATGCTTGGTCACCTTCTCAGACAATGCGCTAACAGCAGCTAGTAAAATTAAGAGGAAATTCAGTTAATAAAATCTGGAATTGTAAGCCGTTCGCTAGCTATTGACCAGGAAATTCTCATTGATTGTAATAAAGACCCACCTAATTCACTAATTTTCTTTAGGGAAGAAAATCTGCTATTCTCACTTGGACTGACCGACAAATCTCACCATGGTGGCTGGTGAAACTTAAAATTCAATTCATAATAAATTTGGCATTATAGGCTAATCTCTGTGATGTCGTAAAAACCCAGTCAGTTCACTGGTGTCTTTTAGGGATTAAGGTCAGCCATCCTTTACTGGTCTGGCCTGCATATTACTTCACACGCACACCGAATCCCCTACAGTATGGAAGCAGGCCATTCGCCCTACTGTGTCCACACTGGCTCTCCAAGGAATATCCCACCTAAACCCACCCCATCCATGTAACCCTGCATTTCCCATGACTAACCCACCTAGCTTGCACATCCCTGGACACTCTGGGCAATTTAGCATGGCCAATCCACCGACCCTGCACATCTTTGGACTGTGGGAGTCACTATGTTTCTCAAACATTCTTGTGAAAAAAATGCAGTTTAGTTGAAGGTGTACTGGTATTATTTGAATAAAGTTATTTGAAGCTCTATAAAATGTAATTTTATAAAATGTAAATGTTTTTAAAAGGAAAATAATCAAAGCTTTAAAAAAAATTCCATAGATTGTGAAACCGATCTGTTTTCTGACTAAACCATTTGAATCCAGCGTTGCCTTTTTGCATGCACATTTCCAGCATTTGCAGTTTTGCTTTTAATTTCTGTAGAAAAATTGTAGTGTGATATAATCAATGCAGCTATTAGTGACTTGACACAGTCCTTTGGCATTCTATCTGGTGAGAAGAAAACCAGCAATCTGATGGGTATTCTAAATGAAACCAGTTTTTCTTACCTCCGTATCCTGTTGTTTTAAATTAGGCATGCAAGAGAGGTTTTGTCCTACAAAATGAACACATTGTTTTCTTTGGGTAAAAGTGCAGAAATCTCATTATAAAAATGTGCTTGACTCTGAACTGCTTCTGACATGGCGTAGCAAGTTACTTAGTTCAAGGGCAATTAGAGATGGACAACAAATACTAGTAAAAGTGTTGATGCCCACATTCCTAGCAAAGAATAAAGAAGATACATAGCAACTGCTCATGATAATCTCCTGCTTATTTCTAATCCCAGTCGAGCTGAACTCTCAGTCTATCAACACAGGCCTGCAGCATGATTTTAACATTAGCAATGTTAAGGGACCTTGTTCTAATTGTTATTGCACGGTCAGAATGGTAAAGTTCAGACTGGATTTCAGGGCATAACTTTCCAAGCTGGGCTCCGTGGACCCAAGGAGGGAAGTGAGGAGACCCAGGTAATTCAGGAAATCAACAGACTTGTGTCTGGGCTTGAGCTTACTATGCACTGAAAATGCAGGCGGGTGAATTTTGAACTTTGTGCCAGGCTTAAAACTGGTGGTATGGATTAGCAGATAAAAGTTGGTGATTTCCATGATAATTGACAGATATTCTGGTAGTCTCACACCAGCCAGCAAGTTGAAAATCTGGAATTCCACACACACAATCCTGTATTCTGTTACTCAGTATTAATATAAAAGTATTTTTCTGCAGTGATAACAATGTTTTCTTTGGATAGCTTATACTGTCAAATTGGGAGCGAGGACAGACGTCACTATGTGGATGTCAATACTTGTAATCTACCCTAGACAGAAAACTTTGAAAGCAGCTGTTTTAAATGACTGTTGTTATTCTGTTGTCTCAGCATCTACACTGGATGAGCACTAAAATAACATTTTCTGGAATTGGTTGGCTCATATTAAAGTATAAGGCTAGTTTGATGCCCCAATCCCAGTTCTTAAACCTTTCAAAGAAACTATTCTGGGTACTTTCTGATCTGCAATGCCGCAGGAAATGTTTATACACAATTACTTAACTGAATAGGCTGTCTATTTGAAGTAATGATTTGAGTTTACAAAAAATGCTACTCATAATTTTATAACATTCATTTTTCCATCAAATGAGAAAATAGCTTCTTCAGAGAATCTGCTTTCCTATTTGAACAGAATGAATCGGCAACATGTGGAGCCTAATTATGATTTTTCATATTTGAGGCCGGACTAGAAACAAAATGATGTGGATTTGAGGGATATGGAGAGTGGGCAATGGAGTGGAGTTAAAAACCAAAGTCAGCCATAATTATATTGATGTAGAGTGGCCTCGGCAGCCTGATGGCTTAATCCTGCTCCTGTCGCTTGTGTTATGAAACTAGTTTCAAGTCTTGGCCATGCGTTTGGGGAAGACAGTAAAGGAAGGAAAATGATTTCCTCTCATTTCTCTGCAGAAAGTTGCTTATCTACCACTCAGTACCCCTTACTGACTGTGTACCTACTTCAGGGATTAACTATGTATCAAATGTCTGTCCTGTTTCCAAATCACGTCAGCATGCTGCACCATTGTCAAAGCTTTTGTCTATCACTGTTTCTGTCACTTTTTTCATTACTTTTTTTAGTCATTCACGGGATGAGGCCATTGCTGGCTAGGTCAACATTTACTGCCCATCCCTAATTGCCCAGAGGGCAGTTAAGAGTCAGCCATATTGCTGAGGGTCAGGAGTCACATGAAGGCCAGACCAGGGTAAGGATAGCAGTTCCCTTCCCTAAAGGACATTAGTGAACCAAATGGGGTTTTCTGACAATTGGCAATGGATTGATGATCATCATTAGACTCTTGATTCCAGATTTTTATTGAATTTAAATTCCACTCTCTGCCAACCCCTTGGCCTACGTACATTGCCGAAAATGTTTTAAAAGAAAGAACTTGGATTTAAGCAGCATCTGACACAATCTTGGCTGTCCTAAAGTACATTATAACCTTTATAATTCATTCATGGGATGAGGGCATCATTGGCTAGGCCAGCATTTATTGCTGATCCCTAATTGCCTATTGTTATGGGTCTCGAGTCACATGTCAGCCAGACCTAATAAGGCTGGCAGTTTCCTTCCCTAAAGGGCTTTCGTGAACCAGATGGGTTTTTCCAACAACTGCCAATGGATTCACAGTCAGCATTAGACTCTTAATTTCAGGTTTGCATTGAATTCAGATTCCACCATCTGTCCCCAGGACATTACGTGGGCCTCTGGATTAATAGTGATAATACCATTAAGACATCACCTCCCACCCCTCCTCACCCCCAACTCTGTTGACCACTTCTGAAGTTATTTTAAAGCCCATGCTACTCACGAGTCAAATTGGCAGCGACATTGTACTGTTCCTGAAATTTGTTTAGTCTTGACAATGCTAGAAATGATCATAGCTATACCAAAAATTTAAACGAGCACCAATCAGCTGTTGGCCCAGTTTTTAACCTAATTCCAAGTTATTTGAAGATGTATAAAATGTAACAAATTTTTAAAAGGAAAATAATTAACGCTTTAAAAAATATCTTCTGTAGTTTGCAAAACTTGTCTGTTTTCTGACCAAGTCATGTACATCCAACGTTGTCTTTTTGCTGCACGTTTCCAGCATTTGCAGTTTTGCTTTTCATTTCTGTGGAAAAGTTATATGGTGATATAATTATAGCAACTATCGGTGACTTGATGTAGCCCTTTGGCATTCTATCCATTGAGAGGAAAACCTGCAACCTGATGGGTATTCCAGATAAAACCAAATTTACTTAGTTCTGAATCCTGTTATTTTAAATCAGGCACGCAAGAAAGGTTTTGTCCTCCAAAATGATTGCATTGTTTTCCTTGAGTAAAAGTGCAAAAATTCCACTATAACAATATCCATTTCAGGTGAAAGCTCATATTTATGTTTTTTTAAAGCCTTGGCATGGTATCGAGGATCCTTAACATCTGTTTTAAAATTTTAAATGACCACAATTCTTATGCCTAATCCCATAATCTTACCTATGTAAGTCTTGATATACCAGTGGAGTTAACAGAATAGTGATTGTATTAGTTATACCTCCTGATTACATGATAACTGATACTTCCAGAGAAAAGGTTTAAATTTTCTTTGAAGGGCTTGAAGAAACTTGAGACACAATTTTGCAGTAGTGAAAATCAGTAGACATCATAATGACTTCAAACATTCAAAAGACTGATTTGTCCTTTAGCTGCTCATAAGCAATGATAGCTTTTATTCAGGCTTCAGTGATGGTACATTGCCTGATTCCTTCTATGTACAGTTGTATCCTAACCTTACTTGATCACTGATATAACAAGGTGTAGAGCTGGATGAAGCAGGCCAAGCGGCATCATAGGAGCAGGCAAGCTTGACGTTTCGGGCCTAGACCCTTCATCAGAAATGGGGGAGGGGAAGAGGGTTCTGAAATAAATAGGGAGAGAGGGGGAGGCGGATAGAAGATGGATAGAGGAGAGATAGGTGGAAAGGAGACAGACAAGTCAAAGAGGCGGGGATGAAGCCAGTAAAGGTGAGTGTAGGTGGGGAGGTAGGGAGGAGATAGGACGGACAGGTCAAGAGGGTGGGATGAGGTTAGTAGGTAGGAGATGGGGGTGCGGCTTGAGGTGGGAGGAGGGGAAAGGTGGGAGGAAGGACAAGTTAGGGTGGCGGGGACGAGCTGAGCTGGTTTTGGGATGTGGTAGGGGGAGGGGAGATTTTGAAGCTTGTGAAGTCCACATTGAAACCATTGGGCTGCAGGGTTCCAAGTGGAATATGAGTTGCTGTTCCTGCAACCTTCAGGTAGCATTGTTGTGGCACTGCAGGAGGCCCAGGATGGACATGTTGTCTGCAGAATGGGAGGGGGAGCTGAAATGGTTGGCGACTGGGAGGTGCAGTTGTTTAGTGTGAACTGAGCGTAGGTGTCCTGCAAAGCAGTCCCCAAGCCTCCGCTTGGTTTCACCGATGTAGAAGAGGCCACAATGGGAACAGCGGATGCAATATACCACATTAGCAGATGTGCAGGTGAACATCTGCTTGATGTGGAAAGTCTTCTTGGGGCCTGGGATGGGGGTGAGGGGGAAGGTGTAGGGGCAGGTGTGGCACTTCCTGCGGTTGCAGGGAAAAATGCCAGGTGTGGTGGGGCTGGAGGGGAGTGTGGAGTGGACAAGGGAGTCCTGGAGAGAGTGGTCCCTCCGGAAGGCAGCTAAGGGTGGGGAGGGAAAAATGTCCTTGGTGGTGGGATCGGATTGTAGATGGCGGAAGTGTCGGAGGATGATCCGTTGGATCCAGAGGTTGGTGGCGTGGTACGTGAGGACGAGGGGGATTCTGTTTTGGTTTTTTTGTGGGGATGGGGTGTGAGGGATGAGTTGCGGGAAATGCAGGAGACACGGTTAAGGGCGTTCTCGACCACTGAGCGGGGGATGTTGCGGTCCTTGAAAAACGAGGACATCTGAGATGTACAGGAGTGGAATGCCTCGTCCTGGGAGCAGATGCGGTGGAGGCGAAGGAATTGGGAATAGGGGAAAGCATTTTTGCAGGAAGGTGGGTGGGAAGAGGTGTATTCTAGGTAGCTGTGGGAGTCGGTGGGGTTGAAATGGATATTGGTTTCTAGGTGGTTGCCAGAGATGGAGACAGAGAGGTCCAGGAAGAAGAGAGAGGTGTTAGAGATGGTCCAGGTGAACTTCAGGTTGGGGTGGAAAGTGTTGGTGAAGTGAATGAACTGTTCGAGCTCCTTGTGGGAGCATGAGGCGGCGCCGATATAGTCATCGATGTAATGGAGGAAGAGGTGGGGTTTAGCGCCAGTATAGGTACGGAAGAGGGATTGTTCCACATAACCTACAAAGAGGCAGGCATAGCTTGATCACTCTTTTGTTTAGTAGGCTAGACCTCACCCTCCACCTAGCCAGGGAGAATTCCATTGCATGAAGTTCGAGATGTTGTCTCAATGCAATTCTCAGTCCATCCACAGCTCCCTTCAACAGCAATTTCTGCTCTTGATTTGATGGCGCTGTTATGAGAAACTGCATTAACTAGGACATCAGCTGTTGAATAGCCTGAGGACAATTTCATTCATTTGTACAATGTATCCAGAATAAAAAGCTGGTTTCAGTCTTGATGATCAGATTGTTGCAAAAAATACATGTGGCTCATGAATTCCCTTCAGAAGAGGAAGAGAAATCTGCCATCCTGACCTTGTGAGGTGGACATTTGACTCCAGACGCACAACAGTGTTGTTCACTTTTAACTGCCCTCTTGAGATGGCCTAGTAATTATTCAGAGATATCAACCTGCGAAAGAAAAGTTGTGGTTTAAGGAGATGGCTCACCACCACTACTTCGAGGATACTCACATCGAGGAATACTGTAAGGAATTTAGAAAAATACATCCACAATATGCAGTAGGTATACTGGAAGGCCATACCTGGATTCATATCAGAGGCATTATTTTTCTTTGGGAGTAATGCAGAAACTTCCACCAGATTTATTTTGGTTTGAAACATTGTTTTAAATTGCATTTCTGTGTTTTCATGACATTGGCTGCAAATTACTTGCCAATGATGTACTTTTGAAATGTAGTTGTTGTTGTAAGATTGGAAATGCAACAACCAAGTTATGGAAAGCTCCCATTAACAACATTGAGACAATAATCAGATTAGCTGTTTTTGTGACGTCATTTGACTTGGACACAGGGAATAACTCCCCAGCTCTTTGAAATAAAACAATGGGATTATTTTACATTCACATGAAAGGATCTCATCTTAAAGATAGCGTCTCTGACATTGCAGAATTATAGCATCATATTGACAGCCTGGATTTTTGAATTCAAGGTCTCAAATGGGACTTGAATCCACAACCTTCTGACTTGGAGAGTGAGAGAGAGTGCTGACAGCTGAGCTCCCGCTGATACTAATTTAACAGTATTGTAGAGAAAGAAATCCTGGAAGGGATTGATGCACGGTCTTCAAGTCTAAATTTTGGCTGGTGTAGTGTACAAACACTAGCTGAAAGGCACTGTATTATTTTGATGATTATTGTTGTTCAAATTGAAGCTAGAGTGACAGGGTGGAATGGTGCATGTGGAATGTTGGGAAATTGCAAGCAATAGAAACCTTCCATCGAAAGCATGCAGAACATCTCTTGTTTAAAAAACTGTGATCAACCCTTTTGGCCTTAACTAAGAAGCAACAATGGTCTTGATCCATTTCTTTCAGCAAATATTATCATATTTACAAATATAAGATAAACAGGAACTATTTTATTTGTTCTGTTATTTCTGTTATTTATCTGTTATTTCAGTTTCTACATTTTAAAGTGACCATGTTACTATTATCTGACAGGAAGGTAAATAAATATATCTGAATATTGACACAACACATGGCTCAGACCTTCAGGATTTCCATTCAGGTCTACAGGTGCATTACACAGTCTTCACAGTTTGAAACAGCTCCTTGCTTTTCATGCTTTGAATTTTTTTTTGCCACACCACCATTGCCTAGATAAGTATCCTAGTATCTATTCTGTTGATGTTTTGAAAATGTTTTTAAAAGTAGAAAACTGGGCAATCTCGAGTAGCACTGTATAAGTATCAGTATCGAGTTCAGTTGAAGGAGAGGCTAGGGGTGGGAGTAATTGGACTAAAATAGATTTAATTCAGTCTTTATTGATCCTTATTGTGATAAACTGCCATATTATTTGAAACAAAATGCACATTCGTAAGGGTCTGAAGAAGGGTCTAGGCCCGAAATATCAGCCTTCCTGCTCCTCTGATGCTGCTTGGCCTGCTGTGTTCATCCAGCTCTACACCTTGTTATCGCACATTCATAAACTTGCTATTCTATAATTACCCATGCCTGCTGAATCACCTTCAGTGGTTGAAAGGTGTAACAATATTCTGAAATGTTTATGTAGGCAGTTTCATTTGAAAATGCAAACAATGGAATTTATAAAACAAAAATTGCCAGTAGGTGGGTGCGGATGGAAGACTTTTAATATATACAAAATGCTACAACACAAATGGGAAGAGTCTAATGTAAACAATTTGGCTTATAAAAGTTACAGGGTCTTAAGGGTTAGAATAACACTTTCTTAATCCTCAACAAATGATGTGAAGATAGAATTGTATATTCAAGCTTCTGCAAATGTTCACAACCCAGAGTAATGTAGATTTTATCTCCTGTGTAGAATTTGTTCTTTATACCTGAAATAACCTCTGCCTGATGTATCTCTTCAGACTGTATAATCAGTCACAGAATTTTTCCCTGCGCCTCAAGCTTTTAAGAAGAAACAGAACTTTAGTTGGCAATATCTTCACGATGAAGGTTTTGCCTTCACCTGGAGCTCAGCAAGTAAATAATTTTCAGTTTGAATGCATACCTTTTCATCGTGCAGCTTATTGAGGTAGATGTGACTTTGTGGTCTCAACTTGCTGTTTAATTTTTAACTGCACAAATATTACATATGAACTTTGTATGAAGTTCTAAGTTGCATGGCATTCTCGTACATGATCAACATAACATATAACAAATTTGTGTGCTGACTGTTCTCTTTATAAAACCAGTTATTACACTTTTAGTTTTGCACTACAAAAGCTAGACATTTAATACATTTAGTGAAGAAAACTATAATGCTGTGGTCAGAATTTTATAAAATGTCATTTTAAATCAGGCTTAGTAAAACTCGCTCTCAAGCCATGTTTTATTTCATGTTGCAGAATTAAATTTCCATACAATGGTGGGCTCCTGGCTCAGTGGAAATCCTCAATCAGTCTTGTGTATTCAAGTTACAATCCAGAGACTTGAGTACATGATTTAAGATGGAGTTGCCATGCAGTGCGGAGTGTATACAGGCTGGTTAAAGTGCCATCTTTTAGATAAGATGTTAAACCAAAGTTCTATTTACCCTCGGGTGGCCGAAGATGAGGGGAGTTCTCCATTTTTCTTTAAATTGATTATTAGGTCATTCTTTCATTGTTGTTCTTTGCAGTGTGTGAATTGGGTGCTACATTTCCTACATTACAGCAGTCTTGCATTTCAAAACTGCCCATTGGCTGGTCATGAACTTTAAGACATCCTGAGGTTGTGAAAGGCCTAAATACATATTCTTTATTTCTCAGAGTAATATTGCTTTCAGTCATTTTCCAGGAATGATAACTGCATAGAGAGACAAATTGCCCCATTAGTATTATAAGTTGAAGTCTGGGTCTGATGAGCAGTACAAACAGAAAGACAGGTAAAAAGTTATAAAGGAGACTTTTTTTAGAGAAGTAACTGCTGCTGTTTTGGTTTTTGTTGTTGACCGCTTCACCTAAGCTGTTTATCTGATCCTGACATGCTATAGACAGCTTTTTGCAATGAAAGCAGTGATGTTGTAATGTCTGCCTATCAACAAGTTCCTGCTGTCATTGTTTTAATTTGGCATAATCTTTTTGTTCTGCTTCACCTCATGTAACTGTTCTTCCATGAGGGAAGAAGCTCAAACTCTCCGGTTTCGCTAGAGTTACAAGAGTTTTATTTTGTGGATGGGTGGTGTGCATCTGCAGGTTTTGGCTCGTTGTATTGGATTCACTTCACCCCTGAGGAGACGTGCTGAGCTTAACATCAATCGCTTTATCAGTCAGCCTTGGCATGGGCTGTCAAACATCATCTAATGAGCTTGAATGTCAGTTAAACTAAGAGTTAGACTTGCAGGTTTCTAGGACAGGCATCTAAATGCTATACAGCTTAGCTGTTAAACTACCATTATTAGCAAAACAGTGTTAGACCAAGTCAGGAGTAACCTAATAATTTGAAAAAACTCACTCGACATTAAAATTTAATCTTAAACAACAGTTACTTCTATTTGGATGATGATTTTAACATATTAAAATGTCTCAAGGGCTTCTGGTATCCTATGAGATAAAATTAAATGTGTCTAATAACTTAGAAAAGAAGTCTTATTAAATTGGCAGTTCAACCATTAGGTCAAAATAGGTTATCCTCTCTCTCTCTGTTAACCAACAAGATGTTGAATGGAGCACTGATTTAATCCCTGAGCCAGTAATTTTGATGACCTTTATTCATTTTCAACAGTAGTGATTGAAAGGCAGATTAAGGACAATTTTTTAAACCAACTTTTAACCAATAAATTTATCAAGAATCAGTAAAGCTTAAATCATATCTGTCTCCAAGGTGCATAATTGCTGTTTAGAGTGCAGTAATGTTGTATGTGTGAGGTGCTGCCTTGAATGAAGAGACATGTCTGTTTCATTTCTACCGGTTTTAAACAAAATACAGATTCAGACATGCATTAACTTGAAAGTGGAGATAGGTGTACAAGGCAAGACCCAGTACCTGTGCAGACCACCACTACACAGTCATGAAAACTTATTTTGAATGTATAAGTCTAAATGAAACTGGAATTTTCACAATCTCAGTGTAATCCATCTTCGTTGTGATTTCAAATAAACCTGTTGGACTATAACCTGGTGTCATGTGACTTCTTGCTTTGTTCCACTAAAGACATTGTTTGGATTTGGAGCCTGTTAATATTGCTTTGAGTCTTACCATGAATAAGCTAACATTTCTAGTATGTTCTGAGTGGAAGATATTATCACGTATATGAAAAGATAAAGCAAGCTTGAAGGTTTTAAACATAGTGTGTAAAGATTTAAGTATTTCTGTGCAAATGCAACCTTTGTTATATAAAGCCCATGTGTTTATTTGAATATTGGAAAACTAGAGCATGTTGTATTTCTTCCACTTAAGCATTCCTCAAGACTAGGGATGACTTTCTTTCACTGCCGGTGTTGATAATCCTGGGGTGGCTAAACAGTCCAATGTTGAATCCATGTGTCTTGCCACACTTGGGCAGATAATATTGAAGATGGTGGGAATCGTGGGTTTCCATGCATGTCTTTCACTGTTTTGCACTTGACTTCTACCTGTGCCTGTCAAAGATGTTTCAGATGGTTTGCGCCTTTCCAGATGTTTCTTCTCCAGTTTGGGTGGTCTAGAACAAGACATTATCATGAGTCTGTGGGTATGTTGCGTTTTTTTCAGGGAGGTTTTGAGATTTTCTTTCTCTGCCCTCCTGGTAACAGCTTGCTGTGATGAACCCCAAAGTAGAAAGCTTGTGTTTACATTCTTGTGTTAGGCATATGAACAATGCGGTGTGCACAACTCATTTGATTAACAGAACCATTACCTCGACATTGGCTTGACAGGCAGCACTGGTATTGAAGTGCCTATCTTGTCAAAGGATTTCCAGGATTTTTCAGACACATTGTTGGTGATATTTCTCTAGGGATTTGAGATCTCTGCTGTACGTTATCCATGTCTCTAATTCATTCTGAAGCTCTGTGCCATAGTCAATGAGCTTGGCGCCAGGCTTGAAGTCTGTCATCAAACAGTGTGTTCCTCAGGTGGCCAAAGGTTGCACTGGCTCACTGGAGAGAATGTTTGATTTCACTGTGGATGCCTGCCTTCACTGACAGGAAGCTCCTAAAGGAAATTTTATATTTGCTACACTGTAGAGTGATGTCCCAAGCTGCTTCCAAGGAGTATATTCAGCACAAAATTGATATTGAGCCAAACAGGCAGATGTTGTAGAAATAATGATGGGACCAGTAGCCCCACCAATATTAAAGTATGAATTAGTTAACAAATTCTGTCACCACAATTAAAAGCAGAAATCGCAAAGTTGCCCGCTGTCAGAATTTGCCAGCTTCAGAAGCTGTGCAGTAACAATGTCCTGCCAAGAGTTTTGCCATTCAACTATGTTGAACCACTTAAACTTGCTGTTGTTGCTTAATGTATGCACATTAAATTTAATCTTATGACACAATATTTACTACAATTCAGTGTTCACCATCTTGTTTTCAATTACCAACCAGGCTGAGATTGCCAAAACAAATTTGCTTGTAGCTTTTCAGAACAGCAAATTCCTTCCTATGAGAGAGCAAAGCAGGTGTGTCTGCAATCCTAATAAACAACCATTCTCAAAATGAACATCTTCTTTGTTGTTTTGTCCTTCTTCTATCAGACTGGGCTACATTTAAACCAGATCCTGGAGATGATAGGATGATGTGAAATCCACTGTTAACAATAAGAGTTTTTCACTGCTGTCAGATGTTGAGATGCTTAGCTGTGGAATTTCCTCCTTAAATCTTTGTCTGGCTTCCTCTCCTTTAAAATACTCCTAAAAATAGTTTTCACTGAGCAAGATGTTGATCACCTGTCCAACTGATTGGTACCTTTACAAAGTGTAAAACTACGAGAAATGGGGAAAATGCTCTTTTTCTTAATAATATCTTCTGCTATGAACAGGATATAATTATCTAGTTGTGAAAAGGAATTCTGTTAGCAATGCACTTGAAAATGTTGAAAGCCAGTTTAGCCATTACTTACATGTCTTCATTGTGTATTAATCTTTCGTGAAACAACCACGTTACTTGTCAATGATTACTTTTGTTATTCTAATATACTTCACAATTATCAGTGGCCCAAGATGCTGAAGGAACAAAACATGATAAAGTCTTCTAACTGTCAGAGCTTATGCAGATTTTTGTTTTCCTCAACCTTCAGTGACAGAAGGAGGATCAAAAGCAAGACTTTGGTCCTTAAACCAACCCCAGTGCTGAACCAAACCCAATTCTTGTCCTGTAATTAGCATATCTCATACCAAAGAAAATGCAAGCATGGTTTCATAAGAGACAGAACATACTGCCAAATCCACCCAAAATAAACCAGAAGCACATAGCAGGACTTGGAAATGTGTTTCTTTCCTGTTTGCTTTGGACCTGTTTACAGAGAAGGAACAGCACAAACACGGCTCCACCCTTTCAAAGTAATATCCATGATCTATTTTTTCCTGCAACAGTTACTTGGGGTCAATTGAATTGTGCTGAACACTAATGTTACGAACAAATTAAAGACATAACTTTTCTTAAATGATTCCTGTAGTGCTGGGAAATGTATTCTGGCTGCCAGACTGAGGGCTCATTTCAACCACTGGCACTTTCAAAGATAACACTTCAAGTATCATTATAGTGTTGTGCATTTTTGTAAATTCTTTCTTTGGGTTAGAGGTTTGTGTCAAGCTACACCCGTAGGGACTAAATAGAGGCTTCCTGTGCTTGATTCAACTGCCAAATGTTGTACAATGGTTACCAGCTCAAAAGGATCTCTGCTTCTCTCAATTACCTTGTGTGGTTTGTGTCACTGCAAAGTGCTTCTTCACCATTTTGTTGGCTGGCCCAAATACTTACCAGCAAGCTGCAAGAAGGCTTCTTGAGATCTCTTTGTCTAACCTTCATTTCAGCCAGTACTTATTTATAATTCTTGAAAGGATGTTATTTTCTGATAGGAATGTTTCTGAATAGATTCAGTGCATTGAACACCCCGCAGTGAAAACACAATGCCCATTTTCTCCCCCACTCCCATGAACCAGTTCATCTCTTTTTATTCTCATCATGGAATGTCAGTGTTGCAGGTAATGGAAGTGTTTGCTCTTGAGAATATGATGGTGAGCTGTCTTATTCAACCACCTCAATATATGCAGTTTTGATGTAGTCACAGAACTTTTTGGAATGGAGTTCCAGATTGGTGAACCATCAACATTGAACGATCAGAATAATAGTTCCAAATCAGGATGGTTTCTGACTTGATAGGAAACTTGCAGGTGTTAGCATTCCTGTATATCTGCTGTCCTTGTCCTTTTGAGTGGTGGAGGTCTTGGGTTTGGAAGGTGCTGTTGACGTAGGCTTGGTGATTTGCACAGTCCATTTCTTTTTAAAAAAAGCTTAATTTTAAAATGGAAAGTAACACAGAACACAATTACAAGCTTTTCTGTTTATAAACTTGTTTAAAAATGTCTACCAGGCTTTTGTCAGTTCAAGCCCCACTCTGTGACTTCAGAAGTCAAGGTTAACGCGAGTGAAATACTGAGTGAGTGCTAAACTGTTGAGGGTATCATTTGGATGAGATGTTAAAATCAAGGCCTTGTCTGTCCTCTCAAGTGGATGAAAAAGCTTGCAAGGGATGATATTGAAGAGGAGCAGGGGCATTATCCTTGGTGCCATGGTGAGTATTGATATTCCCAAGCATAGCACAAAAGCAGAGAATCTGACTACTTTTATATTACTATTTGTGGGTGCTCGCTGTGCTCCAGAAGGCTGCTGTTTCCTACAGCAAAAACATTTGGTTGAAAATAAAGCACTTTAGAATGCCCAGAGATTATGAAAGTGTCCCACGATGCAGTTCTTTAGTTTCTTCTTCATGGATTTTAAGTTGTCAAACATTTCACCGTTTTCACCGTTAATGGAAACGTTTCATATTCATTTATTGTTGTGGAAGACTTCTGACCTTTCCTAACTATGAACAATGAAAAATAAAACACGTTATGGACACACAAAGGGCTGTCTAACTTATGCAGCAGAAACCGAAGTGAAGGCTGAAATATTCCAGAAAGGTGTTTGTTATGGTTGTCTTTATTGGTTAGTGCATTGAGTATAGAAGTTGAGAGGTCATGTTATGGCTGTACAGGACATCGGTCAGGCCTCTTTTAGAACACTGCATTCAATTCTGGTCTCCTTGCTATAGGAAGGATGTGGTTATTCTTGAAAGGGTTCAGAAAAGATTTACAAAGATGATGCCAGGGTTGGAGAGTTTGAGCTGCAGGGAGAGGCTACTAGGCTGAGGTTATTTTCTCTGGAGTGTGGGAGGCTAAGGGGTGACCTTATAGAGGTTTATAAAATCATGAGGGGCATGGATAGGGTGAATAGACAAGGTCTTTTCCCCAGGGTAGGGGAGTTCAAAACTAAAGGGCAGAGGTTTAAGGTGAGAGGGGAAAGATTTAAAAGGGACAAAAAGGGCAACTTTTTCAAGCAGAGGGTGGTGTGTGGATGGAATGAACTGCCAGAGAAAATGGTGGAGGCTGATACAATTATAACTTCTAAAAGGCATCTGGATGAGTATATGAATGGAAAGGGTTTGGAGGGATACAGGCCAAATGCTAGGAAATGGGATTAGATTAGGATATATGGTCGACACGGACGAGTTGGACCGAAGGGTCTGTTTCCATGCTGTACATCTCTATGACTTTTATCAAAGCAGTTAGTTAAGCCAAAAAAGGTGATTCAATGAAATTTGATAGGTTGCACGTATATTATTTTTAAGTAATTTTAGTAAGAAAGATCGATCTAAGTGAATCTATTCTTAGCTGTACATTTATTTGGCTGCGACGTAAGCCTCATTTTTACTTCCAATATATTTCCAAAAGGCATGAATGAAACAAAGTGGTTTTATTGTTTTAGTCATAGTTACCGACAAAGAATTAATTATGTTACGCAAGGAATTTAAATCAGACCAGTTCGTTGAGCATTGTTAACATTAATATCGCTGCGCAACGTAGGTGCCTTATAAATGAGCCTTCACTTATATTCAGTTCATTAAGCTTACCATATTCGTAGTTACTTTTTCTGCTCTATTTTCAGAGAAAATAGTTGATCACATCACTTCCTTGCCTCAGGTATAGTGCTGTGCAAATAGCTTTATAATTATTCTTGGATAATGGCCAGTATTTTATATTATCATTTATTTGCTTTGCACCACTAGTGCTAGCCTATCATGAAGTAAGCAGTGCATTCATTTTATGAGGGAATTTGCAAGAATGACCTTGGTCAACTACGCGAGAGAAGTAAACAGTCTGTACTATTTAAAAAGAATTGCAGCATCTTGCTGCTTTTAAATCTCAAATGATAGAAACTAGCTAATCCCCATCAACTCTTCACATCTCTTCTTTCCAAAGCTCAGTTCAAATGCCAGGTATAACCATTGCTGTCTGACATCACAGCTCTGGGAAATACCCTTATTGCTGTGCATTTGACGCAACAAAATAGGGACAAAAGAGTTAAGTACCTAGAAATGAAGCCAATGTATGCATACGCACACAGGTGTGTGACTAATGCTAGTAGAGAATAGAACCCTGGAGCCATCTGAATTTGGATCCTGTGATGGAAAGTTCTGTTAGAATCTTTGACAGTCTGAGTTCATATTTATGCTGGTGTTTTGACAAGCTTAGTTCAGTCAAAAAGATGCACTTCCACAATGAATGGTGTATCGTAGAACTGTTACCAAGGAGCAACAATGAGTCATTCTACATGCTAAGGGGCCTCCAAAGGTATCAGTATCAGGTATACTCTATATTTTCTGGAAGAACTCCTCAACTTTGTATGTAAAGCATTTCACGCTGATTAATGTCAAAACCAAATTCCTATGTGAAGTAATGTGGGGGTACTAAAAGGTTGATGTTTACACTGATTAACCTGTGTCGCAAGACTCAATGACAGAGTAATGAATGGGTGTAATTTACTGGTCTTACCCTGGATAAGGCTGTAGAGCTCTTTTACAAACTGTACAACTCATGAGGTCTGCGTAGACAAATCAGTTTAATCAGATGATCTTCTACATTCTGAAATGTCACAGTTATGACATGCTCCCTCTGAGCAACCTGAGGCTTGGATTATGATGAGCTTTGAACTGTGCTGTAAATTATTAATTTAAATTTTTTGATACTTTTGTGAGCCAAAAACGTACCATACATAGAACTGAACCATAGAAGCAGGATGATCACTGGTTTGGTCACATGTTTCTTGTTATACTCTGGAGCAGCACAGGGGAACTGCAGATGATGTCAGCACCTCTGAGCAAGGGGAATCTGATTTTAATGAAAGATCAGCCAACTGCATACGCCTGATTGGTGTTCAAAGCACATTGCTAGAAAGGGCACATGTCTATATATTGGATAAGGCCAGGTTCTGGCTTGGCTGTGATGGGTATTATTTTGTAGGGCTTCATAAGCGTGCAGGTACAGCAAGTGATGAAGAAAGCAAATGGTACATTGGCCTTGGTAGTGAAGGATTCAAGTACAGGAGGGTTGTTTGGTTGCAATTGTGCAGGTCCTTGGCGAGACCACACCTGTGCGGCTCTGATCACGTAGCTGAGAAAGGATGTTCTGGCTATGGAGGGAGTGCAACAAAGGTTTACTAGAATGATTCCTGGGATGACAGGACTTAACTATGTAGAAAGATTGGATTGGTTAGGACAATATTCACTGGGTTTCAGAAGAATGAGGAGATTCTCATAGAAACATATAAAATTCCAAATCTGAAGAAGGGTCTCTGGACTCAAAATGTTAGCTGTTTTTGCTTCACAGATGCTGCAAGTGTTTCTCCAGCATTTTCTGTTTTTCTCTCAGATTTACAGCATCCACTGTTCTTTGTTTTATTTCTTTTTGTATACTTCATCCTACGTTGTGGTTACTATTAGGGAGCCAATGGACCATTTCCACTAGTGACTTCTTTCCACCCAAACTGATTCTACATCCTGGCCTCCTGGACTGAGGCCATATCTAATTGTTGCACCAGAGCCATCCTTGATAACAGTGTTTTACTTGCACCTTTTACTTAGCTTTATAATCTTCTTCAATGTCCCACACCTGTCAATATTCAGGACGGAATCCTTGTAATCCTGCAGTTCTATCTCTGTAACAGGTATCAGATCATATTTGTTTACTTCAGTGTGTGCTATCAATTTGTTTACTCTGGTATGAATGCTACATACATTCAGATATGGAGCTTTTAGCTTTTTTTCTGTTTTGATTTCTTCATAACATCTAATTGGTGTATCCTGAGGTTTTATTTTCTCCCTGTCCCTTCCTGCTGCTCTCTGAAATTAATTTCCTATGTTGCTACTTTGTTATCCTCCCTCAAGTCTACCCTCAATTTTGTGCATCCACAGTTTAATCCCTCAAATCCCCTTGTTTAGGTTGAAGGTATCTCTACTTCCTTAGTTATGTGGTTTGCAGGAACACCAAGGCCAGCATGGTTTGGATGTAAACTGTCCCGACAGCACAATCCTCAATTTTCACAGTACTGATTTCCATTGCCTCGTGCGCTGGAACCCACCTCTCCCACACTGGCTTTTGAGCCTTAAATTCAGCTGCCATGGTGAGATAATCTCCAGAATGTTAGCCTGGACATTTGAATTACTAGTCATTACAATCCAGTGATATGTCCATTATGCCAATGTCTTTCCCCTACTTTATTGAGTCACTGTGCTGACCTGAATCAGATTGAATGGTGAGCTAGCCATAGAGACCCCCACAGTCCCAAATCAGAAGCTATTTGCCACTGAACTATCCCATCAAAGGGACTACAAATAAATCATTGACATTCCCCCCCCCCATAGACTTTTGTCCACGTACAGCTATCTTTTAGTATCGTTACTGTGGGTGTCAAAGACCGAAAATATGAATTAATGGGATACTTTGATTCATTTGTCAGAAGCCATAAATTACTTGCAAAATTAGTCCCTATTCACTTGTAGCATGAACAAAATCAATTAACCATTTGAATCTACAAAACTTTGCCTTGCCCTGAACGTTAGATTTGAATATAAATCTTACCTGCTTGGGAGAAATTCTCCTTGAAATGCAATGCTGTGTGAATTTTGGCCTGCCAGAAGATTCCAATTAACAACTTAACAAAAACACAAATGCTTCATCCTGCCATGGTACCTTTCATGGTTGAATAACACGCCAGCACTCATTGTATGTAAAGAATGGGTAGTTTGGAGAGTTGTTCTGATGGGCTTTTGGCTCAACTGAACCCAGAATGAATTAGTTCCTGCAGGAGACGGAGCATGAAAACTGGAGAGAAAATTTATTAAGCTTTAATATGATAAGTTCACTCCAGTCTAAAGTAGCTGGTTATGAAACAAATCCTGTATCCACTAACTTAAAAACACATCCTATGAATTGAATGGTAATGATATGTTTGTGATATATCATTCAAATTGTGAATCTCAAGTTATAATTACTGAGATCCTCAAATGGAATTCTGGCATTACTGTTGGAACTTCTCATTGCAGTTGGCAGATTTTGAGTAATAAAATCAATTATGATTTAAATCAAAAAGAAGATGTCATTGAGCTTAGCTTCCAGAAGAGAAGAGCTTTGTAGTTTTCAATGTGGATGGGCAAAACATGCTCCTGTTCACCTTCAGTCTGTCTAGGTTTATTATTGCTCAAAATAAGTTCAACCATGTAGAGTAGGTCTAGAGTCACATGTAAGCCAGAATGGGTTTGTCATTTAGGTTTTAGAAAAGTCTAGTTGCTTTAAAGGCCATTGTCTGGTACTTGTCCTCAAATTTGGATTTGAACTCATGGCTGCATAATTCAAGACGTTGATGATTAATCAACCATACTCTACTTGATAAGGAATCATTTCTAATATCTGTGTAGAACTTAGTAGAACTACACAAACAAATATTTAAGATATTGAGTTAACTTGTAATAATGTTCTGCATTTGCCTGTTTAGTTTTTTGATGTACAGGTTTCTGAAAAACACAGCAAGTTTAGCATTTATTGTTTTCTTTCAGCTTTTTGTGCCTCTATTCACCCATTATTTTCAGGTAACTCTAACCAAAAGCTTTATATTAATGGTTATGGGGCAGTTTAGTAGAATAAGTTTTCTCCTCAAACCTCAGAAGAATGCTCCCTATGCCACTAATGCCACATTATCACTTAGCACACTCTTCACTTTTGCTGTCTATTCATAGTTTGCAGTGTGTAGCACTTATGGTCGGCATTTTGATGTCATACCAATAAGGAACTAGGTGAAAGTGGCAGTAGCTCATGATAATTAGAAGAAGAAACCAACCCAGCAGTCTGAGCAGGATTTGTAACTCTGGTTGTCTGAATGGCAGGAAGCATTATTCTTTCACTTTAACTCAATGCTACACTGCTTGTAATCAATCATCTTCAAACATACCCAATAAACTTTATTTTTGCTAGATAGAATTTGCAGAATTACACTGGTTACCTTCATATCAAAAAAGGTGGTCTCGAAAAGGCAAACAGTGGGTGAAGGACAGTAGTAGGACTTGTGAAGCGTCTGCTGTCGGGCCATGTTTCCAGTGACACCTGATAGAGATACCAGCTAGTAGTTTTGGAGGAAGATGTACACAACAGATCCATGACCGCCTCCAGTTTCAGATTCCGTCAGTTGGCAGTATAAATAATCTCTCGAGTCAGAAACTTGAATCTGGCTCAAGCTCCAGTACAGACTTGGGTAGTTCAGTAATTTTAATTTGCAAATTAGTCACTTGGAGTGGTAACTTGGTGAGCTACCAGAGGTCTACTGGCACATATTTAAACAAATGTCTACACAACGTCTAGTTAGAAGAATAAATAGATGTGTTTACATTGAAACATAAATCTTGTTTATACGTTTTGGCAATACTAATTCCTACCAAATCAAATGTATTTGTATTTCAGTACAGACTTGGTTCTGCAATAAAACCAGCCAGGAGACCTCAGGAAATGTTGGGCCACATTTTCAGAGGAGTGGCAAATCGTGCAGATTGCCGCTCTAACCCTCTTGTTTTGGCAAAAGGAGAGAGCTCTGCATTTCTGACAAGAGATTCTGATCAGGACTCCTTCAGAAATGGAGAGCCAAAATTCCATTCTGATGGTTCGATTGTAGTGCAGAACTGTTGATGGAAATCAAACCATGGCCTCTTTTTCACAGCAGTCAGCTGCTATATTCTGAAATGTAGAGGTCCAGAATCACAGAGAACCACTTTGACAGCTGCTATCAAATATTAACTACATCAGGTAAGCATGAGGTTAGGATGTGGGGAAAGTGAGGGGTATGGTGTAGGGTGCAAGGTTAGTAGAGTGGCAGTTGGATGGGGTGCCAGGTGATACAGTGTTTGGAGTAGCTTGGGATGAGTGAGACAAATTGGGTCTAATGGGCTAGGGTAAGTGTTGGAACAGAAGTGGGGTTTGCGGCATTGGGTTTGGAGGCTGAGTTGGGCGTGACGGTAGGGAAAAGAGGAGATGAGTTCTGTAGGTTGGGGGATTGGAGGCAAGTCAGGTCTAGAGTGGGTAAAGGGAGGTGTGTGAAAGGGAATTTGGGTCCAGACTGAAGGAATAGGGATCAGGTACAGAGCAGGGGGAAGGGGGTCCAAAACTGAGGAGGTGGATTGGGAGAAGGGAGTGTTTGTGTCCAGAGCAAGTGAAGGCAGTACAGATCTGAAGTAGGCTGGTGGTGTCGTGTCAGGATCTGCTTGGTGTAAGGAGTCTGAGGGAATGTGTATTTGGTTGGAGTCAGGGGAGGCTTTTGGCTTATTTATCAAGTAAGTTGAATAGCTAATCAAGCACTAGCATATTTATTTAATATGATTTCTGCCTGAATAACTATTTTACATAATTTCATTGAAATTGTTCAAATTCTCTGATATAAATGGAGACTTTAAGATGGTTCCAGGTGTAGAGGAATTGCCCAGTGGAGTCTTCAGTTTTACAGCCAATTCCATTGGAGTCTGCTACAGTGGGAATCATGCAGGGCCCCCATGTGTTAATCCCATCTTCACTGCAATAACAACTATCTGGTCATTAGAAATTCCTAGCAATTGTCTTTGGCAAAGGTGCATTATTTTTCACAGAGGAATTAAAATAAAAACAGAAAATGCTGTAAATTATTCAGCAGGTTAAACAGCAATGGTGAGTGAGAAACAAAGTTAATGTTTCAGGATGCTGATCTTCTGCAAGAACTGGGAATAACTTTTTTTATACCTGAATTTAACCTGAATTGTTAACATTTTTTCTTCAACCATGTTGTCAGTTTTGCTGAATATGTCCAGCATTTTCTTTGTTTCTATTTCAGATTTCCAGCATTTGCAGTAGTTTCCTTCAAGGGGCAAGGGAATTTGGTTTAGCTTGCCTGAGGGAGATACCTGACAAACAGCATTTCATTGATCGATAGGCTTTTGAATACAGTTAGTATCTTGTGCAAACAAGCTGTTGCTTACTTCTGAATTTGAGACACCTTTACTTGCAGTCACTGTCACAAGAATGACGTGTGAAAGGGGGTCCTATTCAGATGTTACTGGTAATTTGGTGATGGGCTATGTATCTCATTTATGTTGTCAGATGCATATTACTTTATTTGGTTTAATAAAAATTGCCTACAAGATGATTTGTCGTCAGAGCAAGAGGTGACTTAAACGAGTGGTTGCCTGGGAAGCAGGCAAAGCTCAGTATCCAACACTGAAAAGCCTCCCCTCCTTGAATTAGTCACATGAGCTTTTATTTCTTTAAACTTCTACTTTACACATGCACATTGATGTGACTGACAGCAGCAGCAATTTTGCCTGTCAGAGATTTTCACATATCAGATATGCCCAAGAGAATTGGTGGACAACTTGTTTCAACTCCTCAACTGAAGCTGTTCTAATCCAAACTTTATTAAGATACATGCTTCATGTAGGGTTGCTACTTCTAGGTGGACATACTGCTGGAGGTTTCATTACGTGACTTTCCATCCTCCATAACCATACACAATCCCGTCCTCCCACCTGCATCTTCAATATTGTTAAAAGGTTTCAAAGAAAATGAATATTTAAAAAAGCCTTGTTTTTAAATGCCCCTTTTTTTGTCTTTCCTGGATTGCTCATAAGCATTTCCCAGCGGTTTATACTTCATTTGCTGAGGATTCCAAACAAGAAAGACACATCAAAGACTCATTAGAGACTTTTCCTTCACAGCACTGTCTAACAACAGTTACCCAGGATTGTAAGGAATTGCCCCATGTAGTCTAATACCTTGTGCTAAACCAGAAATACCTTGTGCTAAAATTCTTCTGCTTACATCTACATTTAGAAACAACTTTTCTAGCTGCCATTGCCAGTGGTCTTTGAACAACTGGTGTGTTGTTTCATCACAGGTGCCACGGCAAACACGTTGCACTAGAATGATTAAAGCTATTTGTAGATGGCAAGTTCAGTAACGCTCTTCTGTTCTCTTCACTTCCACACTTCTCAGTGCCCGACAGAAGAGATGCATTGGATTAATTGGGATTAACACTGTGAATTTGTTTTGAAGCCAGATTTATTGTGTGTCTTCAAATGCCATGCAAACATTTTTTTCGGTGACACAAGTGGAATATAATTCAGACTTTGGCTGGAAAAATGTTTTCAGCTGTTTTATATAAATCCCTGGCTTCATGGCTTGAATCTGCATCAGATCCAAAATTTTTAAAAGCACATTGTATCTGCTAGACTTGGAGCTGCAAAAGGTATCAAAAATCCAAGCAAAAATATTGAGTTGTTATTTCTATTTTCTACTGTAAACCCATGTCAGTTCTATTTCTCTATGCATTAGTGGATATCTTGTGTTACTGCCCATGAATGTAAGAGCACAGGAAATTGGAGCAGGGGTATGCCATGTGTTAATATCACACTTCCATTCAAGTAGATCCCTCTTGATATTCCACCTTAACTGAACTTAACTTGTTCTAACTCCATATCTCATGACTCTCTTAGCATTCAATGTATTGATCTTAATGACAAACAGGACCCAAAAATTTCTCTGTGTGCTAACCATAGAGTTGAATATTTTAAGAACAACCAAACTGTGCAAATCTCACAGTTTTTGCAGGGAGCACATGAATTTTAAATTCCCTACAAATTGAAGGAGAACCACATTTGTTTGTGCATGAAGCTGACCTAAATTAAATTTTATCTGTATGGAGCTAAGGCCATAACTAAAGCATTTAGTTACTTTGCCATACATGTATCATCGCAAGAAGGGATTACAAAAGATTTCTTCCGTCCTGCTATGAAAACATCCAGGACTCTTGGTTTTCCTGCAGGCTTGTTGTGTGGCAAATTCAATTTGTTAACAAGATAAGTGAATGGCAGGCAGTAGGGAAACAATCTTAACAACACTTAGCTGACAATTTATTCTCAATAAGCCCAAATGAAAACATGGCAGCTTCTGTCACTGATCAACCAGGTGTGCAGTAATGTTTATGAAGTCCATAATGGCTTTGTTGAGCTAACCCTTGAATGGTCATTTTATCCCCTTGGTTAGAGTGAATCCATTTTCCACATTATCCTTGCTGACATAGTAGTTCACCTATATTTCACATCTCTGCATACTACATAATGCAGTATATTCTTGTGCCAACTCACGGTACGGATTCACCTTTGTTCAACTTTTTGCTTAAATTGACAAGATCTGCATGAGAATAAATCAGTTCATTTGTAATCTCTGACTTTATTTGATCTTTTAAAATATTGCACTGTTCCATCTCAGGGAAGGAGTAGTCATCATTTTTTTTATTAAGCCAATGAAAGGCCAATGACACTGTGAAATTCTGATCAAACCCCAGTGAATCCAGGGGAATCAACCCTATTAATATACTTTGGTGACGTTTTCCACACTGAATAAAGTAAATGAAGGAATCTCTCAAACAATGATGCATCAATACACAAGTTAATAAATCTCATTTCTTGGTTCCAAATTTTATGGCAGTGTCTCATTGTTCAAAGGCCAGTGCTTACTGCAAATAGCATTGTCAAACTTTGAAATAATGAGATTTATCTTCGGATCAGCAAGGTTCAGGCATGACATTCTTTTGCGTAATTTACAAGCAGTTGTTAATCTATTCAAATTAAAATTTCTAATGTAGGAGTTTGCCATGATATGAATGCCTGGTTTTCAAGAAACAAGAATTGTGAACTCATCTCTGAAGAGGTTGCACATTTTTTCATTAAATGCAGAGTTTGTTGTCCTGAAATTTTTGGTGAAATGTAGGAACAAATGTCACTGTTGCAATGTAAGGGCCATGTCCATCTAGAATATTTAGGGACATGTGGTTGTTTTTATTGCCTTCTCTTTTCAGCCTGCAGATTTAAGACAGTAAAACAGTTCCTAAATCAAACTCTGTGAGGCAATGAAAACAATCTTTGTTTATGCTTAAGCACTACAATAAACAGCTGCTGCTTTCTGATGAAGGGTTTAGGCCCGAAACGTCAAGTTTTCCTGCTCCTATGATGCTGCTTGACCTGCTGTGTTCATCCAGCCCCATGCTTGTTATCTCGCTGCTTTCATGCAGTATTTTTATCTTCCCCCGCCCCCCCCCCCCCCAATCCCAGCCAGAGAAAGAGACCATCAAGCAGAATCATGTCTCGATCCCTACTGTATGGAAACAGGCCTTTCAGCCCAACAAGTCCACACCGACTCTCTGAAGAGCGTCCCACCCAGACCCATCTCCCTACCCTTTCCCTGTAACACTACATTTCCCATGGCTAATGCACCTAACCTATACATCCCTGAACACTACAAGCAATTTAGCATGGCCAGTCCACCCAACCTGCGCAACTTTGGACTGTCGGAGGAAACTGGAGCACCTGGAGGAAACCCACACAGACACTGGGAGAATGAGCAAACTCCACACAGACAGTTGCCCAAGGGTGGAATTGAACCTGGGTCCCTGGTGCTGTGAGGCAGCAGTGCTAACCACTGAGCCTCACACTGGCCTCACTCTTATGGATCTGTCTCGTGTAATGCCCTGGTGTACAAGCAGCAAAGTTACATTTCCACACTCTCCTTCTAAGTGTTTCACCACTCCTCTGATTAATTTAGGAAAATTAGCCACTCAGTCCTGTTCCATTATCAGAGTAGCTTTTTCCTTTGCAGTCACAAAGAATTCACATTGGTTTGGCAACTTTCACATCATGGGGATATCCTTTAGGGATGGCGCTATCACCCTGAATAGGAAGGTACTGGGCTGAAACTCATTTCAGCGCATTGTCTAGACTGATACAATTCAATGTAGTGTTGAAGAAGTCCCGTCCAGTCAGAAGTGTTTTTTGGATGAGACATTAAACTGTGGCTGTGTGCCTTTTCAAATGGACATAAATATCATGTTTTACATCCAATGTCATTTTACCTTGCAGCTAATTACATTTTTAGCTAAAAATAAGGTTATTAGAAAAATTAATATTTCCATTTGCCTATAGTCAAAATCCGCAAGGCCCATCATTTTTTGAGCAACGAAATATGCAGCCATTTTACTCAGAGTTGCACCTCCCCTCATTGATCAATTACCTTTCATACAATTCCCCTCATCCCTTCACTCTGCCCCTCTTTTCAGATTCTCCGTTCCATGAAAGCCACTGTGTTTTATAGGAACGAAAACAGAAGTTCCTGGAAAAGCTCAGCAGGTCCGGCAGCATCTGTGAAGAGTCACCTGACCTGAAACGTTAACTCTGATTTTTTCTTCACAGATGCTGCCGGACCTGCTGAGCTATTCTGGCAAGTTCTGTTTTTATTCCTGATTTACAGCAGCACAGTTCTTTCAGTTTTTATACTTTATTTTATAGTATTCGTCCAGAGATAAATAGCAAGTATACTAGGATAGTTGACCTGTTTTTCTTCAGTTAGTGCTGTGAGATGTTTTATGCTCATTGGCACAGGCATAGGGGGCCTCACTTTAATGTTTCATCCATAAGATGGCATCTCTGATAATAAAATACTCCATCAGTACAGTTTTGAGATGTCAGTATAGACTATGTGCTGAAGTGCATTCTCAGCCGTAATCATCTTACACCGAGTGATACCAGCCATCATTGTGTTAAACTAACAGTGTAACAGTATTGTTTTCATTCAACATACAAAATAGCTCCTTTGTTGATCACAACATTTCAAGCAGCAAATGGTGGCAAAATTGCTAAATGAGGAGGGATGGCAGAGTTGCTGATGGCTGCATTGCATGAAAATCAGGGTAAGCATTGAAGAGTTTGAGACAGATCAAAAACAAAACATAGGTGTTACTTATAAAGGGACAGAATAATTAATATAGAAAATGTTTAGTTTGTGGATTTGGATTTCCCAGCTCTCCCAGCAGAGCTCTGGCCACCCAGTGCCTCAGGCACTCTTAATTGACCTCCCAGAGATCGTCTCAAGACTGGCTGCCTCCTGTGAAATTTTCCTCTGGTATTGCAAGCAACATTTTTGAGATCTTGACCTACATTTCATACCAATGGTGAGCTGGAGACCAAGAATAAAAATGCAGACCATAATTTTTTTTAAAATTCATTCATGGGATGTGGGCATCTTTGGCTAGGCCAGCATTTATTGCCCAGAGGGCAGTTAAGCATCAACCACGTTGCTCTGGGTCTGGAGTCACATGCAGGCCACTCCAGGGAGGCAGCTTACTTCCCTCAAAGACATTAGTGAACCAGTTGTTCACACAATGAGTTGGATTTCCCTGTCTGAGCTGTTCCAATTGTCCCATGTTTTTGTTTAACATTTGCAAGCCATGTTGCTCCATGAATCTTATATTGTGGTGAGATACTGGCCCAGAAACTAGAAGTGGCAGCTTAATGTTTTGGTCTTTGGACACAAGGTCTGAAATGATTACTGACCCTAACCTCCTGCATTCTCCCAACAAAAACACCCAACAAAAAGAGGGAGCACTAGGAATGATTAAGACATTCGATTTTATAAAGAGTTTTTAAAGATGTCAGTGAACTTGTGGCTTGTTTTGACCAAGTTGTATAAAGCTGCATCATACAAGAGATATCTGTAGGCTCCACCTGCCACTGCTGTATCCAGAGCAGACCATTCAGAACTAAACCAGTAAACCTGATGACTTAATATTTTTTGTGAGCAGTATCACAAGTTATTTAGTTAACATATTCACACAAATATTTAAATAACTTTCTAAAATTAAATCAAATAGTTTATGAAGATGGTAAACTTTTTTATTCATTTATGGATGTGGCTATGACTGGTACTGTCAGAATTTATTGTCCACCTCTTGTTGCGCTTGAGAAAGTGGTGGTGAGCCGCTGCCTTCAAGTATTGCAATCAATGTCATGTAGGTATTTGCACAATGTTATTAAGTAGGGAGTTTGAGAATATTTACTAATAGTGATGGAGGAAAGATAATATATTTCCAGTTCCCTGGAGTGACTTGGAGGTGGCGATAGTTTCCCATGTACCTGCTACCCATGTCCTTCTAGGTTGTTGAGGCCATGGATTGTGTTAAATAAGTCACAATATTCTATGGCAATATTTATTATTTTTAATCTCAGAAGCCAGTTGTCAAGTTCAAAGATTACATGTTAATTGTTAGATTGATGAGTCTTCTGTTTTATTATGGATTATTTTCCAAGAAGAGGTAGAAAGTTATAAGCTGAATATAACCTATATTTTGTGGTTTAGTTTATGGCTTTAGAAGTAGCTGCATTCCTGCATTAGGTTACCAAATGAGACAGCTCTTAAAGAACAAGAGGAAGGAGACATTAGGTTAAGCAGAGAGATTTTAGCCGTATTAAAATGAAGTGGAAGCAGCTGCTTGACCAGTCTTAAAGCCCGTCAATAATTCATTGCAATCAGATGTGAAATTTAGTATTATCCAAAAGAATGTGTAAAAAGCTGTGAGAACGAACTGACCGCGCTGATTGCAAGTGAAACACCCCCAAGACTGCTGACTTCATGGATGAATAGAAATAGCAACAGAATATTCCTTACTTTGGTGAACTATTCTTTGCAGTACTTAAAAAATATGCAAATAAATATTTAATTAGTTCGACAGATCTAAAAACATCACAAGTCCGTATCTAGAAACCCTGCCTACTCCACCTCAGTTCCTCTGGTGGCCCCACCCCTAACTCACCTCATGACCTACCTCAGATAGTGTTGTGCCCTCCTTCTCCAGGTGTAGCTGAACATTGGGCACTGCTGCAGATAGCTCCAGTTTGCTAATTGGCTGGAAGTTGTTGGACATGACTTGGTTCTATTGGTGCGGTGTTAGTGTCCCTGTCTCTGGGCCAGAAGACCTGGACTCAAGTCCCACTTGCTTCAGATATGCATCATAACATATCTGAACAGTTTGATTTTAAAAATATACAATAGAGACAGCAGAGCAGAATCTTGTGGATCAGTGGTATTGTCGCTACCTTTGAGCCAGGTGACTTGGGTTTGAGTCCTACCAGAGGTGTGTAATAACCTGTCTGAACAACTTGATTATATACTATTTGCTTAACCAAACAGAGAACGACAATCATCACTTCGCTAGCTATTTGGCCACTTAAAGGTGATCACAACAGAAATTAAACTAGATTTGTGGTAAGAATTTAATAGGAACAGCTGAGAGGGTTCTTGTGGAGCAGTGGTAGCTTCCCTTCCTCTAAACCAGAAAAGTTCAAGTCCCACCTGATGCAGCGGTGTATAATAGCATCTCTGAACAAGTTGTTTAGCAAATAAAAGGCAGAAAGCAAAGGGCTCTCGTGCAGTGGCAGTGTCCCTACCTCTGACTCACAAGGCCTTGGTCTAGAGATAGCAAGAACTATGGATGCTGGAGTCAGAGTTGATACAGTGCGGAGCTGGAGGAACACAGCAGGTCAGGCAGCATCAGAGGAGTAGGGGAGTCGACATTTCGGGCCTAGACTCTTCAGCTTGTCCTGACTAGTCCTGAAGCAGGGTCTAGGCCCGAAACATCGACTGTCCTACTCCTTTGATGCTCCTGACCTGCTGTGTTCCTCCAGATCCACACTGTATCCACTTGATCCAGTGGTATGTAATAACATCTCTGAACAGGCTGATTTAAACAAAAAATAGGGACGGCCTTTTGGGAGATATGCATTGTTTCTCCCTCCAGCTCCATTTTAATTTAATCCCATCCTTCTTTTCCCATCCATCCCTATTTTGGTATTGTTCCACAGCACCTGATGAACAGTGCTTGTAATTTATTAATTATTTAATTTGTCAAACGGGTGATTGTTGGGGGTTTAATAAAAAGAAATAGATGTGGCATATATTTTGCTGACAAGATGTGCCCCCAGTTCCATCGAGTGTCAAAGTGTGTTCATCAACCACCCTAACCCCAACCTTTGGGCCGGGGACAGGAACCCTGATGCCATCAACAAATCCAGCACCATTTGTTCCATCTCTTTTTTTCCGGCTTGCTAACAGGCTTTGGCTATAAAGTATATTTTGATGGCTATGTACATGAAAAGAATGGCACACAGCACGTCTATCACAGCTGGCAAGTCCATCTGAAGGGCAGCTGTTACATTATTTAAAACATTGAGGAAATTGAAAATTAAAATAGATTAAACATTGGCCTTCAACCTCTATGTAGCTCCAAGTGAGGCTAATGAGATAAAAGTCTCTTTTGTCTGCTAACTGTAAAGATCCCGTGCGAAATGAATTTGGGTGCCTGCAACAAGTTTCCCAGATCAATCAGATTCTGTTCATTTTATGAGATTTTTTTTCACACTGTGATTAATCAATATCTGAAATGGAGTGGAGAGAATAGTAGAGGCAAAAACCCTTGATTTATTTAAGAACGAATTAAATGTTGGCTGCTAATTCTGGATGGTTGAGCAACGGTTGGTTGAAAGACTTTTGTCATCTGTAGTTATATTTTGATGGAGTGTGTACCTGCTCAAAGTTGGATATGCTGACCTTGTACTGTACCCAGATATATTGCTAATGATAAATTGATTCTCAGAATAACATATAGATACAGGCATAGGTCTAATTTGTCTTTTAGGGCATTGATCTTTGGCTCATGGTTACTGATTGGGAAAGTGATGGATGAGCTTCTATTATTGCTATAGTATAAAAATGTCAGGAAAGTATTGCCTTTGAGCTTTAGATGAAAGAGGTGGTTGTTGCTGCTGACAGCTGAACTGTACCTAATAGATAGAGCTGTCAAGTTTCGTTTACCACCTGGGCCTGAGCATTTGCTCTGATCAGATCTTGTCAGGTCGTAGGTACATGGATCACTTTATTTAATCAGATTAAGCCCATGATTCAGAACTCCTGTACTCTGGGTACATCAGTATCACTGCAGTGATGTATCATCTAATATAGTTCTGAATTCTATTCTGTTGTGAGTGGAAAAACACCAAGCGAATGCTGTGTATTCATCTAGAGGGAGAGAAGAAAACTATACGTGGGTGGTCCCTGGCAGGAGCTGGTCCCTGGCAGGAGGCTACAGGTGATAAATGTAGTGGCCTGACAGTAGGCTAAGAAACTGTTCTTTTAGCTTCATAGGTGTCAGGCCTGGCAGATAAAAAGGATATAAAGACAAAAAAGGGAATAAGTTTATAAATATGGCGCATTTAAAGATGGACATGTTGAAACTAGAAATCAGACACCAAGGTTTTCAATAAAGTTCAATATTTCCAGATTTACCATTCGTTTAAGCCAAAATTGTTCAATTAGCGTTTCAGTATCTTCGAATATCTTGATATTGTTCTAAAATTAAGGTTTTGTGTCCTGAGGCTATTGGAAAGGATGGATTTATTGATTTGATTAGAGAAACTAGGATTGCTCTCCTTAGAGTGGAGAAGATTGAGGGGAGATTTAATAGAGATTATCAAAGTTGTGAAGTGTTTTAATGCACTAAATAAGGAGAAACTATTTCCAGTGGCAGAAGGATTGGTAACCAGAGCAAGTTTAAGGTACTCCGTAGTTGGCAAAAGAACCAGAGGTGAGATGAGGATAAACTGGTTTATAAATGAGTTATTATGATAGGAAAACAAAACAGAAATTGCTGAAAAAGCTCAGCAGGTCTGGCAGCATCTGGAGAGAAATCAGAGTTAACTTTATGGGTTGAGAAACCCTTCCTCAGAACTGATGGAGTCAAAGGAATCAGTTCTGAGGGAAGGTTCACTCAATCTGAAAAGCAGATGCTGCCAGACCTGCTGAGCTTTTTCAGCAGTTTCTGTTTTTGTTACTGATTTACAACATCTGGGGTTTTTTTCGGCTTTTATTTATTATGACCTGGAATGTACTGCCTAAAATGGTGGTGGAAGCAGATTCAATGACAACTTTACAAAGGAAATAAATACTTAAACAAGAAAATGTGTATTTGTGGTCTGGGGAATCTATTGCCTGTTGTTAGTTACATTGAGAAGGTGGTGCTGGGGCTTCTCCTTGAACAGCTGCTACCCTAATGATGGTGCTCCCACGATATTAGGTGGAGCATTCATGGTTACATGTGGTTTCTTGCCTGCAATGAAATTCAGGTATGCCTGCATTCCTGATCCTTTTTCAAAAGCTGTTATTGCAAAACAAGACATCAATCAATGACTGAAAAGAGCACCAGAAACGTTCTAGTGACTTTTTTCCCCTAGCAAGAGGCGAAGAGAGTTTAGAAAGGAAAATTAGTTTTCCTGAATAATCACGAGGCAGTTATCATTCCGTTAACTGTTTTGCTTAAGCAGCTGCAACAATTAAAATGGCTGAGGAAATTAGAATTGTGTAGCACAGCATTTAAAATAATCTCTACATCTTAACACTATGGGCTGAAGTTTTCCATTTTCGGTTAGTGTGTAGTCGAATCAGATTCATGGCTCCTGGTCTGCCTTGGCTTAGAGCAGCATTTCTCTCTCAATCCTCTGCTGTTCATCTCAATTATGCAACCAGGCTGTTGAACACTTTTCTTTCGGAATTGCAGAGCCAAAGAGATGGAAACACACCCTACTGCCAGAACCTTCTGGTTTTCAAGTCTCCAATGACATATTTAAAGCTGAGTTGTACACTATTTGAGACACTGCAAACCAGCAACTGACCCTCACACTCAAGCCTCAGCATTAAACACATTGCTCAGAGGAAAGGGATGCTTGATTTTTGCTTTGTGGGCAGGGACCTGCAGGCGCTGGTAGACTGGGGAATGGAAAGGAGGGCAGTCCTTTCCTCACCACCTCCCACAGAAGGTCACACCATCAGACAGACCCAGTCGGCTTGAACACAAATTACAACTCACGTTAGTGCTGTGACCTCTGCCTCTTTGAATCAAAGTAAATTAAAATTAAAGATAATCCTAAGGATAATAAAGTTAATGTAAATGAAATAATATTAGGTTCCTGGTAAGATTTTATATTAAATGTATGCCTATTTTAAGATTATAAATAGTTTTCAGAGTTATGGGATGGCAAGTCAGCTGGGCCAAGTGAAATGTGCATCCTGCAGCATGCGTGAAACCCTGGACGTATCATGTGTTCTAGCTAAGCATGTGCAGGAAGTGCTCCACAAGCTTGAGCTCCGAGTTTTGGAACATGAGTTGTGGCCAGAGTCGCTGTTCTACATCTGCGCAGCAGAGGGCTACGTGGATAGCACATATAGGGAGGTCGCCACATCTCAGATTAGAAGTGTATAGACATAGAGGGAATAGGTGACTACCATGCAATCTCAGAAAATCAGGCAAGTAGTGCAGGAGTACTTTGAGTCTCTCACACTTGCTGATTGGTATTCCATATTGGAAACTGGTGAAAGAGCAGCCAGAGAGAAGTCCATGGACTCAAGAGCATCCTAGCCCATAGTTGGGTGGGGATTTGGAGGGGAGAAAGAGAGAGACTAATAAACAGGCAGAAAGAGCAAAAGGACAGGCAGGGCCAATAGCGATAGTCAGGTGTTTTTGTAGCATTAAACGTGACTCCAGGATGTTTTTTTGCTTACCTGGCGCCATGGTCAAGGATATCATGGAAGAGGGCAGGACATTCCTCCAGGGAGGGGAACGAGTCCGAAGTAATGTTCCACATGGGTACCCCTAACATGGGTAGGAAACAGGATGAGGTTCTAAATGCAGACTTCAGGGAGTTAGCAAAGAAATTAAAAAGTAGGACTTCAAGCAGTAATTCATCAATTTACCCATCTCAATTGTTTCCTTCTCTTCTTTCACCTCTGTTTCCATTTTGGAGGATAGGTGTTGAATTTTTTCCACTAAAAACCCACTGACAGTCACAGTTACCTTGACTACACTTCCTCACATCCTGCCTATTGTAAGAAGTCCATTCTATTCTCCCAGTTTCTGTCTCCTTTGCATCTATTCTGATGATGCCACTTTCCTCTAGAGTGTGTCTGACTTCTCTTTTTCTTCAACTGGGGATTCCCTTCTCCACAGTCGTTGAAATGTCCCTCTGCCATGTCTGTCCCATTTCCTGAATTTTTTCCCCTCATCCATTCCCTTCCATCCCACAATAACAATAGGGTTCCCCTTGTCATCATTTTCTCTCCTACTAGCCTCCATATTGAAAGAATCATCCTCCGTCACCTCTGCCAGAATCCAGCAGGATGCTACCATCAAACACCCCTTCCCTTTCAGCATTTCTGCTGGAACTGTTACTTGCAGAAGTTGTAACATTTTTCCCCTTACCTTCTCCCTCCTTACTGACTAAGGTCCCAAACATACCTTCCAGGTGAAGAAGTTCACCTGATGTACTTTTGATCTAGTCTCCTGTATGTGCTGCTTCACCGTACAGTCTCCTCTGCAATGGCAAGAGATAACACAGACTGGGTGAGCACTTTGTGGATCACCTCAAGTCGAGCTGCAAAAATGACCCTGACCTTCTGCTTGCCTGTTACTTCAATATATCATCTAGCTCTTGTGTTAATATTTTTGTCCTCTGCCTGTGCAGAGTTAGAACTCAACAGAATGTAGAAGGGAGGCCTTATTTTGCGCTTAAGCATTTGAAAGCCTGTAGGACTCAACATCGAGTTCAACAACTTCAGACTGACTTCAACCAAACTAACCATCCCCCTCCCCCACTCCCCACTGCAATATCTTGTTTGGATGGGTTTGTTCTAGTAGTGCTGACCTCATTTCTGCAATTAATACCTACTGTTCACCCATATCTCTGCTCCGTCTCCATCAGCAGTCCATATGTCTATTGCTCTGGGGCACCTTCACCATTCATTACACTTGATCCTCCTTTGCCCCCTTTGTCTGCAGCATAAAACCCATCACTTTTTCTGACACCTTCCATTCTGGAAAAGAGCCATATTGGATCCAAAACTTTAACTCTGTTTCTATCTCCACAGATGCTGCCAGACCAGTTTCTCCAACTTTCTGTTTTCATTTCAGACATCCAGTATCCACTGTACTTTGGTATCAGAGATAAAAGGTACTGCAGATGCTGGAGAATCCGAGATAACAAGGTGTGGGGCTGGATGAACACAGCAGGCCAAGCAGCATCGTAGGAGCAGGAAAGCTTGATGCTTCGGGCCTAGACCCTTCATCAGAAATGGGGGAGGGGAAGAGGGGGAGATGGATAGAAGATGGATAGAGGAGAGGGTAGGTGGAGAGGAGGCAGACAAGTCGAAGAGGCAGGGATGGAGCCGGTAAAGGTGACTGTAGGTGGGGGGGATGGGAGGATACAGGTCAGTCCAGGGAGGACGGACAGGTCAAGGGGGCGGGATGATGTTAGTAGATAGGAGATGGGGGTGTGGCTTGAGGTGGGAGGAGGGGATAGGTGAGAGGAAGGACAGGTTAGGGAGGCGGAGATGAGCTGGGCTGGTTTTGGGATGCGGATGGGGGAGGGGAGATCTTGAAGCTTGTGAAATCCACATTGATACCATTGGGCTGCAGGGTTCCCAGGCTGAATATGATTTTGCTGTTCCTGCAGCCTTCGGGTCGCATCACTGTGGCATTGCAGGAGGCCCAGGATGGACATGTCGTCTGAGGAATGGGAGGGGGAGTTGAAATAGTTTGTGACTGGGAGGTGCAGTTGTTTGTTGCGAACTGAGCGCAGGTGTTCTGCAAAGCAGTCCCCAAGCCTCTGCTTGGTTTCCCTGATGTAGAGGAAGCCACAACGGGTACAGCGGATGCAGTATACCACATTGGCAGATGTGCAGGTGAACATCTGCCTGATGTGGAAAGTCTTCTTGGGGCCTGGGATTGGGGTGAGGGAGGAGGTGTGGGGTCAGGTGTAGCACTTCCTGCGGTTGCAGGGAAAAGTGCCGGGTGTGGTGGGGCTGGAGGGGAGTGTGGAGCGGACAAGGGAGTCGCGGAGGGAGTGGTCCCTCCAGAAGGCAGATAAGGATGGGGAGGGAAAAATGTCTTTGGTGGTGGGGTCAGATTGCAGATGGCGGAAGTTTCGGAGGATGATGCGTTGGATCCGGAGGTTGGTGGGGTGGTATGTGAGAACGAGGGGGATTCTTTTTTGGTTATTGGTCTAGGCTCGAAACGTCAAGCTTTCCTGCTCCTATGATGCTGCTTGGCCTGCTGTGTTCATCCAGCCCCACACCTTGTTATCTCCACTGTACTTTGCTTTTATTAACAGAAGTAAGGCAAGTTGGGGGTTTAATAATATGCAAATACATGGGAAATGTAAGGTAGTCTCTGCTCAGTGGCAAGATTCTGAAATCACCAATTAAGCATCGAGGAGAAAATTTTTCTTGATATTGAGAATCAGACTTTTTTGGTCAGAAAATACAATGAGAACATTCTCACCCTTACTCATACCTCACCAAGAAGGGAATTTCCACCCTGTGTGTTAAATGTCAGATTTGGCAATGAACTATCAGTTAAAATGTATAAGCCAACAGGAAGTAATAAGTTCGCTGATCTCTGTCTCAGTGAATTCAGTTGACATTTCAAATGAATAATTTGCATTTATGTAATGTCTTATGGTATCTTCAAAACATCCCAAACAAGAGTAAAACAGGACTTTGATCAGATGGGCTGATGGGCCCAGGATTGGCACAAGGAATTTAATTTCGATAAATGTGAGGTGTTGCATTTTAGGAAGGCAAATTAGGGCAGGACTTATGTATATACAATTAATGGTAGGGTCTTCGGGAGTGTTGTCAAACGAAGAGACCTTGAAGGTGGAGTCACAGGTAGACAGGGTAGGGAAGAAGGCGTTTGGTACACTTGCCTCTATTGGTCAATGCATTGAGGATAGGAGTTGGGATGTCATGTTGCAGCTGTACAGGACATTGGTTAGGTCACTTCTGGAATACTGTGTTTACTTCTGGTCTCCCTACTGTAGGAAAGGTATGGTTAACATTGGAAGGGTACAAAAAAGCTTTACAAGGATGTTCCCAGGGTTGGAGGGTTTGAGCTATAGGGGGAGGCTGAATAGGCTGAGGTTATTTTCCCTGGAGAATTGGAGGCTGAGGGGTGACCTTATAGAGGTTTATAAAATAATGAAAGACATGGATAAGATAAATAGCCAAGGTCTTTTTCCCAGGGTAGGGGAGTCCAAAACTAGACAGCATATGTTTAAGGTGAGAGGGGAAAGACAAAGTTGCTCCTGAGGTCCCATTTTTCATACAGAGGGTGGTGCATGTATGGATTGTGCTGCCAGAGCTAGTGGGGGAGGTCAATATAATTACAACATTTAAAAGGCATCGGGATGGGTGCCTGAATAGAAAGGGTTTGGAGGGAAATGAGCGAAACGAGCTGGCAAATGGGGCTAGATTAATTCAGGATATCTGGTTGGCATGGACAAATTAGATTGAAGGGTCTGTTTCCGTGCTGTACAACTGTATGGCTCTATGACTGTAAGTAGATGATTCCTCTTTTGAAAGGTAATAACTCCTGCTTTGCAGACAACTACCATGGCTGGATATTACTGTCCCCAACATGTGTGTTTTCAGTGGGGTCAGTGGGTGTGGAATAGATAAAATACGTCAGGTGCCTAACTCCCACCTTCGAATGCATGGCAAAATTCGCCCTCAATGTGGAGTATGTGAGTGCCCAATTTGGCAGCCCACCCACCAGAATTAGAAGCTTAATTGACCCTGTAATATGCTGTGCATGCCAAAATATGGCCAAAACAGGCAGTTAGATGGGAGTGGGCAGATCTGCAGCATTAAATAGTGACTAGTAACAGGCAAACTGGCAAATTTGACTGAACCAATCCAATGTATGGCTTCAATTGTAAGCAGTTGTGATAGATTAAAAAATGTGTTTCCAAAGAAGGCAAGGTTTACCTAAAGAAATCTAATGAGGAAAAACTTGACGTAGAGCCAACCCTTTTCTTAAACTGTTTACTTTAACTCAGCATTTTAACTTTGGCAGGGATGGGGACTTGTAGTTCAGTGGATTGGGTTCGAGAGTTTAGGTCAAAGTGACCCAAAAATGCAAAACAAGGCTCATTGCTTAACAAAAGAATCAGAAACAAATTCTGTTCTCTCGTATAAGTGGCAAAGCTAATTTAAGGGATACCATCAAGAACAGCAATGAGAAAGAGGACATTGTAAACACAAGTGAGATTTTTGTTTTTCTTGAGCTACAGTTAAGCTTCATGATCTTAGAAAGTATTAAAAGTGGCTGCTGGTGATGACCTACTTTGTAGCCACATGTTGAAACTATAAATTTTTAATTTTCTTTTAGAAGCATTTCAAATGTGGAGCAATAAAAAAATCTCTGCAGTTCTCAGGTTCTGCACAAGGTACAGTATCTAAATCCAATTTCCAGGTTGAACCCACATTTCATGCCAAGTGTACTCCTGGCAGATTGATTTTAATTACCTGTCTATTTATTAGTTTTTGAAGTTAAAGTTGTTTGTGTCACTGTATTCCTGGATATACCCACAGCAGTAAGAAATGGAGTCACAACAGCTCAGCTCAAAGTGAAGGATAATAAAACTTTTTCAAAATTTCTCAAGGCAACACCAATTGACATACTTCCTTTCATAGAGTCGTAGAGGCCTACAACATAGGAAAAAAACCCTTCAGCCCATTGAGTCTGCACCAGTCAAAACAACCACTTAACTATTCTAATCTCATTTCCCAGTGTTTAGCCTATAGCATATTATGCCTTGGCATAGCATGTATGCATCTAAGCACTTCTCAAATGTTATGAAGGTTAATGTCTCTCCCACCCTTACAGGCAGTGAATTCCCAAATCCCACCACCCGCTTGTGGAAAAAAAAATTCTTGACGTTCTCTCTAAACTTGCTGCCTCTTACTTTTAAATCCAGGCACCCCGTCAATAATCCCTCCAGCAAGGGGCAATGTTTCTTCCCATCTTGCCTATCTGTGCTCTCGTAATTTAATGCATGTCAGTCGTGTCTCCCCTCACTCTCCTCTGCTCCAAGGAAAACAACTCCAATCTATCTTCTTAGCTAAAATTGTCCAGCCGAAGCAACATTCTGATAAATCTCCTCTGCACCCTCTCTAGTGCTATAATTTTCCTCCTATAATGACGAGCAGACTCTGCCTGGATAAAACATTACACTCCTTCACCCCTCTTCACAGAAACATTGGACTCAAGTTTTAAAAGTTAGATTATAATTTTGGAAGCTTCAAAGTTTTTTTTGTCTCCATTTGTTTCTTGCCCCTTGCTGGAATCAGGTGACATATCAGTTAAATTGTTCAAGTAATCACTCTTGCAATTTGCTTCGGGATTGAAAGTACCAGTCGGTTCTCCAACTGCAATGTGAATAGAAGTTTTGCCAAATTTTTGACTTCCCATTCATGAGGGCAAGAAATTGTACTCGCAGCCAGTTAACAGCCAATGGACCATTAAATGGCTGCAGAGAAGCCTTTCAATATTTGCACACCCCCACACAACCCCACGCATAGAAAGAAAACAAAAATCCAAGCAGGTTAAAACACATGAATAATGTTTTTGAAATCTATCATTTAGTTCATTTAATTGTTGCAATAACTACTGGAAGCTGGGAAAATGACTAATATTCTAGTTGACTAAATGGTATTGTGCATTTTTTAGAGGATATGTGACCTTTATATCAAAATTTAAGGACTGCTGAAAGGAGAGAAAGGATAGTTTCTTCATGTTATTGTGAAATGCACAATAATATATTTGAATCTTGTGGCAATATATGTTTTTGTTGCTGAGGAAAAAAACTGCATACAGAATATTTTCAGAAAATATTTTGAGTGACGTATTAGTAAAATATTGTATAATATAATACAATATGGGGTTGCAACAGGTAGCTGGCAGTTTAGAGATGACATTCATACCAGTGATCGATGGAATCCCTCCTCCAAAATTCCACAAAAATGTGTCTGGTACACGTATGGAATTTCAGTGGAAAATATTTAATTGGTTTGCAAAACACTGCTGAAGTGCTGCACTTGAAGGGAGCCAAACACTTTCATATATCTTTGGGGCTCTATTTTGTGACTAGAGATGAGTGCATATATGAAGGAAGTCTGAAAATGTTGTAAATTTTACTCTTGCATGTTTTATTTTGACCTTAAAGAATGATAGTGCAGCTGAATTTGTTCTATTTAAAAACCATTTATTGGTGAGGCCTTTTGTGGGGAAGCAGTGATGTGGAATCAATAATCTTAGTACAGACTGGAGATTAAGTATTAGATTCACTGATCTTATTTCAGAAATAGTTCCAGTTCATTTCTGCGTTAATAGGATCTTATTGTGTTCTAGTAATAGACTAGCCTTCCAGTAGGATTAAAAACTTGCTTCAACAGATAGGTCATGTCTGGGATCAAAGACCTTCTTCCTGTTATGTGCTTTAAATGTGCTGTCTCAAAAAAAAAAATCCACTGCCTTCAGCTATTATTGAGTATCTAATCCCTGCCTTGCTACAAGATGAGTAATCTTGAAAATATGTGCCAAACACTTATCGCCCTCAAAAACTCTTAAATCTCTATAAAGGCAAGTCTGTCCCAGAATTGAATGCTGTTTCAATATAAGGCAAGCTGTTCTAATTGTGCTTGTACTCCTGTTATTTGATTATAATCCTTTATCAAAATACCTTCTAACCATTGCCATTCTTTCTGCTGCAACTCTTTTTCTTTCTCTAATATGTCAACTTCTCTTCAGTCTTTGCGCCTCTGAACTTTGGTCATCCTTTCTAAGCTCCAAATAGTCTTTCTTTGTGCTATTCCTTCCATTGTATTGAAGTTAAAATTCATTGCATTTTTTTACTTTAATTATTTTCCAGTCCCTTAAAACGATATAAATCCTATCTCCCCAACTTTTCTCTTCCTCCGACAGTCTTCCAGTGTTGATGTCAAAGAATCCTAACAGTGCGGAGAAAGGCCATTTGGCCGATCAATTCCACGCCAACCCTCTGAAGAGCATCCCACCCAGACCCAAACCCCTACGTTAACCCTTAACCGCACATTTACCATGGCTAACCTGTCCAGCCTACACATCCCTGGACGCTGTGGACAATTTAATCTGCACATCTTTGGACTGTGGGAGGAAACCACAGTGGCCAGAGGAAACCCATGCAGACATGGTAAGAATGTGCAAAATCCACACAGTGACACAAGGCTGGAATCAAATCCAGGTCCCTGGCACTGTGAGGCAGCAGTGCTAACCACTGAGCAGCTGTCATCTAACCACTACTTGCCATTCCAACTTATTTTCTCTCTTCCCTGTAATATCCAATCTTGGTGAGTTTTAAATACCCTGGAGGTGAGGGAGGAATAACCAGTTATTGATTGTTTAGCCATCTTATCTCCTTTTTACTGTATATAGTTCTTATTGCCTGCTGAATTGTGAGTCTGAATATTAAACATAGTTGGTATTTTAATACTAGTGACACAGTGATTAATGTTTTTCTTGGCTGTTGCCAGTTATCCTGGAGGCCAGGAACATGTTCTGACAGCATGACACTAGTACTTGGCATTTGTGCCTGTTCAAAATGATAACTGTTCTATGAATCCCGTTCGCAGGAACGTTGACCACTCTGTTGAGCAACAACGTGGGTGAGTGAGTACAGCACGAAAATTCCTCTCTTAACCCAGCCTCCAATACACCAATACAGCTTCAGGAGCGATTATTCATTGTGCATTTTTTATATGGATTTATATATCACACATGTGCACCTGGACATGGAGGCACACAATTTTGTGAGCACAGTAATCCTAAAAGTAAGGTCTAAATTTGATTCTAAATGAAAATAAGATATAAGTACAGATTTCAGAGTGGTTCCATGGGCATTACTTCAAAACCATTTTATTGTTTCATTTTATAGCTGGTTCAGTGGTTAGCATTGCTGCCTCACAGCATCAGGAACTCAGGTTTGATTCCAGCCTTAGGTGACTATCAGTGTGGAATCTGCACATTCTCCCCATGTCTGCATGGGGTTCCTCTGGGTGCTCCAATTTCCTCCCACAGTCCAAAGATATGCAGGTTAGGTGGACTTACAATGCTAAATTGCCCTGCATTGTCCAGGGATATGTAAGTTATGTGGATTAGCCATGGGAAGTACAAGGTTACAGGGATAGGACGGTTGGATCTGGGTGGGATTCTCTTTGGATAGTCAGTGTGGACTTATTGGGCCGAATGGCCTGCTTCCACACTGTAGGGATTCTATGATTCTGCAGTGGCATCTGTTCTTGCCTTCTGTGTGAAATATGAAAAGTATAATGTAAGCAGGAGTCATTCCAATCCAAATTTACATTTGACCAATTTCCAGGTATTGACTTGCTGATTGACAAGTTGATAACTCTCTTAACATATACCGATTAATAATGAATTGGTGCCTACAAAATCTGCTAGAAGGGTCACTTGGTGCAAAGAGGGGACTTGTGGCTTGTGGGGTTGGGGTTTGGGGGTGGGTGGGGAGTTGGATGAGGGCAAGAGGTGGTTCATAGCTATCAACGGATTTGTTGGTAGCAGCAGCAAAGATTTTAAATATGCACAAGGCAGTATTGAAGAGAAGACCATGTTGCCAACTTTGAGAAAGCCTACCTGTCTCTCGTGTTACTTTTACTGTAATAATGATGTCAGCATCTGATATCTGCAACCTGCCCAGCCAGCCACAATTCAAAAATAAACTTGTCAAGCAGAGTTGAAATTGGCTGCAAGGAGAACCCACTAAAGAGAGCTCATATTGGCAGGCAGCCTTATTGAGCTCCAGCAAGTTTCCTTTTGGGTTCAATCCAGTTGTGCAATATCCCAACATTGAGAGAATCTTAGCAAAATGTCACACTAGCTATAAGTTTGCTGAAGCTTCTCTGGGTTGTGGGCAAAGGACTGAGGAACCAACCATAGTAAAACTTTTAATAAGGCAAATCTGTGTGTAATTTCACCTGATTCTCAAAATTCGAAACACCAGGGTATTAACCTAACATGACAGTCTGCATTATTCAATGCTGATTGATGTCCACCTTAAAGAAGTTTTCCTCCTCCCTGATTATAGGGTAGTTGCAGATGCCATTTTCCAGATCACAGCTGTACGGGAATGATTATGTATGAGAATGTATTTCAATATCTGTGCCCACACTTGCCACTATAACCTTCAGTCTTGTTCTTGCCTATGTACTAATCTATCCTCTTTCTAAGTTAGTTAGTCATGATCTTATTGCACAATTTTAGTGAGATTCTAGGCACACCTCATTGGCTTTGGTTAATAGGAATAATGAACCTGGAATTGAGCACGAGAATCAGCATGCCTGATTTGTGGCACATCTAATGATGCTTCTAGGAAATCAGGAGCACCATGATGAGGTGTGCTGGACTTTTTCCCAGTTCTTTGATCTATGCTCCCAACAAATGTAGCTCGCCAGCATGAGCAGAGACTTGCAAAATTAACTTTGCATGAGTTGAGATCATGTGGCTTTGCATGTGTGGAGTTAAGACCAAGTGTTGTCTTCAGTTGGAACAGGAGCAGAGGCTGGTGGATAATTGGACCAAGATGTAGAGACCATTAATTCAGGCTCCATTTTAAGTCTCACAGTTTGCCTTTTGCATATTTCCATTATAAGTCGTTATGCCCAGTTTTGGATGGAATTTGCCTGTTCAAAGTTGCTGCACTCTTTTCCCCAGTGAATAGACTACAGTGAGTGCAGAAAGCAACACTTCATTCATTTAACCAATTCAGCTTCCATGTAGGCTTCTGATTAAAACTAACAAGGTCACCTTGTTGCATCTACAACATTTTCATGTTAACTCAGAAACATCCTACAGAGGTCAAAGCACCCAACTATTATGGTGAAGCCACCTTTCCCAATTCTGGCAGGAAGTATTGCCTGTTTCAACCACAAGGTGGCTGAGGCAAATGTAATCCAGTGTTTACAGTGGCCAAAATATGTGCATATGGTTGCCCACAAACATTTTACTTATGTTGCTGCTTATGAGGCTAAATGGATCTGCTATGCTACATCCTAGAAATTAATTTTTGCTTTTCACATTGAAGAATCAAACAAGAGAAAAATGATCATTCAGTTAGTTGTATAAGGAAGGAAGAAAAACAGTATTTTGCATGTGAAGGAATGCTGGAATAACTATCCCTCATTGGGTTAGAGGCTCATAATCAAGCAACTCCCACTCTGTAATTAAATAGAATCCATTTTTCTCTTGTAAATATTGACAGATATTTAGTTTAAATCCATGATGGCTGAGAACTATTCAGAAGATCTGGAATAATGTGTTTTCTTAGTTGTTTTTCTCACGTTTCCCATAAAATGAGTGGAACTGGTGGGGTCATAGATTCCTGTTAGCACATGTTGATTAATAACATATGTATAGACTGGTTTATTGCCAGTCTAATCTGGTTTATGCTTTAGAACCGTTGGCTGCTGCTTCTGTTCCAGTACCATTTGTACACCTGCATAGCAATACACCATTTAAATTCAATTTTCTACCCACAATGAAGTTGACAGCTACACTTGTACTAATAGAGCATTTGGCTAATTGCATTGCTCCATCTGACCTGAATTACATGGCAGCTGATGATGTGGTAGGGCCAGTACCGACCTTTTATGTGGGACTAGACTAGGGACAATAAGGATTCCTTCATTATCACGCAGAAGCAACTCAGAGTCTTATGAAAACAGTAACAAATTTATTTACATTGACTAAATAAATATTGATTTTATTGGTTTCAGTTGAGTTTGGAATTGGAATTGTAGTTTACTTTTCCACTTGAGAAAGCTTATCAATTATTCAACATTCAACTCTGTGAACCCCGGTAAAAGTCGTTAGCAATCCTGTCAACTCATTGGAAAAAATGAAAAATCATGTATGGCCGCAATTATCATGGGGATGGCTTGTGGCTATAGCCATGGCATAGTAACAGATCTCCTCTGGAGTGAGAGAGGGGAGAGGTCACTGGGCTCTGGCATGCTACTGGAAGGCTACCTCCCTGCACCGTGGCTTCAGCAGTAGGCCTGTCCACTGTCATGAAGTGCCTGGCAGACTGTTGTTTTCCCCCCAGTTGATATTAGTATGCCAAATTGGCTATCCAAATCGGTTAGGCTGGCAGTCTGTGTATTGACCCTCCCTGTGGAAAGATTGGACAAAGGCAGTAATGTTTCAAATGGCTGACATGATGTTTTAGTTTATAACTTTTTTGGATGGGGGTTAGTCGACTCTTGGATTCTTCTGCTAAAGTGCTGCGTTGTGAAGAGATTGGACAGATTCAAAGTTAGTACAGGACAGGATTTGTTGGTGAACTAGTCTGCGTTAATGACAGGACTTTGACATAAGCATACTGGCAGGTATAGCCATAACTGCATAACGTTACAAAGAATATTATGTTGCAAGGACCAAGTACTTGAAGATTGAAGCATTATCCTGGTTATTTCTTTCAAATACGTTGGCGATTGGGGATGTTTACTTAATGGGAATGGGTAAAATTTTATTTGCAAAATGAGATCATAGCAAATAGGCAGCTGATTTTTAATATTATTGAAGTTAATTAAGTGAGGCAAAGATTAGGCTGCCAATCAATTACCACTACCACTACAACTTTGTGCTATTGATAAAGACCAATTTCACTATTACTGTTTTTAATAGAAAAACAATATCCAGGTACGTCTGTCATTCTGATTGGAAGGTTCAACAGCAGATCTGCTGGAGCGACTCCACTCATTTTAGATATGGTTCTTGAATCATTAACAGCTTCACAGTCTTTGGAACGTGATGTGGCAGCTCTCCAGCAGCTGCAGACAAGGAGGATTAAAAAGTCATATTTTGTAGTATGGCATTGAGCCACTTAAGCTGGAAAATCCCAGGTCTAGTTCCCTGTCTGTGCTGAGTTAGCTCCTACAACCCAGCACCTGCAATTGAGTTTGCTGCTGCCAGTGGCTATCCCGTGCTGCCTTTATGGAAAATGCCACAAGTGAGAACAGATTCAGTCTGCTGTGGCTGAGTACCTGCTGAACTTCCTTGCCAATGATGAAGCACATAAAGATTGTTCACTTATTGGAAGAAGAGCAGAGCTCTCAGTGCCTACAAAATAAAACATCACTTCAAAGGAGGGAGGTGAAATATCTGTATGTTGGAGAAGGGAGGTATTGAATAGGTATATTTATCATTAAAAGCTCAACAGATGTGGGATAAGATGCTGGATGCAGATTTTTGTATCTATTTTAATATCCCAACACAATAAGACAGTGTGAGTGATGGGCACCTCTGCAAGAATGGTGATGGTGTGTAATAAAAGATGTTTGTTTTGGAACATCTTTTTGGTTCTAAGTTGCAGCAATCTCAATTCCCATGAGGACGTGCCAATGTGTATTCGTTTTGGTCTTCATGAGGAAAAGCGTTTCAAAGATGGAGGAATAATATAGAGACCTGGTCTACACAGTAGCTATGTAGTTACTTCTACTCCTAATATTTTGCTGGCCAAGATTTAATAGATACTGCATCATATTATTGGACAAGTCAGATCCTAGGCTGGAATCTGGCTTGATAGATCATAATTTGTTTTTTATTGGTTTTAATGAAGTGGTCTTTCACTGAAACACAAGCACTCAATGATGTAGATTTGGTTTTAACAGTAAAACTACTGTAAATAAATGATGACAAAGTAGGATAAATAAAACTGTTTATACATGACAAGCTTAAATATTTGGAAACACCAGATAAGATACACTTCATTAATCCTAAAGCGCTCCTTTACAGTATTCACACTAGAGAGAATTCCCTTTACTTTCAAATCTTTAGGGCTATTCCCTGTCTTGAGAATCTGATAGCTTCTTCCTGGATCCTTCATATAACAGAACCATAGCTTTCTCAACTTCAACTAGTACCTTCAGGGTAGTAACCAAATACTTCCGGGGTCTGTAACTTTCAAACTAACTGCTTACACTGAGGTGACCTATTTCTTAACAGTTCTAAGCAATCTCCTTTTGTCACAAGCAACTGGTTTGCACATCCAGCTTCAGCTAAGATGTCTGCAAAACCTCCTAACTGAAAACCAAAAGCTTTGTTCCAAACTATGGTTGTTTGCCCTAATCAAAAGGGAAAAAGAAGATCAATATCTGATCTTCTAAACCAAAAGCCTAATGTACAACAATTTACTTTGTTCACTCATGAATTCTCCCATGGTTAAAAAAGGAAATTTCTCTCTAATGCTGTGTTTTAAAATAAATCATGATGACTGCAAAAATACTTAAAGTTAATCATTAAACTATTCATAGAAACAGACCAAATAAATGATATTAAAATATATATAAATCTCATACCTTACACCACCATCACCATCACCGATCCAATCTTCTGTCTCCGATGATATTAATCTTCCTTTCTGCTGCACAATTGTTGCCAGCTGCACAAAGTCAGAAATCACATGACACTGGTTATAGTCCAACAGGTTTATTTGAAAACACAAGGTTTTGGAGCCTCACTCCTCCTTCAGGTGTTAGTGAGAGAGGTAGTATCAGACACAGAATTTGTAAGTAAAAGATCAAAGGTTCACACCACTGATGACGATGTATTAAACAAACCTAAGAAGCTGTTAAATCTTTAATCAGTTAGAAAGTTTTAACTGATTAATATGTGTATGTAAATCCCCGAATTTCTTTCAAGTCATGGTTTTGAGAGACCCAAAGGTTTTATCAGTGTACAGAAGAGGTGACATTTTAGGTCAGACAATGTATGTTAGGTGTGTGACCTTATCTAGACTCTGTTTGTTTTAGTTTGGAGTCAGACTGGTTCTATTTCTAAAGTAAGATTCTATGAAACGCCATATTGACTGCCTGTCTATAAATTATGTGCTTTTTACCTGCGACAGTAAATGCAAGGTTATGGAGATAGGATGGGTCTGGATGGGATGCTCTTTAGATGGTCGGTCAAATGGTCTCCTACTGCACTATAGGATTCTATGTTCTATGATCTGTCATGCTGGGTATTTGATGGAAGCTGCACATTTCACTTAATCTTATCCTGGGGACAGTTGCTAGATGAGGCTAAGTTTTAATCCACTAATTTGGAACCTTTAACATCCTGAGTCTCCACTATCCTACAAAATCATAAACTTGTGTTTATACAGCACCTCCAATGCAATAAAATATGTCAAGACTGTTCATAAGAGCATTATACAAGAAAATTTGAAATTAAGCCATATAAAGCAACATTATGGCACATCACGAAAAGCTCAGTCACAGAGGCAGGTTATAAGGAGGCTAAAGAGATTAAGAGGCCTTGAGTTTTAAGGAGGGAATTCCAGAGCATTGGGCTTTGGCATCTGAAATTGGTGGTATGATTAAAATCATCAATAATCAGAAGATAATTAGAGAGGTGCAGGTAACTTAAGACTTGTGGTATTGGAGAGATAAGTGAATGAGGGTTAAAAGTTGAAGACCTCACAACAGCATTCCAACATGGCCTACAAAGTTCTGAATGTGTGCTAAACGCATAACTCAAGGACAATGTAGCCCAAGATAAAACAACTTTTAACAGACTTTCTTACAGGGAGAGCTGAGGACATTAAGATGTCATGACTGTTAATTGACTTATTTCCAAACACAGCATACAAAAGGGACAGTTAGAAATGAGCTAGTTGCATTTAAATATTTTCCAGCAGAGATTTTATAGTTTATCAAGTTCCTTGATGAAATCATTGACTATACAAACAATACACTTTATCAAATATTTAACTAATTTATCAACTGATGTTTTCATTTTTGGGATGTAGGCTTTGATTGCTACTGATTAAATATTTCACAAGATCTTTATGCCGGCTGGATGGCAGAACAGGTTCAAAGGGCTGTATGATTTACTCCTACTCTTATTTCGGATATATTCCTTGGAGATGTTATACAATTTTTATATAAACTTGCAGTTGTGTTACTGCAGTCACATCATGACACAACGCTATCGTACACTGTTAATATAAAACACATTATCTGCCAACATTGGGAATAGTTGTTAGCCGTGGCTGACTTGGTAGCACTATCTCATCCTTGACAGAAGTTTACATTCAAGTCCCACTCCAGACACCTAAGCACAAGTATCCAGTAGAGTGCTGACAGACTGGGTGCACTGTCAGAGATGCATTGTTAAGGATAAGACATTATCTGGAGGGCTACTATGAGCCACAAGAACTATAATTTACATCACTCAGTGTAATTTATTTGATGCTGGCTTGTGGGACTTCTCTGTATCCAAATAAGCTCTATTATGTCTCTTGTTGGTACTCACCTACAAATTGAGACTATTTTTTTCAACTCTACATTATAATATCAAAGACCTCTTTCAATTGTCCTCACATTTACCCACTGAGTTGTTTTCATGTCTTATGCTATGTAGGCAGTATTGCCTTAGCACTGTATGGAATGGGCTGCCAAGAAAACAAATTTATCAGCAAATTCAAGAGAGAGTTGGATAGGTATTTGGAGGACAAATTGATGGACTGGCAGGGGAGGTGCTGTGGGATGTAATTTTCCAGGACATGAGTCAGCCAATTGGCTGTGACGATTTATTTTTACATATTTATGCAAAAACAAAAGGTATTAAAATAATTCCCTAAATGATGTGAAGACTGGTAGTTGAGATAATAGGAACTGCAGATGCTGGAGAATCTGAGAACACAGCAGGCCAAGCAGCATCATAGGAGCAGGAAAGCTTGACGTTTCGGGCCTAGACCCTTCATCAGAAATGGGGGAGGGGAAGAGGGTTCTGAAATAAATAGGGAGAGCGGGGGAGGCGGATAGAAGATGGATAGAGGAGAGGATAGGTGGAGAGGAGACAGACAAGTGAAAGAGGCGGGGATGGAGCCAGTAAAGGCGAGTGTAGGTGGGGAGGTGAGGAGGAGATAGGTCAGTCCAGGGAGGACGGACAGGTCAAGGAGGCGGGATGAGGTTAGTAGGTAGGAGATGGGGGTGCGGCTTGAGGTGGGAGGAGGGGATAGGTGAGAGGAAGGACAGGATAGGGAGGCGGGGATGAGCTGGGCTGGTTTTGGGATGCGGATGGGGGAGGGGAGATTTTGAAGCTTGTGAAATCCACATTGATGCCATTGGGCTGCAGGGTTCCCAGGCTAAATATGCCACAATGATGCCACCCGAAGGCTGCGGGAACAGCAACTCATATTTAGTCTGGGAACCCTGCAGCCCAATGGCATCAATGTGGATTTCACAAGCTTCAAAATCTCCCCTCCCCCATCCGCATCCCAAAACCAGCCCAGCTCGTCCCCGCCTCCCTAACCTGTCCTTCCTCACACCTATCCCCTCCTCCCATCTCAATCCACACCCCCATCTCCTACCTACTAACGTCATCCTGCCCCCTTGACCTGTCCATCCTCCCTGGACTGACCTGTCTCCTCCCTACCCCCCCACCTACACTCACCTTTACTGGCTCCATCCCCGCCTCTTTGACTTGTCTGTCTCCTCTCCTCTATCCATCTTCTATCCGCCTCCTCCTCTCTCCCTATTTATTTCAGAACCTCTTCCCCTCCCCCATTTCTGATGAAGGGTCTAGGCCCGAAACGTCAAGCTTTCCTGCTCTTATGATGCTGCTTGGCCTGCTGTGTTCATCCAGCTCCACACCTTGTTATCTTGAAGACTGGTAGTTGTTGGCTTCTTAAAGTTTTATTTAACATTGTGAAGTGTGTAATTGGACAGTCTCCAGTGGGACTGTCTATAATAACCCCCTTTATTTTGTACATTTCCAAAGTGACATCATCCTGTCAACATGCTTTATATCACTGCAAGCAGAAGTAAATGCAGAACCAATGGATTATACAATAGTGTATTTTATTTCAAATACTCTGATCCATCATTGCTCTTTTCACATATCATGGGAAGAGATATGTCAGGTTTGGAACGTACAGATTTTGTCTTGTCTTGGCAGAAAGAGAAGGTGCAGTGGGGCTTGACATTGATTGGACAAGGCGCACTGTATGATTTAGTATCGAGGTTATAAGGTTGCAGCTATCTTTTTTGACGGTATTTCTCATCAGCCGTGATGAAATGATGTTATTTTTGCTGTGTTAGCACTTGTGCAAAGCACTGACAAGCATCTAGATGTGATTCATGTGGACTCTGCTCAATAAAAATCCTAGTTCCTCCTGACAAGTGCAGCTTTGCTGGGCAACTCAACATTCAAGGAAATGTTCAAAAAAGAACACAACTTCTTTTTAATGCTCCTATTTTTCTTCACCTGGGGTCCTTACATCAGTTTCATGGAGATCAGTCTTCAATTCCTGAAGACATCAGGTTATCTCAGGAGGGTTGGCAATGCTAGTATTTCGGAGTCCAAGCCCCATGTTACTTGCATGTTAAAGCCCAAATTCCTGTGCAAACTGTGTGTAAAAATCCAAAGTCCTATATAATCCAAATGTAAAGTTCTCAGTAGACCAGATTCAACATGAAACACAAGATTCTGAAAACAGTAACCATTTGTTACCAGACGTAATGGGAGTCAATCAACAGATGTTAATATGATGATGAATTTAATGCCATTGTTTTCTTTTAAGTTTCTAATGAAAGCAAGAGCAGGTTGTTCTGTCTATCACAATGTGCTTTTTATAATTCTGAACCTTTCCAAATCTCCCAGACAAGTTTGCTTGTACTGTCCATTGTGTTTAACTGAAGGGGAATGGGTAGAATTTTAGTTATCAATTATTCATTCATATGGAAGAGTCTTTTGGAATAGAGAGTAACTGAGCTGTGTGAATTTATTTGTTGAATATAAGGGCTCTATTTTCCTTCAAACATTGTTGTGACTTGCTAGTGGCCTATGCGCCAGCAGCGCACTCCAAGGCATTCCTGAATGGAAGGAATTGAACTTAGTGGGTCCAGCAAGAGAGTGAAAAGTTGGCTGGCTGAGGTTAGTACTGCTACAGGTAGCATGTGTGAGCTCTCTGACTTGACTGGAGATTTCCTGCATTGCCCTGACTGTAACAGTTTGTTGACTAATTTAAATGACAGTCTGGTACTGATTGAGGGTGACTGAAAGATTCCGAGGAGAGAGGAGCTTGGGACCGTGGAGCTAGAAGGTGCCAGGAGAGGAAGTAAGTTGATCAGTATAGGCAGTGAAAGCATGCGTGACAGCCAAGAAATAGAAGAAGCACTCAGGAAGTGAAAGATAAAACACTGCCTGAGTAGAAAGTTCCATTGCATAATTCAAGGATTTTTGCCTGAAACCAGTACAGTCAGGGAAGTTGGTAATTTCTTTAAAATGATCATGGATTCAAAAAATTGAAGAATTTGCAACAATTGTAAAAGGATTAATTTTGTACATTTCTTGAATAAGAAGAAAACTGGTCCATGTCACATGGTGACCTTTGATATGACAGTAGTACCAACAAAAAGGATGTTAAGATACGAAGTGGACATGAGACCAGAAGTAGAGAAGATAGACAAGGAAGCTACTGCTGTAAAGAACAACAAGGGAAGAAGAGAGAGAGACAGAGAGAAAGAGAGCACATTTATAAGGAGCTGAATGTGTAATATATCTAACAAGAAAAGAAAGCTGAAGACACGGATAGAGCAGAAATTCTGAATTGTGCTGTTCTATGACAGTGCTTCAGTTTTGTCAAAGACAACCAGTGTGTTAAATGAAGTTTGTTAAAGCTCCCTGATAAAGAAATCTCTGGGAATCTGTGCATCCAAAACTGTCATGAACCTAATTAAAGAAGCTTTTCAGGAACGTGCTGGTTGACTGACAACTGTCTTCAGGAGATTTGGATGGAGTGGAACCACCTTTGCAAATGATTCAAAGACAAAATCCATTCAGTGAGAAAAGTGTGAAAATTCTATGTTCTGGAGGCTGGGTTGGAAACACTGATGCCATGTTTGTGTGTGAATTCATGCAAATGATTTTAATATTGTGAGATAGTCTTTGTTGTTTGATGTGTGTTTTGTAGTTCATATATTCTACTGAGTTATGTGAAAGAAAATGATACAAAAAGTTGACTCCTGTTGGTGTCTTTTTCATGCAGGGGTTATTTGGCGAGATTGGTTACTGTATTTTGGTTCGCTGTTTCCCCTCTGGGAATTCTAACAGCAATCAATCTGTTCTCTTATTTTAATTGTTTCTAAATCCACAATTCCTTTTTGGGGCATCTGCACCTGAGGGAAAGAAATGGACAGGACTAATAAAAGGCAGCAAAAACGTGAAGAGCCTGATGAAGAAAACAAAAAAAGCAGAAGTGAGACTGTCCAGATCTCTAAAAGGTTCTGTGTTCAGAGCAAGAAAGGTGGGGACAGAGAAATGGAGGTAGATGCAAAGCAAGTTGAACAAAGATACCAGAACCTAGAATGGTTATTTATTGTCAGAGAATTGCACTGTATTGTCAAGATGGTGGTTGTTGAATAATAAACAGATGAGCACAAAACCATTCTGGCAAAGGGATTGAAGCTGCTTCCACCACGCATTCTTAGTCTGTTCCGTTTCACTTTCAGACTGAACCCTGACTCCAACACTCCTCTGCTAATTTGGTAGAATCCCTACAGTGTGAAAGCAAGTCACTTGGCCCATCAAGTCCACACCAAACTCCAAAGAGCATCCCACCCAGACCCACACCCACACCCAACCCTATCCCTGTAACCCTACAATTTCCATGGCTAACCCACCTAGCCTGCACATCCCTGGACACTGTTGGCAATTCAGCTTTCCCTATCCACCTGCACATCTTTGGACTGTGGGAGGATACCAGAGTACCCAGAGCAGAACCATGCGGACACAAGGAGAATGTGCAAACTCCACACAGTCACCCAAGGGTGGAATTGAACCTGGTACCTGGTGCTGTGCGGCAGCAGTGCTAACCACTGAGCTATTGTGCTGCCCATGATGTTGATGTGAATTCATTTTGGCTCCACACTGATACCAAACTGGAAGCCTGTCAATTCCATTTTGCATGAATCTTGAGTAAGTTCAGGCTCAGATCCGGATGTAGGTTTCATCTATATTGTAATTGCAACACCCATGGAGGGCAAATCTGTTTCACAGTTACATTATGACTGAAATGTAAGCAGAGCAAACAAGTTGAGGTTTCTCAGGAGGATATGATACTTAGTGTCCATTTGATCTGCCACAGCTGCAGGGTCAATGCATGAGATTATCAGAACCTTACTCCATTGCTTTTAGCATCAGACAAGGTTAGAGTTTGGAGAATGAAATGACAGTGTCATGCTGACCAAACTCAAGGAAGCTGTTGTGGGGTTAGGAAGTTGATGGGAGCCGAATTTTTGTCAGTGACCCACATCATGCCTGGTCTTTCGGACTGCAAAGTGGAGCAATGTTCTATTCATTGTCTCAATTTAAACTTGACTGATAAGCATTTTTGGCATTTGCAATGCTTTAACAGCATTTATTGTGTCAAATGAATGCAATGTCTGTTTTTTCAGGTAGAGAAAGGGCTAAAGGTGAAAAGGAATTTCTACACCTGCTACCTGTCAAAACATTTCTCCTGAGTACACAGTGAGCCACCTTTACAAAACACCATGATATAATACGCATGCTGCTTCACTAGTGCTGCAGTGAGATACAATCGGCACCAGTTTGAAAACAGTATGAATGAGCATTGTTACACTGACCCATCTTCATGGTTGTGCACATTCATAATGTAGATGTCCCAAGGCACTTCTGGGAGCTTTCTGAGTCAAAAATTGAGACTGAGTCACATGAGGAATATTAGGTCAGATAACCAAATGTTTGTTCGAAGAGGTAGGTTCAAACAAACACCTTAAAGGGAGAGGAAGGTGCAGAGGTTTAGTGAGGGAATCCTGAGCATATGGCCCAAACAGCTAAAGATATGGCCCCCAGTAGTTGACTGATATAAATGAGAAATTCACAAGAGACCAGAAAAAGAAAAATGGAAGATTTCAAGGGTTGTGGGGTTGGAGGCAGAGAGGTAATGCTGTGGAAAGATTTGAAAACGGGGATGCAGTTTTTAAATATGAGGTGTTCCCAGTCTAGGAGCCAATACGGGTCAGTGAACAAAGAGGTGATAGGTTAATGGGGCTTGGCAAGAATTAGGGTATGGGCATAAAAGATTTGGATGTGTGCAAGTTTAGGTGGGAGGTTGGTTGAACGAATGGTCTAGCTCCTCTGCGCATTATAAACTCTAAGGAATTACAACAAATTGTCAAACACGACAACAATTGACAGCAATCTGAGTTGAAGCTGTTCCATGAGCTCCCACGCTATTTCTGGCATGATCTGATTTGGTTTGCTGCAAGTTCTCAGCATTATTGCATATTCTGCTACCCACGCTGAGCCATTCCTGTGATTCCTACACCAGAGGCTCGGGGTTGTAATATTCCTTACCTAAATTCATAGACACTTGAAAGGTTTCAGTATCTGGTGCTTCAGAGAAAGTTAGGCTTCTAATAACAAAAAAGCTGTGGACCCACAAACTGTCAGGAGAATTACGAGTTGCTTTTAATTTGCCCCAGTGTCTTTTACCTGCAAAAAAAAACATTCTTTCCACATACTGGGCCCAGGCTTTGATGGCAGGATCGAACGAGTCAACCTTCATGAATAACAGCATAATGCCAGAAATGCTTACCCAGCTCAAAGATGACAATTGCAAGCAAATTTCTTTAGTATTGTGCTTTTCTCTCATTGCCACTGGAATAACTCCACAGAGGCTGGTATCTCATCATCAAATCACCCTTTATTTAAACATGGAAAGTCCTCGTTACCTCGGAGCCAGAGCCAGCTCTCGGAGTGACTGGATTTCTGACACTCCCCTTTTTATCAGCCAAGGCTCCCTGATTGGGCCAGATTTACAGCCCCAATCAGGTAACTCATATTCTATGAGGTCCACTTGGCTGACTTCACTACACCCACTACACTGCTTTGTAGGTAACAATTACATGGAATCATGCAAAATAAGTGGTGTTTCTGGCCCCAGAAAACTTGAATGAAATCCTCCTGCCCAGTTATGCATTTTTTTCTGTGCTTCTAACAACGAATGCATCACTTGCTTTCTGAAACTTGTGGACTGTTCTACATGGCCCATTATTGTTTTCTTCCCCTTGGCCAGTGAACTCTCTTCCAGGAAATGTTTGCTTTCCGAGTCTCCAGATTTCATAAGTAGAATCACATCAAACATGCAACACAGAAACAAGCCATTTGGCACAACTAATTCACGAAAGCCTCCTTCTATCCATCATTTTGTTTCTATAGCCCAGTACCACCTCCTGCTTCTTGTTTTTCTAAATGTTATTTGCCTCAATTATTTGTTTTAGTTGTGAACTCCACATTCCCATCACTGTTTGGAGTAAGAGGTTTCTTCTGAATTTCTTGCTTAATTTTTTTTGTTGATAATCTTATATTGGTGGGCTGTGGTTTTGTCCACAAATGGAATAAGTATGACAGGCCCCATTTTATTTTTATCTAAGATTTTTAGTGTGTTAAAATTAGGTGCTGTAAGTACAGTAATAGTATGTAAATCTCTGTAATTCAAAGTAATGTAACAGTATACAAGTCTGTGGTTCTAAGTATCACTCATCCCTGAATTTTTAAATCAAGATTTGGCATTGATTTAGAGAAGTGGAGGTTTATATTGATGATAAAGGACAAGAAATTGCTGAAAAATCAGCTGATTAACTTGTTCTCTTTTGTTTATTACTTTGAATACTTGGTAGTTGATACAAGTTCAGTTTTTAATTTCTTCCTAAACACTTGATTTTGTTTCTCAGTTATCAGGTATGACTGGAGTCTGGAAGCTCTGGTTTGTTGAGAATTATTTTGAAGTCCAATATCCTTGTAGCCAATGTAAAGTTTGTGCAAAAAATGTATTTGAGCATTGACTTATTGTGCATGACACCATGCAACTGATATGTTAGTTGTCCATCTGCCTGCACCTCAAGGACATAGTTATCAGTTAACACATTGGTGCCCACAATTGTCTCTTTTGGTGTAAATGAGGCATTTGGACACTTATGCTAACCTATTTGTCTAGTAATGTACGTGCATACCTAGGAGTGTGCTTTGTAACAGTACAGCTCATCCGTTAGCTGTTTGCTTAGAGCTTGTTAGGCAGTACATGTCAAGAATAGAATGTCATCTTGGATAAATGTATATAGATAAGCAATGGTAATATTTGGCTCAATAGTGAGCATATTGAATTCATGAATACTTTCCATCTCTCTACCTCCCTTGTTTATGATGTTCCTTATGACCTGACCTCTTTAATTAAGTTGTACCAGTATTCTACTGTAGTGCAACTTTAGTTGGTGTTCCTTTTTCAGGTACCACTGCTACCAGAATGTGGTATGATAGTAAAATGTAGGGTATGCAGAGTAGTTTGATCTTAGAATAGGATAATTGGTCGGCAGAACATCGTGGACCAAAGGGCCTGTGCTGTGCTGTACTGTCCTATGTTCTAAATCTCTTTTCACTATGTTGGGTCCAGGGCCTGCCCAATTATCAATGATAGCAGATAAACCAGTGGTTAATCTAAACAGAAGAGGCACTTGTCTTAAATAAGAAAGTAATTTATTGCATTTGCAAGAGCTACATTTTATATTAACTTGCTAGACATAATTGCTGAGGGCATTCAGGAACTGTTCAGAATGTCTATGCTCCCTTTTAAGTACATATGCACAACTCAGCACTCTCTACCCATAGACTGTGACAGTTTCAGGTTGAGCAGAGCTCAATGTAACATAAGCATTAACTCCTTCAGAAGCATTAATTTATTCAACTGCTATTCCTGTTATATTCCTGGAACTTCATACTACATAAAGGCACTACACTAGGACCAGAAGGCATAACCTCAGAGTAAAGGGTTGCCATTTAAGACAGAGATAAGGGGGAAGTTCTTCTTTCAGAATCTGTGAAATTCTTTACCAGAAAGGGTCATTAAGGATGTACTTTAAATATATTTAAGGCTGAGGTGAACAGATTTTTAATCACTAAGGGAATCAAGTGTTAAGAGGGAATAATAGGAAGGTGGTGTTGAGTATTATCAGGTTAGCCATGATCTCAGTGAATTGCAGAGCTGAGCCTTTGGGCTGAATGGCCTACGTCAGCTCCTATGTTATGTAGTTATGTATAAAGGACTACTGTTGTTGAAAATGTTATACTATAACATTACTGTTACTATACAGTTACTATAAAACTGTTAATAGAATAAAAACTAGGAAGTAAGTAATACCATACGCTCAAATATTTCCACAGCCAAGTGACTGACTGATTAGTTGGTTGTTAATCAAGAAGCTAGATTGTTTCACTGCTGACTGTGCAAATGAGAACATTTTTATTACAGGCAGGATTTTCCATTTTGGCTCAGCCTGTTTTACAACCCAAACAAAATTTAACCTCCCACTTTCTCACCATGTGTGGTGGATGTAGGTTTGGCAAATGCAAATTGAGCGCTGGTTACATGCAAAAGAAGATAAATCTGATCAATCTGTTCATCACTATCTGTTTTGTGCTCTTTCTAAAGTTGAATTTTTCTCGCCACCACTGACTTACTCCATCTGAAAGATGATGTGAAATTTAAGATAGATTAATGAATTCGAACTGTGATGATTGAACTGCTAAGCAAAATTAATGAACTTCAGATAAGACAAAGCAGCAGAAGAATTCCTGCATAGAAATACTCTAATCAAAAGTGGATCAATCAAAAATTGGCACATAAATAGCCAATTAAGGGTAGCATTATAAGGAAAAGTTATAAGCGTGTGAGTGCTGTGAGGAGGTATGATGAATAGTCAGATTGCTGCTGTTTTGTGGAAATTATGCAGATAACAATGTTGAAAATTGTATGTGGTAATGTCTGATAATTTGGAGATCTCAGGTGATGGGGGTGGGGTGAAGGAGGTTATCTCACAGATTAAATGCTTTGGCTCCTGCTTCTGCTTATCTATATTTTAGTGCAAAACTCCACGCAGCAGCCAAAAAATCTTCTCAAAAACACCTTAATCAATGCTGGTTGTCTGTAGTCTCCTATTAAAAGAATAAATAAGTTGTGCAATAATGTTTTACCACTCTAGTCAATATTCAGCGGACTAGCAATTGGGCTGTGCAGATCTTCAATAAGTGAGTATCAGGTTATTTGGAGCAAAACTGGGTAAATGGAATTGACGTGCAGATCAATTATTGATCTAACAGAATGGGGAAATAGGCTTGAGAGGTTGAATTCCATGTCAGAGTTCCTATGTTACTAGAATAAATCGAAGGTGAAATTCCCGCTCCCTGGGGATGATGAGAAAGGGAAATGATGAGGTGAATTGGCTTGTCACTTGTTGCCAACTCAACAATTATGTTCAGCCTGAGAAGACCCGTAGGCCATCTACTATAAATTAACACCCTTAAGTGGTCAATCAATGGTCACTTAATGGTCTCAGCTCACCGCTTTCCCAATTATCTGCCTCCTTGGCTGATAGGAAAGGTGGCTAGGCTGGATAACCAGATGACTTGTGTCTCCATCTGTTCCAATTTTGGGACAATTGCAGGTACAAATAGGAACAAGGTGTGGCTTCTGAAAGCCACCCATTCCTGTACCCTCTGATCTCTCCATACGACTGTCACCCTTCAACATGAAGAAAAAGGTTGCTTCCCTTCTCACTGCTGGATCCCCTAAAGCGTACTGACTGATGGTGCTTAGGACCAAGAAGCTGCTGACCTCTCATTGGCATCCCAGGTTAACAGAAGCTGCTGGCTAGTGTTGAGGCCTGTGATTTGCCGAGAAACTTACCCCTGCTCACCTGTCAAGTTTTAACATCTTTATTGGCACAAAGTCAGGTATTATCTTGGTAGTGTGAATGGTAAGTTAATTGATACCTAACACACCCACCATCCCACTTACCCAAAAAGGATGAAAATTCCATCCCAAGTGTTTGAATTGACTCATAGCAGCATTTGAATGTGCAACTACTTTATTTACACTCCAATAATCAGCACTCAGTTAAGTCTTCATCCTCTGGAACGTTTTAATTAATGCTTTGCTGATGAGATGTTGTAAGAATAAATGTGTGTTAAATATATGATTTCTGAGAATTTGCATCTGCCTATCATTAATTATAGTGAAAATCCATCAATGTTTCTTCAAAAGAGAACATTCGACCCAAGCTTTTGCAGCTAATTACCCTGCTGTTATAGCTGATCATTTTTTCCAAGTGTTCATTGTAAACTTGACATTTTTAGAAACATTACTTGCTAAGTTTGGAAATTTAAAATACTAGGCAGCTTACCTTTATCATTCTGTTGATGCAGAGTGCAGCAGTGGCTGGAGGGAACTGGAAATGTGAGGCACTTGTTAAGTGGAAATCTGTCTGACATTTAGGCTAAAATGCTATTTGTTCTACATTGGATTCTCCTTGCAGGAAGGCTCTCATCCGAGCGTGCCCTACGGAAGCAGCAACAGTTGGACAACATCATCTCCATTGTGACCGAATTAGCCAAGCCTGGTGATACTATTGTAGATTTCTGCAGTGGCGGGGTATGTAATTTTTAAAAATATGGCATTGCCATTGTTGCATTGCATTGAGTGCACAGTGGTTCCCAACAGCAACCCAAGTCATTAGGTTATGGGTTCAATTCCATTTCCAGGACTTGATTACAAAATCTGGATTGATAATCTAAGACAGCACTAGTGGATATCAGTGGTGACATCTTCCAGATGAGACACTAAAGCTACTCTCTGGCCTCTCAGATGAACAGGATATATCTTGTGACATGATTTTCAGGAAAAGAGAGGAAGCACTGTCTAATTTCTCTCAACCAACATTACTTTGGAGTATTATCTAGTCATTAACATTTTGGTGTTTGCGGGACTGGCTCCCCACAAATTGACTCTTCCATTTCTTACATTATGGTAGTAACTACATTTCAAAAGTGCTTTAATAACTTTAACGGGATATCTTGAGGTTATAAAAAGTGTTGTATCAATGCAATTTCTTTCTTACGTTGTTGTATTGATAGACACAATCTGTTTGCTTTAAATGTTACAGCTACATTAAAATATTCAATTATCTTTGTATTAAAGTAGTTACTGCAAAGAAGTTGCCTCATCATTTGCATTCCAAAAATCAAATTTACAAATATAACAAACTTACATAAATACTGAAACCAGCCAATTGTGATAATTCTTTATACGGGTTTCTGTAAGGGATATTACAGGCAGCTAGATTGTTTCAAAATGGCTTAAATTTTGCATCTAACTCTAGCTTTAAAAAAAAAGTTTAATTTTTTTATGCCACAGAGCAAAAGTGGGTGATCAGAGTTGGTATACAGATCAAACGGGGACTAAATGGCTTCTTCTGCTGCAGTTTTCCAACTTAATGGATTATTCTGTAATTCACAATGCTCCCTGTTCATCAAGCTGTTGGAGTGCGTGGCTGTGAAATTTGCGATTTTCTGAGTATGTAATTTTATTTGCAGCTCAATTACTGTGGAGCAAAATAGGATAAATGCCTTTTATTGAAAGAAAAAACAGTGATCCAAAGTTTGTAGTTGACAATCCCACTTCTATGAAAGGAGTTTTCAGACCAATTTGTACCTGATATTTGCCTACTGAGGTTGGAAGCATCTGTCATGCATTGAACTCAAGTCCTACCGGATTTGAAATGTTAACTCTATTTCTCTCTCCACAGATGCTAAATGGCTCAACTTCATTCTGTACCTTACAAAGCATAAGACCTCAAGAATTCAATTGCCAGATAGCCAAAGGAATATGCTTTCACAAAAATATGCGGGTCTGATCTCATATTATGTTGTGGTCCACTGGTTGACTCAGTTGCTTCTCCTCTGTTCACAGGGACATGTTGGGATTGTTCTTGCTCACACTTTGCCATTATGCCAGGTACGATATTTTAAAACAGGCTTGCATCAATATGAAAATTGGAACAAGGGATAAAAATTCCGTGAAAAGATGTAAGAAATTCATGTGGCAATAATCAGACCAAATTCATTCACTATGTGCTGCAGAAAACAGCTAAAGCTCCATTGTGAAGTTGTGCCAACATTTTCTTTTAATGCTGCTGGGTGTCTGATCTGTTGTTTTATACTTTTGGCTTCAGGCCAAATTGTATGCTGGTATCTTTGATTCAGACTTGGATAAAAGTTGCGGGACTGACAATCGCCTTTCTCCTTTTACGTTCTATCCAGGAAGAGCATTTTTACTGAATGATCTCTCTTCAGCTTTCCTCATAATCCAGCTTCAGAATACATTCCAATACAAAGTCCATTGTTGCCTACGTACTTGCTAGACTACCAAACTCAAAATGCTGCTAGATGGTATACAAAAGGCTGAGAATGTCCCTCAAAAGCAAGCAGTCCAAAGGAAAGATGGCAATAACAAACTATTTAGCTTCGAAAGCTGAAGATATGTTATTCTGGAACTGCTTTCCCTAATTAGCAGTACAGTAGTTACATATCATAATTGCCCTTTTTTTTGCACCATCAAATGGTAATACTCAGTGAATATACTGCATCAGGTGTTAATGCCGTAGACACCAGCCCTTAGCTTTCCATGCAGGCATCAACTTTTCTAGCTATTGATCAGAATGGTTCCAGTCTCCAACACCAACTTTGTATGTAACTGAACAATCTGAGCAATCAAACACAGTTAAGGTTCGAAATTAGCCCATTGATTACCACACCCTGAATATCTTCCACAAAGTCTTACTACAATTGGCCAGTGGTCTCCCTTGACTCCTAACACTGCCGAAAGGGAATGTATGCGTGGCGTTCTATTGCAGGCTGGTGTGCTTTCATATAATCTATATTAAAATATGCTTGGAGCCAAAGTTTGTTCTTAATGCCTTAAAAACTTAGTCTTGAGATGAGATTCTCACTTATTAAATATTGTCCTACATTCCAGGTGATCTTAGTGGAAAACAAAGGAGAATCCCTAATACGTGCCAAGGACAGGTGTGATGACCTTAAATTAAACAACATCTGGTTCATTCAAGCTAATCTGGATTATTTCACAGGACCATTTGAGATTGGTGTAAGTGAATGCTGCAACCCAGTTAATATTGGTGTCAATGCCATGTATCTGCCAGCAAAGTCACACACTGAGCTAGAGTCATACTAGACGTAAAATGTTGACTTTATTTTCCTCTCCATAGATGTTGCCAGACCTGCTGAGTTTCTCCAGCATTCTCTGTGTTTGTCTGTTTCAGATTTTCAGCATCTGCAGTATTTTACAAGTCATGCTCCTGCTTGATAGTGACTACGTTGTTCTTTCCCAAGCTCTGGTCTCACCCCTTATGTCCTAGAATTGGTAACTTGTGCTAGGGAGGCATTCCCCAAACACTGTAAAATGACCTTCCACTACCTGCCCTCCACCATTTAAAGATTGCCTTTTCTCTCTTTTTCTTTTACTTTTCTCGCTTTCTGTCATTCACTCACACTCTCTGTCTCTCTGTCTCAGATTTCGGGAGCCCTCAGTTTTCTGTACAAAAGATCCTTTTGTTCATACACTTATTTTCGTGTTGGAATAAAGCATTGTTTAGTATTGATCATAAATAGATGAAACAGTTGTATTCTAAGTTTGATGTTATTATGGTCCAGATTTAACACAAACATTTGCAACAGTGCTGTTCACAGTTAATAAACTTGTAATATGAGCTGTGTTTGACAATGTGTTTTGGAGCCAGCATTCCAAAATTGGTCCTTTTTCTGTCCTAGTAGACCTATGAAAACAATCTGTCAGCAGTATCGGTGACCCAGAACAAGACAGAGCCTCACATCACCCTGTATAAATGTTTGCATAATAACAGGCATCTAAGTAATCGTAAGCAGTGAGCTTGCAGGTTTTATCATTTGGTCAGTCGCAATGTATATGCAATCAGGCTGAGGAAGAGGGTCAGGAATTTGATGCTGAGTTGGATATTAAAATCTCATCAATGATGCTTTGCTTTCCAAAATGCAATAATGTGGTGGTAATGCACAGTCAGTCAGAAAGGAAATGAAGGTCCTGACCAGAGCATCAGTGACTTGTTTGATGCATCGATGGACAAGGAATTGACAAATGCTGCTACTGATCATAGAATCCCTACAGTGTGGAATCAGGCCATTTGGCCCAACAAGTTCACACCGCCCTTCCGAACAGCATCCTACCTAGGCCCATCCCCATCCCCGTAACCCTGCATCCCCTATGTCTAATCCACTTAACTTACACACCCCTGAACACTACGGGCAATTTAGCATGGCCAATTCACCTAACCAGCACATCTTTGGACTGTGGGAGGAAACCGGAGCACCCGGAGGAAACCCACGCAGACATGGGGAGAATGTGCAAACTCCACGTTGCCCAAGGGTGGAATTGAACCCAGGACCCTGGGGCTGTGAGGCAGCAGTGCTAATCACTGAGCCCGCATGCCACCCTTATGCTAGCCTGGAAAGAGACAGAAAGGATATAATCTTGATTGCCACTCGGGTTCAAACTGACTCTTGCTATCCCTGAGCCAGATCACACTGCAGTGTCATCGACTAGCCTGCACCCTATACAGTATTCTCAGTTATTGCTGGGTGGTAATACCAAAATCTGCGGACATGATTGATGACAGAATACTGATAACCCAATTCAAGTGCCTACTGATCTCTCTGGCATATTGTAACACTTCTACTGTGAAATACTATATTCGGGGTGCTTCAAAATCCTCCCTCATTGTTAATCTTATCTTGATGCTTGATCACTACAAGGCTGTATACCTTGAACTACTGCTTCTGGTTCAAGCTCCAGTGCACATTTATATTGTACGCAAGATTAACAGCTTCACCTTCTAGTCTCCTTATTGCAATATTTAGCTTTTCTGTTGTATGGTATTCCTATTACTACTGATGCTTGTGAAAGTCTACTTTTAGTCTGTTTAGCAATTTACCAGCTTTTAGCTCCCACAATAGTCTGTAAGGATTGGGTAAATAATTACGTGATTGCAGTGAGAGATTGGAACACTGCAATGAAAATAATTTTTTTAAAAACTAAATCTAAAATAAACAAAAATACATTTAGTGCTGTTACAATCAAAACAGCAACCAAGATAACTTAAAGAGTAGTTAGGGAAAAAGAATAAGTGAAAAGAGATGTTTTGCCCTTGTGATAATGTTGATACAGGCAGTCCTTTAAGTTCAGCATTGTCAGTGTACTCATGTATTTATCATACTTGCATGTGGTAAGCAGGAGTTAGACAGGAAGCATTCTTTTTTCAACAAGGACAGTGCAATACTAAAACTTTTCCCTGAACCTTTCCCACTCCAGACTGTCCCTCGTTCCAAGATTGTGTTATTTGGGCCAGCTGACACGTTAAAGGCATATATAAATGCTTTGTTGCTTCGTAAGTGTATCAAGGTATATGGAGCAAAGGTGAGCCATGACCTGACTGGCAGAATATCAGACTCAAAGGATTGAATGGTCTACTGCTAATGCAATGTAATGAGATCTATGCTGATCAGTTTACTGATGAAAATAGGAAAGTAATAGGTACGCAATTTTAAATAGGTATAATTTCTTGAGCAATTTCTCTTTCAAGTCTCATTTTGCGTTCATTTTCTCAGTGACTTCAAAATAATTTTTGGAAATTTGCCTCAGATATTGAGTAAAAACCGAGAACTTTCTGAATTACAAAGAATTTCCTTCCTGGTAGTACATCAAAGCAAGTTCACATTTGTAACAGGGTGAACTTTAAAGAAAAAACACGCTGCTGCAAACCTTAAATGGTTAATCGGATGCTGCCAATCAGCCATTTCCACTTACATTAATAAAATTATTTTATAGCAGCTTCAGATGCAGAGGTTGGCAAGCATGGAGTGTGATTATTCCAATATAAAACATCACTCTGCTAAGAAATGAGCTTTTTGAGCTGGAAAAAATATACAGATAGTTGTCGGCATTGAGTAGATCTGTATTTTTTTTCAAAGTATATCCCAATCAAGAATTTTTAAAATTTACATTACTGTTTCATCAGTAATCACCATTGCATTTTGAAATTATGGCGAGCAACCATTTTGAATATGATTGGCTCACTGGTGAGATTAAGAAACAGTCACATTTCAGTGCGTCTGGAGTCACATATAGCAAAGAAGCTAAGGATGGCAGATTTATTTCAAAAAATACATAAGTGAGCCAGATGGGCTTATACAACAGTCTGGTAGCTACATGGTTGCTGTTACCAATGCTAGTTGTTTTAGATTTAGATTTGTTTAATTACTTGAATTTTAATTCCACAGCTGCCATGGTAGGAATTGAACTCGCATTTATACATTATTAGTCCAAGCACTTAGAGATTAGTTGCAAGTGGTGTTCCCCAGGGATCAGTGTTGGGCACACTTGCTTTTTTTGATTTATGTAAATGATTTGGAGATGGATGGTGAGGGCAAATCTCTAAATTTGCAGATGGTACTAAGCTGGGGAGAACAGTGAATTTTGAGGATGATGCTGAGCAACTTCAGAGGCTCATTGTCAAATTAGTCAAATGGACAAACACCTGGCAGATGAATTTTAATGCAGAGAAATGTAGGTAATGTATTTTGGTAGAAGAAACACAGACAGAAAATACAAGCTCAATTGTACAAGTTTAAGGGGAGTACAGGAGCAGAGGGGCCTTGGGGTTTACGTGCATGATTTGCTGAAGGTGGCCAGACAAGATGAAATAGGTGTTAAGAAGGCTTATAAGATCCTTGGGTTTAAAACTAGAAGCTAGGTTATCAAAGCAAGGAAGTGATGCTGCACCTCCACAAATCGTTGGTCAGACCATATTTGGAATACTGAGTTCAGTTCTAGGCACATTATTTGAGGAATGATGTTAAAGCCCTGGAGAAAGTTCAAAGGAAATTTACTTGAATGATACCAGGATTGAGGGATTTTCAATACAAGAAAAGATTAGAGAAATTCGACATATTTACCTTGGAGCAGTGACCTTATTGAGGTGTTCAAGATTATGAACAATTTTGACAGGGTGAAGAAGGATATTCAGTTTGCACTAGTTGGTATGTCAGTAACTAGGGGTCACAATTTCAAGATTGTCAGCAAGAGAGCTAGGATTGAGATGAGGAGAAACTTCTTTACTCAGGATATGGAATGTGCTGTCTGGTAGAGTGGTTGGGGTGGATTCCACAGGAGGTTTCAAAAGAGAGCTAGATATATGTTTTGAAAGTGATAAATTTAGAGGGCTGTGGAAATAGTGCTGGAGAATGGGACTAGCTGGATAGCTCTTTTGGGAGTCGGTACAGACACAATGGTTCAAATGGTCTCCTGTACTGTAAAATTCTATAATGCTATGATTCAATTGAGAATAATTCGCACTATATTGTTGACCTGCTCTCTTTCATAACACACACTCCATGAACATGGAGAAATGCAATTCCCTCAACGCAATTCAGCTTATGAGAAGGCGGAAAAATGCACTATTCACCAAAAATATCTGTTAGATAATACAACTTAAAATTATTCTCTTAAATTTTTTTTAACATTTTTGTCAGACATTGTAGAAATCTTTCAACAACACACCCAAGTTCCCTAACGTATATAGTCTGTATGCTAAATTTGTATGCTCCATTAAAGATTGCATTCTGGTTGTGAAATGCTATTTTGGTGCTTATTGGAAAACTCATGTAGAAATCTGGGCATGCTGTGCATCTTTGTGGAAATGCAGCCTGTCATCGAACACATCTGCCCTTTTTTCTTCACTAACAGGAATTCCAAAGGTTTTACCAAAAAATGAAGACAGCTGTACCAGATCAAATCAGTTGCCAAGTACCAGGAATATTCAACTTCACTCATTAAATCCACAGCCTGCCAGTTCTGCGTTCTCCAGTTTAGAGTGTTCCCAATACTGCTCTGTATTTAGAGCTAGTAGTAGAACAGACTTTGAACTTGTACACAAAAAAGGGGAAACCTGCTGAGGAACATTGCTCTGATATCCAATGACCACCAAGTGTGATGTGAACTTCACGCCTGTTGAGGCTGGATGCATTTGAAGTAATCCGTATGTGCTTACAAGTGAAAACAAACCATGGCAAATGTGTTCTCCAGGTTTATTCTGTTCCTATAAGTAGTAGAAACCTAATATCAGTCAAATACCTAAAAATAAGCCTTTGAGCTCACATGTTGTGCAATCCAAATCAGTGAACTTGGGAACTTTTTTTAAAACTATCAGGCACTCATATCCACCCACAGAATGAACGGCATCCGGGAATATCAATGACTTATCCTTATTTTAGTATATTACCAAACTCCATGTCATGCTGCATGCCTCCATCATTGGTGGATGTTATTCATCTATTTAGAGAAGCAATATCTTAGTATAAACATCTTGAATAAACTTTATAAAGATATGCAGGCTCTTCTTTTTAGAATCGTCTAATTGCCTCCCATCCTTGGCCTGACAGTAAACAACTCTACCTTAGCTACGTTGTATTGTAGATCAAAGTATTATGATGTCAGTCATTGAATTTCAGTTCCCAGGAAGATGGAAGCAATTTTCAAGCAAAACACAAACAAGATGCTGGATTCCTTTAGAACAACTACCTTTGATGAGTTGCTGGATTTGTGAAATTGTAGTCAGATTCACAACAGTTTCATGGACTGTGCCAGTTTCAAGTTTTGGTTTGAAGGAAAGTTGAAGATGACAATAGTGATTTTTATTCAGTCAGAAAATTAACCTTAGCTCGTTATGAATATATTAGACGTATTTATGAGTTTACTTGTAATCAGGGAGACGTCTCATTGAATATTAACTTAGCAAACAGCACATTTCCCCTTCAAATTAAAAACAGGCCAACTGTTCGGAGCTGTATGAATGTACTTGTTCTGTAATTACCATGAAAGCAGTATACAGTTAAGATCTGTGAGATGCAGCCGTTTTGTCACTGCCACTTTGGGTAAGCCTCTTCATGTCATTTGAGAAACCACTGCGGCAATTAGGTAGAGCCTTGTGCTTTCCACTAAATAGGAGGATGTCCTAAGATCATGAAAGATGCTGCATAAATCCAAGCCATTCCTTCTTTCGTTGTCAGTTTGCCGCCAAAGAACTGAATTCACCTAAAGTTTTGCAGGGAGGAGTGCTCAAGTAGTTTGAAATGCATATTCATGAATTTGAATTGTGTAGCACTTCTTTTTGAAAACACAAAAAGGAACAAGCAAATATTCATTGTCAAAGAACCTCTTTTCAGTGTTCCCTGTATCAGATTGGTACCATGTCATAGCTTCATTCCTTAAGGTCTAAACTTTAGTTTCATAATTTGAATAGTTGAATCATAGATTTGGCACAACAAGGAGATCTGAATAAGTCTATTTCCCTATTTTGATTAGACTGGGAGGAACATTCAAGATAAGATTAGAATTAATTGTCTTGCCTTCACATTATATCTTGTGAATTTTGCGGTTCCGAATCTACTGTTAGATCAGTTTCCACGCATTGGGTGACATGCATATCACTGAGTGCTTCAGCTTTGTTTGCATTGTATTCCAGCTGGCTTATGTACTAATTTACCTCAAGAATTACATTGAATCTGTCAAGTGACAGCTGTCCGCAGTACGGTTCACATGGGTCATTCTCAAAAACTGCACGGTGGTGCGAGTTAATTTTACATGTCAAAGATTTAAGTTCATTGCCAAAACAACATAAATAAGTTTCACAGTCATGCAGTGACTTTGACCAGACATTGTGTGGACTAATAATGTAATGCAGAAAGAAGCTCCATTTATCCATCTCCGGATCAATTCAGGAATCCCAAAATACGCCATACAACTCACTTTGAAATGTAGTTACTGTTAATTAGCTGAATAATTTTAAACACAATAATGAAATGAACTAATCTGCTTTTTAATGTGTTGCTTGAGGGGATGATCATTGGCCAAGATATCTGGAGATGTGCAGCATAGAAACAGACCATTCAGCCCAAAAGTTCCATGCTATTGTTTGTATTACAGGTGAGCCACCTCCTTCCACTCTGCTTTTAACATTCACTCCAGATGCCAACTTTAGGAAGCGTGGAGTCCAAAAACCAGTGGTGTACCCGCAGAGTGCTGTGTTGGGAGAGATTGAAAATCAATTTGGATCCCAACCTTTTCTGTGGTTGTATCCAGTTGGCGTTGTTACAGGTTCTGCCTGCTATTAGAGCTAATAAGGCTTAAGGAGGAAACACCCTAAGTTTGGAATAAGCTGTGTGGCTGATTCAGTGGGAAATGAGATGTACCGATCTGAGGCACACCAGCTTTCTTGCCAGCACCTGGAGTAATTGTCTCTCTGATATTGAAGGAGGATGGGTCAGCTCAAGCTTCTAGTTGGGCTGGTAGTGGTAGCAGCTTGGCCAGTGTCTACTGAGTATTACCTGTTCTGCAGCCCTTGGTCTCATAAGCTGTCAGTGGTCCAAAGGCACTTCTGGCATCTATACCAACCATATGATGTCTCACTGCTCTCAGATATATTGTCAGGGTTCCTTCTTTATTTAAGCCAGTTTGAATTGGAATGAGCAACTTCTACATATGGACTCTTTTGGTCCCTGTAATAGTTTTAGAATGAACTTAAACTAAGGGATGATGTATAGAACAAGTGAAAGACCCAGCTGTATACTCAAGATGAAGCATTAAACAGTGACTCTCACACTCTCTTGTGCTCCCTTGGCAACTGTTTACATGGTTGTGTGGGTGGCACTCAATGTGAAAAAGAGCAGGAAAATAGGGTTTTGTAACTTAATGGTAATCAATGATTAACTTAAAGTAGAACAATAAAACAACACTTTAATTAGATCAGAAAAATTGCCTACACTCCATAAAGTTTGGAGAGTTTAGGAAAGTGAATTTCACAGTACGCCACAGCCACACAAACCAGAAATGTCTCTGGTTCAATACCTGCTGTATGTCAAGCAAGACAATCTCAACTGGGCAGAATTAGCCTCAGTTTCACTCGAGTAAAGAAAGGGTAATCAGGCAGGCTTTCTGCTGTTGCCAGTCACTTCTCACTGATAGGGAACCATTTATGGGCATTATAATTAACTATGATGCTGTCCACGAATGAAAAGGAAAGACTTAGAGTCATAGAGTCATACAGCAGGGAAACAGAACCTTCGGTGCAACTTTCTGCACCAACTAGACATCCTAATCTGACCTAGCCCCATATACCAGCATTTTCCCCATATACCCATCCAGATGCCTTTTAAATGTTGTAATTGCATCAGCCTCAACCACTTCCTCTGGCAGCTTGTTCCATATATGCAGCACCCTCTGCATGAAAAGGTTACCCCGCAGATCCTTTTTAAATCTTTCCTCTCTCACCTTAAAGCTATGCCATCTAGTTTTGGATTCCTCCACCCTATCCATGCCCCTCGTGATTTTATAAACCTCTATAAGGTCACTCCTCAGCTTCTGATGCTCCAGGAGAAAAAACTCTAGCCTATTTGGCCTCTCCTTATAAGTGAAACACTCTAGGCTCAGCAACATCCTTTTAAATCTTTTATGCACCCTCCCAAGTTTGATAACATCCTTCCATAGAAGAGCGGCCTGAATTGTACAGAATGCTAAGAATTGCTTCACTGATGTCCTGTACAGCTGCAACATGATATTCTAACTCCTATACTCAATGTTCTGACCAATGAAGGCAAGCGTGCCAAACGCCGCCTTCACCACCCTGTCTACCTGTGACTCCACTTTCAAGGAACTACGCACCTGCACGCCTACGCCTCTTTGTTTGACAACATGGCTCAGGGCCCTTCCATTAACTGAATAAGTCTTGCCCTGGTTGGCCTTACCAAAATACAATACCTCATATTTATCTAAATTAGACTCCATCTGCCACTTCTCAGCCTATTGGCCTATCCGTTCAAGAGATAATCTTCTTCACTGTCTGTAGGATGACACCTATTTTGGTGTCATCTGCAAACTTACTAACCATATATTCACATGCAAATCATTTATATAAATGACAAGAAGCATTGGACCCAGCACCTTCTGGCATACTGCTGATCACAGGTCTCCAGTCTGAAAAGCAAGCCTCTACCACCACCCCATTCTCCTGCCTTCAAGCCAATTTCGTATCTAACTGACTCACTCCCCCTTGATCCCATGTGATCTATTCTTACTAACCAGTCTGTCATCCAGAATCCCCTTGTCGAATGCTTTGCTGATGTCCATATGGACAATGTCTATCACTCTTCCTTCACCAATTTTTATGACCTCTGCAAAAAAACTCAATCAAGTCCGTGAATCCGGCAATTTCCTACACATAAAGTCATGCTGACTATCTCTAATCAATCCTTGCCTTTCCAAATATATATAAATCCTGTCTCTCAGAATCCCCTCCAACAACTTACTCACCACTGACATAAGGCTCACCTGTCTATAGTTACCTAGCTTTACCTTACAGCCTTTCTTAATCAATGGCACCACATTTAGCTAACCTTTGTATTTCGAGACCACTTTTCCTGATGCTGGATATTTTGAACCGCTTAACAGCCAATTAAGTACTTTAAAAATGTAGTCACTTTTGTACTGTAAGAAACGCTGCAAGCTCCCATAAACTGTAATGGGATAATGCCCAGATAATCTGTTCTTGTGATGCTGATTGAACGATAAGTATTAGCCATGATACTGATGATAACTTCCCTGCTCTTCTTTTCCAAAAGATAGCACCTCTAACAGCATAGCACTTTCTCAGTACTGCACTGCTGTCTCTGCTCAGGTTCTGGGCTGAGTGTTGAAACTGGAACTTGTGATTTAGAGACTGAGGATGTTACCCACTGAGCCAAAACTGACACACTATGGCTTTTTAAATGAACTATTAGATTACTGTCAGTGTGTACAATATAGATTTGTACTCAGTAATTCTGAAAAGAGAAGTGGAGAAGCAAGTAGAAATGGAAAAGAAAACTATTTTGTGTTTTAACATCAGAGATTGGACACTTTATTTACACAAGCTTTCACTCTGCCAGTGGTTCTAAAGGTGTGGAAATTAAGTGTCTTGATCATTTTAATTGAATCTTCCACTTATACCGTTTGGTTAGTAAATTAAGGAAAATCAAACTTTCAACAAAATTCCTTCTCAATATTGGGGGAAAATGGTGCTGAGTCATATCATCTTTGTGGCATTTACAGTGGGCATTCTTCTTGATTCCATTTTTTTCCTTTGCAGGTTGCACTTCATGCGTGTGGAGTGGCAACGGATATGGTGATTGATCATTGCATGAAGGCACAAGCAGCCTTTGTTATCTCTCCATGCTGTTATGGCTTCATACAGAACACAGTCAAGTTTTCTTTCCCCAGAAGGTAAGGCTTCCAAATGTTTCATTTTCATGCTTTGGCTAGCATTACTGGTACTTCCTAGTGAAACTTGTCTCATCTCATGTGTAAGTCATTTGGGGCTCTTCGTTCAATAACCAGTCATTCAAAATTTGATTTTTCTGTGTGTTGTTAATTTAAAAGTTCTGTCTGTACACAAATACCTGAATGTTCTGCCTAATTGGCTGTTAAAGTTTGCAATTGAGACTGCTTCTGATCTTCCCCTAGCCACTCGTTAAACACAAACAGTATGTGGCATCAGATTAAATGACATGTAGGTGGCCTAAAATTAATACGTTCTGTTTTATCATGTGAAACCATGGACTGATACATTTTCTAGTATCCCTCATCCATTTATATATGCATTTTGAGTACCACTCTGGACCAAGATAATTCTTTCCTTTTATGTATCTTTGTTTCATAAACCCATTGTATGCCCTTCTCCATTTTACTCTCCTTCTGCCTCCTTTAATATTTTTCTCCTTTGGGTACTTGGCCATCCCAAATCCTTACTCAACTTGACCTACTTATTCTCTTGTTGAACCTCCTATGACTCTCCTCAAGTTATGACTTCTTGTGCACCCTGACTTCCTTTCCTTTCAACTTCAGCCATAGGAACTCTAAGAACTGGATATCCCCCTATAGACCTTCTGCTTTGCTATTTCCTTTACCCCATTTAAGATGCTCCTTAAAATCTACTACTTTAACTGAGTTTTTGGTCATTTGTCCTAATGCTTACTGTTTTAGCGTGCTGTATGTAACTGAGGACCTGTGAAGCACCTTGAGATAATAAACACTCTGTTGGAGTAGGTATTCTATTAGTGTGGTAATATGTACAGGTTAAAGTCTTAGTGGAGAGGCCTTCGAGATCTTTCTGTTCTGTAACTGTGCAAAATGTGAACCAAGTTTTTTTTTAACTGATACAAGTTTTTTTTGAGTGGATGAGTCAAGAAGAGGGCATCTATGGTAGGAGGTAATGCACAATTCTAACACTTCCTGTGAACTGTTGAAGCAGCTATAACATTGATTGTCAAATCAATTGATTCAAATATTATAGCAACAAAACTTTTAATTTGAAGAGAAACACACTGAGATTGTGGAATATATTTTGGCCAGCCTTGGGATTCAACCTTCTGTATTCCCAAGCATTTCTGCAGAAACCGTTCATGTTCTGTCAAGAGGTCAGTTTACAACTAATTCAGCTAATATTTCTAACAATGTAAGAAGTGCTTAAGTGTTAAAGAGTGTTGTCATGATTTACAAATACATTTAAAACCTGACACCCACACTCTTCCTTTAATAAAATGACCAGAGGATCAAACCAAGGCTCTTGTTTAAAGAGCTGAATGTCTGTAACACTTAGAAAAGCCGAGATGCATTCCAAGCTTCATATAGTTATAAATATTTCCCATAATTTGTAAGCGCTCAGTAAACGGTGAAAAAAATTGCAAATGTGAATCAAATACAAAATTCTAAAGGGTTGTGCTCAGTCACATTTACCTTTTACTTTTTTAAACATTTTGTTGTGTCCCACAGTTTATAACATGTTAACAAATACCATGGATGCTGTATTGCACGTATGTGCAAAGGTCTTCAGCCTCGATGCTGAGCTGAATGTTATTGCTAGCTGTAAAATCCCATGCTGCAAGTGTCTTAAAGCTAGTTGAACGTTAAGGATTAATGTCAGTCTATCCCAATGGAGTACCTCAATGGAGATGTTCTGAACAGCCATTGAGCAAAGTCTCTGCCCAGTAATAGCCAAATTATACCTTTGCTGAGCACCCTGCGATGTTTCTTTGCTTTAAAGGCACTAATATTGCAAATTGTTGTAGCTGCAGGTCCCAAAGGAAAGGAAGGTATTGGTGTTTGGGAGCTGATTCAGAACAGATGGCTCAGGACAAGGTCATAGAATCATAAATATGTACAGCGTGGAAACACACCCTTCAGTCCAACTCGTCCATGCCGACCAGATATCCTGAATAAATCTAGTCCCATTTGCCAGCATTTGGCCCACATTCCTCTCAACCCTTCCTATTCATGTACCCTTCCAAATGCCTTTTAAATGTTGTAATTGTACCAGCCTTCACCATTTCCTTTGGCAGCTCATTCCATTCATGCACCAGCTTCTTTTGAAAAGGTTGCCCCTTAGGTCCCTTTTAAATCTTTCCCCTCTCACCTTAAACCTATGCCCTCTAGTTTTGAACTCCCCCACCCCAGGGAAAAGACCTTGTCCATGCCCCTCATGATTTTATTAACCTCTATAAGATCACCCCTCAGCCTCTGACACTCCAAGGAAAATAGCCCCAGTCTATTCAGTTTGTTCCTGTAGCTCAAACCCTCCAACCCTGGTGACATCCTTGTAAATTTTTTCTGAACCCTTTCAAGTTTCAAAAACATCTTCCCTTTAGCAGAGAGACCAGAATTGCAAGCAGTGTTCTAATAGTGGCCTATCCAATGTGCTGTACAGCTGCAACATGACCTCCCAACTGCTATTTTCAATGCACTGACCAATAACGGCAAGCGTACCAAACACCTTCTTCTCTATCCTATCTACTTGTGACTCCACTTTCAAGGAACAATGAACCTGCACTCCAAGGTCTCTTTGTTCAGCAACACTTCTCAGGACGTTACCATGAAGGTCATCCATCCATTGGTCATTTGTTCTTTGATGTAATTGGCTCAGTTTTATAACATGCTGCAGAAAGCAGTTTGCAACAATAATTTTGTAAAAGAGATAACAAGCATGGGGCTGGATGAACACAGCAGGTCAAGCAGCATCATAGGAGCAGGAAAACCCGACGTTTCGGGCCTAAACCCTTCATCAGAAAATCCCTTCATCAGAAATGGGGGAGGGGAAGAGGGTTCTGAAATAAATAGGGAGAGAGGGGGAGGCGGATAGAGGATGGATAGAGGAGAGGATAGGTGGAGAGGAGGCAGACAAGTCGAAGAGGCGGGGATGGAGCCAGTAAAGGTGAGTGTAGGTAGGGGGGTAGGGAGGAGATAGGTCAGTCCAGGGAGGACGGACAGGTCAAGGGGGCGGGATGATGTTAGTAGATAGGAGATGGGGGTGTGGCTTGGGGTGAGAGGAAAAACAGGTGAGGGAGGTGGAGATGAGCTGGGCTGGTTTTGGGATGCGGTTGGGGGAGGGGAGATTTTGAAGCTTGTGAAATCCACATTGATGCCATTGGGCTGCAGGGTTCCCAGGCTGAATATGATTTGCTGTTCCTGCAGCCTTCGGGTGGCATCACTGTGGCATTGTAGGAGGCCAAGGATGGACATGTCATCTGAGGAATGGGAGGGGGAGTTGAAATGGTTCGCGACTGGGAGGTGCAGTTGTTTGTTGCGAACTGAGCGCAGGTGTTCTGCAAAGCGGTCCCCAAGCCTCCGCTTGGTTTCCCCGATGTAGAGGAAACCACAACGGGTACAGCGGATGCAGTATACCACATTGGCAGATGTGCAGGTGAACCTCTGCCTGATGTGGAATGTCTTCTTGGGGCCTGGGATTGGGGTGAGGGAGGAGGTGTGGGGGCAGGTGTAGCACTTCCTGCGGTTACAAGGAAAAGTGCCGGGTGTGGTGGGGCTGGAGGGGAGTGTGGCGCGGACAAGGGAGTCGCGGAGGGAGTGGTCCCTCCGGAAGGCAGATAAGGGTGGGGAGGGAAAGATGTCTTTGGTGGTGGGGTCTGACTGTAGATGGCGGAAGTGTCGGAGGATGATGCGTTGGATCCAGAGGTTGGTGGGGTGGTATGTGAGGACGAGGGGGATTCTTTTTTGATTATTGTTGCGGGGACGGGGCGTGAGGGATGTGTTCCGGGAAATGCGGGAGACACGGTCGAGGGCGTTCTCGACCACTGTGGGGGGGGAAGTTGCGGTCCTTGAAGAATGAGGACATTTGAGATGTGCGGGATTGGAATGTCTCATCCTGGGAACAGATGCGGCGGAGGCGAAGGAATTGGGAATAGGGGATGGCATTTTTGCAGGAGGGTGGGTGGGAGGAGGTGTATTCCAGGTAGCTGTGGGAGTCAGTGGGCTTGAAATGGACATCTGTCTCTAGGTGGTTGCCCGAGATGGAGACAGAGAGGTCCAGGAAGGAGAGAGAAGTGTTAGAGATGGTCCAGGTGAACTTCAGGTTGGGGTGGAAAGTGTTGGTGAATTGGATGAACTGTTCGAGCTCCTCGTGGGAGCTGATGAAGGGTTTAGGCCCGAAACGTCGGGTTTTCCTGCTCCTATGATGCTGCTTGACCTGCTGTGTTCATCCAGCCCCATGCTTGTTATCTCGGATTCTCCAGCATCTGCAGTACCTTTTATCTCTGAAATTATTTTTTAAACTTTATTTCAGAATTGTAATGGATGTCACTTCACAGGAATCCTTTATACCTATCTATCTAATTATAACAGCCACATGCATGTCTGGAGTACTTAAAGGTACACAAATTTGAACATTCCTATTCAACATGGAAATGAATGTATGAATAAAGACACACAAGTATCAGTACATGCATATAGGTATGTAGATGACTAGCCATTGTTGCTAGAGTAAGCAGAAGAATCAAAGAAGTGAGTGCTAATCCTTGCATTAAGCATAAAAACTAGGAGCAGAAGTAGGCAATTTAGCCCCTCAACCCTGCTCTGCCATTTAATACGATCATGTTAAGTGTTTGCCTCAGATGCAAGAACTAATTATTATTATGATTTCTTTTGTTTTAGCCAAAAGTTCAGCAGCATATTGTCATATAAGGTATGTATCATTTGTCTAGAGGTTTGTGCACCATTGTTGAGGAAGGAAGCCTCTGGTGTCACCATCAGTCAGATGTATAGATCACTAACAAACAATATTACATAACTGTGCAATTGTTAGAAAGGATTTTTGACATAGACTGATAAATAATTCATTCAATAATACATAAGTTGAGAGGCAAATTTAGACATCTTTGTTTTCTTTCTGTTACTTACAGTATTAACCTCATCCTTTGATGTATATGGATTGGTTCATGTAACTCCTTTGCATTGATTTAAAATATTGCATTATCATTTTATATGTGTATTAATTCAACGTTACTACAGTGACTACTTCTTAAAAGTACTTAATTAATTATAACTTTTTGAGGAGAATGAATTCATAATAACTGCTTCTTGGATGCAAATTCTTCCCGCTTTTAAAATTGCTGAACTAAGGTGATGGGACCCATGGAGCGTGGGATGTGATGGTTAGTGGTCAGAATTACTTTGTACAATGTTGCTGCATAGTGTTTGCAAGTTAGTGGATGGTAGGACAAATGATGCAAGAGTTAGACTGTGAAAATTGTTTAAAATGCATTGGAAGAATGCTGTTACAGCTTCATATGGAAGCTAGCTAAGTGCAGCATTATGCATTTGAGTAAGCCAAACATGAAGTATACTTGCAAAGTACCATGAATAGAACTGAAGGCAGTTGAGAGAAGGAGGAGTTTTAATTTTGATGCTCTACAGGTACATGACCACAATTAAGAAACTAATGCCAAAGCAAATAGGATTTTGGGTTGTATTAACGGTGCTATTCAATATATAACAAAAGCTAACATTCACTTTTAATATATTTATTATTTTGATGTTAATTTTACAGACAAACCTACAATTTGGCAGTGGTACACCAATATGCAAATAGGATTGCAATGCAGTGTGAGGTGAAAGAGGAACCACCTGAGTTCACTAGCAAGAGCAATAACGTTTTTTCCAACAGTTCCGTTTAATTCGGAGGCGTAGACAGACTAATGTAAAAGTAGCTCATTTAGTATGCAAAAAACTCTGCTCTTACATTGTTCCAGCCATTGCTAATTTAAGTCAATAAGCGTACCGGTTTAGGTTCAAAAGGCTGTCTGCTTCTTTGATTAAGATTTAGAAATATCAAAAAATCACGGTTACATAAGTAATGTTAAAAAATTAATGCTAAAACTGACTATAATTACTGACCTCAAGACTTGTGGCATCAAAAGACAGAGGTTATATTCTAAATTTTCTGGATGGCTATGGTTTTCTAGATTGCTTACCCATTCAGACAGTATTGCTGTCCGATTCCCTACCGCTGTCTGTTCAGAAAATGAATTATCTTGTCTTATTTTGTTTTTATTCTAGTTTCACACTTGTCTATTTTCTTTGAGGTGCCTAAGCCATTGTAATTGACAATTAAGTGTGATTCACCTCGGTACGTCCTCACAAAATCTGTCACTGCTCCTTTTTGTTCCAGGAACACATGATTCTGTGCAGGTTTGCAGATCAGACAGCTGTTCACCTCCCTCCAGAACGCAAGATAATAGGTATGAGGACAGCTGTTTTTAACATATAACATTGTTGAAGAAGATGAATGAATGTGTTTCTGACGGGTAGGACTCATTGCTCCATCAATGGGGAAACAGTGTTCAGTGTACTAGAGGCTAGTAATCTGTGAAGCAACAATTCATCTTAATGAGGATACCAAGTTTCTTTTAAGAAGTAATACTCTCAGGATCATTGATGCTTAGAGCACAGGAGGAGGCCATTGATAAAATAGGGTCAGACTCTAAACATCGTCAGTGAACCCCTGCTTGCATAAATTCATGAGAGCCCTCTTTTTTTTTTTTATTAATTCTTGGGATATGGGTGCCAAGGGCCAGCACTAGCTCTTTGCAAGAATTGTTGAATTTTCGCACTCCCATACTCAATCCTCACATTCCTGCACTTTTTTTTCCTTTGCATGTATATCTCCAATGCACTTTTCTGAGCTACTATTAAATCTACTTCCATCAGCCTTTCATGCAATCCGTAACATGGATTTCCTAAAAATTATTCTCCAAATTTCTGCTCTGTCTTCCATGCTTTTTCATGAATTATCTGAAATCTGTTTCCTCTGCTTATTATTGGCCCATCTGTCATTGTAAACAATTTCTCAGCACCTGCAAAATTATGCATAATTTTGATTGACTTTCAAGATAACTTTCCTCACTCAAGGGAGCATTCAATCTTCCTGCTACATTTAGAAGTAGTCTGATTTTTTGAAGGAATGGATTCTGGTGGCCAGGTCTCCTGTCAGAAACATTTACTCTACACCACTTGGACTGCAGCAGTTCAAGAAGGCAGCTCGTCACCACCTTCTCAAGGGCAGCCAGAGGAGACAATAAATGCTGGTCCAGCCAACGACACCCACGTCCCATGAATGAATTTTAAAAAATGCATGCAGACAGGGGTCCGTGTTGTCACTTCGATTCACATGATGAATGAACACCACCTGCAAGTTCCACTCCAATTCACAACCGTTCTGATTTGGAACCATATTGCCATTCCTTCACTGTCGCTGGGTCATTGTCTTGGAACTCCTGACAGTACATTAGGGTCTACTTACACCCCAAGGACTATAATGCTTAAAGAGGGCAACTCACCATCCCATGAAGAATACAAAAAAGAGATTGTTTATTGACACTGTCGTTGGTTCTCCAGTAATGTTGTTTGCTTGTTTAGTCTTCCTTCCTTCCCTGACAGATTAAAAATGAAAATCCTCTTTAAGCCGCTGTACAAGGCTATTGAGACTGATAACACTGTCTGATATCTCATCCCTAAACCAGAGAACTATCTGCGGTCACCATGCTTCATGCTGGTAGCTTTCTCACTGCATATTAACAAAGGGAGACCCTGGGAAATGGCACTGAGTGATTGATATTCTTAGCCCATTCTCGTCCCATCCATCTACCACTTGGACACAAAAGAAATGACCCATATGTTTTTACATTAAATGGAATTTACGTATTTACTGGTAGCAAGCAAGACTTTAATTTCCCACAGAGAAGCGATGGAAAGTGCGTGTATGGTTTTTGTAGTACAGCAGTGAAAGACGCCATTTGGCCCATTGAATGCTAATGTCACTGGATTCATAATTTGAGACCTAGGCTGTTGTCACAAGTTCACTCTCACCATGCAGCTGATCGAATTTAAACTCAATTATTAAGAAATCTGGACTAGTCTCAGCAATGGTGACCATAAATGGTGGGCAAATTATTGGAAAGGGCTCTGAGAGATAGGATTTATGATCACTTGGAAAGGCACAGTTTGATTCGTGATAGTCAGCATGGATTTGTGAGGGGTAGATCATGCCTCACAAACCTTATTGAATTATTTGAAGGGGTGACCAAACACGTGGATGAAGGTGGAGCAGTGGATGTGGTATACATGGATTTAAGTAAGGCATTTGATAAGGTTCCCCATGGTAGGCTCATGCAGAAGGTAAGGAGGCATGGGATAGGGGGAAATGTGGCAGAGTGGATTCAGAATTGGCTGACCCTTAGAAGACCAAGGGTGGTAGTGGGCGGAAAATATTCAACATGGTGCTCAGTTACGAGTGGTGTACTACAGCGATCTGTTCTGGGTCCTCTTCTATTTGTGATGTTTGTAAATTATTTGGATGAAGAAGTGGAAGGGTGGATTAGTAAGTTCACGGATGATACGAAGGTGGGTCACGTTGTGGACAGTGCGGAGGGCTGTTCTAGGTTACAAAGGGACATTGATAGGATGCAGAGCTGGGCTGAGAAGTGGCAGATGGAGTTTAACCCTGAAAAGTATGAGGTGATTCATTTTGGAAGGACGAACTTGAAAGCAGAATACAGGGTTAACAGAAAGGCAGTGTGGAGGAGCAGAGGGATCTCGGGGTTCATGTCCACAGTTCCCTGAAAGCTGCCACCCAGGTGGATAGAGTTGTTAAGAAGGCGTATGGTGTGTTAGCTTTCATTAATAGAGGGATTGAGTTCAAGAGCTGTGAAGTTATGCTCCAGCTATACAAAAGCCTGGTTCGGCCACATCTGGAGTATTGTGTCCAGTTCTGGTCACCTCATTACAGGAAAGATGTGGAAGCATTGGAAAAGGTGCAGAGGAGATTTACCAGGATGCTGCCTGGAATGGAGGGAAGGTCTTACAAGGAAAGGTTCAGAGAGCTAGAGTTTTTCTCTTTAGAACGACAAAGGATGAGCAGTGACTTGACAGAGGTGTACAAAATGATCAGAGATATAGACAGAGTAGGCAGCCAGAGACTTTTTCCTAGGGTGGAGGTAGCTTTTACGAGGGGACATAGTTTTAAAGTGAAAGGAGGTAGATATTGGGGAGATGTCAGAGGTAGGTTCTTTACTCAGAGAGTGGTAGGGGCGTGGAATGCATTGCCGGAGAGGGTAGTGGAGTCGGCCTCATTAGGGGCATTTAAGCGGCTATTAGATAAGCATATGGATGGTAGTATAAGGTAGCGGTGGAGGTTAGATAGACCTTAGGTTTCAGGTAAAATTTCGGCACAACATTGTGAGCTGAAGGGCCTGTACTGTGCTGTACTCTTCTACGTTCTATAAATCTATAATTGATTGTTGTAGAACCCCAACAGGCTCACTAATATCTTTTAGAGAAAGAAATCTGCTGTCCTTAAGTTGTCTGGCCATCATGTGTCTCCAGCCCTGATGTCTACTTGTAAATAGCCTCTGAAACAGCCTAACAGACCACCTGGTTCAAGATCAAGTAGGGATACCAGCAAAGAAACATGCCAGTGAAAGAATGGCAGAAACTATATGGCTGGTTCAAAGTAACATTGAATTACAGTGGATATAGATCAAACGTAGACCTAATGAACTGCTGAAACTAGGGACTGTTTGGTGAGGCAACAAGTTTGTAATACGATTATTGAGTCTGGAAAACTTGTCCATTTCACGTCATTAAACTTGGACTTCCTCTTTTCCTTCTCTTCCCCCCGTCTCCCTGCAATGTGTCAATTTCTGTCTGCTTCACCCTAAAGTTGTTTGTTGAACTTTGATTATGAATGATGTTGCATGATTAAACAATTAACTGGAAGCAAAAACAAAGTTGCTGGAAAAGCTCAGCAGGTCTGGCAGCATCTGTGGAGGAGAAAACAGAGTTAACATTTCAGGTCCGGTGACCCTTCCTCAGAACTGATGGTGGCTGGGAAAATGTCAGTTTATGTGCAGAAAATAGGGAGGTGGGTGGGGTAGGGAGTAAACGATAAGATAGAGCCCAAAGAGAGAGAAAGACAGTTGGACAGACAAAGGAGTTGCTAACATAGAACATAGAACAATACAGCACAGGACAGGCCCTTCGGCCCTCGATGTTGCGCCGACCTGTGAACTAATCTAAGCCCATCCCCCTACACTATCCCATCATCATCCATATGCTTATCCAAGGACTGTTTAAATGCCCCTAATGTGGCTGAATTAACTACATTGGCAGGCAGGGCATTCCACGCCCTTACCACTTTCTGAGTAAAGGACCTGCCTCTGACATCTGTCTTAAATCTATCACCCCTCAATTTGCAGCTATGCCCCCTCGTACTAGCCGACGTCATCATCCTAGGAAAAAGACTCTCACTGTCCACCCTATCTAATCCTCTGATCATTTTGTAGGTCTCTATTAAATCCCCTCTTAGCCTTCTTCTCTCCAATGAGAACAGACCCAAGTTCCTTAGTCTTTCCTCATACCTTCACTCCAGACCAGGCAACATCCTGGTAAATCTCCTCTGCACCTTTTCCAATGCTTCCACATCCTTCCTGTAATGGGGCGACCAGAACTGTACGCAATATTCCAAGTGAGGCCGCACTAGCGTTTTGTACAGTTAACGATCAGGCTGGGCAGGTGAATAGTTGTTATTGGGGACTGTTAGTGACTAACAACAGGGGGTGTGTAGTGGCAGGCTATGTGGTAACAAGGCCTGGTGTGTGGGGTGGGGGGCTGGGACATGGCAGAGTTTAGGCCCTAAAATTATCGAACTCGATATTGGGTCCGGAGGGCTGTAGGGTCCCCAAGCAGAAAATGAGGTGTTGTTCCTCCAGCTTGCGTTGGGCTTCAATGGAATGCTGTAGCATGCCAGAGACAGAGATGTTGGCCACAGAGCAGGGTGGTGCATTGAAGTGGCAGGCAACAGGTAGTTCAGGGTCTTTTTTGCGAGCAGAACGTAGATGTTCTGCGAAGCGGTCACCAAGTCTACGCTTAGTTTCCCCAATGTAGAGGAGACCACATTGTGAGCGGCAAATGCAGTAGACTAGATTCTTGGAAGTGCAGGTGAAGTGTTGCTTCACCTGGAAGGTAGGTTTGAGCCCTTGGATAGAGGGGAGGGAGGAGTTAAATGGGCAGGTGTTGCACCTTCGTTGGTTACAGGGGAAGGTGCCGTAGGTCTGTGGGGAGGTGTTGGGGTGAAGGAAGTGTGGACCAGGGTGTCCTGGAGGGAACGGTCCCTGCGGAAAGCAGACAAGGGAGGGGAGGGGAAGATGTGTCTGGTGGTGGCATCTTGCTGGAGGTGGCGGAAATGGCATCTGATGGTCTTCTGGATGTGGACGCTGGTGGGATGGTGGGTGAGGATCGGGGAGCCTTATCGCTGTTGTGGGAGGGAAGAAAAGGGGTGAGGGCAGAAGTGCGGGAGATGGGTTGGACCCGAATGAGACCCCGTTGTTGACAGGGCCCTCAATTGTTGTAGACAGGGACTTCTATGTTCTGCTCGCAAAAAAAACCCTGAACTACCTGTTGCCTGCCACTTCAGTGCACCACCGTGCTCTATGGCCAACATCTCTGTCTCTGGCTTGCTACAGCATTCCATTGAAGCCCAACACAAGCTGGAGGAACAACACCTCATTTTCCACTTGGGGACCCTACAGCCCTCCGGACTCAATATTGAGTTCAACAATTTGGGGGCCTAAACTCTCCTATGTCCTAGCCCCCCACCCCACACACCAGGCCTTGTTACCACATAGCCTGCCACTACACACCCCCTGTTGTTAGTCACTAACAGTCCCCAATAACAACTATTCACCTGCCCAGCCTGATCGTTAGCAACTCCTTTGTCTGTCCAACTGTCTTTCTCTCTCTTTGGGCTCTATCTTATTGTTTACTCCCTACCCCACCCACCTCCCTATTTTCTGCATATAAACTGACATTTTCCCAGCCACCATCAGTTCTGAGGAAGGTCACCGGACCTGAAACGTTAACTCTGTTTTCTCCTCCACAGATGCTGCCAGACCAGCTGAGCTTTTCCAGCAACTTTGTTTTTGTTCCTGATTTACAGCATCCACAGTTATTTTGGTTTTTAATTAGCTGGAAGCAGTGGCTCAACAGCATCTCCATCCTACAGGCCCCAACCATATATGTCCCAGTGAAAGTAAGCACTGTTAAGAAGACTAGTACCCCAGAACTGACTGCGACCCCTAGCCAAGCTGTTCCTGTCCAGCTAAAATGCTGGATCTGACAATGTGGAAGATTTCTGGGGAATGTTGCTGGAAGAGTCCAGCACACAATGCAGAAAACGAACATGAAGTATTTGCATCCAGCATCAGCCAGAAGTGCTGAGTGAATGATCCACCTCTGCCTTCTACTCCTGCCTTCACCGAGAACCCCAGCATTGCAGATGCCAATCTTCAGCCTATTAAATTCATACCATGTGATATAAAGAAATGGCTGAATGTACTGAATGCTGTAAAGACTATGGATCCTTACAACATTCCAGCAATAATGCTGAAGACTTGTGCAGCACGGTAGCTCAGTGATTAGCACTGCTGCCTCATGGCACCAGGGACCCGGGTTTGATTCCAGCCTTGGGCACCTATCTATGTGGAGTTTGCGCATTCTCCCCCTGTCCCTGTGGGTTTCCTCCAGGTACTCCGGTTTCCTTCCCCAGTCCAAAGGTGTGCAGGTTAGATGGATTGGCTGTGCTAAATTTCCCACAGTGTGTAGGGTGGAAAATGCAAGGATAGAGCAGGGGTTGGACCTGGGTGGGATGCTGTTCGGAGGGTTGGTGTGGACTGAGTGGCCTGCTTCCACACTATAGGGATTCTATTATATGATATGAATAGTTGCACCTCTCGCCAGGCTGTGCCAAACCACAATCACACTAGTATCTACCAGATAATGAGGAAAAGTTATCCGGATATCCCATGTCCACAAAAAGCAGAACAAATTCACCCTAGCCAATCATCAACCTATTAGTCTCCTCCCAATCCTCAGTAAAATGCTGGACTGTGTCACCAGCAGTGATATGAAGCAGCACTTTCAAAGGAATAACCTACTTGATGCACAGTTTGGTTTCTGACAGGTTTCTGTCAGCTTGCAGCAAGATCTGGATGACATCAAAGTTAAGGCTGATAGTCGCAAGTAACATTTGTGTCACACATGTCAGGCAATGACCACCTCCAACAAGACAGAATTCAATCATCGTCCCTTGAAGTTCAATGTTATTACCGTTACTGAGTGCCCCATTATCAGTATTCTGCAGGTTACTGTCTGCATAGTGAGGAATTAATCTCAGCAGAACCACATGGGACCATTAATTGAGGAAGAGTTAAGGTTGGAAGTTGAGATTAACACACTTTTTTTCTTAGAAGTATAGTAAGATGTCTGAGAGCAGATTGTTGGCTGCTCATTGAGAAATTTAAAGGGCCAACATCCGGGACAGGCGAAGGTGGTAAGCTAAGCAACAGAAATGAAACAAAAATAAAATGAAGATGATGCATGGAACAGCTTTAACGTGTTGAGCAAGCAATGTAGGGAGAATGTGTGGAAGAACATTTGAGCAGTGAGTCGTAATGACCTGGAACTCGGTGTCCACAAGTGGTGGAAGCAGAGACGATCAATGATTTCAAAATGGAATTAGATGAACACTTGAAAGAAATGAAACCTTGCAACGTTACAGAGATTGATCAGGGGAGTGGGAATGGCTGGATTGCTCCACCAAGAGCCAGCATGGACTTACTGGACTCAACTTCCAAAGGGAATTGAGAGACCGCTGAGTGCTCTGTTTTACAGAGAAATGGCTCGCTCCTGCTACACCTGACTGTGTGTTACAACCTGAGGGATTCTAAGTTCACTGAATGGACCATTCGGTGTCCTTGGGTAAGGCCAGGGGCAGTGGGGTAAGGCAAGGGGCAGTGGGGTCTGGCCCCTAATCAACACCTCCTGGTGCTCAGATGTGGCAACCCTGCCAAGTTACTGCTCCCTAGACCTAGAGTATCTTACAGTGAAGTGCTGTCCCCACTACCTGCTGCGCGAGTTCACCTCCGCTAATCTGACAGTAGTCTTCATCCCACCCCATGCAGAAGTGAAGAGCACATTTGATGTGGTATACAGTGCTACAAACAGAGATGGAATACCCCGAAGCCTTGTTCATCATACCTGTTGACTTTAGGCCAACCTCAAGAATGTGCTACCAAAATATCATCAATGCTTCTCCTGTCTCACCAGAGGTCTGAACATCCTTGACCATTGCTATACAACCATCGAAGATGCCTACTGCTCCATCCCGTCCACATTTTGGAAAATCAGATCACAACGCTGTGCTCCTCCTCCCGACTTACAAGCAGAAATTGAAGCGTGAGGACCCAGTGTGGAAAGTAGTGCAGGTTTGGTTGGAAGCAATAGAAGAGCTTCTATGGAGTCAGTGGACTGGTTCATGTTCAAGAACTCCTTGGCCAAACTAAACGATTATGCCACTACTGTTGCTGGCTTCGTTAGTGAGTGTGTAGAAAACTGGGTGCCAAAGAAGTTAATCCGAAATGTTCTGCTACCAGAAACTATCGATGAACCGGAGATTGAATTGAGTTGAATTAGGTTTAATGTCACATGTACTCACGTGAGTAGTGAAAAGTTTACAAGACGCTACTTACGGTGCCATCTTAGGTATAAAGGTACCTAGGTATGGATTCTTAGTTACAAAGTAGAAAATAATACCAAATACCAAACTAAGCATGAAACCCAGACTAACCACAAGGACACCCATCGCTTATGGCAAGGTTTACACGACATAATGGGCTACAAAGCAAAGTCGACCAGAATCGCGGGCAACAATACATCCCTATCCAGTGAGCTCAATGCATTCTACACTTGCTTTGAACAGAAGATCAGTGAAACGATGTCACCTGTCCCAACAAGTGACATGCCCAGATGGAGTCCGCGGTCATGCATTCAGATCCTTTTGCAGACCAGCTGGCAGAAATATATGCAGATATAACTAACCTCTCCTTACTACAATCTGAAGTCCCCACCTGCTTCAAGAAGACCATCATCATCCCAGTGCCAAATTAAAATCATGCAGCGTGCCTCAATGTCTGCCACCCAGTGGCTCTGACCTCCATAATTATGAAGTGCTTCGAGAGATTAGTCATGGCTCACATCGACTCCAGACTATCAAATTGCCTTGATCCTTTGCAGTCCGCCTATCGGCACAACAGGTCTGCAGCAGATGCCATCTCCCTGGCCCTACACTCATCCCTGCAACATGTGGATAACAAGGTTATCGACATCAGGCTCCTACTTATTGACTACAGCTCTGCCTTCAACATTATACTTCCAAACAAACTCATCTCTAAACTCCAAGACCTAGATCTCAGCTCCCTCCTCTGTAACTGGATCCTTGACATCCTTTCCCGTAGGCCGCAATCATTAAGAATAGGCGACAATGCCTCCTTCATCATAATCCTTAACACTGTTTCCCCACAAAGCTGCGTCCTCAGCCCCCTACTGTATTCCTTATACATTCACAACAGTTGGGCCAAATTCCGCCCCAACTCCATTTACACATTTGCTGACAACATCACTGTTGTAGGTCTGACCTACAACAATGACGATACTGAATACTGGAGAGAGCTTTGGGTGCTTAGCAGTCTGGTGTAAAGACAACAATCTCTCCATCAACGTCAGCAAAATGAAGGACCTGGTCATTCACTTCAGGAAGTGGAATGGTGGGCACGTCCCTGTCTGCATCAGTGGTGCTGAAGTGGAGATGGTCGAGAGCGTCAAGTTCCTGGGAGTGATGATCATCGACAATCTGTCCTGGTGCACCCACATCAACGCGACAGTCAAGAAAGCACAACAATGTCTCTACTTTGGAAACAAAAACAAAAATTGCTGGAAAAGCTCAGCAGGTCTCAGCATTATGGACATGGCAAATTTCCTTATCCTCCTGAGGAAGTAGAGACATTAAATAAAAACCAGAAGAACTGCGGATGCTGTAAATCAGAAACAAAAACAGAAATTGCTGGAAAAGCTCAGCAGGTCTGAGGAAGGGTCACTCAACCTGAAACGTTAACACTGATTTCTCTCCACAGATGTTTCTGATTTACATCATCCGCAGTTCTTCTGGTTTTTATTTAATGTCTACTTCCTCAGGAGGATAAGGAAATTTGGCATGTCCGTAATGGCTGTTACCAATTTTTATTAATGCACCATAAAAAGCATCCTATTTGGATGCATCACAGCATATCATGGCAACTGCTCTTCCCAAGACCACAAGAAATTACAGAGTCATGAACACAGCCCAGTCCATCACGCAAACCAGCCTTCCATCCATTGACTCCATCTATACTTCCCAATGCCTCAGGAAAACAACCAACATACTCAAAGACCTCTCCCACCCGGTTATACTCTCTTCCACCCTCTTCCTTTGGGCAGAAGATATAAAAGTTTGAATATACATACATTCAAGAACAGCTTCTTCCCCACTGTTATCAGACTTTTGAACAGACCTCTCAAATGTTAATATTGATCTCTGTCTCTGCACTTTCTCTGCAGCTGTAACACTGTAGTCTGCACTCTGTTCTGCTACCTTAATGTACTTTGTCTGGTATGATCTTCCTGTATAGCACGCAAAACAGCACTTCTCACTGTATCTCGGTATGTGACAACAATAAATCAAATTCACATGGCCTATTTCTGTATGATATATGACTATGATTTCTTAAGACAGTAACCATGTTCTATTCAGTGAACTCACTGTGTTCGATGCATAATTTCCAGTGCATGCTTAGTTCATATTAGGGTCCAAGTGAATTCTAAAGTGCAAGGAAAGCAAGGAGTTATTAGCTAGAGTGATCTTCAAGTCACATGGGAAAACTGTTTCAATAAACACTGAAATAATGGTTGTCCATTTCATAAAGTTAATTATTATCAGGTTGGTGCTTATAATATCAAGTAATAATTAGTAGTATCTTCTTACTACTTAGATAATTAAATATTCAGTAGCTAGACTACTGCAAGATTACTATACAAGTATTTTAGCTGTGCAACCTACGCTTTGCATCTTACAGCAGGTGTGTGCTGGCAGTGGTTTCACAGATGTATTTAATTTGACAAGTGGTTAGCGTATTAAATCATATAAATGGTGTTGTGCCCTGAATGTAATTTGAACACTTAATTCCACTAGTTATTCCTTAGATAGGCTTATACAAAGAAAATTGAGCAGGCAATTAGCGTTTGCCAAATGGAGAATAATCTTCCTTGTAATTATCTAAGAAAGTTGTTACAAAAATGACAACTCGAAAGACTAATGTTCCTTGTGGCTTATTGAATGGATAGACCTCAAATAGTTCCAGCTTGATGAAATTTTCCCTCATGATTTGATGTACAGCACTTTTTAAAATGTTCTTTGTTCTATAAGCAAGAGAACGTGGGAGGACATCTTCTGTACATTTGTAGGTCCCATCCTTTTACTCAGCTGGGTGCAAAAGACCCCAGAGCACAATTCAAAACTGTTTATCCAATGTTTCTTGGCAAATTTCCAAGGTTTATTTGATAAGTTCCAAACCCCAACCTCTACTACTTAGAATGAAATGGGCAGCAAATGCATGGGAACAGCACCCTGCCACTTCACCTCCAAACCACACACTACCCTCACTTGGAATTATATCACCATTCCTTCAATGTTGCTGGGTCAAAACCTGGAATTTCTGAACTAACAATACTGTGGGTGTACCTGCATCACATGAACTGCCACAGTTCAAAAGGATTGCTGAACACTATCATTTATGGATGAGTAACTATTGCTGCCCTACCTGGAAATACTCACGTCAATAAAAGCATATCAAAAAGTGGCTTCACCACTAGCACTAGAAACAGATAATCCAGTCATTTACCTCAGTGCTATTTCTTGAGTTTTGCTATGTGAAAATTGGTTGTTAGAAAAGTCATTGATTTTGAGGCTTTGGAACATAATAACAAATCCAATATATTAGTGACTGTACCTTTTTTATGGTACCTAATGTTTGAAATATTGAAGTTGATGTCAGTAGACTAAGTGATGCTCTCTCTTGGTAAATCTTAAAATGCCATATATTAAGATATTTTCCTACATCATTTACGTTTCATCTGCAGCAAGTTGTCTGTTTGAAAAGAATTCATTTAAGGAAAATATAAGAATTGGTTTGAACGTAATTCAGAACTACTTTCTTCGTAAGAGTCTATGTCCGGTTTGCAATCCACACTAAAGAGTATTAATATAATTGATAGTGTTACCTGGAAAGCTGTCAAGGAAGTGAATGTTCTTTAAGGTAAGATTAAGGATATGTTACTGATAAATAGTACACAGAGCTTCATTGTATGCTATCCTGACCTGTGAGTTATTAATGCTGAGTGCGAAGTAAAAGTGATCAAGTCAAATGGCAGGAGGATTGCCATTCTAAAGGACAATAGTGAACCAGCTGGGTCTCTACAATAATCTGACAGCTTCATTGTCACTTCCTGGTATGTATAAGAGTCCCTTGCTTAACAATAAGATAATACTTCATCCCATGAGCTTAAAATACTAAAATGTGTTTTGTGTATACGTAAAGCTCTAAGTGGTTGTGACAGGCCTAACAACTGTCAGTTACAATATGACTGAATGCAGCACCGAGCAAACTCCAAATGTCAAAAGTTCTTGTTAGCCCCCAAAAAAATTCACAAATGTTCAAATCATTATGAACAATAATAAGAGCACTCAGTTAACATCCATCATCTGAAGTAGTTTGATATGGGTCTTGAACTCTTGCAGGACAAAAATAGTGCATGTGTAGCTTGTTTTCTTGCACAACTGCATGGACATTGAAAAGAAAAGCTTTTCCCATGTTCCATATTTCTCCTATACCATGATAGTGGCATTCTTGTGCAACTTTGTGCTATGGGAAATTGCCATTGGAAATCGCATTATGGAGAAATCACTATACTGTACAGTAGAAAGTTCATGTTATCCAAACAGCATCCACTATTCACCAATCATGTTACAGCCAGTTCGTGTTAACGAAACATGTGTTATAGCAGAAAAACCTGTACAATCTATTTGTAGGTCTAACATTTCAATATCCAATTATATTCCCTGAATGTATGACTCAAATTTGTATTCTAAACTTTAAATAAACTATATATTCCTTCCTGGTGTTACCTAGATATGGTATACAGATCCAAAAATAAATTTTTAGATCCTTTGCTGCAACTCCATTGTTTATAGTTCATTGTAAGGATGTGGATTTCATGTGTTTATTACACATGCCCAGTTGTCCTGGCTTGATGCAACTGCACCATTTCTTAGAACAAGGCGCACAAGGCTATGGACCAAGTTCTGGAAAATGGCATTGGAAGAGTTATGTTTTCAACCAGTGCAGACATGATGGACCGAAGGGCCTTTTTTTATACTTTAGACCTCTATGACTCTGACTTTAGAATTCAATTAATGACGTGGGCATTGTAGGCCCAGACAAGGTAAGAGAGTAGCAGATTTCCTTTCCTAAAAGACATTAGTGAATCAATTGGGCCTCTACAACGAATCAGTAGTTTTATTGTTACTTTCTAGTCTGTGGAAAAGCCCTTTGCTTAATGGTAAAATTTCACTTCATCCTTTTTAACTTACAATAATAAAAGTTAAGCTTTTTTGGTCATGCTTATATTTAGTTGTTAATAACACAAAAATTGAATTTCTTTTCAGGGAAGAAGTGCATGGGCCTAGTAGATCTGGATCGAGCCTGCTCAGCGGAGGAGTGTGGATACATGGCTTATGTATCATCAATGGTGCCAGACAGCTGTACACCAAAAAATAATCTGATAGTGGGGAGTTTGTCAGGTCGTTGTCTCAATTTAAGTGCATAACATCACAAACTCAGTGATCATAGCTCTAAGACAAGAGAGCCACTTTGTTACACTGTGACCTGCTTGTCAGAGGACAGCTTCTCTCAATTATCTTGCTCAGAAGCATGCTGAGGCTTTGTGTAATCAATATCCTGCACAGCATCCCTAATTCTGTGCTTTCTCACACCCAATGACTTCTGTTTAATTGAATGAGGTCCTCACACTTATCTTGAATGACATATAGGGAAAGTTAACTTCCCAGCAAATACTGCAAACCTCCTGCAGTTGTGTAGTTTAACCAGTTTTAGCGAATGGTATCTATGCATGTTCTTCACATACTTGTAAATCCTACTTTGTTTAATTATGTTCAACAAAAGATGAAAGTCACTGAAATGTCATGTATACTTGATCTGGACCGAGAAAGGAACTATTAAGTATTTTTATCCCTTTACTTCATGTCACAAAGCAAATCCACTTGGATTGTAAAATTCATTCTGCTCAGCTGTGTTTCAAATGGAGCCAGAAATTATGACCTCTTGTACCATGGGAAACTGCCTTGTACAAGGTTACTGCTGGTGCATTGTTGTGGTTTCTTCTTCAAGCTTCTATTTTCTTGATAAACTCCATCTTTGCCTGCAGATAATCCAATAATATTTTCTTTAACCTATCTCAAGATTTTATCTTCTGCAGTGAACACAATATATTGCAAAAGCAGAAGTATCCAAATTACTCAAAAATATTACAGGTCTTACATTTGCAGATGAAGCAGGGAATTCATTCATTTAAAGCAAAAAAATTAATATCACAAATCTCAACTCTTCCGATGTTTTTCAACCATTCATCCCCTGTAATATCTTCAAGACCTCTCTTCATTTTGTTCTTTCCTCAAACACGGGAGTTGCAGGTGAGGTGTTCAAGACATGCCTCGTATATTTAAGCAATAACTATGTTGCCTATATAGTTGTGAAGATGGGTTGTCTTGTGGCTCAAAACTGTACGTAAAGTTTAATCTTTTCTGTGTACTTCAGTAATCGTCTTGGTTTATTATGAGTTTTCCAGTAATCTGGGATAACATTTTACCCCGTCTCTTCTACAGTTCTTTTCTTATGACAGTGTTAAGATTTTTTATGACAAAATCATTTTCATGGAAGCAATTATTTTAATTGATTTTTTGTTTTAGAACAAACAAGTAGCTGTAACAATGTTGTTCAAAAGAAGTTAATGTATGATTCAGTGTTCAATGATATTCTTGTAATCAGGTGTTTCCAGAGTTATTTTAACATTGGAAATAATAGTAATATCATTAAAAGTTAACTGATCAAGCATGGTTCATAATCTTAATGTTTAATACGTTTCATGTAATTTATTCTCAGTTAGGGAAAAAACACACACCAATCACCAGCATTTTTGGTTTTAGCTTTATTTGTTGGATAATTCCCATGTAAAAGGTTCAAATAACCAAGTAAACATTTTATTTCAAATCATTTGGAAAATGATAGACATGTGAAGGAGAAAAATGCATTTTGCTAGTACCATCAACTTGATGGTGATCAAATCAAGATTTAATATTGATATTTAAAATGAGCAACTCACTTCAGTATGTTACATGTTGCAGAAGAACACAAATTCCAAATCTGTGTTTCATATCAGCTGAACCACTGAGTTATGACTGGTGTTAGATTTTCATATAGTTTCCAAAGTTGCTCAAAATTGTTTGAGGATCCTAAAAAAATCAGACAGTGACTACTGTCTCTTAATCTCATTTCCAAATCATAGTTATATCAGTTACAAAGTGATGCTGTGTTCTGCATCACAACAGTGACTACACTTCAAAGGTACATCATAGTCTGTAAAGCACTTTAGAATTTCCTATACTGTAAAAAACACAATATAAATACAAGTCTTCCTTCCTTTCCTATTCAAAATGATGTTGCCTCCTCAAACAAGCAACAAATGACATATTTATCATCATTGGTGTTATAAAGCCAATAACTTACTAGAATTGAGACATGGGTTGCTATAGAAACAGATTTTAGAATGGCAAACCAATTCTTAGCTTTTCAGCGTTAATCTCATTCTTGAGAAACTTGCACAGCATGTTGTTATAGAATCATAGAATCCCTACAGTGTGGAAGCAGGCCATTCAGCCCATCGAGTCCACTCCACCCCTCCAAAGAGCATCCTAGCCAGACCCACCCCTCGATCCTATCCCTGTAATCCTGTATTTCCCATGGCTAATCCACCAAGTTTGCACATTCCCGGACGCTTTAGGCAATTTAGCCTGGCCAATCCATCTAATCTGCACGTCTTTGGACTGTGGGAGGAAACCAGAGCACCTGGAGGGAACTCACGGAGAAGGGAAGAATGTGCAAACTCCACACAGACAGTCATTCTATGAGGCAGAGATAATAGGAACTGCAGATGCTTGAGAATCCGAGATAACAAGGTGTGGAGCTGGATGAACACAGCAGGCCAAGCAGCATCATAACAGCAGGAAAGCTTGACGTTTCGGGCCTAGACCCTTCTTCAGAAATGAGGGAGGGGGAGAGGGTTCTGAAATAAAAAGGGAGAGAGGGGGAGGCAGATAGAAAATGGATAGAGGAGAGGATAGGTGGAGAGGAGACGGACAAGTCGAAGAGGCGGGGATGGAGCCAGTAAAGGTGAGTGTAGGTGGGGAGGTAGGGAGGAGATAGGTCAGTCCAGGGAGGATGGACAGGTCAAGGGGGTGGGATGAGGTTAGTAGGTAGGAGATGGAGGTGTGGCTTGAGGTGGGAGGAGGGGACAAGCTGGGCTGGTTTTGGGATGCGGTAGGGGGAGGGGAGATTTTGAAACTTGTGAAATCCACATTGATACCATTGGGCTGCAGGGTTCCCAGGCTGAATATGATTTGCTGTTCCTGCAGCCTTCGAGTGGCATCATTGTGGCACTGCAGGAGGCCCAGGATGGACATGTCGTCTGAGGAAGGAGAGGGGGAGTTGAAATGGTTCGCGACTGGGAGGTGCAGTTGTTTATTGTGAACCAAGCGCAGGTGTTCTGCAAAGTGGTCCCCAAGCCTCCGTTTGGCTTCCCCAATGTAGAGGAGGCCACAACGGGTACAGCGGATGCAGTATACCACATTGGCAGATGTGCAGGTGGACATCTGCTTGATGTGGAAAGTCTTCTTGGGGCCTGGGATTGGGGTGAAGGAGGAGGCGTAGGGGCAGGTGTAGCACTTCCTGTGGTTGCAGGAAAAAGTGCCAGGTGTGGTGGGGCTGGTGGGGCTAGAGGGGAGTGTGGAGTGGACAAGGGAGTCACGGAGAGAGTGGTCCCTCCGAAAGCAGACAAAGGTGGGGAGGGAAAAATGTCTTTGGTGGTGGGGTCGGATTGCAGATGGCGGAAGGGTTGAAGGATAATGCGTTGGATCCGGAGGTTGGTGGGGTGGTATGAGTTGACGAGGGGGATTTTTTTTGGTTGTTTTTGCGGGGATGGGGTGTGAGGGATGAGTTGCAGGAAATGCGGGAGACACGGTCGAGGGCGTTCTTGACCACTGTGGGGGGGATGTTGCGGTCCTTGAAGAATGAGGACATCGGAGATGTACGGGAGTGGAATGCCTCATCCTGGGAGCAGATGCGGTGGAGGCGAAGGAACTGGGAATAGGGGATGGCATTTTTGCAGGAAGGTGGGTGGGAGGAGGTGTATTCCAGGTAGCTGTGGGAGTCGGTGGGCTTGAAATGGATATCGGTTTCTGGGTGGTTACCCGAGATGGAGACAGAGAGGTCCAGGAAGGAGAGAGAAGTGTTGGAGATGGTCCAGGTGAACTTCAGGTTGGGGTGGAAGGTGTTGGTGAAGTGAATGAACTGTTCAAGCTCCTCATGGGAGCACGAGGCGGCGCCAATGCAGTCATCAATGTAATGGAGGAAGAGGTGGGGTTTAGGGTCAGTGTAGGTACGGAAGAGGGATTGTTCCACGTAACCTACAAAGAGGCAGGCATAGCTTGGGCCCATGTGGGTGCAGGAAGTGCTACACCTGTCCCCACACCTCCCTCCCTCACCCCAATCCCAGGCCCCAAGAAGACTTTCCACATCAAGCAGATGTTCACCTGCACATCTGCCAATGTGGTATACTGCGTCCGCTGTACCCGTTGTGGCCTCCTCTACATCGGGGAAACCAAGCAGAGGCTTGGAGACCGCTTTGCACAACACCTGCGCTTGGTTCGCAACAAACAATTGCACCTCCCAGTCGCGAACCATTTCAGCTCCCCCTCCCATTCCTCAGACGACATGTCCATCCTGAGCCTCCTGCAGTGCCACAATGATGCCACCCGAAGGCTGGGGGAACAGCAACTCATATTCAGCCTGGGAACCCTGCAGCCCAATGGCATCAATGTGGATTTCACAAGCTTCAAAATCTCCCCTCCCCCATCCGCATCCCAAAACCAGCCCAGCTCGTCCCCACCTCCCTAACCTGTTCTTCCTCTCACCTATCCCCTCCTCCCACCTCAAGCCGCACCCCCATCTCCTATCTACTAACCTCCTCCTGCCCCCTTGACCTGTCCGTCCTCCCTGGACTGACCTATCTCCTCCCTACCTCCCCACCTACACTCACCTTTACTGGCTCCATGCCCGCCTCTTTGACTTGTCTGTCTCCTCTCCACCTGTCCTCTCCTCTATCCATCTTCTATCTGCCTCCCCCTCTCTCCCTATTTATTTCAGAATCCTCTTCTCCTCTTCCCCTCCCCCATTTCTGATGAAGGGTCTCGGCCCGAAACATCAAGCTTTCCTGCTCCTATGATGCTGCTTGGCCTGCTGTGTTCATCCATTCTATGAGGCAGCAGTGCCAACCACTGAGCCACCGTGCCTCTCAGCAATGTTCCATTATGTTGCGGAACTTACAACTTGAAAGGGTGGTGAAAATTAATTCAACAGTAACGTTCAGAAGGGAACTGGATAAATACTTGAACAAGAAATATTTGGAGAGCAAAGGACAAAGAACAAGGGAGTGGGACTAATTGATACAGGCACAATGGACGAAAAGGCCACCTTCTCCATTGTCAGATTCTATGAAGCCTAATTCCTCTTGAGGAGAGTTGGTTCCGAAGTTCCTTCCATCTGCAAAGTTAAATTTATTTTCAAAGACAGGATCACAAAGAAACTGGATAAATTTTTCAACCTTTCTTTTAAAGCTCATGATCTACTTGGCAGGTGTAGTAATTCCTCGTGTTAAACCAGTTGTTGAATCTGCATGTAAAACTACTTGTTTCCTGTCTAGGTGGGCACTCCCTGCATTAATGTACATAATATCATGGAGCAGCAGGAACTGAAAGTAATGTAACTCAACCAAAGCCTCATTGTTCATGCATTATGACTTTGTTCTCCTGAATCAATGCTTGTAGCAGTCAGCATGGACTTGTGACTCAAGTGTATCTCCGCTCATAATAAGCAAAGAATAGCACAAGTCAAGCCAGCTATTACAAGGTCAGTTCATTTCCAGAAGTACATCTTTTCTAGTTGTGTTCAAAGCAAAAATGTCTGCATCCAATATCTCTGAACGCCCAAATGATGGAAGTCTCAGTCTAATTTCTGGGAATGTGATTATCATACATTGAAACAGCTGAAAAATCATTTGAATCATGCTTTCTTTTGTCTTTTAAATGCAAGGGTGTGTATGCATCAAAACCTTCAAGTTAATTAGCTTTCCTTATCTAAGTGCTTGAATATCTGTGCCAACTATTAATTTATTTTTTGATTATCAAGATGTGCTTTACTTCTTGCTCCAGATTTCGTTCAGATCATTCATTAAACATTTACTGATTTAAACTGAACTATATTTGTACTTTGGAGCCATCTGGTATTTCAGTGTTTTGATTAGTAAATATTACTAAAACTTTGGCAAGCCGTCTCACTAATAGGGGACTGCGCTGCACTGAAAGATCTAGGTACGGCTTAATCTTAATATAGATCAGAGAAAGCCTTCAAGTCCAAATGACTCTCTTTTTTGTGGTAGCACATTATTTCCAAGCTTCATTCATTGTCTTGGATCTTTGCAGGATACGATCACTATATAACCTGAAGAGGTTTAGAATAAGCCAGGTTGATATAGTTTGAGTGTTTCAAGGCAACAAGCAATATAGAGTTCAGATGATGTCAGAAACTGCTAGATTGTGATTGCAACTTGCTTGCAATGCATTGTTAATTTTTTTTGTTTTATGAAATTTCAAATGCTGGTGTATAAGATAAAAGCAAGACCAATTCCTGTGTTCAGTATGAGACAATGTTCTACTACAGCACGGCTCAGGTGGCACTGCTGGGAACTTTAATTTGACTGCTAAAGGAAGATCGTGCCTTGTTGCAGCATTAGTGGCTGATCCCTAACTGCATCAAAGAAAAATGATCAGGACCTAATGCAATCTTCACGTGAAGAGAGGTCTAGAAAGTGGAGGGGCTAACTGGACCAGGTCACTACGTAGGTTGTACAAGTGCAATTAAAAGTCCTAATTTTAAAATCATTCATTCTGCCTTTATGTTTATATCCCTGTTAGAAATTCCAACAGTCACATTTATTGCCTGTGTAAACTAGTCGATCTGCAGTTTCAGAGATAAAAGGTACTGCAGATGCTGGAGAATCCGAGATAACAAGCATGGGGCTGGATGAACACAGCAGGTCAAGCAGCATCATAGGAGCAGGAAAACTTGACGTTTCGGGCCTAAACCCTTCATCAGAAATCTGCAGTTTCACTCTATCAGTCCTGCTGTTAGAAAGAGGGTAGAACTTTGGGCACGTGAGTTTGTAATAGAAAAGGTTGACACGATGTGGTTAACAATGCAAGTTGAACTATGGCCTTGGTGCTTGCTCAACACTATTCATGCAGCATGTTACTCTGAAATCTATTGTATTAGCAAGTTGGCCAGCCATTTTACACACCAGATCCCCAAAAAATGTTATAAATGACCGATTGATCTTTTGGTCATAACTGGGGAGGAACATTGGCCAAATGTGGGTAAAGTCTATTTTTCTCAAATCGTGTCTGTCATACCCTTTAATTCCCTTGACAGTCAAGAGCTAACTACGTCTGCCTTAAAAATATACAGCGACCCTGCCCCCACTTACCCAAACTCCAGCATTTTGAGACAGAAGGTTTCTCCTCATATCTAAAATGGGAAACGTCTTATTTTTAAACTTTGGCCCCAGTCTTTGTTTGTCCAACAAGATTAAACATCCTTTCAACATCCATCTTGTCAAGTCCCTGCAGGATCTTGTATGTTCCAATTGTACTACCTCTTATTCTTCTAAATTCCAATGGTTACTGGACTATTCTGCCCAAATTTTCCACGTAAGATAACTTCCTCAGGCCTGGAATCAGTTGTGTAAATATTCTCTAAATGCTTCTAATTCGGTTGGGTTCTTTCTTAAGGAAGGAGACCAAATCTGTACAACCAGACTCTACTGGCACTCCAACTTAGTGCCCTGTACAAGAGTAGTAAGACATTCCTAATTTTACATTCCATTCCCTTGCAATAAACAATAACATCGCATGTACCTTCCTCATCACTTTCTGTACCTCCATGCTAACGTTTTGTGATTCATGTACAGAATACCTGGATCTCGCTGTACATCAGATTCTTGCAATCTTTCTATTGAAATAATATACATCTGTCTTAAAAGAATACCACAAGACTGATCTTGTTATGCCATTTACTTCAATTCCTCTGTCACCCTTAGGAATAGTCTTGCACAGCACCACACCTATGTAACCACAACCTTTCACAAAATATTAATTGATCTCTTTTGACATGGCATATAGGTGGCAAAAACCTATGTAGTTTTTGTAGTTTTTAGGTGAAGCAGGATTATTGAGTCTGGTGAGTTTGTTCCATTTCAAAATCTTACGTTTTGCATTTATTTTCATATTTCCATCATGAATTGCTATGTCCATGTAATGGAATTGTTTATGTAAACATGGCGAGACAGTGATGGTACTTCATTGTCTCTACTAGCAAAAGTTTGTTATTACAATGTGAACAGGTCACTGAGTCAGTTGCACTCTCAACGTAGACGTGGAAATTTACAGAGTCTTAAAGCACAAAAGGGAATCATTTGGCTCACCATGTTTATGTCAGTTCTTTTAAAAAGCTATTTAGATGGTTCCACTATCCTGATCTTTTCCCTTAGCCCTGAATACAGGTAAATTTGATGGCAAGCGCAATAAAAAGTTGTTTTATTATAGATGTATTGTGTTCATTAGGCCAAATGAATACCTGGTAATGAGCTAAATCTTGTTATTCAATGCTGAGGATCAGATGACAGTCATAAACTGTTCATGTCTCACCATCTGAGCTGCTGATTGAATTATAATCTTAACAACGGTCTCAGGTATCTATTATTCTACATATATTCTAGACATTTGGTATTTCGACAAAAATTCCTAAGCAGAAACATTAGAACTAATATGAGATCATTTAGAAACAGCTTTTACTTTAAGTAGCTTCGTTGTCTGCCACTGTAAACATCATGTGGACTCTGCAATTGGTACTTGTAAGGTTTACAGTCTTATCACAGCATGCTCCCCAGTATAGTTTACAATCACAGCATGCTGATTGTTTTTTGAAATTTAGATGTTGGCCTGAAGGTCACGGGTTCAATTCACGTTTCAGTGCCTTTAGCACAAAATTGAGGTTAATACCCCAGTGCAGTACTGAGGAATTAGTACGCTACTAGAGATGCTGCCATAAGGATGTAAAATTAAGCAAATGTCCCATCTAACCTTATGGGTAGAAAGGAAAGAATCCCATGGCATTATTTCAAAAATGTGCATGATCTCCTTGTCCAATAATTAACCCTTATTCAAAATAACAAAAAAAGAGATTGTCCAGTTATATTGCTATCTGCAGGAGCTTGCTGTGCAAAACATTTTCTGACATGTTTCCTACTTTCCAAGAGTGACTGCTCCAATAAGTAAACTGTTGGCAGTAAAATACTTTGGTGGTCCTGAGACCAACTCTATGAATGCCAGTTCTTCTTCTCACTTTATTTAAAAACATCCAGCATTTTACATTTTCTTAGCAAATTCTGTAAAGATTGTTCCAAAACATGATGAGGATCCTATAGACCAGGAATGGTCAGCTATTAGGAACTTTGGATCGTACAGAACTGGAGAACAAAGTAATTAATCTGGCCAGTCCTGATGTCTAGGAAGTATCATCTCCTCATATTGCCTTTCATACATATTTTTATTTTACCAGATACTTAGTAAACTCTTGCCCTCAATCAACATACAAACGTAAAAGCTGAAAGGGTGGAAAAAAAACCAAAATTCTGCCTGTTAAGGATTTATTGGTGCTCGAGTGTATTTCCAATATAGTTGAAATTGTGGAAGAATGATGTATAAGTCTGTCTTCACTGTACTGGACCTACTAAGGTTGGATCCTTTATATTAAATTATATGACATTAAATAAGAACTGTGTTCCTGATGGTCATGACAAATGCTTTGAATGTTAATTTAGTGCTGGATATATAGATGTTATTGCAAATGTAGATGTCGTGTAGAGTTGTGACTCCAAAAGATTCCCAGCTATTATTTTGTTTTAATTAGGTAATAGAAATTCCTTGGCTTTTGGCCACAGAAACTCAAAAGCCCATTGCAACACACAGTAAAACATTGATGGCTGTGGCTTAAGCTGACTAGACTCTGTTCTGAAACTCCCCCCACCTTGGTTGCTTGAGGGTCACTAATGTCCTTCAAGGAAGGAAATTGCCATCCTTGCCTGGTCTGGCCTACATGTGACTCCAGACCCCATAACTGGTTGACTCATAACCGCCCTCTGGGCAGTTAGGGATGGGCAATGAATGCTGGCCTAGCCAGCAACGGCCACATCCTGTGAATGAACAAAGAAAAAAAAAAATTGGTGGTGACTCAGGGATGAAACGGAGGTCATGTGGCTTTGCCATGTTTGTTGAAGGATATCCAGTAAACCTGGTTGATGGAGCAGTTCAGTTCGTTGAAGGATAGCCAGTAAACCTGGTTGATGGACCTGTATCAGGAACTGGGAGGCCATTGAAAGCCTCACTCCCAACCCTTGCAGTCTCCAATTCCACTCGGTTGTCATTCACCTTTGGGTCTGAATTTCCATGATGATTCTAGGCCTGCAGCGGGTGTATTGCAGCCATCATTCCAGCAGGCACTGGTGGCAATGGACAGCTGCTGACCTAACACTTGGTTGGGATCCTCATTGCAGGAAAGAGCATTTCATTCTTTCAGGGGGATCTGACACCTGGATAACTGGATGACCCACTCCATCTCCCCGGCCTAACAGAACCTCAGTCTTGGAGATATCAGGGGATTGTTTCCGGTGGATACAGTCTAAATTACTTGTCATAAATAGTATTTCCTGCTCATGTTTTCTATCAACTTGGTCCTGAAAGTCCAGTCAAATGGAGACCTTTGCATGCTTTATAAAATCTTTAACTTTTGTGATGGTTTTGGGAACAGTGGGGTTCAATTTCCAGCATGTTACCCCAGTAAATCAATTTTTTACTATTCCACAGAAACACTATTATTAGGTATTGGGTAATGAGTATTCTTTGAAGATTTTGTTTTAATTTACAAACGGTAGTTTTGTAACAGGCTGCACTTCACTGTGTCACTTCACAACTAAACATTGATGGCTGTGGCTCAAGTTGACTAGACTCTGTTCTGAAACTTACCCCCTTGGTTGCTTGAGGATCACTGACTCAGAGTTGATAAGCTAAAGTCTGAGTTTCGAGCACTAGACACATCAGGGAGTGGGAGAGTTAGCTGGACACTGTTTTTTCAGGAGGCAGTCACACCCCTTAGATTGACTACTTCAAATTTGGTCAGTGGTCAGGGGCAGGAGGGTGTGACTATGAGTGAGGCCGGTAGAGGGATGCAGAAGGTAATGCTGAAGGAGCTTGTCTGACAGGTTTGAGATTCTTGCTTCCTGTGTGGATGAGAGTGGGGACTGTCAGGAAGATGAGCAAATTGACCACAGCACCATGGAGTTATTCAAAAGGGGAGAGAATAGAGAAATGGAGTTGGAATCAGGGATAGTAATAATCAGACACTGTTCTCTGTGGCGAGGATCGAGAGTCCCGAAGGCAACGTCGCCTGCCTGGAACTTGGGTTCAGGATATCTTATCTGGGCTGCAGAGGAACCTGGAATGGAAAGGGAAAGAACCAATTGTCATGGTCCAACAATATAGGTAGAAAGAGGAAAGAGGTTCTGCTGAGAGAGTATGAACTAGGAGGGCCATTAAAAAGCAGAACTAGTAAGGTAATAATCTCCGGATTACTGCCAGATCCACAAACAAATTGGCACAGGGTCAACAAGATTAAAGAGGTAAACATGGTGGTTCAAAGATTGGTGTGGGAGAAACAATTTCGAATTCATAGGACATTGGCACCAGTATTGGGGAAAAAGGGAGTCGTTCTGATGGGACGGGCTCCACCTGAATCATGCTGGGGCTGGAGTCCTGGCAAATCGTATAACCAGGGCTATGGATAGGGATTTAAACGAAATAGTGAGGGCAGTGGAAAATTACGGAGAAAGATAAAGGAAGGGGTTGGAGGGTGATCTCAGCAGAGGCTAAAGTTTCCAGAATAAGTTATAAGTCAGAGAATATGGAAAGGTTCAGAAATACAAATGTCAGGCACAGCAGGTAGTGGGAGAGAGGGACAGTCAACACAAGACTGAAGGTGTTGCAGTTAAATGTACACAGTATACAAAACAAGGTAAATGAGATTGTAGCGCAGTTTGAAATTGGCGGGACGATGTTGGTATCATAGAGACATGGCTGCAAGGGAAACAGGATTGGGAACTAAATATCCAAGGATATACATCCTCTCTAAAGGGCAGGCAGAGGAGTGGGTGGTTAGGGGTGGTTTGGTGCCTTATTAGTAAAAATGAAATTAATTTGATAGCAAGAAGTGATATAGAGTTGGAAGGCATAGAAGCTGTGTGGGTAGAGTTGAGGAACTGCAAAGGATTCAAAGGCCCTGATGGGAGTTGGGTACTGGCCTCCTAGCAGTGGTCAGGATGTGGGCAAGAAAAAGCATGTAAGAAAGATGCTAATAAGAGCAAAGAAAATTACAGCACAGGAACAGGCTCTCCGGCCCTCCAAGCCTGCGCCAATCGAGATCCTCTGTCTAAACCTGTCATCTATTTTCTAAGGGTCTGTATCCCTTTGCTCCTTGCCCATCCATGTATCTGTCCAGATACATCTATAAAGACAATAACATGTCTGCTTCTACCACCTCCACTGGCAACGTGTTCCAGGCATCCACCACCCTCTGCGTAAAGAACTTTCCACGCATATCTCCCATAAACTTTCCTCCTCTCACTTTGAACTCATGACCCCTAGTAATTGAGTCCCCCACTCTGGGAAAAAGCTTCCTGCTATCCACCTTGTCTATACCTCTCATGATTTTGTAGACCTCAATCAGGTCCCCCCTCAATCTCCGTCTTTCTAATGAAAATAATCCTAGACTACTCAACCTTTCTTCATATCTAGCACCCTCCATACAAGGCAACATCCTGGTGAACGTCCTCTGCACCCTCTCCAAAGCTTCCACATCCTTTTGGTAATATGGCAACCAGAACTGTACCCAGTACTCTAAATGTGGCTGAACCAAAGTCTTATACAACTGTAACATGACCTGCCAACTCTTGTACTCAATACCCCGTCCGATGAAGGAAAGCATGCCGTATGCCTTCTTGACCACTCTATTGACCTGCGTTGCCACCTTCAGGGAACAATGGACCTGAACACCCAGATCTCTCTGTACATCAATTTTCCCCAGGACTTTTCCATTTACTGTATAGTTTGCCCTTGAATTAGATCTTCCAAAATGCATCACCTCGCATTTACCCAGATTGAACTCCATCTGACATTTATCTGCCCAACTCTCCAATCTATCTATATTCTACTGTAATCTCTGACAGTCCCCTTCACTATCTGCTACTCCACCAATCTTCGTGTCATCTGCAAACTTGCTAATCAGACGACCTATACCTTCCTCCAAATCATTTACGTATATCACAAACAACAGTGGTCCCAGCACAGATCTCTGTGGAACACCACTGGTCACAGGTCTCCAGTTTGAGAAACCCCCTTCCAGTACTACTCTCTGTCTCCTGTTGCCTAGCCAGTTTTTTATCCATCTAGCTAGCACACCCTGGACCCCATGCAACTTCACTTTCTCCATCAGCCTGCCATGGCGAACCTTATCAAACGGCTTACTGAAGCCCATGTATATGACATCTACAGCTTTTCCCTCATCAATCAACTTTGTCACGTCCTCAAAGAATTCTATTAAGTTGGTAAGACATGACCTTCCCTGCACAAAACCATGTTGTCTATCCCTGATAAGCCCATTTTCTTCCAAATGAGAATAGATCCTATCCCTCAGTATCTTCTCCAGCAGCTTCCCTACCACTGATGTCAGACTCACCAGTCAATAATTACCTGGATTATCCCTGCTACCCTTCTTAAACAAGGGGACAACATTAGCAATTCTCCAGTCCTCCGGGACCTCACCCGTGTTTAAGGATGCTGCAAAGATATCTGTTAAGGCCCTGATTATTTCCACTCTCTCTTCCCACAATAACCTGGGATAGAGCCCAGCCGGACCTGGGGACTTGTCCACCTTAATGCCTTTTAGGATACCCAACATTTCCTCCCTCCTTATGCCGACTTGACCTGGAGTAATCAAACATCTATCCCTAACCTCAACATCCGTCATGTCCCTCTCCTTGGTGAATACCGATGCAAAGTACTCGTTAAGAATGTCACCCATTTTCTCTGACTCAACGCATAACTTTCCTTCTTTGTCCTTAAGTGGGCCAATCCTTTCTCTAGTTACCCTCTTGCTCTTTATATATGAATAAAAGGCTTTGGGATTTTCCTTAACCATGTTTGCGAAAGATATCTCATGTCCCATTTTAGCCCTCTTAATTCCTCATTTCAGATTCGCCCTACATTCTCGATATTCTTCCAAAGCTTTGTCTGTCTTCGGTCGCCTAGACCTTATGTATGCTTCCTTTTTCCTCTTAGCTAGTCTCACAATTTCACTTGTCATCCATGGTTCCCTAATCTTGCCATTTCTATTCCTCATTTTCACAGGAACATGTCTCTCCTGCAGGCTAATCAACCTCTCTTTAAAAGCCTCCCACATACCAAATGTGGATTTACCTTCAAACAGTTTCTCCCAATCTATATTCCCCAGATCCTGCCGAATTTTGGTATAGTTGGCCTTCCCCCAGTTTAGAACTCTTCCTTTAGGACCACTCTCATCTTTGTCCATGAGTATTGTAAAACTTACAGAATTGTGGTCACTATTTCCAAAGTAATCCCCTACTGTAATTTCAGCCACCTGGCCGGGCTCATTCCCCAACACCAGGTCCAGTATGGCCCCTTCCTGAGTTGGACTACATACATATTACTCTAGAAAACCCTCCTGGATGCTCCTTACGAATTCTGCTCCACCTTGACCCCTAACACTAAGTGAATCCCAGTCAATGTTGGGAAAATTAAAATTTCCCATCACCACCACCCTGTTGCTCCTACACCTTTCCATAATCTGTTTACATATTTGTACTTCTATCTCACGCTCGCTGTTGGGAGGCCTGTAGTACAGCCCCAACATTGTTACTGCACCCTTCCTATTTCTGAGTTCTACCCATATGGCCTCACTGCTCGAGTCCTCCATAGTGCCCTCCTTCAGTACAGCTGTGATATCGTCTTTGACCAGTAATGCAACTCCTCCACCCCTTTTACCTCCGTCTCTATCTCGCCTGAAGTATCGATATCCTGGGACATCTAGTTGCCAATCATGCCCTTCCCTCAACCAAGTCTCAGTAATACAATAATCATGGAGGACTTCAATATGTAGGTGGACTTGGAAAATCAGGTTAGTAGCAGATCTGAAGAAAAGGAGCTTGTGGAATGTCTGTGAAATGGTAGTTTTGGAGCAGCTTGTGGTAGAGGCAACTATGGATCAGGCAATTCTGGATTTAGTGATGTGTAATGAGATTGATTACGGAGCAGAAGGTGAAGAACCCCTAAGGACCAGTGACCATATTATGTTAGAATTCACCTGCAGTTTGAAAGGGTGAAGATTGCATCAGATGTAACAGTATTACAGTTAAGGAAAGGCAACAACAAAGACATGAGGGAGGAGCTAGCCAGAGTTGACTGGAAGGAGAGTGTTGCAGGGAAGACAGTAGAGCAGCAGTGGCAAGAGTTTCTAGGGATAATTTGGGAGGCGCTGCAGAAATTCATCCCAAGGAAGCAGAAACATGTTATGGGGAGCATGAGGCAACAATGACTGACACGAGGAGTCAGGGACAGCATAAAAATAAAAGAGAAAACATATTGTGTGGTGAAGATTAGTGAGAAACCTTTAAAAACCAACAGAGGATAACTAAGAAAAGCAATAAGTGGGGAGAAGATGAAATATAGAATAAGCTAGCTAGTAACATAAAAGCAGATTGCAAGAGTTTCTTTCTTTAGATATCTAAAAGGTAAGAAATAGACAAGCGTGGACATTGGACCACTGGAAAATGAGGCTGGAGAAGTAGTAATAGGGAACAAAGAAAGGGTGGAGGAACTGAATAGGTACTTGTATCGGTTTTCACAACGGAAGACACAAGAAACATATCAGAACTTCAAGGGAATCAGAGGGCAGAGGGAGTAGTGGCCATCACTACAGAGAAAGTGCTGGTGAAGCTGAAAGTTCAGAAGGTGGATAAATCACCCAGACTGGATGGGCTACATTCCAGGGTTCTGAAGCAGATAGTTGAGACTGTAGAGGCAGGCATTGGTGGTAATCTTCAGGAATCACTGAAGTCAGAGAAGGTCCCAGAGGACTGGAAAGTGGCAAATGTAACACCCCTGTTTAAGAAGGGTGGGAGGCAGAAGACAAAAACTATAGGCCAGTTAACCTGACCTCAGTTGTTGGTAAGATTTTAGGGTCCTTTATTTAGTGCTTGGAAGTGCATAGGGCGGAGTAAAATAAGGTGAAGTCAGCACAGCTTCATCAAGGGGAGGTCATGTCTTACAAATCTGTTAGAATTCTTTGAGGAGGTGATGAACAAATTAGACAAAGGAGACCCAGCGGACGTGATCTATTTGGATTTCCAGAAAGCCTTTGACAAAGTGCCACACAGGAGGCTGCTAAATAAGTTAAGAGCCTATGCTGTTAGGGGCAAGGTGTTGGCATAGATGGAGGATTGGCTGACTGGCCGAAGGCAGCGAGCGGGGATAAAGGTGTCTTTTCAGGATAGCAGCTAGTGACTACCGGAGTTCTGCAGGAGTCCGAGTTGGGACCATAATTATATTCATGTTATGCATCAACGATCTGGATGAAGGAACTGAGGGCATTGATGCTAAGTTTGCAAATGACACAAAGATAGGTGGAGGGACAAATAGTGTTGTGGAAATAGGGCAGCTGCAGAAGGACTTGGCCATGCTAGGTGAATGGGCAAAGAAGTGGCAGATGAAATACAATGTGGGGAAAATGTGAGGTTATGCACTTTGGTAGGAAGAATAGAGGTGTAGACTATTTTTTCAATGGGAACTGGCTTTGGAAATCTGAAACAGAAAGGGACTTGTGAGTCCTAGTTCAGGATTCTCTTTAGCTTAACTTGCAGGTTCATTTAGCAGTTAGGAAGGTAATGCAATATTAGTATTCATTTCAAGAGAGCTAGGATGCAAAAACAGAGGTGTACTCTGAGGCTATAAAAAGCTCTGGTCAGACTGCATATATTTGGAATATTGAGAGCAGTTTTAGGCCCATATCTAAGAATGGATGTGCTGGTGTTGGGCAGGATCCAGAGGAGGTTTACGAGAATTATGGTGGGGATGAAGGACTTGTCATATGAGGAGTGGTTAAAGACTCTTGCTTTGTACTTGATGGAGTTTAGAAGGAGGAGGGGGGATCTGACTGAAACTTGCAGAATACTGAGAGGCCTGGATAGTGTGGACGAGGAGAAGGTGTTTCTGTTAGTAGGAGAGACTAGGACCCATGGACACAGTCTCAGAGTGAAGCGACGTTCTCTAGAACTGAGATGAGAGTCTTTAGCCAGAGCATGGTTAATCTGTGGAACTCATTGCTGTGGATGGCTGTGGAGGCCAAGTCATTGAATGTATTTAAGACAGTGATAGATAGGTTCTTGATTAATAAGAGGATCAAGACAGGAGAATGGCGTTGTAAAATTTGTCAACTGTGATCCAACAGGAAAGCAGACTCAATGGGTCAAATGGCTTAATTCTGCACCTATGCCTTATGGTCTAAACCCCACCACCATATTCACCTGTAAGAGTTCCTTAAAACCTTAATTGCCTTCTGGACAACTGAGGTTGGGCAATAAATGCTGGCCTAGCTGGTGACAACCACATCCCATAAATTAAAATAAACCTTTTTTTGACAATATGTTTACTTCCAAGTGGCTTGTTGATAAGGTAATTACATGCATTTACTGGTCTGACTGTATAAATGTTAACTTATCTCCACCCCCAGGTCTCCAAGTCTTCTCCTTGTACCCCAAACCTGAAAGTAGCATCTGCTGTTGCACATTGGATATGGAGGTTGCCGTATTCCTCTGAATGTGCAAGCACACATTCCATCCTTCACACATGGGCTTGAACACCAGGGAACTATATGATCATGGCTCAACACAGCTGACTACCCTAGTACCCTTTGCAAGTCAATTCACTTTCCACATGCAAACACTTTCAACCCAGAATAAGGCCTTGCACTCAAGCAAAGGAATGCTCACATTTACTTTTTTGCATGACCCCTGTCCCCCAAATAATCCGTTGAATATTTGAGTAATTATGAACCCACGCTGGCTGCAGGAGACTTTGCAGTTCTCACAGGCTGAGAAGCAAATATTTTAGACTTAATTCTAACTGCTGTTCACTGTCGAAGGGTGCAAGTGGAAAACAGATGGGGGTGACTATATGATCTGTTTCATCATGTAGCTAACATGTGGGTATGGTACTCAACAACTGTTATGAGAACACATGCCGTGTGCCTGGTGTATTGCTACCAGTACTTCACATACCATAAATAAGCACCATCTGTTTTCAAGAAAGCAGGCTCTATGTATAGCCTACTGTACTTAATTGGATCCCATGTGTGCTGTAGTGGACTGACAATTACCTTAACACAGCTCTCCAATAGCTGTTCAGCTTTACTGTTTCTTAATTGTAGACATTCAGCAGTAATCCTCCACGTGTCTCATCCCAATGAAATATTAAAAAGTGAAGATGTCTTAATAAGGAGATAATATGTAGAGTGCTACATTAACTTAAATTTCTGACCTCCTTCCCTACAGGAGGTCAAGGGGACCCCCAGTCTCAAGGCCAGAGGATCTAGTTCATGACCCCGCCAGAACTTTTTTTCTCCCCGCAGTGGGAGAATTCATGATGTGTGTTCAATGGGCTGACAATTAACCAGGAATTCTACCAACTACCTAATGCAGTATTCCACACAGGAGAAAAAAGTGATGAGATATGCAAAATGAAATCTCATTTCCCTTGTGAGGTGGTGTGACAGGTGACAGGCCACACATAGACATTCCTTCCATGACAATTGGCTCATGTGGAACTCTGAAGAGATATTCAACTCGGAACATTAATTCCATTTGTCTCTCTGCGGACATTAATTGTGTTTCTCTGTCTAGGAACATGCCAGACTCACTCCATTTTATCCAGCACATGCAGAATTTTATCTATGTCATACTTATGGTTATATTAGTGGGCTAACAGCCCCAAATTTGAGTTCAAGTCCCACCTTGGCAAGTTGTGAAATTGAACTCAGTAACCCTGGACACTTAAGTCTGGTAGATGTTTTCTCATCAATCTGTTCAGAGATGTTATCACACACCCTCCGGAGCAGGTGGGTCTTGAACCCAGACCTTCGTGGCTCAGAGGTAGGGACACAACCTCTATGCCTCAAAAGCCCTAACTTAAGTCTGATACTAGGAAAGTCTGATACAATAATGAAGAGCTCTAATGAACAGTCATCTGGACTCGAAACGTTTGCTTGTATCAGAGATAAAAGGTACTGCAGATGCTGGAGAATCCGAGATAACAAGCATGGGGCTGGATGAACACAGCAGGTCAAGCAGCATCATAGGAGCAGGAAAACTGGACGTTTCGGGCCTACTTCGACTTGTCTGCCTCCTCTCCACCTATCCTCTCCTCTATCCATCCTCTATCCGCCTCCCCCTCTCTCCCTATTTATTTCAGAACCCTCTTCCCCTCCCCCATTTCTGATGAAGGGTTTAGGCCCGAAACGTCAAGTTTTCCTGCTCCTATGATGCTGCTTGACCTGCTGTGTTCATCCAGCCCCATGCTTGTTATCTCGAAACGTTTGCTTGCTCTCTCTCCATGGATGCTGCCTGATCCACTGTGATTTCCAACATTTGTTTTGTTTTCAATAATGAGGAATGGTTGTTTCGTCAATAGAAACTCCATCTCCCACCAGCTACTACTGCGATCACTACCAGCAATGTAGCCCTTGGAACAATTCAAGTTGAATAAAAAAACCCCTTGTCCTTGCAACCATAATGCTAAGAACGTTTTTAAAGTAGTCTTACTATGGCACTCTCATGTTAACTTCAGAGCTACTTAACTCATGTATTCTACAGACAGGCGCCTGCATATCCTATCTCAATCAGATTCCTGGTATTTGCCTCTGAATCCATAATGACCTGTAATGTTTCTACATGGCTTGAGCTTTAACAGAGTTAAGGTGTGAAAATTAAATTAGTCATGGGGTGTGTATTGAGAGCCATGGGGAAAGATTGGGAGAACTCCAGAAGAGAGGGGAAAGAGAGCTGAGAATGCAGGATGAATGGAGAATAGTCACAACCATGACCTTCAGACTCCAAAACTACCACTGAACTCAACAAGGGTCTAGGCCCGAAACGTCAAGTTTTCCTGCTCCTATGATGCTGCTTGACCTGCTGTGTTCATCTTGCCCCACGCTTGTTATCTCAACATCAACTCTGCTTTCTCTCTACAGATGCTGCCAGACCTGCTGAATTTCTGTCCTTTTGTACTTTTTATACCTACAGAGTCATGACAGTCTACTGATCATATACCTGAACCCCAAGTCTCTTTGGAGTCCCAGTGCTTAGTTTTTCAACATTTGAAAAAGTACTTTGTACAAGTAGGTCAAGACATTATGGTGAAAGGTCGTTAGCCTGAAACCATGAACTCTTGTTACCCTCTCCACAGACATTGCCCATTACCTCTACTCTTTGTTCTTGTTATTCAGTCAATTTCCTAACCATCTCAAGCATTAGTTCCTTGACTGGACCGCATGTGGAGCAGTGATTCTGTCCCCTGACCTCTGAAGGTCCAGGTTGAAGACCTACCCACCCTGTGCCAGGACTTGTCTGAACAGGTTGATGAAACATCTTTCAAATGCAGTCATTTGTTGGTTTGCCATGGGGCAGGTGGTGTTTGAGGAAGGGGATGCTTGGATTTTCAAAACCTCCTTCTCTGCTTGAGCTCAACCTACTTCTTCACTAGTTTGGTCCAGAGATTTGAGTCAGTGGAGGTATTTCATTTTTTCAGGAACACTTTTGAGATCATTTCCTTTGTCCTCCTAGACATTAGGTCTAATGAAAGGAATACTTTCTTCATCATACTCTTTCTAGAGTCAATGATACATATCCTTATCACACTCTGAGTCCCTGATATTTTCTGTCTCTGTGTGATTTTCTCTTTCACCGACCCTGGCTGATTTCACCAACAAGGAACCCAGTTTGGTTGTCTAATCATTGGCTTTATCTTCTTCCGGACCCTGATGCCAGTATAAAAATAACACATTTCAAAACAGAAGTGTACTGTTTGGAAATCAGTGAAGACTATTTAAAACATGTAAAGGAAAACTCCAGTCCCTGGACTTAAACAGCAAGATATAAACATAGAACTGGGGAGCTCGCGCTGTTGCAGGACAGTGGGGCCGACTGATTTAACCCAGCTCCTGCACCATCTGGACCAGCTTCACCTCTCTTCCTATTGACTCTCACTCTAGGCTCGCTCTAAACCAGTGTGCATAAAACATTTCATCTGTCCCCAACGGATTGCATCTTCTCTCCAACTATTCCTCTTATTCGTCTTTTTTTCTTGAACACAAATTCAGTCCTTGTCTTGTTTACTTCTTTCTTACTCTTAACCTCTTGCTACGCCCCTCTCTCTCCCATCTCGTTTTCCGTGTATATCATTCTCTTTCTTCTTCTCAATGCATTGTCCTCGATAATTTCTCTCACCCATTCAATTTCTCTGTCTCTCTCAACTTCTCTATGTCTTCATATAGCCCACTGTTAATTTTTTTTCTCTCTCAATTTCCTCGTCCCTCTCACGTTATCTTCTTTCCCCTCGTATTCTCTTATCCTCGCGCTTGCTGTTTCCCCATTGCTTTCTTGTAAACTTTCTTTCAATTCCCACACGTCAGGATGATGGTGGAAGCTGGCACCGACTGACGGTCGCTGTGGGGGTCCAGGGGTTAGGAGGGGGATGGGGGGAGGTGGGAACGGAGAGAGAGGGTGGGGAAGCTTGTTACAGGGGGAGGCTCGCGGATAGGGGTCTTTCTCTCTTGCAAACTCTCCCGTTTCAAGCACAGAGTCCAGAAGCCAACCCGAGCAGAGTCGACCTCTCCCACTCCGTTCCAAAAACTCCCCACGCACTTGACAGCAGGAAAGTAACTCCTCCCACAGCCCAGAGTGAGGAGAGAGAGACAGAGTGAAGGGAATAGAGGGAGGGAGAGGGGAGAGAGAGAAAGAGAGAGGGAGGATAACAGCCCCACTGCGGAATTTCTGACAACACACAGACGGCCCGAGGAACTGGACCTCCGAGCGGTTACTGGCTCTTCCACAGACTGGGTCTCGATCCAAGCACCTTTCCCCAGGAAGAGGAGGGGTCGGCCTGGGGATATTTGGAAGGCGGTGGGGAAGGTGGAAATCGACCTATTCTAGCACAGAGCCCACGCCGGCACCGGGGGCTTCTTCCCCGGGGATCAGGAAGGCGCTGTTGCCGCTAAGGGAGAAGAGAAGGAGACACCATGAGGGGTTTAGTATTGCAACTGTTGGCGGTCTCCACAGTATGTGCGTCCCTCACAGAGGAACAGAGCAACAGACACAGGTAAGTGAGTGTGTGTGTGTGAGAGAGAGAAAAAACTCCGTCCCTGTAATACAGCGGGAATAAAATAACAGCAAAAATCCCAGCCAGCTCAATTATCTATCATACGTGTGTTATTTTATTGAAATAATTACTCTCCTTTGTGTATGTTCTATCCAAATTATGTGAAATTATACATCGCTTCCTGCAATGTAACACCTGCTGGGGTTGACACTGGAATGTTTGCAACAATGTTCCCATGGCGTTTACTTTTATTTCAAAGCATTTTTTTAACAAAAATAATCAAAGTGCATCAATTACACAGAGCCCCTGTTATGGAGAGTAAGCGTGTGCCGAATGTGAGATTGCAGCGATTAAAGGTTGTCAGACACACAGGCACCCGTTTGTCTCATGTTGGGGCTTGTACTGTGTGAGTCTGCGACAGGGCGAGCGGCTCACTCAGGGTCCCGCTCTCCTGGTGGCCGTGCTGACTGCAGCAAGTGTCAAGAAGACCCTCTCTCAAACCTGAACCACCATCAACACCCCTCTCACCCCGAACCTCCCAATCACAGCGCACAACTGCCCCTAGACCCACAAATCTCACCCTATTTCTCATAACCTCTCACACATCCCAAATCCCATAAACTCCCCACACCCCTCCGCATCTCCAACTCCCAAGCCCTACTCGCACATTCCCATCCCCCACACATCCCCAACCCCCACCTCCTTACACGATCCCAATCCCACCCCGTCACGCCCTCCAACGCCCACTCTGTCTCACATCCCAACTCTCACCTACAACACCCATCCACTCTCGCCCCCAGATCTCACCCCCCCAACCCCTCATCTACCACACCCACATTTCCCAACCCAATTCCCTCTCTCAGCCTCAACACTCACCACCTCAAACCCCACAACTCCTACCCCCTTACACACCCCAAACAGCAATATCACCTAACTCTCACCTTGCATCACTTTCCCCCGAACTCCCACCCCCAATTTCCAATACACCTCACTCCTTAACCTCCTCACAGCTTCAACTTTCACTTCCAATTCCCCCCTCACTCCTCAACTGCCACTCCCACACCCTCAGTTCCTAACGCCTTGACCTCCAATTTTGTCTCACCCACCAAAGTTCCTCACACCCCACAACCCCAACACCATCCTTAACTCCAAACCCCAGCCCCATCATGCTCCAACAAACTCTGTCACCCCGAAGCTCTTGGCAACATTTTGCTCTCTCCTCATCTCCACCCCACGCCTCCCATGTCAGTCAACAAGACAAAAAAAATTTGGTCCCTGAACTGAACATCATGGTACACCATACATCACAGCCTAGAGGAAGTCCATTTGGCTCCCATGCTTAAGAGATCTCACTATGTCATCCCGTTCATAGAAACAGCGGTAGACCATTCAGTACCTCCAGGTTATTCCACGGCTTAATGACTTTGGAACTAATCTCCAAATTTCATCTACCCACCTCGGTTCCATGACCAACTCGCTGACCTTGTTCCATGGCTACGTAAATACTTTTCCATTTTTAATAAGAGGTTTAGTTATATCCTTATCGCTCTCTTCCCCATCCCATCTTGGTTCTTTGACTATTATCTTAAGTATGTGCTCTCTTTTTCCTGACCCTCCTGCCATTGTAAATAGTTTCTTTTTATATCTTTCATCAAACTCAGTAGGTTTGATGAATGAGGACCAGTGAATGTTAGTGTCCTCACCTTCCATGCCTTCACCTTCACTGCCTGCAATTTTTTTTTGTATCTGCCCATCTCCCGCCCCCCCCCCCCACCCCAGCCTCTCAGGTTCCTGACCCTCTTCTGACCTTGTTTCCTGTTCAGGGTCCGCAAGCATCGGTCTATTCGGGGAGGCATGTGTCGCTATGGTCTTCGGACAGACTGCTGCTGGGGATGGAATCGTAGACCCTGGGGGCAGTGCCAGCGTGAGTACCTCAACCTGACAGCATGGGCTCTGTACACTCACAGCTGGGGCTTTTAAATACATATGGGGCTTTTAAATACATCTGGGGCTTTTACACTCACAGCTGGGGCTTTTAATAAAAGCTGGGGCTTTTACTCTCTGCTGGCCTTTTACATGCATCTGGGCTTCTACACTGACAGCTGGGGCTTTTACACTTAGAGCTGGGGCTTTTACACAGCTGGGCCTTTTACACTCTCAGCTGAGGCTTTTAAACATAGATGAGCTGTTACACACAGACAGGATTTTTGCACATTGCTGGTTAAATCACAGTTGGGCTTTTACACAATATCTGGTGTTTTTACCCACAGCTGATTTGAGGATCTCAGACACATGCAAGAATCTTTATACAACTGTAACATTTAAGAATTACCAAAGGGGGCAGCTGTGTTAATTTGGGGCTTTGTAATCCTAACAGAATTCAGTTGCTGCGGATTTAAATACCACTGCAGAGTATTTTAGATGAAGCTTGCAGGGTCTTCTGTCCATTTGAAACATGGATGATGCACAGATCTAAAGCTATAAACACCTGAGAATATCACACACATTGATAGCTCTTAAACAGTCAGAGTGTTTATTAAACAGCAGACGATAAAAGTGACTATCACACTGTTAATTCTCAGCGACGGGTACATAGTAATAAATATTGTCAACATAACTCTGGAATAGAGAACTCCAACAATATTCAATAAGATTGTAGTAGAGCTGGAGTTTTAAACACAGATCTGGGGCCAAGTGCCTGCATGTTGATGATCATGGTAACATTGTAAGTTAGGAACATTCAGTCCCTTGAGCCTGTTCCACTATTTAATTAGATCATAGTTGATTTATATCTCAAATCTGTTTTCTCAACTTTGTTCCATGGTCTCTGGGCCTAACACAATAAAACTATCCCAGACTCCACTGCATCCCTGCATCCAGCATTATGGGAAAGAAAGTTCCAAATTTGTTTTGCCCCTTTTGTGAAAAGTTGCTTTCTGATTTTGATCCTGAGTGGTCTAGCTCTAATTTTGAATCCATCACCTCTCCCTCCCCTCTTCGTGAATTCACCCACCAACAACAGCAACTTATGTAACGCCTTTTTAAAGCAACACAACGCCCACAAGTAATTCCACAGGAATGTTATCAGACAAGATGTCAAACTAAGCCTCAAAGGAGATATTGTCTCAGATAACTGAAAGAAGTAGGTTCTAGGGAAGAAGCAGGCAAGAGAGACCTTGGGGCCTAGACAACTGAAGGTACCATTGATGGCAGAGAGATTAAAATTGGAGCGGGGGTGTTCACTCGACCATAATTAGGACAGATATTTCATAGGATTCTGAGGGTTGGAGATGGCAGAGATAGAATCATAGAATCCCTATGGTGTAGAAGCAGGCTATTCAGCCCACCAAATCCACATTGCCCCTCTGAAGAGCATCCCTCTAACACCCACCCTGTACCCCTGCTAAACCACCTTCACTGCACATCCATGGACACTATGGACAATTTAGCATGGCCAGTCCACCTAACCTGCAGATCTTTGGACTGTGGGATGAAACTGGAGCACCCAGAGGAAACCCACACAGACATGAGAAGAATGTGCAAACTCCAAACAGACAGTTGCCTGAGGCTAGAATCAAACCGAGGTCCCTGGCACTGTGAGGCAGCTGTGCTGACCACTGAGCCACCATGATGCCCCAATAAGTGGGGTGGACAGGTCATGGGGAGATTTGAAAAGGATGATAAAAGAACTTGTTGCTTCATTGGGAGCCAATGTAGATTAGCACACACAGCAATAATGGGTTAATCAGATTCAGTCTGATTTGAGACACAGGCACCGGAGCTTTGGATAATCTCAAACTTAGGGAGGATGGAATGTGGGAGACCAGCCCAGGAGTGTGTTGGAATTGTCGAATCCAGAAGTAACAAAGAGATGAATGGAACAGCAAAGATACTTTTTCCATATTTGCACATTTCAACATTTTAAACCATCTCAATCACCTACACTCTAGGAAGTGAAGCCGGGTTAATGCTCCCTTTCCTGGGTACAACTCTTTCTGCTGGGTTCCTACAATAATCAGAGTCTGGGACTGTTTAAAAAAAAAAGTCCAATCCGTGACACCTTTGATGTGGTATCACTGAAAAACTGTCACACAACCCAAAGACCAGTGCATATTCACATACTACCGAGTAGTTGCACTTCTGCACCAAATTATTTCTCCAACATGCTAGAGGCTATTTTAGATCGTTTCTAAGCAACCTGTTCAGAGATATAATTACATGCCTCTGGAGCGGGTGGGATTTGAACCCAGGCCTCCAAGCCCAGGGATAGGAACACTAGCACTACACCACAAGAGCCTATATCATTCTGTGCCCGGTACAGCTGAAGGGTTTACACATCGTAAGCAGCTTTTATATAACATTAACTGTTTCTCACAAAGCCCAGATGAAGTTTGTATTTGCACTTGCTTGCCTGGTATTAAGTAGATGTTTCGGGAAGCAATTTATATCTTTCCGGGTTTCTTACACGCAAAGGGGCTTCTTGGACCTATGCAATTTTGCAAAGCCTTTATTATCGTTATGAACTGTTAATGAGAATGCATCGTCTTCAATACATTCCAGGTTATTTAGAAAAAAAACAAACATTCCGACTGTATTTTAAATCTGCATCTATCACAGTGTTCCAGGAAGAAGTGGCCAGTTTTAAATCGTCGGGATTAATGGAAGTGGCTGTATGCCACTGATCTTGATCAAATTCCTGCAAGCATCCAGCAGGTTGTCCCGCTCTGTCCTGCAGCCAAGAAACACAGCAGCAGCTCCCACTCAGCTCCCGCTACGAGATCTGCTTGTCATTCATTCATTGGGCAGCAGGTGGCGCGGTCTCCGTATCGGGCAGTGGGGAGGGGAGGTGGTGAGCTAATTTTGTGTAGCTGAGATTTGATGGCTTTAGTTCCTTAAAAACTCAGAACCTGTTCCAAAGTCGAAGTTTGCAGGAAGCAGAGGAAAGTTATGGGACAGAAAGTGGCCGTTGACTGTGCTGGCCCTGTGAAAGTTTTAGCTAATTAGTTCCACTTCCCTTACTCTTTCTCCTGCTATGTTCTTCCTTTTCCAGTACCCATCCAAACCCTGGTTGAAAATTATCATTGAACCTGCTTCCTCTACCCTTTTATGCAGTGTGTTTCACACCATAATTGGTTATTGCATTTTAACATAGCTATTGATCTTCCCTCTGCTTGGTCCTGAATTTCTTTAAACCTGGCACCTTTGGTTATCAACACTCTTGCTGGTGAAAAGTTTATCCCTGTTTACCCTATCAAAACCTTTCTGGGTTGTAACTTCTATTAAACATCAGTCTCTGTTTAAAGGATGGCAGATGCAGCTTCTCTACCGTCCCCACCTAACAGATGATCCTTATCCCTATCGCACTGTAGTAAATAATTTCTGCACTTCAATGTAGCTGAGGGTTGAATAATGTTTTATAAACATTCACCTTAACCTCTCTGTTTTTGTGCGCTCTGCCTTTGTTCAATCAAACTGAGGGTGGCATTTTTAAAAAAATCAACCTTATCCACCCTTCCTGCTGTCTGAAAGATTTTTGCAGGTGAACCACCCTCCGTTACTCATCCTTGGAAAGGAGCAGTCCCAGTAGATCAAACTGGTTGAATGTTTGCACATTTTTATGAGCACTACTAGTCATTCTGCAGTCATTAGTGAACAATATAACTCTATTGAAACAGGGAGCAAGAAAATGGTTTAATGGCCGTGGAAAGGGGTAATATCTAACCTGCCTAAACCTCCATCAATTTCACTGTAATCTTATCAGTTTTTTTTCATTGCCAAGTAGCTTTCATTAGCTGGAAACACCTCCTTCAGTCACTTTCCCCAGCAGCAGGGGCATGTAAATGTAGAATCATGTTGGTAGACCCATTGGGTTTCACAGAATACCCTAGAAGTGTGGAAATAAGTCATTCAGTCCACACCAACCCTCCAAAGAGCACCCCCACCCATATGTCACAACCCTGCATGTCTCATGACTAATCCACCTAGCCTGTACCTTTATGGATTGTCAGAGGGAACCCATGCAAAGGGGGAGAATGTGCTAACTCCACACGGTCATCTGAGGCTAGAATTGAACCTAGGTCCCTGGTTCTGTGAGGCAGCAGTGCTAACTGAACCACCATGCCACCCAGGCTTTCTGGTAGCTCTTTGAAAGAACTTAGTTCCACTATCCCATTCTGTCTCCATTCTGTATTTATCATTTGCCCTTATCACAGGAACTAATATTTCTACAAGTGAGAATTAGTTTCACACATCACAGTTGAAAAGAATAGTTCTGTGAGACATTGCAGGCAGCAGGCTGTAACTTAATTTGCCCAGTCACCAAATTGCCATTACTGCAGAGTAAAAAGAGGCACAATAAATCCTCTGTAGTAACTCAGAGTGCCAGTCTTGTTATTTCAGTCAGTAAACTTTTTCATTGTAAGTTTTTACTGTCAATTTCAAAATCTTGTTTTGCATTGCATAAAAATCTCCATTTTTCTTTCCAAATGTAGCCCAACAATAGAATTGACTTAAAAGTATAATTCCAAGGAGATGAGTTATTGCAGTGTGGCTGCCCTGTAATATTATTGTGGACTTCTTTAGGAAGCACAGAGACATTGAGCAACAACTTATGACAGTAATATAGGTGGCTATTACAGCACACGTGGATGAAATGATGCTGATAATCTTTGCCTGCTGATATGTTGCCAAGCTAGACTTGCTCACAGAGATATATTTCATGCTGACAAATATGCATATTATAACCGGATGGCTCCTGATTTGGGCTGGGCCGTTTTCACTGTGAATCAGTGATCAAGAGGCAGTTCCTGCTAATGCTGAATAAACTCTCTGAGAACCGACTGATAATTGGATTGAGAGGTGGTCCAGTTGGAGAGAGACAGTTCCCATCTCACACTCCGCATTCAGTTTGCAGATTAAAGTGACTGATTGATTCTGAGTAAACAGCGAAGTCTCGACTGACATAAACAGTTCCCTTGTGAATCATGTTACGTGTTTTAGAAAGTTTGAAAATAATGTGTGTGGGTCAAATGGCCCCTTTTTGCACTGTAACAATTGTGCCTGTGTGTGTCTGTGTATAAATGTACTGGAATGTGGCTTGTTGACAAAATCAAGGCCAACCTCCTAAAAAAAGGCTCTGGAATTCTCTGGATATTTGTTTTCCAGCTTTCATCCCGTTAATGCAGAGAATATGTCGAGTAACGTACCCTCTGAAAGGTTAGCTTAACCTATTTCTTACAATAATCTTGTTAACTGGCAGCTTGAAGACAGGCTATGTGAAGCATTGAGTGACCTCAATGGCAGGTGTCAGCCGTGGCTGTATGTCGGGACTCTCACCTCTGAATCAGACGGTTTTATGTTCATGTCCCATTATTGAGGACTCAACTCAGAATGTAGGCTGGCTCTCCTTAGCAGTTGTTAGTGCTGTCCTGGATGAGGGGTTAAACTTGAAAATTGGAACAGGAGTAGGTCATTTAGGCCCTCCGGCCTGTTTTGCCATTCACTGAGATCATGGCTGATCTGTGGCCAAACTCCATAGACCTAACTCTGAGTCATATTCCCTAAGACCTTTTTAACCAAAATTGATCTACCACAGATTTAAAATTAACAACAGATCTAGCATCTTCTGCCATTTGTGGGAATTCCGTCTGGTATTTATGGATGTCCTTTCTGTCTTCTCCAGGGGCTGCAAAGAACCCACAGCACCTTTCAAAAAGTTGCTGGGGACTACCCCTCCAATACCCTGGCTAATATTTATCCCTCAACCATGCATCATTAAAGCAGATAATCTGGTCATTATCACATTGCAGTTTATGGCCTCTTGCTGTGTTCATACTGGCTGCCACGTTTCCTACCTTTTGACAATGATAACACTTTCAAAGCACTTCGTTGGGTACAAAGTTCTTTAGGACATCCAAAGGCGCTACATCAATGCAAGCTTTTTTTTCTTTTTGATATAGACCGAGGTATGACATCACCTTGTTCTGTAGGCAATAGACCACAACAATCTCAAATGTGTTTTTTTTTTGGAGTTAATGCCTGTGCTGTACCACTCAGAAAGCAGCACTTTCTGAAACAGAGCTCGCTCTGAGGTACTCTCGGAGACATGTCCTTAGACAGGAGTTATATAGGGTCTCTGGATTTATTGAATGGTCATTTATTGTGTCGGTGGTAATTTAAAACGAATGCTGACATCTCAACAGCAGGATATTTTTTGGAGCTGTCCTGTCAACACTGCACATAATCCCCTTGCCCACAGCTGTTGTCTCCAGATTGTTGCTAGGTTGCAGGGCTGTATGTTCTGATTCTACTTGCAACACCAAAAGATAACTGGGTGCAGAGTAAATTGGATTGTCCTTGTTAGTTACTATAAAAATACACCTTTTATTTGCAAAGCAAACGATATTGTAGAAAGAATTCACTTGTGGATCCTGGCCTCTCTTGTTTAAAGTGCACAGTCACTAAAGAACTCGCTACCAATTTTGTTCCCAGTGAGTTACTATTTGCGATGAATATGTTATTCTCAAACCCAAGGGGCACTGTATAAGAAGGAATGCTGCATCAAAAGGTCAGGCTCTTGTTACTCAGTAAGATTTACAATAATTTTTGGAGGCATAGATCACCATCATGTGTGGAGAGAGCTAATTGGTAAAGCAAAGAATGGAGCAGTTTCTTGTTAGCGTTTTCTGTTTCAATCTGAAGGTGGTGGTGGTGATGATTTGTGGGTGTGGGAAAGTGGTGGGAAGTTATCTTTTTTTGGCAGGATCTAACTTCTCCCTCTGCAAAGCTAGTCCATAGCACTGAGGTAGAGCTTGGATAATGAAAAGGTTAAGAGCAAGCAGGCATTTGTTTAACAGATGCGGTGCCCAGTTTCAGAACTGAGCTGATGGTGCCCAGTAAGACTAAAAGGCTCTGCGTGCAGCGACTGTGTAGGTGATTCACTGGGCGCTGTTCATTATTCAGGGCAAGGTGCCTGCTCAATATATATAACGTCTGCAAGTTAAAAGGGTGAATAATCCATGAGGAATCCAGGAACTGCTGTGTAAATGTCCCATTTTCTCAATGCGCAGCTTTCATTAGATTGAGGGCTGATTGTTCATCTTGCATGACTCAAGCCTGGGACATTGAATAAACATCAGGCTGGACCACCCATGAAGTAAATCCCCCACATACAAAAGAGGTTCAAGAATAACAAAAGGAAATAAATACATGAGCCAAACCACCCCTGCCTCCTACCATTCTCTGATAACCCTGCCTCTGAGAACTATACAGAGTGCATTATGGAAGAAAGTGCAAAGTGTAATTCAGGTGTCCGATCTAAGAATACGAGGCGTGGGGCTGGATGAACACAGCAGGCCAAGCAGCATCATGGGAGCAGGAAACATCAAGTTTTCCTGCTCCTATGATGCTGCTTGACCTGCTGTG